>OX122909.1:6809134-8009134 GCA_944738965.1 Nebria brevicollis
TCTATAATCTTGAATCAATGGCAAAGGTTCAAATTATTATTTTTACAGATGTATTTTAAACTTTAACCCCGCAGCGTTATCAAACATTATACTTCAATAAATAAATTGTTGATAGCTTGTAGTTAAACAAAATACAAATTCATATAGTTTTTTTTATTTTATTATTTCGTAAAGCAGCAATTTTTGTGGGAGATTTGTAGGCATAAAAATAAAAAAGCGTTTGTTTAAAAATACAACAATATGTTTTATTTTACTAGAAACAGTTACAATCTGTTCAGGGTCGTAATGTTCAATTTGTAAAAATATTATGAGCCATTTTATTATTTATTGTCAGAAAAAAAAACAAACAGGAGAACATTTTTACAAACTGAATGAATTTAAATACGAAACAAACGTTACAATAAATAAATCGAGTGTTGATTGGAATGTGTAATGATATGTTTAAACAACGAATCCAATTGACATTTAAACATTTATTGTAAAATCGAACAAACATGCAATAAAATGTTTTTGAATTGACATTGTTTTTATGAATGCGTCCAAAATGTGTAGTGCCCGCTAATTAGCGTTACAAAATAGTCTTAATTTAGGCTCAAATCGCGTGAAACTAAATTATTTTGAACACGTTTTGATGTATTTTAGTATACGTTAGGTCAGTTTTGAGAGGCCTGTTAGCGTAATTGAATTGTAAACAATTGACTATTGTTGAGTTTGCGTTGAACGTTTTTTTTATTTGTTGGTGGGTTTTAATAAATTAATCAATGTACATAACACAGTATCGGGAATACATACTGCCGAATGAGAAAAGCATGGGCAGTTCGATGCACAGTACCGGATTCGGGTTGAATTCGTGCTCGGTGTCTAGTTTGGACTTGGTTGAGGCGCGTTCGGTTTCCATGATGAACCGCGGTTTATGGATGTGGTTTAATTCGAATGTATTCAATATATCAGGGCGTCATAAATCAGGGAATCTACTCACATAAAAAAAACAGGATTAATTATAGTTTGTGCGTTAGAATGTTTAAATTACCGTCCGGGATCTTCGATAAAGTCCGCTGGTACATTGAACAACTCATTATCTATTTGGTCTTTGAATTCAAAGTGTTGAAATGTAATCTTCGCGGTGACGGTCGGAAGTATCGGGATTTCGATTTTAACGGGGAAACCGTTCGGTAATTTGGACGTAATAAAATCGCGAAGTTTCGCAAAATGTTTGAAAGGCGCCGTCACCTCTAAGACATTTAATAACATTTCCACTGATAGCGGAAAATCAGAACTCTGAAATCACACACATATAATACCCACCCGAACTCCCCAAAAACTAGAAATTACCATTGCAATGGTGGCTTTGAATCCTTTCGATGACTCCTTATAGACTAATTCGCGACCCAATCGCGGGTAATTATTGATTTCCGCGTTAAAATACTGTTCCCAACTCACATCTTTATCCGGCGGTGGATTTAAACTCGATCTCCTAACAGGCTGTTGAACCCAAAAAAAAAACGTAATAAATCATATTTAAAAACTAATTGAGTTGTACCTCTCCGTTTTGATCGATCGCTTGCATCGTTCCACCTTTCGTAAAACTCTCCAATATTGCTTTATTCTTCTGTAAATCATCCGTCGATAAGTGTTCACGTCGTTTACGCGATTCTAACACTAAACCGTTCACTGTATACAATTCGCTTTCGTATTGTCCTGCGACGAGTTCCTAAAAATTGTAATTTTATTATTTTGTTCGGTTTTGGCTTTTTATTTCAAGTGTACCTTCCGGTCTTCGCGAAAAATCCATCCGCTTTGAGCTCTAGTGAACGAAATACCTTTCGTTGAAATTTGCGCCGCTAAAATATCAGTCGACATTAACAAATCGACTTCATCCTCAATTTCCATTTCACTCTCCTAGAAAAACGTTCAAAATATAATCATAAAGTCGCTCATAAATCAGTTCGAAACACAACCTCTTGTTTAACACACTGGTATACTCTTAGTACGTTGTCTAATACTGTTAAATTCTTACTGGACGTCTCATCCCCTTTGAAAATAAACGAAATATCCCCCCGTTCCCAGCGCATATCCGAAAAATCCACCAAAGTCGTATCTAATCTAATGTTCGAACCACTTTTGTAGATTTTACATATATCCGACGGTAGTATTCGTGATACGAGCGGAACTAGAATCAATTGCCGCATAAATATTGAGTGGCGTTGGGGGGGGGGGGGCTAGGGTGTTTTAACTCACCCCATGATTGGAAATCCCATTTGAGTTCCATAGAAAAATCCCCAATTCCCCTTAAAGCTTCTACCAAAAAAGGCCGCCGTTTTTCCATCTGCTCGCGCGATTGTTGCCGAAATTTACGCACCAACGATGATACTAGACATAAAACACTAAATTCAAGATGGCGACATCCACTTCAAATCTTTAACACCCATTTTAAATTAATAAAACCCACTAATCAACTAAAATATCTAATTAATTAAGTATTTTACAGTAGTATGAATTTAATTTTAAGTCTAAACATAAAGAAAATCATAAATAAATCAATTAGCCGGCCATTTTGTTGATAAATTATTAGAAAAACACATTTAAAACCCTTTATAATCGTTTTAAATGATTAAAACTACTTAATTAATTAAATAGTTTACAATGGCATAAATTTATTTTGATGGTATAAACAAGAAACATAAATTATTCAATTTGCCGGCCATCTTGTTTGGACTGTCTTAGAAAATAAACCGATTAATTAGCAAAAATATTTAATTAATTAACTAGTTTACAGTGGTATAACTTTATTATGATCGTTAAAAATAGGATAAATCATAAATAAAACGGGTAATCTTAAATTAAAAGAATTGACGGCCATTTTGTTAGTAATTACTTGTAGGTCTGTGTCCATAGCTTACTGCTTCAGCTAGTACGGTCCATCCTAAGCCGTTCTTCATTTTAACAGGTGCATCTCTTGATAAAAGTAATTGTACACACTCTAAAACGCCAATAATTGTTTAATAAATAATTAAATCATTTAAATTGATTAAAATACCTTTCCGTCCTAGCATAACAGCTATGTGAAGCGGTGTGTTGCCTAGAATAAACATAAATTGAATATTTAAATGTGTGAGCCGCCACAAATTTTCGCGCTTTCTGAACGAACACTTTTGAAACGTCATTATCAAAGGACTCGATTTCGGTTTCCCGGTTTGAAAGGGGAAATGGTTGGGTGTTTAATTCATTTTATATTTACCGTGTTTGTCTTTTTGTGCTACATCGTGCTTCCGTAACATTCGCGACAACTTCTTTATATCATTTTTAAATACAGCTTCATGTAAAGGATAACTGTCAATCTCTTCCGCCATTTTGAATATACTAAACTTTTTAATAAAGTCAGTTCAAACGGAAAAAAATATATCTATTTTTACGACTTTCTTAAATCATTTATTACAATTTGTTAATTTTAAATCATACTTTATTGGTTTACTATTAATTTTAACATTTATATTGTGTTTTAAAGCTTAGATTTTATTTACAATTTTTAATAGTGTTCTGAACGAATACTTTTTTATTTTTAACAACAAATGTTGCCAATGTTAGACAAATTATTTTAAATATAAATTCATAAAAAAATGTGTAATATTACCTTTTTTTCACACTTTAACTAATTATTATTGTTAACATTAATACGTTTAAGTAAATTGGTTGTTAAATATCGTTAGTTTTTTTTTAGATTTATGTAGTATCTTTTTTTTAAAGTTTAATGACAATGGCTGATAGAAACGTCAAATTTTCTAATATTTTAATGATTTTTATATCGTTTTGACACCGTTTTTGTTAATATATAAATGTGTTTGTGTTTATTACAAGGTAATTATATATTTGTATTAATTGTTACATTCGAATATTGCGCTTCGAAAATATCAATGCCATACGTCAAATAATTATCGAAAAGCGTAATTGCTGCGTTGAAATTAGTAATAAGGTCGATTTATCAGTCGTTGAATGTTATATTTAATCGTTTTAGTGAGTTGCGTTGTTGGTTTATGAGTGATAAGGTGATTTTTGGGTCATACTTTGACCTGTCAGTTTAGTGTCTAGTTGTATTCTGAATTAGCGTAAATCGAAGAGTTGTAATTTGTAAATGATTTATTTTTAATTATATATAGATGGATAAGTATACGGTAGATTTGGATAAAGTGTTGAACGACTTCGAGTATAGCGAACTCACCGAACAGAGTAATGGTTACGCGTCGAATTCGACGCAGACGTACGGGGCTTTGCCCCCGTACAACACATCGTACACGAAGCTCCAAACATCCACGCCGAAGCACTCAATCAATAACGTCTTTCACAGTTTAAACGAGTACTTAAACTCGGATATAAACACCGATTTAGCGCCCGCTGACATTCAAGAGATCGAAGCAAACATTCCGACAATAGTCCGCAAGAATTCGCGCGAAAAAGCGGAAATCGCGAGCATCGAAGAGATATTCGCGACAATATCAAAAGACGATACACAAATCGGCGAGAATTTGAATAGTTCGATTGAGAAAACCGTTGAGAAAAGCGATACGTCGCAAATGAACAACAGCGTTGAGTTGTCGTTTGTTAATGATTGTTCGGTGAAGAACACGAATCAAATCGATGATAAGTGCAATCAGATTGATAGTTCGATTAATAATGTACGGAAGAATGATCATTCCAACGCGAAATCTAATAAATTTGGCGAGAATTCAATCGTTAATGATTTAACTGTTAAAAACAATAATAACGAAATTAATTTAAATAATTATAATAATGAATCTACTCAAAATTGTCAAACTGATCAGTTATCGGAAATCGAAGCGATTATCAATTTAGATGCTCCGGTCATTGAGACAATTGATGAACCATTGGTACCGGAAGTAAAAGCGATTGAAATCGAAGAGGATTTGGATTTAGTGGTACAGGAAGCAGGTAATCAATCAGTGATTGGTTTCGATGATTTGAATATCAGTGATACAGAGATGGAAAACGAGTTGGCGGAACTGGAAGAGCTAGACAATAATAATCGAGAGGTGGACGAGGAGGTGCTTCAACAGAAAGATTTGAAAACAGAGCTGGAGGAAATCAAAAGTAAAACTGTGATTAGCGGAATTTTTAAGACTGAAACTGAAATTATTGATGATGAAATGGAGAATCAAGTAGAATCTCTAGTTGAAAATGTACTAGATTTCCAGCACGAAATTGAAACACCAGTTGAAGTTGTGCTTGAAGCAAGCACACAGGTATTGGAACCGGTTGAGGATGTTGAAGTCGAGGCGAAGCCTCAAGAAGAGATGGTAGTAAAAGAAGATGAGGTTGATGAAGAATCGAGGGAAATCCAAATGGATGTTGCGGAACAAGATGATAAAAGTGAGCGAAGAAATTCAATGCTTTGTAGACCGAATTCTTTAGATTTAAACTCAGAAGCTTCTAGTGAGAATCTAACAATAAATCTAATCGGAGCGCCTGGTTCAACACCCTACAACAACACGTACGCGGAAAGTTCGCTGAAACCACCAGCTACAACCAATGCCCTAGAACCGGAAAACGATGCAACTCAATCACTATCACCCACCATATCAGAAACATCTACATACGACAACAGCGACTCACCCAACACATCCGATTCCTGCAACGACACCTCATTTGAAGACTACGCCACTGGTGCGCCACCAAAAAACACCAACAAAGAACCTCAAACAACCAACAAAGAATCCACAGATAATCAAACCGTAACAAATGATGGTGAAACTCCTACTCAAACCAATTTAAATCAAGGTATTTTTTATTGTTTCGCCTATTAAACCAATCTATAGGTGAGGATTGTTTTTAGGGGCTTGGTTAGGGAAAACAGCGCCATTTTGGACACCTGATTCAGATGCTTTAAGTTGTTTGCATTGCGATAAGAAATTCACGGTTTTCAATCGTAGACACCATTGCCGCGCATGCGGCTTGGTACTTTGTACGAAATGTTGTAATTTAAAACACAAATTGGAGTATATGGATAACAGCGAAGCTCGCATTTGCTTAAAATGCTACGACATACTCAATAAAGATTCCGCCACTACAACGAGTTCTGGTTCGGATAACTCCTCCGAATCCCCAACCGTGTCCCGATTGAACCCAAACAACCCCATGGACTATTGTTCAACCGTCCCGCCCCACCAACAAGTCGCAAACGCGTCAAATCAACCACCAACCGTCATGGTTCCCGTTGGCGTTCTAAAACGAAAAGGTTTGTAACATATTTTTACAAATACCAACTGTAATTTTCATCTAAACCTAATAAAACTTTACAAACATAGTTTAATATATATAGAATGTAATAGCATATATGGCACAGCCCTATATGCTAGTATGTTTGAGTAATTTTGAATTTTTTAGGTTCAGGTAAAACGCGCAGCGCTAAAAGCGTCATGTTTTGCGATGGTATACGACCAGGGTGTGATTTAACCGAATTAGATTACGATTTCAATTATAAAGAGAAGCAAAACAATTCAGGTTCGAGTAAGAAAGCAGTGCAGAGTCCTATCTCAAGATCGGTGCGAAATCTACCACGAATCGATCCCAAAACTTCTAGTTACATTCCAGCTGAAGATACTAGTTTACCACCCGTTGTAAACTCATTAAAATCAGGTGCGATTATACGATTTTAACATATATTAAGAACTGATTTACGAATTTGGGGGTGTTTTAGATAATTTTTACGCGGATTGCTCGAATAATAATAGCGTTGTTAAAGTGTTACGCAATGAAACGTTAACGTTTGCTTTACAAAGAAATTTGCATATCCAAGTGCGACTCATTAATAGTAAGTGTGTTTGTTTGTTTAGATTTGTGTAATTAGTGATTTTTTTTGTGGTGGTTTTTAGTGGATTGTTGCATCAATAAACAAGCGTGGTGTTTCACGACATCGGGGATGATATCAGTGGGACAAGATGAGCTTGTAATTCTGTTAGAGTTTATTGACAATGAGAAAACTGTGCCGAAAGATGTGTTCATGCATTTGAATAATATTTATTTGGACGCCGTTAAAGGGACTAGTATTACCGAGCTCGGTTTGTCGTTGCATTCGACGTCGATGTTTTTAGAGTCGAAAAATCACGCCGGTTTTCTTTATATTAAACCGACGTTCCAGTGTATTCAAAATCTTATTCTTCCAGTGGAACCATACCTCATTGGCGTCTTAATTCATCGGTGAGTGATTTATGGTTAGATATTAGTAATCCAGGAGGTTATTTGGTGGTTAATTTAGGTGGGAGACACCGTGGGCGAAAATCTTTCCGCTGCGATTGTTACTACGATTGGGGGCTGAATATAGGTATTACCCATCCCCAATTATCTCCAGTCGACATCGGGAGTCTGTTTATGTTGAAATCGGGCATACAATCATTAATTTATTAGCGGTGAGTCTCAAATCGAGTTTCACTTCTACAGT
Source organism: Nebria brevicollis (assembly GCA_944738965.1). NCBI lineage: Eukaryota > Metazoa > Arthropoda > Insecta > Coleoptera > Carabidae > Nebria > Nebria brevicollis. Next base: position 6,816,585 of record OX122909.1, read on the forward strand.
TTTTTATGATTTTTATTATATGATTTAGGATTTTCGAAATTTTTCTTATACAATACCAAGCGTGCGGGGTTTGACTATACATATGGAGGGTAAAAACACAACTGTGTCTATTCCGATAAACCGGTACGATCAAGTGATGAAAGCGCTCAACAATTCCAGCGATCACATCCTAGCGTTCGCTGCCAACTTCAGCACGAAAGCCGACTCGCATTTAGTGTGCATTCAAGATACGCACGGTAACAATGAAAACGCGTACACCACGCACGCCATCAACATACACAACAAACCACGAAAAGGTACGCCTCACCCCTCTGATACCTCACGCGGTGCAGCATGTTGTGTTCCAGTGACGGGCGCTAGTTTTATCGTCTTGAACGGTGCGCTAAAATCATCGAGCGGACTAATCGCCAAATCCAGTATCATCGAAGACGGTTTAATGATCCAAATCCTACCGGACCAAATGGTCAAATTGCGGACTAGTTTGAAGAACATGAAAGACTTTAAGATCAATTGCGGCGTCGTTAATGCCCAATCGGACGAAAGTGTTAGTATTCTATGGACGGAAAACGACGTTAGCTTTAATGTTGGGTGAGTTTTTTAGGTTATAGTTTAGTTTTTTAATAATTGCGTTTATGTATTTCGTTCAGAGTTGTTTCACCGATTGATAATATGGCGTTAAGTGGGATTCCATCGATAAGGGTGCATAATGGGAAGGACTATATATGCAATAGCGGAAATAAACTCATACGGTGGACGGAAGTCTTTATTATCCAAGTAAATTATATGATTTATATTTAAGGTTATTTTATGATTAATATAATTATTTAGAGTGGTGAGGAAACTACAAAGACTCAAGATCCTGTAGATATCTCGAAAGTCTCGGAAAGTATCTCTAAAGCGACGTCACAAGCTTTGGTGATGTATTTGGACTTGTTGGCGACGAATAGCTTCACGAAAATTGGAGTTCGGACTACGTTGAGTATTGATAACGTAAGTTATTATAAATGTAGGTTAAGGGCGTGATTAATGAAATTTGGGGTGGTTTAGGTGTCTTATGCGGCTGGAAGTAATAATACGAAGCTTCCCCCGATTTATATGAAGAGTTTGGATAATGAGTTAGTGCCGGCACTGCATAAAATCACGAGTTCTAGTTTTGGGGATGGTACAGTTGTGATTGAGTTGGTTTTCCATATTTTAAACATGTAATATATTAGAATTTAAATAATGCTGATTTATGTTTTAGGTAAACACTATTAAGTTCTGTAAAAAGATTGTTAATTGTTTGTTTGTTTTAGTGCTTTTTTTTTTTTTATTAATTTTTATTACAAATGATATTTTATGCTGCAATGTATGTACATACAACTAGTGACTTATGCTTCGTATTGTATAGATTTTTTAGGTTTTATTCATTATTGATTTTCGTTACATTTTTTTTCCTTTTTATTTTTTATGATTATGTTTAATGCTATTTAATGAATCCAACGGAAATTGTTGCTATTGTTACAATGTATATTTGCTCATTTATAAATGTTTTAATCTTCTCATTCAATAGTGCAACTTGTGTCAATTAATGTAAGTATATCTGAAATTCTCTTATCGTTTTTTGAGTGAATTCTATTCAAAATAGCTTTTTATTTAATGATTGTTTTGAATTGATTGGGTTGTATTGATTATTGAGGCTGTAGCAACAATTTTTTATAATTATACTACTTAATTTTAAATAAAAACCACTGTAAAATATACATATGTTTATTATTTTTAACATACAATTTTAAGTTAAATAAAACATATATCTAATAATGTTAATACTGTGTTTTTTTCATTTTCATGGAAAATTTTTGTACTTCCATTGCGTTGGAAATTGGTTTTCATAGTTAAAATACCATGCTAACTCGATATTAGGCCACAATTTTCCAATAAATATATTATTTTCGGAGTTTTTGACCAATTTAAATGTGCCTTTTTTTTCACTCACTATTAAATGAAAAATAGTCTTACGAAATATTCAGACAAATGAAAAAATGGCAAGGAGCCTTACGAAATATTCAGAAAAATGAAAAAATCTCAAGAGGTTCGTCTTGAAGATCCTTGCTGTTCATCCGTTGTTCAATGCCAGAGGAACAATTTCCAAACAGAAGACATCTTCTGCAGGATTCTAAAGGACTCTAAGGGATGAATGAAGACAATTAAATTGTAAGTATTGCTTAAATGACTTTATTTATTAGTTAGACTTTAGTTGACAGTTTAAAAAAACACATTTTAGATTTAAATATATAAACTAATTAATTTTATTTATTTATTTCAGGTAATGCAGTCCATTGAAGAGTGTTGCAGTCCATCGGCAGTTCAAGATCTGCGCCCCATCCCCCTTTTGCAAATAAAAACATTTATGGTTTATTGTATATTATATTTGAACTAAATTTATAAACAATTGTGCTTGTAACAATGATTGTTGTACTTATATTGTTTAGTTTTAAATAAAAACAATTAAAATGATACCAATCTTTTAATTTTACCTTAAAATTCCTTAAAATAATGTTAACAATAGTTTACATTTACATTTTTTTGCTTTCAAAAGAAAAATGGTCAAAAAAAATTCGAAATTGCTAATTAAAATTTTTAGGTTAATTCTAACCTCAAAAAATTTTTGAGGTTAGAATTAACCTCAAAATTTTAATTAAATTTTTACACCGTTTTCAAATTTTTTTGACCATTTTTGTCAAAAAAATCTCGAAATTGCTAATTAAAATTTTTAGGTTAATTCTAACCTCAAAAATTTTTTGAGGTTAGAATTAACCTCAAAATTTTAATTAAATTTTTTCACCATTTTCAAAATTTTTTGACCATTTTTGTCAAAAAAATCTCGAAATTGCTAATTAAAATTTTTAGGTTAATTCTAACCTCAAAAATTTTTTGAGGTTAGAATTAACCTCAAAATTTTAATTTAATTTTTTCACCATTTTCAAAATTTTTTGACCATTTTTGTCAAAAAAATCTCGAAATGGCTAATTAAAATTTTTAGGTTAATTCTAACCTCAAAATTTTTAATTAAAATTTTGAGGTTAGATTTAACCTAAAAATTTTAATTAGCATTTTCGAAATTTTTTTGACCATTTTGCTCTTTAAAAGCATAAAAGATGTGAAATTTTAATGAAAATTTTTAGGTTAATTCTAACCTCAACATTTTATTATCCTGAAAAACAAAAGTAGGAAAGGGGTTGTTTGTTTAAATAACACAATTTAAATATTTTATTTATACTTTTATTAAAAGATAGACAACAATATACATTACATATACATACAGAAAAAAGTCCTCTTAGAAGCACATTTTTAAATGTGGATATTGGATGTTTAAGGATAATAAAAACATATATGATAAATGGTTTTTTATAAAATTAAATAGTACTAGTATAATAATTGTTGCTACAGTTATAATTATCTATATATGTCACTCAAGATGTGTACACATCTTTATAATAATATGAGGCAAACAGATTTGTTTGTAAAAATCCTCTAACATAAACGCTTATGCTATGATTTATTCTTCATGCACACAGAACATAAAAATAACAACAAATATCTTTATTAACCCTAAATATACTAAATCAATTCATGTAATAAAGTTTCATAAATTTATAAACTTCCAACCACGTTACAGATTATTTATAAAATACATAAATAAAAGTCTAAATAATTGTTTCTATATAAATAATACATTCTAGGTAAAATATTTATGCATATGATGCCCATGCGAAAAGGAACGTATCTATAAATGATAAATAAAAGTAATTTATTTATTTCAAGTCTATTTTATTAAAAATAAAATAGTGTAAGTACAATAATCACTTTTCTGTACGCATAATAAATTAATAAAATAAACGAGGATATATTCATAAACTTTTAAACATTTGTTACCAAGATTTATAATTCATAAAAAGAAAAATTGCGATTAACAATTGATACAAAATATAAATGATTTACAATCCTAAACTAGCGCTTTGATGACTTTTCACATGTCGCGATAAATGACTACTTTGCGAATAACATTTACCGCATAAAGTACAACAATAAACCTTTTGGCCTGTGTAGAACAAAATTGCACATTTAAATTGCTCAAAAACTCGGAAGATTATAACTTTTTTTGGAACGCATGGTAGAAAATCTCACAATTACTAAAGGTATATATGCACTTATTAAATAGGAAGAAAGTTACCATGCTCTGTGATTGGCTAAAAGGCACCATGTTAATCAATATCAACCTATCAGAGCAGAGTACTACTTGGTGTAAACACTGACACATGTCAAGTCAGTTAAGCTACGTTTCTATTACATAAAGGCGAGCAGCTCTGTGATTGGTTGAACATTTGCATGTTATTTGAGTTTGACCAATGAAAATTAAGGAATGGTATTGTGTAAAAGAGGATGAATATATGTTATAATATGTATTGTCAAAAATAAATATCATTTGTACGTTTTCAAAAAGAAAAACAAATAATATTTATAGTAATTAATGTTAAACATAGCTTATTTATAGATAGTGGCTAGAAATTGATATTATTTATTGTTTTATACAGATTGTAGTTTCAAAAAATTACATAACATTTGTGATTTATTATTTTTAAAAAGACCCTAACATGTATAACTCTTTTTCTAAAACGCTACAGTGACGGAAATAAATAATTACACTTAATTACGTCTGAAATAAATCACCCTTCTTGTTTGAGTTGTGCGAAATCCCTCTCAGAAATAGTAAACAAGATATGTGCGCACGTTTGAACAACACATGTGGAAAAGCTACTAAAAAAAACCTAACGAGTGTGCAATAACTCAAATATCTCGACTACATTTTAACTATTATCTATGATTTGAATAACAACTCAATATGATTACTCCCAGATTCACTCTATCACAAGATGATACATTTCTAACCTTAAACATTCGCGCCCCGTACTGCAGCCTAAAAGACGTTGAGATTTACGTAGAAAACAACGATTTCCGATTCATCTGTTCACCATACTACCTCAGGTAAGCTCGCACACTATCCAACCAAACACAATCACTACGTCGTACAGGTTGAACTTAACAGGTGGCATCATACAAAACGACGCGTCCACAGGCGAATACCTAAGCGATACCGGCGAGTTTTTACTAAAATACCAAAAGTTAAACAAAGGCGAACACTTCGACGGACTAGATTTCGTCACATCGCTACTAACCGCCCCGAGAAAAGGCAATAAAGCACCTAACATCGAAGTGCTAGCCAATGAAAGCTCAGAAACCGACGGAAACGAATGGTCCATTGAACAAAACATCCCAGATGAACGCCTACACACATTCACAAATGCATACGGATTCGCCAGCCAAAAAACCGACATTTTACGCGAAACAGAAGTTCGTCAACATACACCATTAAAAAACCGTATTTTATTATAAATTTGTTACAGGATGAGTATTATTCAGTGTTCGATATCCGTAATGCGGATACATTGAGTCAAATCGAACGTAAAAACTTACGATTCGATAATGAGTCAATGGATTTCTCCCCGGATCATTACATCGCCGATTTATTCGATGATGCGCAAATAACTACCATAAATCGCTTTGAAAACCCTTGGAAACAACTCGCAACGAGCACAAGTAAACTAACCAATAGTTTAACTTACTTATATCTCAATTTACATACATTTTTAGTTAGATTTAACGACCACGAAAAAGATCTACTTAAAGATTTCCCAAACAAAGAATACTTACTCAACGATTCGGATGTAAATAATATTTTATTCGGACTCATAGACATATTATTCGCGTATTCGTACGATAAACGAGTGAACGAATTCGAGGATAATTGCGAATCTGGTTGGACGATAACGAAAATTAGCGCAACCCTATCTTGGTTTGATGTACGAATACTTCACACAATTTTTAACTATAATTACGAAATACACTTTATAGGTTTTTAGTACAGAAAAAGAAGCAATTGTCTCAGCGTTTCAAAGAAGCCTCATTTATCCATTGTATCGTAATTTTAGTTTGTGTCACACTGTGTTAACTGATTTACGATTAATATTCGATTTAGGTTAGTATTTACAAATCTAATACGGCGATTGTTGATTGGTTACATAAAAAGGCGCCATTTTGTACAAAATTACCGCCTTATTATATAATTTTAGGGCCTGTTTTTATTGTAAAATGTCTGTTAGACATTTATGATATATTTAACTCGAGTCCTGATCCCCGATATATTTTAAATGAATTATATGTGAAGGATTACATAATATTTATGCAAAAATGCCCGAAATTAAAGTTGGATCAACTCGTTGCAAATCTCGCTGAGGTTCAAATACACAAAAGTGATATCCGATTCGATTTGGATGGGATCGCGCATGGGAATTCGACGAGTAGTGAAACGTTGCTTGAGAAAATGGCGAAATTAAAACTGGCTCCAGTGGCAGAAGACAGGTGAATTTATGCTTATATTATTGTGATTTCAGGGTAATATTGTTATATTTTCAGTGATTCGGGCACTAGTGACGATGAATCTTCGAGCAGTTCGGATGATAGTTCATCCGAATATGAAACGGAATGAAATATGTGCACTGAAAATACTAAACTAATCCATAAATTTAGGAACTAAATGTTTTTTTGTATAGTTATATAAAGATAAATAAATGTTATACACACACACACATTCAGTGTATTATTTTAAGCAACGAAAACGTTTTAGAATCGGAATGTATGTTTGTATAAGGTTTTAAATTGTTTTTTTTATTTTTTAATATTTAATTTATATAACATATGAGTATATTTGTGTACATGACTAGCAAAAAACAAGCTTAAAATTAGAATAAAAAGTTTATTTCTACAACAGACAGTTTGTTCGTCTCGTTTGAAGTCCGAATTTCGGTATTTACACGTTTCACCCGGTTAATGATTTTTTTAAAAAAAACTAAACAAAACACTACAGCTGACAAATGAACAACAGAAAATCGTTACAACTTCAAATATTTGGCACCGATTTATTCAACCAAACCGTCCCAACCACTCATCCAAGCTTAGGACAGTTCAATTACTCCAGAATTAACTAAAAAAAAAAACAAAAACGCGAACAATCAATTTAACAAAGTTAGAGTTCCTAGATTTTCGGAATTCAACACATCAATGACCAAACTAGCGAAATATTTGATGTACGGATGCGTCTCACCATTCTCGATGATTTGGCGCAGTAGCGCTGTGCCCCCCTCCGTTATCAACATAAAACAATACCGTTTAGCTGCGCACAAAACCATAAAACACATTAGAATACACAAAACAATTAACGAACAGTTAAAACTTACGATTTTTCGTACAAACGTGATGGATCGCCCAAACAGCCCACAGCTGGATGGGGTAGTCCATGGGGCACTTCAGCAATGGGAAAAACGGGTAGAAACTTCGATAAGCTACCATTTCACCGTCAGGGATATCCCATTTAGATACCACATCTCCCTAACCCCATAAAAGCAGTTGTAAAACGGATTTTAAGCGCGAAATTGTTTAAATTTACCAGTTCTTTAAGCATTTCGTCCCGGGTGATGTTTGAGACTGTCCAATTCGCATCGCCGTCACTGGCTAGGTGTGAAATGATTCCAGCAGCGAAATAACTAACGTCTATATGTTCTGAATGTAATAGGCCCCTAATTGTGGAATTAAAGTCGTTATTGTTTTGCGGGAATTAGTTTACAGTTGTATTACAACGTACTTGAGTTGGTCCACGAATTTGTTAATCATAAGTTGCTTGCGGAGTTTCGATACTTCGGCGATGTTGTTTATTAGTCCGAGCACTTTCGTTTCGACGGTGCTGTCGTTCGGGAATGTTTCTAGCACTTTTAAGAATAATTCTATGCCGCCTTCTTGTAGGAAAACGCGACACGTGGTTGCGGATTCGTCTAGAGGTGTGACATAGATTTAACGGCGTCCATGTGGCGTGCTTGTTTATAAATGGGGGTATGATAACGGTTCAAGTACCTGTTAAATTCCATAGGGCGCTTAAAGTGAACTTCATCGTGATGTCAACATGAAAATGAGCGACTTTCGCCTCGACCATCGCTAATAGTTTACGCATGTACAACGGATTTGAGCCTAGCTGACTGGTTTCACCCGTTGTAATTTTCGCCGCTAAATCGTATTAAAGTAACATTTATATTTAATAAAATTACGAGTGAGTGGCGGCACTCACAATTAAAGATGTGTAAACATCAGTATGTATGTACGTATATATGAACGTACGTATGTATGTATGTATCTATAATTATGTATCTATTTGTACGTATCTATATATACACGCATCTATAAGTATGTATCTATATGTACGCATTTATAAGTATGTATCTATATGTACGCACCTATAAGTACAGTCTGATTCACGGAATTTGAACATTTTTTTGGCATGAATCACCCACTTCGTTTATACAACACTTTTAAACGGAGCAGATTTAAATAAAATCAAGGAAAATAACAGTTCAATTCTGTTTTTCTCTTCGTCAAATAACGCCAAACTACTCAAAATGATGTTTTTGGCCCGTTTTAACAATGTGAAACAATAATGTGACATGAAAACAATAATATACGAAGTATGACGAAATATGATGGAATATAAACGTGGTTGCGTTTGTTGTTATTAATACGACGTCTGCGTCAAGTAAAGATGTACGTCTATAAGCTTTAAACGACACTATCGCACATATTATAAAAGACATCGACATTATTTTTATGTCGTTACTTATATCTGACTAAGGAATGTAAAGAATATTCAAGTTCCGTGAATCCTACTATATGTATCTATTTGAATATATCTATATGTATCTATCTATATATCTGTATGTGTGCATGTATATATGTATGTATGTATATATGTATGTATGTACATATGTATGTGACGATTGGTAACGGGACAATTCAAGCATAGCGCAATACGAGTTTCCATGTAAAAATATTTCTCCCGGCGCGCGCATTAATGTTTACACATCAATAACTCAATAAGATGTAATGGCAGCTAACCTAAAATACTACAAATAGCAACAGCCATCCGATTCATACTCTGATCCTCAAACGAGCACAAACTATCCATAACCAATTTGGCGCAATGGAATTTATTAAAACTAACATCCTGAAGGATCCGATCGCTACACAATGTCAACAATGAATTCTTCTGCAACTAGAACACACAACACAACGAATTACACTCGAACCTCTATATAAACCAAATCCTCACCTGATAATGATTAGGAAACGTTTCCATTGCAATCAACGTAAGACTGACCACCTGTTTCAATAAATTCGGATGGATTTGAAGCGACAATTCACCTTTAGTTAAATTATAAAGACACGCAGTCGCCGCCATTTGAACTCCGAATTGATTCGGATGATTTCTCATACCTTTTACAGCAATTAATATATAAATAATAGGATAGTTGATTAGGGGGTTTACTAACCGGGTAAAACTAGAGCGATGATATCCGAGCGGGCTTCTTTGAAATATGGGGTCATTCGGAACAGATAATATAGGCATTTTTGAACGTAGATCGCCCGGTTGGAGTAGCGTTTTAGCGCGATTTGTATTTGTTTTTCGGTCGCTGTACCAGCGACAAGTAAATTGTCGCGATAGTCTGGGTGTTTGTCGTTGACGAAAACGTCTTCGTAGCACACTTGACAGTGCACGAGACCCAGGAATGTTAGGTGTTTATGGTGTTTGATGAACGCGGTTAAAATATCGGGATCGATGGTTATTTTACCTAGAATTCGATGCGTCGCTTATTCAAAAACACAATTCAATAATATTTGTCGAGCCGCAAACAGTCTCAAGCTTCTTAACATATTGTTACATACCAGATAAGTCTAAAAATGTTAAATTTGGTAATGATTCATTGTACATTAACAAATCAATTACATGCGATAAGTATAGCTCCGATGTTGGTTCCTCTTTTTCCGAAGAGATGTCCAAGTACTTCAAATTCACCAATTCTAGCAAAGTCGTAATGAAATTTCGCACTTTCATATGCTATAAAATACATTACAGAATTAATCACATATCCATTTATTTGATATATATACAGGGTGTAACAGCGAAACGAGTTACCTTAAATAACTTCTATGTTATTAAAGATACAATAAAATAGTATAAGACAATCTTATGCAGGACCAAGGGGGCATCCAACTATATAAGAAAATCTGTTTTTAAACCAGTGGTTCTCAAGCAACAACACAAAGTTATATTTTTTCAAATGAGATGCTATATATTTTTTAGGCCCATTCGATAGAGTATTTTTTTCTGAATTCCACCATGTATTCGTTTTATACCCTTACATAAGTAAAATATTGAGAAAAATGCGATTAAAACTTAAATAAATTTTATTTTTACTTTCTTATACGCTGTATAAGTAAGTATTGTAATCATGAAAAATTTCGAACTCGAGATTTTAAAGGAAATATACGTTTTGACCTTCCCTGAATCGATTCCAACTATTTTTGGAATGACTGTGTGTGTGTGTGTGTATGAGCGCTCTACAGCCCAAACGGCTAGAGGGAAAATTATGAAAATTTAAACTTAAGATTTGTATGTGCCTGGCACGAAAACCTCCTATTTTTGAAAACCATATTCCGACCGGAAGTGCATGTTTACCCTAGTCATTTTTTGCAGTTTCTGCAATTACTCAAAAATGGTTGCAGTTACAGAAAATTTTTGTGAACAAAATTTAATGATATTTATATTTAGCACAACTTTTGTTTGAATCTTTTTTCCAAAAAAAGTACTGGTTTCAAAATAAATGTCTGCTTATTATATATATTGTTACATAAATCGTATCATCTGCGCCTGTCAATTGTTTAACAAAATAGACTTAAATAATTTGAAGTTTGACATGTAATATTTATTCTAAGAAACATATTTAGTGTAAAAGCGATCTAAAGGTTAGAACAAATATTATAAATTAGAAAAATAATGTAACTACGATATGGTTTAACCCATATGCGGATAAGAAAGTTCGGTGCATGACACTGCAGATATTTCTCAATATTTTACTTATTTAAGGGTATATGAGTATATGAATATATGATTGAATTCAGAAAAAAATACTCTATCGAATGGATAAAAAATATATATAGCATCTCATTTGAAAAAATATAACTTTGTGTTGTTGCTTGAGAACCACTGGTTTAAAAAAATATTTTCTTACATAGTTGGATGTCCCCCTTGGTCCTGCATAAGATTGTCTTATACTATTTTATTGTATCTTTAATAACATAGACGTTATTCGAGGTAGCTCGTTTCGCTGTTACACCCTGTTTATATACGCACGTTATAGTTAAAAATCGTCAGACTAGTTAGTTGATCTTTGAGTTGAGTTAGTGGTGTGATATCGTTGATTTGCGAGCAGGAGATATCGATTTTTTCGAGTTTTTTCAACTCATCGCAAACGATTCGAAGACATTGTTGCGTGAATTCGGTGTGGGAGACGTTTAAAGCGCGCAGGTTTTTCAGTTTTGGCAAGGCATTCGGATATCTAAAACACAAACACGCAATTTAAAAATAAAAAACCATTTTCAAGTGTACACCAACCACCCAATTACCTAGTTGAGTCGCTAAAATTACATTTGGAGACATTAAGAACTCTTAAATTTTCAAGAGACCAATCACTAAGGCAGTCTAGAAATAATCCAACAATTATTTACATATATAATTATATGAAGAGAGTAAAACTCACCTATAATATCATTAACGTTAACTTTAATACCACAACACTCTAACTCAACTACTTTATGCCCTTTAAGCACTTTTAACCCTTTCGCAGTTAAAGTATCAGCATTTTTAAGAGTCACACATCTAGAAAAATAAGTATATATATGGTGTTATATATGTATGTGAGTATATAGTACCTTAATCTGGTATTGCGTTCATTAAATAAACTAATTGTAGAATCACTCAACAATTTCTTTTCGCCCAATTTAACTAATAGTTGTTCGGAAATAACGTTGTACAAGAATAGATCGTCTGATTTGAACCGGTATTTTTTGCCCTTACGTCCCGATTGACATTCGAGCGGTTTGTGACGCGTTGGGGTTTCGGGCACGTTGGTCATGTGGTGTTCGACGACATTTGGTGGCGTTACCACGTCCGGACACTCGTAATACTGCTCGAAAACTTCATCCAAATTACAACAAATACTCTCGACGCACAGTTCTTGTAACGATATAGGACTATCGTACATTGTAACCGCAACAAATAAACTCTAAAGCCAAAAAGAACAAAAAACGAACGATAGCTGTTTGTCGAACATTTTTATTTTCACGCCAATATTACGATACCTCTATATACAAAAAATTATACTATTTTTTTAAAAACAAGTTAAGCACAGTGTTAAGTAATTAAAAATAAACCACTTTTAATCACGTATTTATTACAAAACGAAGTATTTTTTGACATTTTAGGTAATAAATACAATTTGACATTACTAGCTTCACAACTCAACCACTAGATCGCACCACCGTCTAACATGTCATTTAGCAATGTTACCAACCATAGCAGAAATACATAATTTCCAAATAAATCTCATAAAATAAACAATAAAAACAACATTAAACCACACAAAATATACCATATACCATTAAAATGATACAGTGAATTAATTATCTGTGTAACAATTACAAAATATAACATTAAATTGAATGAAAAGTGTTTATATTATTTAAAAATATTCATATGGGTGGTAACCCTAGATGTCAAATTGGCGGTCAATAAAATGAATTTAAAATAATTAAATACGTTCTAAAACGATGTTACGACCCTTAAAACTTAATAATTCTATTGTAATTTTGATTTTATATTGATAAATAATTGTTTTATAGCTTTATATGCTATTTATGAGCGAAAATATTTGTGGGTTATAATATTTAAATTGATTGATTTTATGACTTATTTAGTTTAATTTTGTTATAAATCTAGACTTTTTATGATTAAGCTTGTAGATAATATAGATTTTTGGTGTTTGTTTTGTCCTAATTCGCGAAAAAGAACTAGGGTGTGTTAAAAATGTAATAAAAATCGGAAAATAATAGACAGGCAAGGCATAGGGCATCAAATTACGTCGGTAATAAAGTACAATGACATATTGTTCCTGATGCAATTCAATTCTGACAATTTATTTAAATGAAAAATCGATAATATAATAATATCACTATAGGACACATCCTGGAAGATGTTTGCGCTCCTTATTGCGTACAAAGTGGCGGGGGGGGGGGGTGCCAGGCCACCCCACCGACGAATCCACACAATCAAACTGTTTTTCAATTATATCGTTTTCATTTTTATTCCCCAAAGAAGCCGTACGGTACGTCGTTCAGTTCACAGATCGTATCTATCGTCACCAATGTGTTCAACACTTGTTTATGTCGATATCAAATCGCAAAGTAAAACATTTATTCGCAATTTTAAGTTTCATCTTTGTTGTGACCTTAATCCAACCCATAATTATATCAACCAATCACAAACGCATTAAAACGCAACAATCACAAATCCCTCAAAACAATTACGCAATACATTCGCGTTAAATGGGTTGCGTAGTATTTAAATTTTTTCTTTTTAATTTTTATTAAAAGAACTCTTTGTATTCGTTTTCTAAATTCCCGGTAAATATTTGCAACATATGCCGAATACAGCACGTATCGCAGAAATTAAGACGTCAATGTAGTTTCCCGCAGAAAATTACAGTAATTTTCGAAATAACTTCATTAGAAGCGCTTTTGTTACAACATAATTCGTAACAAGCTTCAATACAATATATTCTACCGCCTTAAATAGAGAAAAATAAATATTACAAACCTATATTTGAGCTTAATTGGTACCAAGCTTCAATACCGCCCGCAATACTAAAAAAATATTTAAAACCTATAATTCGTAACAAGCTTTACAATGTATTCTATCTCCAAAAGTACGTAAAATAATTAAGCTTAATTGGTAACAAGCTTTCAATGTATTTTGAGCAAAATATAAATATTTTTAAACCAATAATATAAATCGATTAGACCCAATCAAATTGATGCCAATTGTGAATATAATAGCTAATTAATATGATTTACCAATTAAATCCAACAAAATTGCTTTGTATTTCTTGAACAACCAAAGAAAATTGTATAGCCTACGTAATTTTCCCTAACAAGCACTGCGCTTTTGTCATCTTCCAAACAATATTACTAATGAAAATTGTTTAATTCCAATTACCCCCGAGAAAATAAGACTAATCTAACTGGGAAATATTTTCCCAACTCCACTAAGCACAAAACACAAAAAAAAATTGTAAAGGCAACCAAAATAAACCAATTTTTAATTATAAACCTAAACGTCTTCAAAACTAAAGTAGCAACGACTCAATTTAACTAGTTTTTAGGGCATCTGCCACCTCATATACACATTTTTTAAATTTAAGCATTTTAAAGTCTACCACTACATAAAACAATAATTAATTACATTTAAACATCTATAAACCTCAAAAGGTGTTTGCCACCTCGTTTTATTAATCAAACAATCGTATAGGGTGTCTACCACCTCGTTTTATAGGTCAAACAATCGTATAGAGTGTCTACCACTAGGTTTTAGTAGCTATGAGTATTTATTAGATTTAAGCGTCTATAAAGCTCTAGAGGCGTTTGCCACTTAGTTTTATTGGTCAAACAATCTTATAGGGTGTCTACCACCTCGTTTTGTTGGTTAACAATCGTATAAGGTGTCTGCCACCAGGTTTTAGTAGGTATTTGAATATTTATTATATTTAAGCGTTTATAAAGCTCTAAAGGCGTTTGCCACTTAGTTTTATTGGTCAAACAATCGTATAGGGTGTCTACCACCTCGTTTTATTGGTTAACAATCGTATAGGGTGTCTGCCACCAGGTTTTAGTAGCGATTTGAGTTTTCATCATATTTAAGCGCTTATAAAGCTCTAAAGGCGTTTGCCACTTAGTTTTATTGGTCAAACAATCGTATAGGGTGTCTACCACCTCGTTTTATTGGTTAACAATCGTATAGGGTGTCTGCCACCAGGTTTTAGTAGCTATTTGAGTATTCATCATATTTAAGCGTTTATAAAGCTCTAAAGGCGTTTGCCACTTAGTTTTATTGGTCAAACAATCGTACAAGGTGTCTACCACTTCGTTTTATTGGTTAACAATCGTATAGTGTGTCTGCCACTAGATTTTAGTAGCTATTTGAGTATTTATTATATTTAAGCGTTTATAAAGCTCTAAAGGCCTTAGCCACTTTGTTTTATTGGTGAAACAATCGTATAGGGTGTCTACCACCTTGTTTAATTGGTCAAACAATCGTATAGGGTGTCTTTAGTTGTTATAAATGAGTATTTATTATATTTAAGAGTATAAAGCTTTGAAGGCGTTTGCTACTTAGTTTTATTGGTCAAATAATGGTATAAGGTGTCTACCACTCGGTTTTATTAGGTGTTTATTATATTTAAGGGTCTATAACACACTTATAGACCCTTAAATATGATAAATATTCATATATACTTACGAAAGTGACGAATTAGTTGAATTTATTAGAATGATGTTTGTAAGGGCGTCTGCTACTTTGTTTTAGTAACGATAAAAGGAAGATATGTGTTACGATATCAGTGTGTAAAGTGTATTTGGTTAGAACGTTTGTTTGTAACAATTATAATCTTAATAACTTACCCCTGTAATTGGTAACCTTGTCGAGTTCGCCGGTGGTGAAATGTAACAATTCGTTTGGGGCCCACCGGATCATATATAAACGGCATATCCTACGGCATTTGGTATCAGTTGATCCGCAACCATCGTATCAGTGACGAGACCATCTTCCACATCGTCCACACAAGCATCATCAACTTTCAACACTCGAAGAAGTGATCTACAACGTTTACACGCAATTACAAATGATCTGCAATCCAATCATGGCGATATTTGCAAGGGTAAGTTTACCAAAAAAAAAATATATATTCACTACTTTTTCAACGAAACTAAACATTCACACGTGTCTTTTATATTTTTTTGTCCAAATTAAAAAAAACACACACACACATCCAGTCAATGATTTTAAATCAAACGTGTACAACGCAAAATTAGTTAATTTAAATAGTTGAAAAACTTGAATTTATAATTGACCTTACTATTTTTTATGTTGCACATTATTTATTCAATAATTATCTATCGATTACCATAAACGACGCATAATATTAACGATTTAATAAAAAAATATATATATACATACATAATTCATATAAGTCACACTAAAAATCGTTTATAACGAATATTTAACGGTTAAAACGGCTTAAAATAATTTTATTTGAAATATATTTATATATATATATAAAAATTTGATTAATAAAAAATTGGTTATAGCGTCTATACATATATAGATTGATTTAACGGTTATAACGAATAAGAATGTTAAATCGTGTATTTTTAAATAAGGTCCCTACCGTGGAAAATAAAAAGAGGAAGCCACTGGTGGAATTGTACGTGACCTACCTCGCGTTTAGTAACAAGAATGCGTATTAATTTATTATTCTAGTAAACACGTAATATTTATAAATAAATAGGGGGCGAAGCCCCCCAATAAATTCGTCATCGGAAGTTAAAAATCAGCAGTATCATATTTCGCAAATGTTTCAATTTCTTTCTAATTACTAAGAATATCAACAATCAGGTGATTTTAGTTGGTAACAAGGGGGGTAAAGGGGCACGTTAATAATTGGGGCAATCGAGCCTAGTTACGCCAAATATTAGTTTAATTACAATTAGAAATGTTGACCCCGACAAAACAAACACAGCTAACCTATCCAATATATTGTTTTAAATACAATTCCATTATAAAAACTATAATTATTAAATAAACAGTATTGTTTCGTTATCGTTGCGTGATAAGGAATGACGTAAAAGTGATAGATTTATGCGTGTATTCAAACACTAGATTTTCTAACGGGGATTTTCCGATACATACTCGTATATTGATAGTTTTGCGTGTCGAATTTGGTTTATTATCCAAATAGGAATTTCTGAATCATATTTCTGGGAAGCAAACACTTACTTGAGTGATCGGGGTTAGTTTCGGCGAATGATGACATCACAGAAACGCGTGTGTATTCTCTAATGGTTATTCGATTTTACGCTACGATTTCCGTTTTTTTTTCGTCGATTAAACGGTTTTATTTCGTGGAAAAACTTGTATTGTATCAAAAACACTTGTTTGAATTTTAACGAATAATACCACCCTAAAGTGGCGCTACCTCAACGCTAGAACTAACCGTGAATGAAGTGGCGGCGTTCGTTTTTATTTTTAGGAAGGGTTTATTTATTTTAAATCGTTTCGCGTTTATATTTAACTAAATGTTAAAGTGAGGCGTAATAAATGTGGTATTTTATCAATTTTGGAGTTTATCTATATGATAATTGAGTAGATGTATTAATTTTGTAATAATAATTAACATTTTTATCGATTTACTAGAAATAAATTGAGAAAAAATTCTAAGAGACAGAGGTTATCAAACTGATAACAAAACAATTATTCAAATGTCTATTTACATATATTTTAAGCAGCCTCCACTATCTAAATATGCGCCAAGATTTATTGTTTATTTTATACGTAATCAAATATTTATCCACAGATATTGGTAGGCCTGTGTTTATGGTTATCAACAGTGAGCGCTGCCAATATTCCACTGAAAAGCTTGCGCTCGAATCGCCTATCAAACACGCTGAACCCGAACGGCGCGAGCACATATTACGAGCCACGCGATTGGGTCAAAGTGTCCGAAGCACCACCCACCATCATCAATCAGCCAATCGGTGCGTACATCGAGTTAGAATGTGAAGCTATCGGCTCACCAGCACCAACAATACAATGGATCAAAGGGACGAACGTGCTCACCGAAAACGAAAGTTACGAATCGAATCTAATCAACGATCAATCCGTACAGGGAATGGCTAAGCTCCGATCGCGATTGATAATCAATAGTTTGTTACCAATGCACCAAGGGCCTATTTCCTGTTTGGCGACATCCGGTTCGAAAACAGCACTAGCAACCACAACGCTATTCGTCGTTCAGGGTATGCGTTACCCCCAAACTAACCCCAAAGATTCAGGGTACTAAATTGTTTTATTTAGGTAAATCAACGCAGCGGAACTTTTCGGATTACTTAAACACGAATTTAATCCCAGTGTCCCACCCAAAAGTCCGTATTGTTTTGTTCAATTCAATCGTCATGGAACCAATGGGCGCTGATTTAATAATACCCTGTAAGGCAATTGGGGCTCCAAAACCAGAAATATACTGGATTGACACCAACGAACAAATTATTTCCAATCAAGAACCACGGTTTAAAGTACTATAAAACCCCAAAATAACTTAATACACCTCACATAACCAATATCTTTTTTAAGGTTATGACCGATGGTGAATTAAGAATTCAAGATTTAACATGGGCCGATATGGGGGGTTATACTTGCGTGGCGCAAAACAATTATTCGAAAGACAGTATAACAACATTTGTCTATCCAATGTTGGTAATTGTGACTCAAAATTAATTTAGTGATGTTTAACTAATTATGTAAATTTGTTTCAGAACGAATAAACCAACAAAACAATAATATTTCAGCGTGAAAGTCAACTTCTAGTCACTTAATAAGTTACTTAACTATGAATTATTTATGTAATTTAGTATTTAAATGTTTATAAGTATTATTAACTGTATGGTTTTAACTTAAATAAAAAGCATCCGAACAAAAAAATTGCGTACGCCCTTGCCCATCACCTACCCGTAAACATAACCATATATTTGTAAGCGTTATTTACAATTTAAACACAAATACCACTTCAAAGATTAATATATACGCCAAAAACAATATTATAACATAAAAACACTTACATTATTAATGATTGAAGCCTTGATTACACTTTTTATAATCATTGGTTGTAGATTAGTTGTCATATTTCATAACTAAACTATTATTATAATTAAAATTGTATTGTTTTAATATTATTAAACACTATTTGACTCTATTAAGGTCTTAAACACAACAATTAAAATTATGAGACGAGTACGTGATGAATGGTTGTCAAATAATAAATAAATTAACCAGTGGCGTCGACGCTGTTTTATGTAGGATGTTATATAAATATACATGAATTGCGGGGTGTAAGTAGTAAAACAATAATAATTAATTTAAGAAATAATTATTTTCTGCATCAAATTTGAAATACTTTTTTCCCAGTAGGAACTAAAATTCTTAAAATTCAGTCTTAAAAATATTGTAAACCAAATAATAAGTACATAAATAATGCAAACGCTATGTACACAATTATTACAAGTCATATTTTCATTATTTTTTTTTTTTTGCCATTTTCTAATAAATCGTGTAAAAACGATAACAATCTGTAATTCTTGAGCAAAAATGAAGAGTATATATATTAGTTACAAACATTATTTATATACAAAGTTTGTAAGCAAAAATAATAATTGATGATTGTTAACATTTTTACAATGTGATTATTTCCATTTCTTTTAAAAAAATCGGAACAAATTTGAATTGCGAATATAATTCATTGATAAATAATAATTCATATGACGAACGAAAATTAAATATAATTCAAAAATAATATCACCAAATAAACAATCATATTTATTATAAAAATTAATCAGGAATGTTTTCTACTAACGAAATAATAAATAAATTAGCCTAAAAAAACTTAAAATAATCATCAAATTTGTCCCGATTCGAACACTCAAAAAATTATAATAAAGTCCCTATTATTTATATTACTATAATGATTTATTATACACTTCGTCAGGACAAAATGCTTTTAACAGCTTCATCCAAAGTGTCTGACGGATCACAAAAATCATCGTTTAAAAGTGTTTTCGGGTTAAAAGCTGCCGTGGAGGACGCATCACTACCATCTTTAACCTTACCTAATCGCGCCGCCGATTCCGCTGCGGCCGCCGCAGCTGCCGGATCCTGTTTATCCGCCGACATCGATGCGATCTGTTGCAGATTCAAGATCGAATCAATCGCCGACTGGACCTGCTCATCAATGCTTCGATCGAACGTTTCATCGTTCGGATCATCCCCAACTTGATCTTCTCGTAGATCTGTTGTTTCTTGTTTAATCGTCGCTGCCAAATCAGCATTTTTCGCATACGTTTGTGCTAGGCAAGCTCGTTTCGACGCCAAATCTTCTTTATTCGAATAATCATAACCACGTTTCACCCCGCTACCTTTCGAGTGTTCTTTTGAATGATCCGAATCGGGTTTCGATTTGTTTTGTTCTGCAAACACTTTTTTGTGCTCGATCCGCACTTCGAACTTCACCTCCCCGATGATACTACCAGATTTCTTTGACTTTGAGTTATGTTTCTCGACTCGGAACTTTTTCAGAGTTTCTAATCGATTCGAATCGCTTGAGCTGCGTTTGTGCGATGATTTCTTCATATATTCTGGATCTCCTTTGCTGGACTTTGAATCAGATAAGTTTGAGCCACCGCCTGAGTGATCTCCAGTCGAATCCGATTGTTTTTGATCCGAATCGGATTTGTTTTCAGGCGGAAAGTAGCCTAGCTCGCGTTGAATACACAACCACTCATCGTAATCATCGCTGTCTTTCTGCGAAGAAAACTCCTCCGATGATTTGCGGTTCTCTGATTTATTCTCGATGATTTTCTGCCGGAAGTTCTTCGTGTAACTCTCCTGTGCGTTGCATCCTTTGTTGTTGATCTCAATCTCGAAGTTTCCGATGATTTTTGTCGTGTTGTAACTCTCGTTTTTGCTCCTGTGTGTGTATGTTGATTCCACACTTTTATCACTGGTTTTATAACACTCGGACTTACCAATTACGTCATCGAACTCTTTAGGGCTCTGGTAAACGCGAAAGTTACCAGCGGCAGGGCTTGAATCACCCGACTCATCGCTGAAATAGTTTAAACCGCATTTTATATTAAAATCCGTGTTAGTACGATCCTCATATCGATCAGATTTTTCCCCATCGCACGTTTCCGTTTTAACTGTAAACCTATCGCCATCATCCCTACTAGATTTTTCGAAAGCCGGGATGAAGTCATCCGATTGATAGTCGCGTGTAACTGGTTTAACATCAGCGTCATCGAACGTAACTGATGATTCTATTTCCGGCTCTTTTTTGTACATATCTTGCAAACTAACTTCGATATTCTCTTGGAGCTCTAGCTCGTTCTGGAGCTTCACATCCGATTGAAGTTTCATAAATGATTGTTGCTCCTCCGCCAGGAACATTCGATCAATCATCATCAGTTCCGATGTTTGCACTTCGCGCATACTTTCTTTGAAGAGTAAGTATTTGTATTTGTTTACCATCATCCGGAATTTTTCAATGAAATGCCTTGCGGTTAGTTCAAATATCTCGTCGGCTTTATTCAAATCTTTCGATGATAAAACTGGTTGGTTGTAGCAGTGATATCTGCAAAATCAAATCGGCGATCACGCTTTGAAATCAAATGGGGAACAGGTTTAATTACAAGAGTTTAGGAATCATAGGAGCAACCAGAATATTCAACATCACAAGTAATTAAAATTGGGTGGTTCATAGTTAACGGAAATGGTTATTCGTTCTTGATTTCTCCAAAGATCAACGATTTTTAGTATATTATTTGCCTTGTAGTTACAAATATGCGCAATAAAGACGTAGTCCAAATTTTGATCAGTTTTTAGTTTTAATTAAACTACTAGAATTCCTTCAAGACGAAATAAATACAAATAAGGACACTTACAGATTAAAATATAAAGAATCGAATGGAGTAAACTAGAAGTCTCTATCTTGATTCGTTTCAGAGTTATGATTTTTAGTTACAAATATGCGCAATCAATAAGTAGGCCGATATTGCTCAGTTTTTAGTTTAAATTAAATTACTAGACTACCTTTTGGGCGAAATAAATACAAATAAGGTCTCTTATAGATAAAACTATAAGGAATCGAATGGTGAAAACTAGAACTCTCTATCTCAATGCGTTATAGATTATTTTTATCGTGTAATTTAGTCAATTTACCGATATTGTGTATAGCATATGTGTATTAATGTTTGCGGAACAATCAGGCGGAATTTTTGGGATAAGATATAAATTTGTGGAATTATAGAGAAAAATAATAAGGGATACAAAATCGCAAAGAGAAATATTAGGATTTGAATAAATAATGACTTACCTAACTAGACGTTTACATGCATCGGCTTTGCTGGAAAAAGGTGTCGTTATATCTGGATTAATCGCCCCATTTTGGTCTGTAGTCAATTGCTGTTCAATTCTGTAACAAAACAAATCAATTTATACCTATTTCGGAAGCTGTAAGAGTTCCAACTTACAATTGCGCTTTGGAATAAGTAGGTTTCATAATTCTTTTGGGCGGAGTCTTTAGTTGTGGAGGCGATTGACTCTGTACGACGGTGGCAGGACAACTCGTTGGTTTTATTGCGTCTAGAGTCTGCGGCGACACCTGGAGGCCGCGGTCTATAGGCTGTGGTGTCGGTGGTGTAACTTTTGTTGGTGATAAAAATGCTGGGGTTGCAACCGCAGTAGGTTGGATTTTCTTAACTTTTAACGCGATTTGTTGCTGTTGTTGAGTTGTTCCTCCCGCAGGAGGTTGAATCGTTGAACTGACCACCGGATTGGGGAGTATATTTTGGTTTTGGGGCCAACTTGTCGGGCTGATCGCTATTATTTGATTGCCGTGGTGGTAATAAACTTTAGATTTCTGATTGTGCGAAACCTAGAATTATTTCCAAAGAAATTTGAGCCTATATTTCTAATATTTTTAACAGAGATTACTTACAACTGGTTGTTGAAGTAATGACGTGAGATAAGTGTTGTTATTTGTTTTTGATGCCGTTGTAACCGGCACTGTTTGTGTTGAAATCGTCTCCATATTACACTAAATTAACAAATAATTAAAATCAAACATATCTAGCACTAACATTAACTAAAACTTACATTCAAACTGCTCATTGGTTGTTGAATTGTTGGAATCACTTTCCCCGTCGCCAAAATCTTTTGTTGCTCAAGAAATAAATGTTGTAGAGCTGCATGAATATCGTTCTCTGAGATTTGCTCGGATTTCGCATCCGAAGTTGAGCTTTTCGACGAATCAGTGCTTGGTTTTTGTTGTAGACGAGCCGTTAACGCTTGGATTTGCAGTTGAACGCTTTTTAAAAGCTACACAAATCATAAATGGTTTAGTTTTGATGAATTAGTTGCAGGGAAAGGTAGTAGTTACTTGTTGTTTTTGTGGGGTGAGTTGGATTGTTTGAATACGTTGATAAACGGTGTTGTTATTGGCTTGGCGATTCGGTGTGGATTCCGTTGTTGTCGAGTTAGATTGCGGCTCTGTTTGAGCGGAAGGAGCACTGCTGATTGTTAAAGGGGGTAGTTGTTGGTTGTTTTGTGTTGAATCCGACGGTACAGTTCCTATAATATGTTTAAAATATACAAATAGTACTTGACGAACTGAAAGTAAAACTTACCACAAAACGCTTCAGTTTCTGTCTTCGCCATGGAAACTAAGGGTGGTAATGCCATATTTCCTTGATCACTGTCTATTGTAGTTGAGTTGGTCAAGCTTGTTGAGTTAGTAGGTGGAGTCTCAACATTTCCTGCTAGTATTTGTTGCATATTATCTGAACTAATATCGATTTTCGCAACAATATGCCCCGCTGTTGAGCCATGTCCGATATTAACAATTTTATGATCACCACCTCCAGGTAACTCCTGGCTAAGTTTCTGACTGATCAGTTGCCCTAAATTGGCTGGATTGATATTCAAATTTGACAGAAACTGCTCAACATTAATCGCCGGTGGATCAGAACCATTCGCTATTTTTGTATCCGTTGTTGATTGATTGACAAAATGATTATCCTGATTGGGTTTTGGATGATCATGATTAGAAATCAATTTCTTCTCATTTATATGTTGTACTTTTTGCTTATTTTCAACTTGTTGCTGCTGTTGACTGATCAACTGTTCGCCGTTTGAATTTTGTCGGATTAAATTCGGTTTTTGTGGCATTATATGTTGCGGCATCAATTGAGGACTTGAAGGAGGTTTGAGTTGAGGTTTCTGAGGCAATTGAGACTGCATATGATTCAAATTATGCCCTGAAGACATTGGAGGATTGAACTGAGGCATTGGAGCTTCAAGTTTGGATTCTGTGTTCACTGGAGTTGAGTTTAAATTCGTTT
The DNA here is from genome assembly GCA_944738965.1 of Nebria brevicollis. Lineage (NCBI taxonomy): Eukaryota > Metazoa > Arthropoda > Insecta > Coleoptera > Carabidae > Nebria > Nebria brevicollis. The sequence goes on from OX122909.1 coordinate 6,840,840, forward strand.
GTGCTAGATTCGGCGGTGCTATTAATTGTTGTTTGAGAGGATTTGATTGTAAAGCATTGATTATCAATTGATTGGGTTGCGGATTGATTGGGTGCGATTGCACCAACCGATTCGTTAACTCATTCTGATTTTTAATATTCAAATGCTCTTGCAATGCCGTTTTGGCGTTTTTGTTCTCAAACGGAGCACGTTTCTTCGGTGTTTTACGACTCGGCGAGGACTTGATGATCTTTTCAGGTTGCTCAATTTTTTGTTGGACGTTCGGACGGTGCATGAAAATTGTTTGACCGTTTACGGTCAACTGGCCGTTGCGTTTTAATGTTTCTAACTGATCTGGCGTTAGGTTTACAATGTAGGAGAAGTTGTTTGGTTGATTTGTTGGCGTTGTGGGTTGTTGAGCTTGTTGGGGTGATTCTTGGGGCATTATCTGTTGCGGTTGTTGTTGGATTTGTTGTTGTTGAGCTTGAAGTTGTTGCTGCTGTTGTTGTTGTTGTATTGACTGTTGCTGCTGTTGTATTGACTGTTGTTGCTGTTGTATTGACTGTTGTTGCTGGATGATTTGTTGAGTTTGTGGTGGATTTTGTTGTATTGTTTGTTGCTGAAGAATTTGTTGTGGTTGTGGTTGATTTTGCTGTTGAATTTGTTGTGTTTGTTGATGAATTTGCTGTGTTTGTTGCTGGATTTGTTGAGTTTGTTGTTGAATTTGCTGTTGCACTTGTTGTTGAACTTGTTGTTGTACTTGTTGCTGAACTTGCGATTGAATAGATTGTTGTATTTGATGTTGTTGTTGCACAATTTGTTGCGATTGCACAATTTGTTGAGCTTGTACAATTTGTTGTTGCGATTGAATAATATGTTGTGATTGATTTTCAATCTTAATACTCGGTATAACATTTTGAATTATATTCGTAGTTTTAGTTCCAGCAACAATACTCGTTTGAGTTAGTTCTAATTTTTTAGGGTGCTCGTTGACAGTTATTGGTTTGGGTGCTTGTGGAACGGTAGGCCCACTAACTGAAGTCAAAACCAGATTTCCCCCTTGTAAATTAATTCCGAAAATACTTTGCAATAACAGCTGCGATTGAATGTCTTGGTTTAAATTCGGATCGTGTTGGAGGATGAGCCTGCCATCCTCGCTTAACGCCAATTTAAACCCTCCCGTGTTTCTCTGGAGGCCGCTGCCTCCAAAACTACCATCAGCGCTTTGCTGCACTAAATTCGTCGGCAAGAAATTCGGCATTAAATTATTTTGCAGCGTTAAGTTCGTATTCGGCATCAGACTATTGTTAATCGTGATATTCCCGGAGAAATTCGGGATGTTCGGGGTTAAAATGTTGCCGCTTTGGTTTAAAATCAAATTCGGATTTGATCCGCAGAAGTTTTGTACTTGGATATTTGGAGGCAAGTTGAAGTGGGCATTCGTCAAATTGGAGATCGTTTGGTTTTGAACTATCGTACTGGTTTGGTTTGAGCATTTCGGTGCAGAGTGATTGAACGTTTGCGACGGCTGCGATTTGCTCAAACTGCTTAAAACCGTTTCGGAAACGTTCGTAATGTTTTGTGATGTAGCAATGTTCGACATTAAATTTGAGGCGAAACTCGTGTTAGATGTAGGTAAAACATTTGTACTGAATTTTTGATAGTTTGACGTTTGTAAACTAGTCGTGTTTTGACCGAAATTGGTCAAACTGGGCATGCTAGATATCGGTATTGTTGTCGCTTGCGAAACCGACGTCAAATTTTGTAAACCCTGCCCGTTTAAAATCGGAAAACTTTGATTATGATTCAACGCTTGTAAAAAACTCGCTAAACTCTGATTCTCTCCCGACTGGATCATATTTTGATTGCCTTGACTCAACGATTGTTGTGATTGGATTTGCGATAACAATTGATTCGCATTGATAAAGTTCTGCGAGTTTTGGTGATTTATTAAACCGATTTGAGCTAAATTCTGATTAATCGCGTTTATATCCGACAGACTTTGCTGCACAGACAGTTGCGATTGTCCGAAATTCGTAATCGTTTTATCCGAAACGCACGAATCAGAGCGCGATGTTGTTATTGTGTTTTGCGACATTTTCGAGATTGAATTATCCTGACTGATCGCGGATATGTGAATATTACCGATGCGTTTCGGGTAATTCACATCAGAATCATGATTCTGTTGTTGTTGTTGTTGTTGCATAAGAGGTTGCTGATCATTTTTGATCAGTTTTTGATGATTTTGATCAGTAGATTCGGATGCATCTGATTCGAACATAACATCATCGTCGTCTCCGATACCTTAAGTAATCGTAGAACATGATAGTATTTCGTGTTTATAAAAAAGGAAATAAAAAGCAACTCACCACTTAATTTCATAATGTTTGCTAAGTCTAGTTTCGGTTCCTTGTTTTTCTTTTTCTTTTTGGGTTTTCGCTTCGGCGGCGGTAGTTGTTCGATCGTATTTGTCACGCCGCTGGTCGTAGGGCCCCCTTGCGAGGCAACGCCTGGCATACACGCGGATATCATATTCTGTTGGATGTTGATTGATGCAGACACCTGCGCTCCACTAGGTACAATCTTTTGCGGCGGTTGCGATTGTTGTTGTTGCTGCTGTTGTTGTTGTTGATGATGGGACAATTGTTGAATGTTCAATTGTTGATTGTTCATAGTAATATACGTAGGAGCGAGTTGTTGGATCATTCCATTCGCGGTGAGAACACGAACTAATTGTTGTGGCTAAAAATTGACAAATTCGTTGATACAATTCAGATATATATACAATAAACGCGAGCGGACTTACTTGTTGAAGTGCGGTTTGGCGTTGCCCTCCAGCGTGCTGTATAAGCATCTGGGGTGCCCCAGGTGCTCCTCCATGTCCTTGTTGTAAAATCAAATTCTGTGGAGCTCCTAATTTACCTCCAGCAGTTAATTGCGGTCCAGAGTTCGGTGTACCTGGTCTTAAGATTAATTGAACCCCTTGAGGTGTATTTTGTTGTACAATTAATGGCATCTAGAAAAGTTAATTTTAAGTTACTCGATTTTAAATGAATTGTATGTCGTATATATCTCGTACTTGGTTTAAGAGGAGCGTTCCAGGTTGGCCAGCTGGTAGTATAGTCTGATTTGGAAGGACTATTTGCGTAGCTGGGTTTGAGGTGCCCTGGTGCAACTGTTGCCCTGGTTGATTCTGCGATTGCATCGCACCACGGCCACCAGATTGTTTCTGGGACACCGAGGGCACGGTAACCGATGACGGCGGCTTCGGGAGAATATTCAACGGCGGTTTGATTTTAATGATTGACGAATTGGATTGTATGTTTTGGTTTTGTGGTGCAATGATTGTTTGGCGTGTTAACACTTGGTGATTTTGGTATGTGGGAGCTGAATTTGATGCGTGTATTATTTGGACTAAATTTGGTCCAGATGTCATTACAGGAATTTGTTGAAACGCCTGGGATAAAATCGGTTGTGGTGTAGGTGGTCGAATATTCTGTGGACTGGCAACCGGTGATTTGATACCAGCGACTCCGACGGAAGTGATGCTGGACACCGAATTCGCCGGACTCGAGATTTGCACGTTGTATGGCGATACGGCGGTATTCGGATAGCTAGGGCTCGGATTCGAGTACTGACTCGGGCTCATGTTGCACAGATTCGTTGCGCCGTTGTTCAACGGGGACACAGAACTCGCACTTAAACTCTGCACACTGTTAAAATTGGATTTGGTAACGCGCGCATGATGGTTTTGAATCGATTGCGTAAACTGTTGCGTTTGTTGATTGTTAAACGTTGTCTGGACTAAATTCGGCGTCGGAGACGGTTGCAAACCGCGGATTTGGGTGAAATTTTGGTATTTTCCGATCAGTGAGTTGTGGATGTCCAGCGGGTGAACAGCGCGTGGACTCTGAGGTTTCTTGATCAAATTTTGTGACGAATCGTGGTTGAGTGGTGATTTGATCGGTTTTGCGCATAGTTTAATCGGATTTGAATAGCTGAGTACGGAACCACCCGGTTTTGGGTCTAGATTTAGATTATTTGAGCCAACCATAGTACAGTTTGTGTTTAGTATCTCGTAATTGTTGCTGTGGTCGATGATTTGTTGGGGTTTATTGGGTTTGGGTGATTGTTTATTTTGGTAATTGTTGACGTTGGATTTCGAGGGTGATTTGCACATTTTGTGTGTTTTCTGTTGATTTGAAGTCGAAGACATTTTCTATACGTCCGACTCAAATGTGTGATGTGTTTGTGATGATTATTTTTTATAAACAACGAAATATTAAGTACTATTTTAACAAAAAAAAAACTAACACAAGTTTCAATTAAAACACGTTTCTTTTTATTTATTTTGTTTAATTATTGCGAAATTATTATTATTTTCCGTTTCGTAACCGAAGCATTTGTACTTATTAAATTTTTTTTAAAACACTTTCGCTGATTTCATTGTTACACAGTACCTTAACCTAATATTTATATAATTTCGGATGGCACCCGCCGATTTATCCGAACTCAAATAAAGCCATCGTAGCGTAGAATTTTTTATTGTTTGAGCCTAAATAATTTGTACACATTATTTTAACGAATGCTGATTTAAAAAACACAAGTGCATCTTTGGCGTTGGTATTTTGCTTGTGTGTTACCACTTAATTTTCACTTTATATACATATATTATCTTCTCGTCTTCCGTTCAGTACCTGCAAATAATAACGAAAATATCTTAGCATCAATGGAATATATTAATTTGCGCGGGATAAGTGTTTTATTATTGAAAAAACACTACATTAACAACAAACTCACGTTTTTCGTTACGTATTTAACAATAGGAACCTGTCGCAATTGTTAATTTTCACTTAAAAAAACTAATAAATATTTTGACACAAAATATGCCAATCAATGGCCATATTGAATCTTTTTTCTTATTATTATTATTATCCCCCTATTAAAATAAATTTTACGAATGATTAAATCAACAAATTATGTCAACATATCTGTCAATTTTTCGAAACAAACCGTTAAAACAATAAAATTAACATTAATTTTGCGTATTGTTGACATACATTATCATAAATGTCAAAAATATTTATATAAGCTACAACATGAACATAGGTGACAAAAAAATTGAATACGTAAATAAACACGCAAATCTATTAAAATATGATCAAATTATACTTTGATTAGATAATTAGGGTATGTATAATTAAGATTTATGTTAATTATAGCTGTAAAACATGCTATATAATTAGATATGATTGTTTTTAACTTCCCGCACTTTGATCAGTGGCGCCATCACTTTACGCGAACTAAGTCTGACATTAAAGTTTATATCGGCAAAAAAAAATGAATAAAACAAATAAAAAACAACTGTAACGTTTAATAAATAAGATTAAAATAACATAAATAATCAATAAAGTTATAAAATCGATTGATTTAATTCATTTCAATATTAATTAATTATCGACAGGTACGTTAGTTCGAGGTAAATGGTGGCGCCACAAATCAAAGCCCGGGAATATTTAAATTGATTTAAACGGACTAATAAGATAGAGGATCGTGGCGGCGAGTGGGGGAAAGCGATTGAAACGTGGAGGGGGTAACTCGTAATAAAAAAAACAGAAAAACGTCGTTAAATAGCTGTCAAATAACGCAGAAAAGTACTATAAAACAATAAAAATCACCCTAATTAAACGAACATCAATCATGCCACATTTAATCGACGCAAATGATGCAATAAAAAAAATCAATAAAAAAGTTTGGTTATGACATTGTAACAATGACGATAATTTGATAAACACAATAAAACAATGACTGTTTAATAACGTATTAAAATTGCTAGGAAATGGTATTAAAATGTGTAGAAACGGGGGGTTTTTCCTGGGTTTTCTGCCCGTACAACTGCCCACCAACAAGAAATTTCAAAGATAAAATGAATAAAATTCTACATACCTTCACAAATACACTAGACTAAACCGAAACGGGGTTTACACAATCAAAAACAGGGAACCAAGCAATCTGATTGGTCCATGTAAAGCGTCATTTGTTTCACCTACAAAAAAAAAAACCGAAAAAGAAATAACATTCAACGTCACGTTAACGGTAGTTCCGTGTTTATACAACAGATGCTTAACAATTACCTTATTCACCCCACTATCGCAACGATTATAAACCTTTTCGCAACGCTCCATAAGGTTCAAAATCGCAGGACGCTCGTAATTCAATCTTACCATATAATCTTTCCTTCATTCATCATAAATTGTTTATTTTTTACCCAAAACTAGCATGTTTATCACCTAAAAACACTTTTATACGTATAATAAACATTTACCCTCTACTATACATGCAATATTGACTCTTTTTGCGTTGTATTTTACGGGTAACGCAATTATCAATTGTTTTTATGCGCTAAATACACTTAATTGTATGTTTTGAGTAATAAAATATGTTGATTTCTGTAAAATACTTTTTATTTTATGAAAAATCCATTAAATACTTATGAGTAATGAAAAACAGAGTAACTAGTAATTTGGATATCCTAAGGTTAATTATAATTAATTAATCACATTTGGTGGTTTGGTTTTACGAGCATTCCATTGTAGCCAACGAGTTTGAGTTCTCATTTAATAAACCTACACCGGATTCACTAGAGATCGATGTATTTGCTTCCGTTTCCTGTGGCACATTATTCGGATCCTCCCACGTGATCTTAAAACGCGTCACGCGCGGTTCGGAACCTAAAATATTCCTAGTAACCTAAAAACACACGTAACAATCAAAATCCCCTAACGCATCCGGTTTTTTGGTACCTTATCGAACTGTGGGGGACTTGGGGGGTTTTCACGTAATTCCGGATCTGTGTATTCGTTATTTATGAAATAACCGACTCGAATAAACTCTTGGCCTGTAAATAACAATTAAAAATCATATATGATTATAGTTTTTAGTAGGGTTAAGAGAGCTACCTCTGTAAGAACAAGTTAATAAGACCACTGTTACCCCGATCGCATCATTTTCAGGTATGCGGCTTACGTTTGGTGGATCCGCCTAGAAATATTTAAAAAAAATAAATCGCGTTGATATTGACGCGTTTAGGTGCGTTACCTGGAAAACGAACATATGTTTTCCTTCGGGGATCGGCCCCACGTAAACCGAGTCTAAAATTTGATCGTACTCCTCGCTCTCCGCTGATCCGACATAGATCATTTTCCATTCGAGATCTTAATGAACAATTGCATAAATTAGTAAGCGTTTTGCAAATCAGTGCAAACGGTAAAACGAACCTTCTTTTAGTTCTTCAATGCACTCAAAAGTGATTTCGAACTGGAAAGGATTTGAAAACGGACTCGGATTGTCCATGACGACAATATTACACAATTGCACTTTAGCCATTCTATATTTGACCAAACACACAATTAATAAACCAATAAACGTAACGAGTTTTTAAAACGGCGTTGTTTTTTTCATGAACCTAACTTACCTAGGTTAAGTATTTTTAACTGTACTAATAAAAGAAACTAAACAAAAAGTAAATCAAAAAATATATGAATAAACCCGATTTAACAAGATCTGCACTGTTTTAACAGAAATTATCAATTACAAAACTAAGAGCAATAATATTTATTTCGTTATTTCTGGCGGTAAAATTATCTAGGCATAAGCTACAGTACCACCAACCCCTTCGAAACTAAATTCAAAACTATCAACCGTGTCGGTAATTAATTAACATATATATAATAAATAACAACAATTATACATCAAATACACAATTCTTTACCTTTAGATGCATAATTATATTAATAATATATTTTAATAACTTATTCAACAATAGAACGCCATTTCACTCGAACTAATTTCAAAAATGGCGACTCAGTCGGTAATAAATTTACATAAATATGAACGCTAAAAATAAATGATAATACATATTAAAACTTATATGACGATTAAAAGTGTGATTTTATTGTAATTAATTATATGTTTTATTCATTTAATACTAATTAATTACCGACAGGGCTTACAAAATGAGATAGTTCGAGGAAAATGGTGGCACTACTTGTTTGCGCGCGGGAATTTTTACTTTCTTATACGCAGTATAAGTATTGTTTAATGTAATTATTGTGGTTTGTTATGTATATTTATTACTTTGTGCCACTTTTTGTTAATTATTCATATACAGTGTATATTTATTTTAAATAAATGGTGATGAAGAAAATGAATCATGTTTGAATTTCTGGGTTTTTTTTGTTGTCATTTCGAGGTGCGTTTATGTGTCATAAGTAATGATGAGTTAGAAACATTTAATACATATTTATTTGTGACAAAACATGTTTGAAACACATGTACAGTATCGATTCGTTAGAAAACAGTTTGAATAATATTTACTCGTATTTTAAAATACATTTTGTTACGGCAATAATACAATTTATATATATATAAAAAAAAAATAAACATCAGAATAGCGTTGCTTTGATTTTGATTGTTGGTACATAGAAAGCAGTACAATTATTTATAATCATTTATTTACCAACGAGAAAATGAAAGAAAACTACATAATGCGATGAAGAAAATTTGTTGTTATTGTCAACTGACAGATGCGTTTATTTGAGTCTCATGACGGTGCCTTTAACTTTATCGAAATTCGCACCGCTAAACACCTCCAATTTGTCATTCTTTCTGATGAACACAAACGTTGGCATCGAGGAAATATCGTACTCAACCGCGAGGTCTTCACACTCATCAACGTCAACCTAAAATTACAAATCAGTCATTAAAAACTCGTTTTTACTACGGCGACTGGGGGGAAAATTGTTAAACAAAAGGTATGAAAACTAATTAATATTTCGTCCCATTTTTTCTCACAATTGTCCTCGGACTTTTATATAACTTTTACTTCACACATAAAACCCAATTGTTATCGCGTTTATCTTTCGAAAAACCACGCGATAACAAGCTTATATATATATTTATTCAGTACAATTAGTGATTTTTCAAAAATAGACTTTTTTCGGTTATTTTGTTTGTGTACCTTCAGCACTAGGATCTCGCTCGTCATTTCTGCAGCCAGTTCCTCCAATTTCGGTGCGATCATTTTGCAAGGGCCGCACCAAGTCGCGAAGAAATCAACGACCACCAATTTATCACCGGCATCCGCTAATTTCGATTTGAAATCAGCCTATTTCAAAACAATCGATATTAGACACGTAAAACCAATATTATTAATGCATTTTTAATGATAGTGTACGTCGCATTTCGACACGAACTCATAAAACACACTCAAGGCGACTTAAATGAACCGCCATCGATTTTTATGCGGTTACCACATGTTAAATCCCCAAACAGGGCCCCATTTCTACGCAAATCAACCGATACAACCCTGTCGCAACTTATATAAGTGATAGTAGAACGATAAAAAAAAAACCACTCGTAAATCAAGGTTATAATAACATTTTGTTAATACCCTCAAAAAATTGAACAAAACGCGGAAACCACACCTTTCCCAAGCGAAACAATCATCCCAATCATCATTTATAACCAATTACACATCGATCACACGCTTTAAAGTACTGTAAAAACGATATTACTAACCTGGTCCTTGACGTGGTGTGCCATTATTTATCGTTGATTTCTGTCGAAAAGAAAACACGAACAACTCACACAAATATATTTATCGGAATAACGTGCCGGCGTTCAACACACACCAACTGGTCTTTCTGGAATGTGGCGTAAAATTATAACGGCACTTCTTTCAATGACTCAACAACGAAACACAACAACTCATTACACATGTCGCAACTATCTCGTTCTTACGCATTGCCAGGCTACCGCATTCAACACGAAACGTACATCGTTACTTGCACCAACACACGCGGATGGATGCGCGAGCATTTTCAAATATAGGAGGAATAATTATCTATTTCTTTCTATGACATAATTAATCATTTCTAACAATTATGGGATACATATTTATAGTTTAGAACACGTAACCATCTCGCAAATCGACTCAATGCATTAAAATGAATCATACTAAACACAATCGAGTAAAATACTCGATTTTATACCAAATTGCGCCCAAATCCAATCCACCCTACTAACACAATTGAATTGCGGGTTGCTTACTTATATAAACAATTTAAACTCGAAACGATATTATAGTTATTTAGATAAAATAGTAATTATTGATAATAAACTAATTTGAGAGTAAATTGTAGTGATATTATCTAATGGGTGAAATTATTTTAATTATATTCTTAAGCGACTGAATTTGTTTATAGTAGCAATTTTTTAGTGTCGCTGACAAGTAAATTGGCAGTAAACTGTAACAATAAGTTCGGAAAGAAACTGTGAATTCGCTGTAGATAGTCCCCCAACAATCAATAATTATAGCCTTGCGCTTTTATCAGTATAAACATGGCGGATTTGGACAACCTGGAGTATTACATAAAGTTTCCAAATCCGAATTTTAATTACAATCAACAATTAGCGGAAAACGATTATGTATTCGTTGTTAACGAGAAGAAAATCCCGATTATTCTGTTATTCGGTTGGGCCGGATGCCAGGATAAGTACTTGTCGAAATATTCGGCGATTTATGAAGAGAAAGGGTAAACGATATCCGGCGAATATCAACCGAGCATTAAATGATAAATTTCATCATTTAGATTGATTACGATACGATACACGGCGCCGGTGAATTGTTTGTTTTGGCGACGCTTTCAAATGAAGGCGATCGGCGAAAAACTGGTTAAACTATTGGTGGATATGAGTTTCGAGACGCATCCAATCATTGTACATGTATTTTCAAACGGAGGAGCTTTTTTGTATCAAAATTTCTCGGCTGCACTAGAATCAACCGATAAACCATTACAGGTAAACATTTCTATCAATTACCAGGGAAATCTACCATATTTCCCAACTAATTACAGGTGAAAGGAGTGATTTTCGATTCAGCCCCCGGCAAACGACGAGTTTTAAGTTTGTATCGTGCAATATCAGCAATTATCGGCGGTAATTTATGGTATAACGTCCCAATGTCATTAGTGCTAACTATTTTCCTGTCGGTTATATGGTTTATCGAGGTAACGCAACACACAATACAATATAAATAACTGCTAATTGATGATTGGGTACTTTTGGGTTTAGGTGATGAGTAATCTAGCAAAGCCGAAAAATTGCGCTGTACATACGAATCCGTTGGAGAACTTGAAATCTGAAAAGAATTTGTGGCCACAACACTTTATTTACTCAAAAACGGATACTTTGATACCGTACAAGGTAAACATATATTATAACTCCTAAACTGAAACCTTATTAACACTGTACATAATTTAAAATGCGTTTAGAATTAAATTCCAATTAATTTAAGCCCAAACACGATTTTTATGTGAGGGTTAGCCTTTCATGAGACACCGTGACCAGTACTTAGCCGAGACTAGGGGTTAGCCGTGACCAGAACTTGTCGTTAAGAGTCGTGTTTGGGGTCAAATTAAAGGGAATTTAATTTCGAGTGTATTTATGACATGGAAACAAAGCTCAAGTGATTCGTTTTTATGTTATATATGTTTTTTAATGTAGGATATCGACTTTTTCGCAAATAAACGAAGAGCTTTGGGTGTAGAAGTAACACAATTATGTTTCGAAGATAGCCCGCATGTAAAGCACTATTCGGCGAATAAAACCATGTATGTGAATAGTGTTTGTACCTTTATCAATAGGTGTTTGACTGTGAAGGGTGACTAACTCTTCTAAATATATCAATAAGAACCGCCCCTTGTTACCAGAAAATAGGAGATATTCGAAAATTAGCGAATCATTTTTTCTAGATCTATCCTATTAATGAGTTCATTGAAAACGTTATAATTAGAAAAATGTGATAAATATATATTGTTTGAGCCTTTTCAGGTAAAATGGCTAGTGCACAATTCATTATTATTATTATTATAAATGTTATGAAATAAACAAAAACGAACGAAATATGTTATTAATTTTTTAAACAATCTAGCACAAATTTAGTTCGATAATTAACTCTGTTGATTGGAGTTTCTTTTTTTTTTGTTATATCTTTGGTTATATGCAAATTTGTAAAATTCTATTTTTTGATGTAGCAATAATAAAGAGCTTTGAAAATGATTTATGTTGTTTTTTTTTTTCATTTGGATTGAGGAATGGCGAAGCCAAAAGGCATTGTTAAATATTTTATCGACAATTTATTCTTCATAATAATTAATATTAAGCTAAGGTTTACTTTCACAGTTGCGGAATATAATTAATAACGAGGTACTGCATAATATAATCAATTATTACCTAGCAAATCTCTCGAGAAATGTATTAAATATTTACATTTAAAACAAGTATATATATATACTAATCTATAAATAAACATTGTACTAAAGCGAAAAAAGAAAAAAAAATACAGGAAAATCGTGATTAAAACCTATGCACAGGGAAATTAATAAGAATCAGTCGTCAACAATCAGGCAAAAAACACATTTAAAAACGGGTAAAATAAATTAAATGGTCATTTATAAATATATATAAATATAAATATATATATATAAATATATATATATATATATATATATATATATATATATATATATATATATATATATATATATATATATATATATTATTTTAGTCACGCCAAAAACACCAGAATGAAAATCATTTTTATTTGTTTAATCTTAATAAATAATTAATTCGACCAAATTTTATGTTTTATTTGTCGTTTTTTCGGTAAAGGATTTTCTAGATCATAAAAAACATCTCGATTCTTCATGTCAGAGGCGCCAGACTAGTACAAAAAAATAAATAATAAATATTCCCCATTTAATTTCTGAACGTTTTCAAAAAAAAATAAATAAAAAAAATTAAAAATCAAGCAACGGGAGGACAAAATAAAGGTTGGTTGTAATTTTGATTATTTACACGATTGTGTCACGTTTACATAATTATATTTAAAAAAAAAAAAAATCATTTACTACTCACTAGTTTAGCCAAAACCTTCTTCGGCATTTGTTCCTCCAACGAGAAAAACTGGTGTCTTTTCATCTCCATTTTCGACTCATCTTCGAATAATACCTACAAATTCGCACAAACCATTTAAAACGAATCAAAACAAAAATTAAATAACAGTTTACACTTACTGAATAATACATTTTACAGGTGCGCCCACAATAAAGAGCGTTATAGACGCGACCATCCGTCCACATACATTTGATTTTCGTCCCTTCTGGAGGCGGACCATTTTTCAAGCATTCATGACTCTGTAATTTCGATGATTATACAACAAATTCAAGCGCTAGTCGACTAGTTTTTAATTGCGGAGACATTTAGATACATACTTTAACATCTGCAGGGTGTACATCCTCGGAGAAGCTTGTATCATCCGGGAAATAAATTTTATAAGTTTCCCAAGGTATAATATCGTCAATGACTGCTTTGTAATAACGACCATTTTTATGTTTCGCCCAAACTACATCATCCTTATTTACCGGCTAAAAATGAATACGAAATTTAATAACAAATCCTTAAAACATATTAAAAATCCCTAAAAACAATTTTATTTATCTGTAATAGAAGCTTTGAAAATGTTTGAGTAACTTACAATTTCATCTAAATTCTTGTCTTCTATTTTATCGATGAGACTTTGCCCCAGGACGATTGATTCATCACTCGATGTCGGACTCTTAGCGTGTCGTAAAGGGCCGGAAAACGCAGTTTTCTCTGCAGATTGATGAACGTGATTTAAATGTAGATTTTTTTGGTTAAAAATAGTCTTAGTAATTTTTTGGATGCGAGTTTTAAAATTAATTTTACGTTTTAGTTTCGGTGCACGTGTACGAGCGCCGGCTATATTAATATTAGGATATTTTTTACGAAATACTTTCTTATATTTAACACAATCGATTAGATTGATTTGAGCACGTTTTGTCCGTTCGGGCGCAACCGATTGTTCGCTAACACCGCACTCATTCACATCGTCATCCGATTCAACAGTTGTGGACGCGTACGTTTTTAATATATCCGCGTACAAATTCACCAGGAACTTTTTCTTTTTCGCCAACGATGTCTCCTCCAGATTCCTAATAAATTTCGCACCCAAACTCTTCTCGAACTCTTTCAAATCGTCCTCCAAATCACGCGTGAGCTTCTTATAATGTTTCGCTATCGGCGATTGTAACTTCGTGTCCTGCAGCAACAAATCAACCGTACCTTTCGGTGACGGTTTCACATCAAATTTCGACTGGATCACCAAACACTTCGTATCAATCACCGGTTTTACATCCTCAGTACTCGTCAGATCAATCGGACGATCTGTCATCGGGTAAAAACATTCCGAACTGGTTCGAGTGACTGTTGCCGCTGAGTTTATAGTGTAATATTTAACATTCGCCCAATATGGGTTACTATTTTGATTGAAATTCGTGTTGTATTGCGGAAACATCGGCGCGGTGTTTAATTGGATGAAATTCGGTGATGTACCGTTTTGCGTACTTGATTGCGTTTGAGGCTTTACTACATTTGTACTTGATGACTGTTTAGTAATTGTGATTTCATTAGTTGTCGATTGTAATAAAGCAGCGCTGCGATTCCCTGTGGGTAGCGAGCTTTGTTGAGTTGTAGAATTCAACACCGGGTTTTTAGACGCAACTTGTACCTCAGGGCTCTGAATTTGTTGTATTTGAGGGTTTTTTGGGACGTGTTGCATCGCAGCGCCATTTTTAGTCGCTTGTTGAATGGCTGTACTGGTTTTAGTGGTTTGCATAACTGCGCTTAGAATAGGTATGGATTGCAATTCGTGCTTGTTTGGCACCGTTTGCGGTGTACTCTTATTGCTTATCGATTGCAACGGTGGTATTGGTGTTGTTTTGCGGGTAATTGTGATCTGACTGTTCGTTTGTAAAATCGCGCTACGATTCGTGGCGACGTTCAGTAAATTGCTAACGGCTTGCGACGAATGATTCAAACATGATTTTTTAAGTAAACTCGAATTGTAAACGACACTCGTTGGCTTTTTGAGCGGTTGCTTAACAACGGCACTGTATTTCAGGATGCTGCGCGCCGGGTTTGATGTGTTGCCGATCGATGGCGAGTTGATTGGTTGTATTTTCGATGTGTCTATGATGTTGTTGTAGCGACCGTCTCCGATGTTTTTGTTTTTCAAGTCGTTTAGATTCCTAGGCGTGCTTTTGCGCGATTTTCGCGCTTGTTTTGGGGGAGCATCGGGCATATCGTAATCAGTGTATGCAGCGATCACTTCATTTATTGTCAACGCGTATTTACTAGCTTTGCAACTAATAACAGCATCGCTAATTGGTTTCGTTACTTTCGGTTTGTAATGCGCTTTAATTAGATCATCGATTGGTTTCAAAAGTTTCGTTTTATTATCAAGCGATGTTGAAACAACATCGCTCGGTGTTGTTGGCGCAGTGGTTGTGATTGATTCGTTCGGTTTGTAATCATAACCGCTTACGACTGAATTAATTGTTTTTGATACGTTATCAATTAAACCAACAACTTTAAACTCAGCCGCAATTGGTTTTGGAATCAATGACGAAAACGGTACGAAATTATCTGAAACTTCTGTTGGTATCAATGTTTCTTTCTTTTTAACATATTTTAAGAACTCGTTTATATACGTGGGATTCACGTATGTTTTCGCTGATCCTAAACTGCTTCCGGTACCGCTTACAGATTCCAATTTAACCGGTTGTTTGTTCAATTCAATTGTGGGTGGTTTTACTAGCATCGAAACGATTTTTTGCTGCTCGGGATCCAGTTTGATTGTTTGTGTGGCGCTCATTTTATTCGATAGCATTTCGGACACTTTTTGTTTAACCGAATCTGAATGCGCGGAAAATGTTGCGGTTTTCGTGTGGATATCGGGCTCATGTATGTTTGGTGGTCGTTTTACGACTGGCAGTAGGGTTTTGATGCCGCGCGGTGGTTGATTTGTTATTAAATGACTTTGTTGTTGTTGTGATTGTTGTTTAGAATATTGTGAACTGGGTGACGTTGGTCCTGATGACGAATCGGATGATTTAGAACCTGATTGGTCGGAGGATTTCCCTAATTGGGCAATTAGAGATTG
The DNA here is from genome assembly GCA_944738965.1 of Nebria brevicollis. Lineage (NCBI taxonomy): Eukaryota > Metazoa > Arthropoda > Insecta > Coleoptera > Carabidae > Nebria > Nebria brevicollis. Next base: position 6,856,903 of record OX122909.1, read on the forward strand.
TTTAGCGATTGGAAATTAAAAAAAAAAAGTTATCGGTGAGTGGCGGAACTCACGATTGAAGATATATAACTTATCCAATATATGTATATATGTATGTATCCGTATATAAGTATGTATGTATGTACTGTATGCTATATTTATATGTATATTGACATGTATGTATGTAACAAAATATGCGTTGTAATTTTTTTGGGGTTAGATTTCGACTTACCTTTTTTAAGAGTGTGTTTCTTACAATGTTTGTGATGCTTATGGTGATGGTGGTGATGATGATGATGGCGATGTTTCTTGTGCCGTTTGATGCCCATTTTGGATGATTCGTTATTCAGTAGCGTTGTAACTAAACTGTCCGTGCTGTTGGAGCAAGCGTTGAACAGTGACTCGTTGTGAAGTGACCCACTGGCGCCGCTGGCGTCGCTTTTGCGTTTGTGTTCTTTCAGTTGATCCATAGTGGACGCTTTTAGCGTTTCGAGTGTTTTGGGTATATGTGTCGGGAATTTACCGTGCTGCAACGTTTGATTGTAGAACTCTGAGTCGAACGTTTTGTTGACGGCTTTCGAGTAGTTTTGGAAAAGGGTGTGAGGATTCGGTGGCGTTTCGGGCGTGGTTTGACCCAGAGATGTGGACGGGTGGTTGGTTAAGAGTCCGTGGAGCAGTGATTCGTGCATTGCTGGTTTCACTGGGTCTTTTGATGATTTCTTTTTACGACTAGAATTGGTTGGACGTTTCTTTCCATCTCTATCTAGCTTTTTTCGTTTCTTAATATATTTACGGCGAGAACTCACATCGTAACCTGAATCTAAATATGTTGCTTCTTCCACTTCTGTAATAAATATACGAAAATAATTACTTATACAAATCAAGCATATATGATTATATTTGTATAGTTATGTATGTATGATTATATATGTATGGTTATATATGTATATGTATGTATGATTATATATGTAGGGTTATGTATGTATATGTATGATTTTATATGTATCAGTGAAGCAATTATTTACCAATTTCGCCAGCTTTTAACCAAATATCCTCTAAAACCTCCAATTGATCCTCATCTGGAGACATATTCGCGTTCGCTTCCGCTTGCGCCTCCAAATCCTCTTCAATAAGCTCCAACTGTAATTGCGGTGGAAAAGTCGCCAACAAATCACTAAAACGACATTTATTACACATACATACATACATAAAATCCCTTCAATTACTAGATTTAGTAATAAAAACAATCCTAAACAAGAAAAAAAAACTCACTGTTGTAACGTCATAGTTTTCCCCTTTTTCCCATAAATCGGATGTCGTTTCTTCACGGGCGCCGTCAAGAAACTAACTGGTAATTCCGGGTTATTTTTATTGCACAAAATATCCTGATGAGTCGGATGCGGCGCCGCCGATTGTTTATTCGGCTCCTCCGGATGCGGCCCCACATCAGTGCCCTGCAGCCACTTATCGTACCGTTCCGGTTGGAAGCGTTTCACGAACGTATCCATCGAGATCTTCACCATATCTTTACTGCACGTACAATGCGACGCCCGCTTACCATACTCGACCCAACGCGGCGCAGCAAAGTTCGTGGACTCCGCGCAATTAAAACCGTGATTAAAACCCGCGTGATACCCATACGGAAACGTAATCATAATCTCGCCCTCCTCTTGCGTGATCTTATTGTACGGTATCGAGTATTGGCGTAATATTTGCGGCGAGATTAACGTCATTTTGTGGCGCAAGAACGCTTGACAAGTGTTGTAACTGGACGGGAAGAAACCATTCGCGAGACGCTCCAAGCGGCGTCCATGCTCCGGCGGTATTGCATACCAAGTTTTCGGGGCACCGAAATGTAAATAGTTTATCGAGTAGAGGTCCATATCTTCAGTGTGCCACGCGAATGTTGTTTTCCACATTCCAAAATAGAGATACGCTGTATTCACACCTTCGATTGATATCCCATAATCCTCATTAACCAAATCCAAAATTGTACCCAAATGATTGATGTTCCATTCCTAAATTACATAAAAATTACGGGTGAGTGGCGGCAACCAAGATTGACGTTTACACATAAAAAACCACTAAAAACTCAACTTACTTTAACTTCAGGATCAGTTAGTGTTCCAGACACATCCGCACCATAAATTGGAGCAACATAAGTGATGTTCTTCCAATATTTACGCTCCAAATCCTCATAATCAAAATGTCGAGGTGTATTATACCTAATAAGTACCCCAATTATTACAAATACTTTTAAAAACACACAAATATATATTTTTAAACGAAAATCGTCGTCGTAGCAACGATGACGCAATATTTATATAAAATAATAAATCGATAATTACCGTTCGGATTGTGCAATTTTCGCATATTCCTGCACGGTCATCGAGCGTTTTTGGATGTTAATTTGTTGATACAAACCTTGTTTGCCAGTCACAACCTGTAACAGTTTTTTATTTTAGTTAGTTTAGTGTAAAATAAACAATTTTATTGTGTTGAAATCACCTGACAAATCGGCGCTGGTATTTTGATGTCCAAACGATCTAAATCGTAACCGTCTTTGCGAGGGACCCACTCAGGTGGGGGAATGACCTGAAAGCAGTGACTTAATACACTTGAGAAACAAATTAAGCGTTGGTTGCGAACGTACTTTAGCTAATCCGGCTCGATTTGCTCCTTTGGACTCCATATGCTCGACGTATTTCGGAAAATCTTTGAATTCATCCCAAGTCGGACGAAACACCATAATACTATAACGAAGACACGTTTCACAATAAATACTCAAACAAACCATCGACACAACACTCATAATACTGTATTACCTACTATTTACGCAGATATAACGCGTAAATAGTGCGTAATAAATATAAATGCATGAACATACCGTGGGACTCCATGGCTATTCTGTTCAGCCATTATACAAACACTAAATTACACTAATAAATATATGAATCGTCTAGTCTTTATAGGGGCTATAGTTTTTTTTAATTAATTTACACCGTATTACACATTTTTTAAATTATATCAAACACTATACGATATTTACTAGTCGGCCATCAAGGCCCAGCATGAATTCACGTAGCGCACGTAAACAATATGATTTATTATTTACTGCCACGTCCTAACGATAAATACTTATACTAAAACACCAATTAACCTCTAATTATTTCAATAAACTCATTTTCACAAACGAAAATCGTCAAAATTGATTTAAAACACTAGTTTGCGACAAATATAAGTCTACATGTTACCGTCCGTATATTGTTTGCACGTCCATTTTGACGGAAACTTACAACAGTTCAAAGAAACTCCACTAGATGTCTCTAAAGCACTTAAACCAAAGACGGCACTAAATCAAATTTATTTAAGGCACAATTAAACAATAAAATCAACTCTAAATTATTAAAATCACATGTAATATAATAGTTTATTATGTTCTAAATTTTTTTTTAATTAATCTACAAGGAATTATGGTGTTATTTTATAAATAATAGTAGTATTTGTGTTTTTACGGGGTGTTAAGCGGCGCTTATGGTATTAAATTATTTTAATTTATGAATAGTATGAAACTAGCAACTAAAACATGGCGGTTTATTCAAAAATGAGCTTTTTAATTGTTTAAACAATATACTATTCACTAAGCGTTTAACAATTAAAAATGCATAAATATATTTATTAAAATAAATATGTTATTGAATTTGTACAACGTAATTTGTTACTGTAAAAATAATAAACAAATTTAATTGTTTTACCTGGAAAACATTAACGCTATTTGTTATAATAATAAAGATGATTAATTACATATTAATATCGTGAGCAATTATTGATTGTTTTAAGTCAACTAGAAACATTTATGACGCATTCCTCAACTTGGTGCACGAATTTTACTCCCTGTACCAGGAAAACATATGTAAAAGTCGATTAAGATCAAAAAATCACGTAAACGACCTCTTCGCGATCATGTAGTGCTGATAAAATAAAAGAAAAATGCAGAAATGATCTGTCGTGCGACACAAATGAAATTAGACGCGAGATATTTTCCCCAACGGAGCCATACACGTGTGATTGATTCAAAATGGTAAAAACAGATAAAAAATTACTGCTAGTTGCCCAGGAAGTGAAATTAACGAAAATACTAGCTGGAAATAATAGACGTTTAAGAGAACGCACGTTGAAACGACTCAAGAAATGGCTCAGCGATCGGATGGCGACGGCCCGTACGAATTTAACCTAGTTTCCGCGATGGACGCGTTTTTTTTTTATATTTTAAATTGATTTGTTGCAGCGTTATCCGAAGATGCATTTATGCGTATATGGAAAGGTTTATTTTACGCAATGTGGATGTCGGATAAACCGTTGATTCAAGTATGGTAGAGATTTATGAGTTTTATTAAGTAATTCAGCATTTGTTTGTGGTTTTTTTAGGAGGAATGCGCCGAAAATATCTCGAAATTAATTCATATTAACGATACTAAATTATCATTGATGTTTTTTAAGTGCTTCTTACAAACTATGGTTAATGAGTGGTTTGGAATCGACTACTTTCGTTTAGACAAATTTTTAATGGTAAGTCTCATTAATTACTGTAACAAATGATTGAATATTGAAGTATATAGGGCTTCGCCCTGTACACTATCATTTATTATCACCCTCACGCATATTTATAGAGAAAATAAATCTATCCTTTTTTAATTCATGTATAACTGTATAAGTTTATCCTTGTTTTATCAATTTTATTAAAAATCTAAGCAGTGTGAAGTTTGTTATGGATGTGAATTACGTTTTTGCAGCTTATTCGCCGCGTGCTTCGCCAGGTGCTTGAAGTGTTGAATGGTGCATCGTGGAAGCAAAAATACGTGGAGCAATTCAATGAAATATTAAATCAAACTGCGTTTAACGACGAAAACCAATCATGTTTAGGATTGACGATGCATTTGCAGGAGATTTTCTTCGAGGAAGTCGCGAAAGTCTCAAGGGGCAAAATCTCGAAAGACACGGTTTTATTGTTATTACATCCGTTTTCGCAACGATTGTCCCGATGCTCCAGCGACAGAGACATTAAACATATAATTACGCATGTCTTCCAATATTTGATGTGGCAATCCGATGTCGGAATCGATCATAAAGAACGATTCAACGCTTGGCGATCGGTAGCTAATTAATTACGCCATGTTACAACGAGCAAATCACTCACCATTTATGTTCCAGCGCGGTTTTCCTGGTGGTTCGATAGATGTTATCGAGAAAGTACGAGTTGATGAAGAGGACGACGATGACGACGAGGAAGACGTGGAAGACGTCGAAGAAATGGAAGTGGATGAGGATTTACCGAAAGATCCCCGTGCTGGAAAAGTAGATGTGGTGTTGTCGCAAATACAATTCAATCCGTCTGATGTCGCTGATCTTTTGGAGAATCTGAAATTCAAACCATCCACTAAACTAAAAGCCAGGAAAAATATGATCAGACTCGTTAACGAGTGAGTTCCATTTCCTTAAAAAACTAACCGATATCGAGCTGCGCCCTTCACCCCATTCAATTCCCTATACTTTAAACTATAAATAACCGAATTTTGATTGAAATCCAATAAACGATACTTGAGTTATTGTAAAAATTGTCGCAAATAGCGCCTGGTAGTCTGCAACCAATCATACACAAATGAAACGCTGAACGTATTAATTTATCCTGATTTATGGCATTTAATGGATGTAATTTTTTGATTTAGTTTCCGACAATTGGCGGAAGGAGTGTTCCCTCTAGGATTTAAAACGGTGCCGAAACTTGTCGATGACGGTTATTCGACGAAAGTTAAGTCGTCGTTGAAGCGTCTGCACACCTTTGAAAATAGTAATGCGGGTCAAACGAAGAAAGCCAAATCAAGAAAGTTGAAAAAGCGAAAAATTAGAGAGATTGTTATGGAAGAAATGGAGAAATATAGAGCACCAACAGGCAATGGCATAATTGATGATGATGAATCAGATGAACCGGAGAAGGATGAGCAACAATCATTCAAAGATTTTATTGCATCAGGATTATTCGGCAATGATAAATCAATGGAAACGAATGATGAACAAGAAATTGATGAAGACAATCAAGTGACAAACACCCAACAATCGCCAGTTGCTGTTCAGAAAATCCAGAAAACGCCAGTTATAATGAGGAGTATTCAAAAGTCACCGAATGCTGTTAAAAAAATGAAATCACCGATGTATTCAGTGAAGAAGCAAAATAAATTCGTTAGAAACTCAGGTACTTGGTTAGTTGATGATGTTGAAAAGGCCGAAAACCCTTGGTCGCAACCTTTGCGGGACGGTGAAACGGAATATTTTGTGGTAACCAAAAAAACGCAACACAAAATGAAAGCGTTAACCAAAACAATCGATAAATTTATTAATGAGTCTGAAATCGATACCGAGATTGAATCATCGATCTTGAAACAGAAAAGTGACAAGAAAAAATTGAAAATCATCCAAGAATTGATCAGCGATCAAGAAAGCTGTGTGCCGAAGTCCAGGAAAAGTCCAAATCGACAGTCACAACAAGGTATGTTAGAGTCACCGAATTTAGACCAAAACGGTGCTGGTGACAGTCCGAAATTAGTTAAGAATCCGTTCAGCGAGACTTTATCAGCAAAGAAAAAAAAGATTAAAATCGACCTGGGTCTGAATCGATCCCAAGATATTACGGAACATTTCAAGCAAATCATGAGCTCGCCAGGGATTCCATATGACGCCGCGCGCAAACCATCGAAGCCGCTTTTGAAACCGAGCCCTATTCCAAGTCCTATCAACCCGTTTTACCGACGGAAAATGCGATTTTAAAACTAGTTTTAGATGACTTTGTACGATGCATGAATAAACAATTTATTTGATATATGAGCCCCCCTTGGTTCATAAATCGTTCCAGAACTATCCGTTAATATGTGTTGTTCGTTTGTTTTAAAGTTATTATTGTATTAATCAAGACAAATAAATCACTTATGATTATTTTCATATGAAATAATGCACTTTATTGATTTCAAATGGTCAAATATTTAATCGTTTTTTAATAAAGGTCGCGCCAAAAATTAGGTCGAACAAAATGGCCGCTTGTGGTTATGGTAAAATGAGCGTGACTAGAAACATCCAAGTTACGACATACGTCGCACATCCTGTCGCAGTTAATTCTATAGGAAATAACGCGATAGAATCAGCGATCATATGTCTGAGCTTGTGGTGTTTTCTGTGAGAATTTCCGTTCATTTGGAACGTCAGTTCATAAGATCCGTTACTGGTTAAAAACAAAGCGAAAAACTAACAAAAAACCAACGGATTACATGTGATTTTCTGTGTTGCGGGTGTGTTTACTGGTCGAGGACAATTTAGGCCAAAATGCCCGCTTCAATCGGTGTGAATCTACGTGTGACTGGACATTGTCGTCAAGGTGGTCGCAAATATATGGAAGATTTCTTTTCCGTTGCTTACCAACAGACTGAGGACGAGAAAGATTTGGAGTATGCGTTTTTCGGCATTTACGATGGACACGGTGGGGGCGAAGCGGCAACATTCGCTAAAGAACACTTAATGGAATCGATTGTGCGACAGAAAAACTTTTGGTCTGATAAGGACGAGGATGTTTTGAAAGCGATTAAAGAAGGATACATAGCAACGCATTATGCTATGTGGAAAGAGCAAGGTTTGTACATTTACGCAATTAAACATATTTTATTCAAGTAGTAGAATGTTTTACTCAAACATTTATAATTAATTACCTAGAAAAATGGCCTAAAACCGCGTCAGGGCTTCCGAGCACTGCAGGCACAACTGCTAGCGTAGCTTTTATTCGTCGGGGAAAAATCTACATTGGTCATGTTGGCGATTCTGGGATAATACTTGGTTACCAAGAAGCCCCAAACCAATCTTGGAAAGCTCGTCCGTTGACCAAGGATCACAAACCCGAGAACGAAAGTGAAATGAGCCGAATTGCGCAATGCGGCGGTAAAGTCGTCACCAAATCTGGTGTACCGCGCGTCGTTTGGAATCGACCGCGTATCGGGCATAAAGGACCCGTTAGGCGTTCCACCCCCATTGATGAGATACCTTTCTTAGCTGTCGCCCGCAGCTTAGGCGATTTGTGGTCCTATAACTCAGCTCTAGATGAATTCGTTGTTAGTCCTGATCCAGATACATGTGTTGTGTCTATCGATACAGACTCATTTCGTTGTCTAATTTTCGGAACTGATGGATTATGGAATATGATATCATCTGCAGCTGCTGTCAATATCGTCCAGGTAACAATTCCAGAATGGAAACAAACAAATATTACCTAAAACTCACATCAACACTACAAATATTATTTTATTCGGTTAATTAATACACTATATACATTTATAACACTTTAATCCCAAAAGGCGAAGCCCTATTCTATTCTACTTTAGAGCTATGAATTGTTAGGTTATTTATACATTACATATATGTGTGAATGGTTGCTAACACGTCAGGCGTATTTATTTATTATTCGCGTAATTAAACATACATTTTACATATTTCATAATAAATACTATAGGGTATCGTCCTGTTATAACGGACTAGTTGTTTTTGTTGTGTTTATTTAGTTATTGAGACTTTAAATATGATGTTTTGTGTTTTAGGTCGCCGAGCAACATAACGAACAGACAGTTTTAGCAACTGCTGATAGTAGCAACCCGCAACAGGAACAACAACAGCAAGCAACTAGATCGAAAGTGTGGTTGAATCCATCTAAATGTTTAGTTGAACGAGCCTTGGATCGTTGGAATAGCACAAAAATGCGAGCGGACAACACTAGCGTAATCACCCTGATGCTAGACCCACCAGGGCCTCCACGTGCTGAAGTAATCAAAAATCAAAAACTGCTTTCGGAAAATCGCTTAAGGTAACACATTAATTAGTAGTTTTTTTTGTTTTAAATTAAATTACATTAGTCTTGATAGTAGGCGTTTAGACCAACAATCGCAACAAATCTCAATGGATACATGTGGCGAAGCGCAGAAACCAATTGAAACAACTCCCGAAGAACCGGGCCAGAGTGATATTGATAAATCGTGTTCCGAGCCGCCGCCGTACCCGGAAAACGGTCTCGAAATCGTGACCGTGTACCGCGACGAAGCATCCTCCATCATTCAATCCGTTATTGAAGCGGTTACATCCGATGGAACGGAAACCCCGCACCATGATGCCTATCTAGAGAAAATTCACCGGGAAGTTTTAAACTCAATCCAAAACAAACAACCAGCTGTTGAAGAGAAATCTGCACCCACAAACAAAGAAATCATTCAGATCAACGAGGTGTCGTCCAGCTCACAAGAAAAAACAGCGGCAGAGGATAACGCCCCGTGTGCCCGGTGCACCAGGTCCCATGATGCGTCACGGAAGTTACTACGAACCAATAAACCAGTGCGTTCCAGTTCCGAAAGTCCGAAACGTAAAACGCGGTCAGGCTTAGTCCGACGGATTGTTGGAGGTGCAAAGCGAGAACACAGCGAACCCGAGCAAGAAAACGGGCGTCTGCTTGCCGAAGGCACTTGTTTGGGTAAAGGGGCTTGTCCTGCAGATGAAGGGCGATTGAGTGAAGCGCCTGGGTGTAGTAGCAGCGAGCCTCCACAGAAGTTACGACGTAGTCGTTCGCTGGAACCTAGAGATTTCACGCTAAGGAGTTCTGATGCGAAGAGCCGTTTGTTGAGGGATCGAGACCGTGCCCTGGCGGGGCGACACTCACTGGCTACTACAGTGCCAGCGTCTGGAAGCGCTTTTAAACGACTCTCCAGCACCAGGTCATTTACGCCGTTGCGATCACCGATCCAGACGAGGAATCGCGTCAAAAGACTCAGTAATAAATAACTTAAGTGGTTTGAGCATTGATTATATGTCGGTTTGTATAATTTTTACAAGTTTTTACTATATTATTTTGTTTCACTGATTTACAAGATTTTATGTCGATTTCCTTATATTCATTTAATCGAATCTTTTATTTATGAAAATCGTGTAAAATATATATATATATTCCCTCTATATATTTGATAATTTATCAATTTATAGACATCCAAATAATCGGCACAACTCTGTAAATACTAGAGCAGTGCCTTTTAATCTGCATGTTTTAGTTATCTGAAATAATTGTTTTCTTTTTTTTAGTTTCTATGAGTATTGTTTTATTCTCGATTGAGAATTATTATTATTAATCGTAGTATTTTGGGACATTTAAGGTTTAAAACATTGTTAATTTTCCCACGAGATTTCGATCGTCGGGGAATTGTTAAATTTGTTTGATTATTATTATTTTCATCAAAATGCTGAACTTAATGTGCCTCTAGTTACCACAAAATGTAAAATATAAAAAAAAAATTATAATTATTATTAGATATAAAATGAAAAGTTTTGCGTCGTTTTAAGGTAAATAATAAAAATAAAAATTACAAACAAAAATACCATATATATATATACAATAAGAATTCAAAAATATATTATAATAGTTGTAATAATATATATTATATGCTTTTAATTTTTTAAATAAACTAAATATCCGACGTAAAGTGTAATTGTTTATTCAATTGTTTTCCGATGTCAAATAAATATTCGTTCCGCTCGATTTGACAGCAAAACTCATACAAAATACCAATGTAATTTTGCTAGTTGAGTCCAATCCATTTCCAAATTCAAGTAAAATCAAAAACAGCCTCAAATGTTTAACAAAGTATTCCAATTTTTAACACGATTTATATACAATGTCCTGATTTGTGCCGTGCAACATTTTATTTTGAATATAATCATTCGAAAAATGGAACGAAAGTTTATCGATAAATTGTACGTAATGAAATCGAATATGCCGACTAAAGTCGAAACGATGGAGCCTAATTTGAAACGGACGCAAAAGAACACATGTCTTAACGAATGGGTCGAAGAGAATATTAATCTGCTCACCAATATGGATCAGTTGGACAAAATGATTGAGAAACTGCTCGAAGAGAATCGTGTGCTGAGTAATTTAGCGATCGGAATCACGAAATCCGAGACGTACGTCGACAAAGAAACGAAAGAGATTTTCGTCAATCGATTAAAGAATCAGGAATCTGATCTCTTCGAAGAAGCGAATTCTAACAACGCTACCGAGTTTATTAATAAAAATTTGTCCAAATGCAGTCAGAGTAATGATAGTATTTTTATAACAAATTAAATTAAACAATAAATTATTTATTAATTGAACTTTTATTTTTTTTTTTATTCCATTGTATTGTATGAGGAATCAAATAAAAAATAGGGCGAAGCCCTATTTTTCTTTATTTATGACGCTTTAAAGTACGAGTTTAGTAATTTTAGTGATTTAAGTATTTGAATTTAGCGCAAATTTAGTCAACGTTCTAGAAATTTAGAGACATTTCTAGATGATTGTCTCAAAACGAGAAAGTGTCAAACAGTACGAAAATTCATTGTTTACAAATAAAACTATTAATTAATAAGTGTATTTTAATCATTTTCTAACTAATCACCGTATGCCGCATAGCCGCCCCCAGTGAGTTGGTGTTTATTTTCTATTTTAACCTATTTTTCCTTAGTTCAAAAAAAACGTCAGGGTGGCAGGAAAACTCAAAAACCTCAAACGACATTTGTTGTTAAGATGAATTTAGCTGAAGAGGCAAATAAATCGCCGTCTCGACAGTCAGTATTCGCGTACAAGAACCAGTGGAGCGAGGTGACACCGCCGTACATGCCGTGGGGGCATAGCCCCAATTCACCAGCCGCTCCACTAGTCACATTCAACGCCCAAAACCCACAAATGTCTACGCCGACACCCCACACATTCGGCAATAGCCTAAACAACCCGAAGAGCTCATTCGGCAAAAAACTTCTGATGCACTACAAACGAAAAGCAGATCTGGATTTAAATCCGTAAGTCTATCTAATAGCACACGGTTCGTTAATTGGTTAAATATGAATTTAATATTGATGTAGACCCTCGAAACAACATATAACTGAAGAGAAAATGGCTGCACACATGAGTCGTTTACATATTAGCTCAGAAACACACACAGAACCATTCGGATTCAATGCGGTGGAGATTGAAGATTTTAACGATCGCGAAAAACGTTTATACCTTTGCGAAGAGATGCGAAAACTCCAAACTGAATCGATTCTACCCAGTTCGCTCCTAGGACGGTAACTATTACATATAATCGCGGGTGAAACTAAATAAATGTGTTTGTATCCACATTTTCTAGATTAGAACGACCCTGTATGGCTGTAATGCTATGGCAGCCGCCAGCTGCGAAAATGCCGGAGCTTATCGGGTGCGCGTCTACGTCCAGTGGAGCCCTACGAAGCGATGCTCCAAGCCTAAACAATCGACAATTCCTCGAAGAGGATGAAAACGAAAATAACTCATCCACAACCGATCTAAACAACATGGATATGGATTCTTGAATCAACCGCAATGGAACTACGAATTTTGTCTAGTTTTTTCATATATTAATAATTATAATTGTCTTTTTTATTGTAAATATTTAAAACGTTTTTTTTTTCAATACTAAATAAAATCACCGATTGATTTTAATACTTGCCATTTTATTCAAATTCCAGTTAATTAAAATTTCAACAAAAACGTCTATTTAGTTCTATTTTCAAGTTATTACTGCATAAATTAACGATTTTAATAGTTCATAGCGGTAATTAAATGATTTAAGATCAATTAAAATTCGTATCCATGTTTTTTGATCAATATTTTACGATAAATTATTTTTTGTGTCGTAATTTATGAAATTAGTTCAATTACATGTTGGGAATTTTCTATAGGGATTTATTTTGATAATTTTAGAGCTTAAAGTATAAATAGACGAAAAGGGCAGAGCCCTATTTGTATATTAGAGTAGATTTAATTTAGGAGCAATGGATTTGTATGACGAAAATTATAGGGATATATAATATACTTTTTATTATTTTTTCCACCTTTACAAGGCTGACTTTCGTTACAGAGATTCCAAAAATAAAATAATTATTATATTATAAAAAAAAACGTTTGAAAAACTACAAATTGCAAAGGAAACAACATAAAAATTGTACAGAGCCGTAGTTAAATAAATGTCAAACTCCCTGCCGCGGCTCCAACTAATATCAAAAATCGCGTAAAGCGTCCGAAATGACTAAACAGGTAAAAAGGGGGGGCGGTCAGTAACAATAACTGTAGTTGTTTTACTGGCTCCTAGATAATTGTTAGAAATTTGTAGAAAAATGACATGGAAATAGAGAACACTTGTTACGATGAGATAAACCATTAAACAATTAAAATATTCTATGAAAACTCATATTTTTATATAAATAATAAATTAAATGATTGCATGACAAATTGGGACAAAATTGTCTGTAAAAAATGGGATACTTTCATCTAAGGGGGGGGGGGGTTGATTAGGGGGGTTTTAGTAGGCGAAAAGGGGCCAACGCTTTCAGGGGGGGAGGGGAAATGCTTTGATCTGCAGGCATGGCCACTTTATTTAGCTGTACTTAAATGATTGATCATTTTTACGATTAGGAATTTTCCCATTTTTTTTTTGGAACTTATTTTATAATAAATTGATCGAATATTGCTAGTTCATCATTGATACGGTAGAATCAAGATAATTGATCTAGTATTTTTTTTTGTTTTTTGTTTTTGAGGAAAAATTATTTCGTAATTTAGTTCGGTTTATTATATTGTTGTTTAATCACATTTATAATCCGTATATTTTTTTATCATTAAAATTGACGGTTTTACACATCGTTTATTAATCACAAATCTATTATAATTAATTAATTTCGGGGCAATCGAATCACTTATTTTTAAATATTACTGCACGATCGCAAGCGAAACTTTGTTCGTAATCAATCACAATTGATCAATTGATTTAACCTCGAGCTCAAACATCCAAATGTTTCACGGGCGTCAGTGTATTGAACGGCTCACTCCACATCCGTCGCAAATCACCCTTAATATACGCCATAGTCAACAACGGCAGAAGAGTGAACGGCACCAGATAAAGTAGCGCCGGTTGAGCAGCTTTAAAGACTTCCGACGACACAGTAGCTGTTAGAAGTCCTAAGAAGTACCCTAACAACGAGCAATGGAAGTACGTCAAACGCGAAGCGAAACGCCGCTGCTTCGGTTGCATTGGCATTTCAGGACTAAGTCCCAAATCACCACCGCAACACTGACGCTTCTTCCACGCATCATACCTCAACACGAAACACAACAACAGCCCCGGCATTACAATATCGCCTAAACCCAACATCGAGAAATGACCAGCGTTGTGAATACTCGGAAACACCAACTTCCCCGGCAAAGACAACTTAGGCGCTTGCCCCACATTACCCAAATGCAATTTTCGCGCCACCAACCCCACCGGATTATCAGCAGGGCGTGTGGCAACCTTAACCATTACATTCGTGCTGAACACATACGAGCTGAAGAACACCCAGAACACATCATAGATCAGCAAACCGGTTAAGAGCAAAGTTGAAACTTTAAGGCTCGGCAACCGGACGAATGCGATGAACGCAACGCAAAGTCCCATACCCATAGCGTCCATAAGGAGCCAGTGGCCCGTCAACACCCAAATACAAACAATCATCACGGATAGAGTGAACGATAACAGTTCGGCGCCAGTGTATCGGCCGCAGACGCCGAAAGAGATTTTTGTTCCGTCCGAACACGGACGGATCACATATTGACACATTGGCAGCAAAAGGAACGCCAGTGCAACGGTTGCGATCACTAAAAAAAAAACACAAATACACCACAAATAAAATCAAGTCATCAACACTTCACTAAAGTAACGTGCGAGGAGCCAAATCGTAATTACGCGCAGATTATAACCAAACTAAAGCACATCAGTACCAGAAGATTACAAGCGCATCAAACATGCTCAATATTCATTCAGAACAGGATTAATACGAAAATATGCTACATGCGATTAAATTTAAGCATAAATTACTGAAAAAACTCATATATAAATAGTCTTAAACTCATTTGGAAAATAATTAGTGGTTAAAATATTAAAAGTGTATGCAACCAACTGGTTTAAATTGTGGAGTGGGTTGTCTATATGTGGGAGTATTATTTGGTTGTTTATTGTAGTTTAGTGGTAATTAGGGGTTGTAAAAGTGTGTTATATGGTATGTTTGGGTGATAAATGCAGGGTTAGGGTGTAAAAACGGAGTTGGATTTGAGTTGTAACCTCGAAATCCTTGTAGTTTTTTTTTTGGGTTGTATTGTTGTAAAACAATTATTTAAACATTACAAACGAGGAAAATGGTGGTTTTGTTCTGATTTAATTATGATTTGAATACTAATTGTTGTGAAAGTTTCAATGGACAATTTCGAACAAAAAAAAAATAGAAAGTTTATAAAGCGACTTATATAATATTTTATAGCCTATTATTGTTGTAAGTCAATAAAAAATGGATTATGTAATAAATGATTAATGAAGGCGCAAAATTAGTTTAAACATGCAAAAAATATATTAGGTGATTAAATTACCTGCTGTGCAGATGGCGAATAAGGTCTGCATGGAATCGAAGAAAAAGAACATAACCAGCAGTGAAACGGAAGCGCCGAGCGGTAAACAAAGCGCTTGCATTGTATCCAACGTTTGCACGTTATTTTCGGGTTGCGGTGAATGTGTGCCGGAGTTCGGTAACCCAGTTAAGCTACTAGTTTGCCGGTCGCGCTCCGCCCGTTCCCGTGCCTCTTGTTCCATATTGAGACTGCGAAATGATCCGTAAACAATCAACAGCATCGAGATTAAAAACGTCGAGACCCTCGACGAATCCATGATCGAGTATGCCCACTGATACTCGTGGTACTCGATATTTGGTGCTCCGCCCCCGCTACCAGCTGCCTGATCCGACATTTCAACCCAACGCCGTTCTAAAAAACAAATAATTACACCAATCACCTTAAAAAAAACGCTCGCAAATACAACATACCGTATTTGTAGCGGGTTTATATCGCATGCAGTGCACCGTTTTGCCAAACCATCACTAAAAAACGCCGAACGGTCCGTAAAAACGGCGAATTTTCATGTCTCGATGGATGGCACGGTTAAATACTGGTGGCCATTTTGGTAAATATTTTCAACAACTTTATGGTGTCAATCTGACGCACGTTATAAGTCACTAACGGCGACAGCGTTTGTTTGCGAATGATGTCCGTCTGTTTTCGCCTTGTTTGCGGATACTGATTGCCGGAAAATGATAAAGAAATCTAAGGATGAGATCCCGTTATCAAAATCACAACATCAGACGTCAGGTGCAAACTGTTTTCATTGGTTGATCATGACGTTTATGCTGGGCGACTGTACGTAATGATTGGTCACCACTATTACCAACTATAGCAAAATATATAAAACACAATAATAGAAAATAAATCATCAATCAAATAAAATCACATATAAATTTCACAATTCATTATAAATTACATCTAAAGAACATAAAAATAACATTAAAACACTTTGTTATATTAATTTTATGCGTATTTGTTTAATGTTTCTAGATAATTAAATATATTATGCCTATAGTTGGTAACACTTATAAAAGGGCTCGTTCAGAAAAAGAATTGTTAAAAATCATAACCGCGTATTTCAAATGTTATGTTATAAATATCATGTTAATAATTAATAATAAATATATATTTATACATATTCAGTATTGAATTATGCTCTAAATTAAGTGATTGGTTGTTTTTTATGAATATAAAGAGTTGGTAGGTGTAAGTGGTAATTGATGTGACGTTAAAGAATATTTTTTATCTCGCTTATTAAAAAAGTGTTGGGTTTGAAATTAATTGTGAATATAGTAAATATATGAGTTGATTTATTGGTTAGTTAATAATGTGTGATTGTTGATAAATAGTGGGGCTCTAGTGGTGTGCTAGGTGAACTATGGGGGGAAAATAGTCAAAAAATAGCGCAATTTTTAGTCAGCGGTGAAAATCGATGATGCAGCGAGCGTAGTTGCGCTGCGCTTGCGTTGCGGCACCCGGTTTTCTTAACAAGATGGCGGGAGCAACTCCGCTGAATTGAACGGCAAGTTTTTAACGTGCGGTTCGTGTGACAATGCCAAAATCAAAGAAATCTGTAAGTTTATTGTAAAAAGTAGAAAAGAAAACGTGGAGCAGGACTGTCTATTGTATCATTTACGTAGAAAACCGTTCTCTAGTTTGCATGGTAGAAACGAAAAAATGAAGCAAATGGTAAATGCGTTATTTTTATGTCTTTCAGATTTTCGCTGTTTGTTTTCCGCAATTTTCTATGCCAATTCGCTATGTATTGCTTTGTTTAACTGTTTTATGCATTAATAAAGAGCTGTGCACTAGTATTGATGTGTTTTTTCTTTGGTCTTTTTTTAAATATTCATGATTTTGTTCTTTGTTAAAAAATTCATAACCACAAAAAAAGTAGTAAAAAAAAAATGTTGGAGCTTTGACGCTTTAATTCATTTTGATATTGCTAATTGTGGATGTTTTCGAGTGAAGGGCGTTAGCTATTATATATTTAAGGGCGTCGTTGGAGCCATATTTGTTTCAAAATAAAAAAATTCTACTTATTAGTCATCTTGAGTCAGGCCATGATGTCTTGTCTTTCACATCTTAAGATATCAATTTTTATTGGTTTTCGGTTGCTTTTTGGGCTTGAATTAAACGGAATCAAATCAATTAAACTGTTGTGTTTGTGATTAATCGATTTTAAATCGTAGGCTTCGAAAAAATCAATTTATAAGGAGGATGAAGATGATTTAAGCAATAATGATGAGAGTTCAGGCTCTGATTTTGACGACGACGATGACCCGGATAAAATTGAAGTACCAGGTATGAGTTTATTGGTTAATTAGACACAATATATGCTTAATTTTGGTTGTGTAGGTGGTGGAAAGGATTTGGCGACAGCTCTCGGTATTAACGAACCAAAAATACCGAAAATTGAACCAATGCATACAAAATTACCTAGTAAAATACCTGGGGGCCTTGTCACCAAAGGTAACTCTCAACCAGGCTTTGAAATGGTCAGAGGAGGCGCAAGTAAGTTATAAATCTAGTCAATAATTCATGTGACGCTGTTCAAATGGGATTTGTTGTGGGGCTTATTTGTAATCATTTCGGATGAATGTGTTCGTTTTTAGTGGGTTCGCCGTTTGGGATGCCGAGCGGCATGCTAGCGAACGCTGGCGGCGTCGGTGGAGGTATGATTGGGCCCCAAATGGCCCCATCAGGCCTCCCAATGAATATGTTTCCAGCCAACTTTAACACTGCTCAGCTGTTGCAGCAGAGTAAGTGATCCACCGGGATCCACATTCGATTTTGCATGATTTTTTTCAATCATAGTATTATTATTCGCTTATTATTAATGTTTATCCCTTATAGATTTGCTGCAGCTGTTTATTCTTTATATATATTTTATTTTACGTATTATCGCACTTTATTCTAACATATTTTGGTTATGTTTCAATCCATCAATTTTTGGTTATGTTTCAATTCATCTCATGCATCCAATTTCGTATTAAATTATGTTTCACATTTATTTGTCTCCTTTTTTCTTTAACCTTGTTCGATATTATAACAATTTCAATAAATACCCTCATAATATCGCTTTACCCTATTATGCATCTAATTTCGTATTGAATTCTTTATTTCTCCAACAAGTCCTCGTTAAAACGCCATTTTTTTGGCCCTATTTCGATATAACATTAATTTTATTTAACAAACACCCACTTAATATTGCTTGAATAACGTTACGCTTTATCTTAAAACAAACTAAAATTGCGCAAATCGAGGACTTGTTCGTTCACTAATTAACCAATCGAACGATTGTAATCGATGAAATCGTTTAACGCATCAATTTTTGATCTAGTGGAACTAGCAACGATGGGTTTGGGCATGGGAATGAATCCATTCCTGATGCAATCGTTATTCAATCCCAACATGGCAATGCAACACGGTTCGCCGTGGTTAAACCAACAAATCAGCGCGAAAACCGTCTCGAACATGTGGATGAACCACGATCCCACTAAACTCACCGCACAAACACCGCAACAAGAAGAAGAGGAAGTCGACGACGGCGAAGAAATGGGCGTTGCGGAAACCTACGCTGATTACATGCCATCGAAATTAAAACTAGGACGTAAACATCCAGATCCCGTAGTTGAGACAGCTTCTCTCTCAAGCGTAGCGCCCGTAGATGTTTGGTACCAACTCGCCATACCTGATGAGTGCATTAAAAGCGGCGCCCTATCCGCGTTACAATTAGAATCCATAACATACACATCGCAACAACATGAACACACGTTACCGGATGGTTCGCGGGCGGGTTTCCTCATCGGTGATGGCGCCGGTGTTGGAAAAGGTCGCACAATCGCTGGTATCATATATGAGAATTATCTGAAAGGGCGCAAACGATCTGTATGGGTGTCAGTTTCGAATGATTTAAAATACGATGCGGAGCGCGATTTGCGCGATATCGGTTGCATGAAAATCGACGTACACTCTCTAAACAAATTTAAATACGCGAAAATCTCATCGGCGATTAATGGAAACGTTAAAAAAGGCGTTGTGTTCTCAACGTATTCTGCGTTAATTGGCGAATCGAATTCCGCTGGTGGTAAATATAAATCGCGACTGAAGCAGCTATTACAATGGTGTGGTGAGGATTTCGATGGTCCTATTGTCTTCGATGAGTGCCATCGCGCGAAAAATTTATGCCCTACTGGTAGTTCAAAACCAACGAAAACAGGTTTAACTGTTTTGGAACTTCAATCGAAACTCCCGAAAGCACGCGTTGTGTATGCGTCTGCAACGGGTGCGTCGGAACCACGTAATATGGCCTATATGGTTCGGTTGGGTATGTGGGGTCAGGGTACCCCATTTAGTGATTTTACTGATTTTATCGGGGCTGTCGAGAAGCGGGGTGTTGGTGCAATGGAGATTGTTGCCATGGATATGAAATTGAGAGGAATGTATATCGCGCGACAATTAAGCTTTCACGGTGTTGGGTTTAAGATCGAAGAGGTTCCATTGACGAAAGATTTCATTAAGGTTTATGATAGTTCGGTGCGTTTGTGGGTTGAAGCGATGCAAAGGTTCCAGGAAGCTGCCGAGTTGGTGGATGCTGAGAACAGGATGAAGAAAACGATGTGGGGGCAATTTTGGTCGTCACATCAGCGGTTTTTTAAGTATTTATGTATTGCTGCTAAAGTACAACACGCAGTGATTGTCGCACGTGAAGCAGTCAAATGCGGTAAATGTGTTGTGATCGGTCTACAGAGTACGGGCGAAGCCCGTACTCTAGAACAACTAGAACGTGACGATGGTGAACTAAGCGATTTCGTATCAACTGCGAAAGGAGTCTTGCAATCCTTGGTCGAAAAACACTTTCCAGCTCCAGACCGTTCGCGAATCCAACGATTACTAGGCTTAGAACCACCCGTGCGCGCCAAATCCGCACTGCAATTGAACTTAAATGGTGATGATGGTGGTGGTAGCTCCACAACTAGCAGCGGCAAACGAAAACCGATGCGGCAAGCTGCTGCGAAATCCATGAAACGCCCACGCGGTGCCGCCAGTTCGGATTCGGAAGGCGGCGATACAGACCGGGAACACCGTAGCTCAGGTTCCGAATACAAAATGTCGGGCACTGAATCAGAGATCAGCGAAGAACGTTCCGATAGCAATGCAAGCAGTGACTTTAATCCATTTGATACAGACAGCGATAGCGATGCAGATCCATGGGTGGGACGGAAGAAAAAAGGGAAAAAGAAGCATAAAAAGAAATCCGCTGCCAAGCGGCCATCGACACAAGATAAAATCTCTATGTTACTCGCGAAAAAAACATCGACCAGCAAACAAAACGGGGCTATGCCTCTTCCACTCGGAGCCCCTTCAACTGCACCGCCACGGGATGCAATCGAACGAGCTTGCAGTATGAAAGAAGATCTATTATCACAAATCGAACGATTAGGTGATCGCCTGCCGCCGAACACATTAGATCAACTTATAGATGAGCTCGGCGGGCCTGAAAACGTCGCTGAAATGACAGGTCGAAAGGGACGAGTCGTCCAAACCGAAGATGGTATCCAATACGAAAGCCGCTCTGAAGTCGATGTCCCGTTAGAAACTTTAAATCTCACCGAGAAACAGCGATTCATGGACGGTGAAAAAGATGTAGCAATCATTTCCGAGGCGGCCTCGAGTGGTATTTCACTTCAGAGTGATCGACGCGCCCGAAATCAACGACGCAGAGTTCACATTACGCTTGAGTTGCCATGGAGTGCTGATCGAGCGATCCAACAATTCGGACGAACGCATCGAAGTAATCAGGTTTGTTATCTTGAAGGTTTAAATCGTTAACTTAAAAATGTGAATTAATGCTGGATGATTTCTGTTTATAGGTAAATGCTCCTGAATATATATTCCTCATCTCTGACTTAGCGGGTGAGCGGCGTTTTGCTTCAATTGTCGCTAAACGTCTAGAATCCCTCGGCGCTCTAACACATGGTGATCGACGTGCAACAGAAACGCGTGATCTATCCCAATTTAACATCGACAACAAATACGGACGCGCCGCTTTAGAAGCCACCATGAAGACTATCATGAAGTATGAACCACCTCTGGTGCCACCCCCGAGCGACTACGCCGGTGACTTCTTCAAAGATGTCGCAGACGCTTTAGTCGGCGTCGGTTTAATCGTGAACAGCGAACACGTTCCCGGCGTACTATCGCTGGACAAAGATTACAATAACATGTCAAAGTTCTTGAATCGAATCCTAGGGATGCCAGTCGATTTGCAGAATCGATTGTTTCAGTATTTCACGGATACACTAAACGCAATTATCGGACAAGCGAAGCGACTCGGACGTTTCGATATGGGCATTTTAGATTTGGGCACAGCTGGTGAAAATGTGCGTCGCGTGAAGTTGTACACGTTTTTGCGGAAACACGCAACCGGAACAGCGCCCACTGAGCTCCATCAACTCCAAGTCGAACGGGGTACTAGTTGGGACGAAGCCATGGATAAGTGGGCCGAATTAATCGGCAGCGCAGAAGGTTTTTATTTGTCGCACCAAGTCCGGAACGGAAAACACACCGCTATTTTAGCAGTCGCCGTAGATGTAACCGTTTCCACTTCAAATCAAACCACTAACAACAATTCGCGAACGAAATCTGGTAAAGATAGCAAAAAAGATCAAATGTATGGCATCTATCGCCCGAACACTGGTTTACAATTCCGACAAGAGTCGCTTGCGGAACTTGAGAAGAAATATAAGAAAGTCTCGACGGATGAAGCCCAGAAATCATGGAATGACCAATATAACGCCTCCGTAGTAACTTGCAGTCATGCATACTGGCGTGGTAACTGTCGAAACACCTCTTTAGGAGGTGATTGTGAAGTAGGGCTTCGCCGAAGATCCTATAATGTTCTAGCCGGTTCTGTACTCTCTGTGTGGACGAGAGTTGAAGGTGTTTTAGCAACGAGATCCCAAAACAACAATAAAATGCAAGTGGTCCGCCTTCGGACGGAGGATGGTCTCAAAATCGTCGGAACTTTGATACCGAAGAACTGCGTCGAGGAGTTGATCGAAGTATTATCCTCCGATTCCGAGAGTACGAAGGATAAAACGTTTTAAGGGCCGAAATCTCCGATGTTTAGTTCAATTAGTTTTTTTTTGCCTCTTATTTTTAAATGAAAAGTTCAGCGATTGCCCACCGACGGTGCACGTGATTGTCTAATGGCTGAACGTCAAAATCCGTTCGTTCGAAATCGATTTTCTTTACCAGATAACTCACAAAACCGTACTGTATTCGTGTTTTATTTAATGGAAATCAATTCTCAGCACTACAATCTTAACGATTTTCTATCTCTCAAAGTGATACAATTGATGTGTGAATAATAATTAATTTAAAACAAACAAAAAAAAATAATATTGAAAACATTACATTTCGAATAATTTAATTAATGTATAAATCCAGTTGTGAATGTTTTTGTATGTGTGATTATACTGTACATATATTTTGAAAAAAAATTAATGATTTTTAAACACGTGGCGAGAGGTTATGCAAAATCGAGAAAAAAAATCATTTCGTAAGTTTTACACGTTTATCATTTCCAATTACAATTAAAAATAAGCTTCTATGATCGATGTTTGTGTCGTAGATGATTTTATTTGATGTAAAAGTATTTTATAATAAAAGTTCTCTTAGAAACAACTTATTTTATTATCCAAAATGAATTCAACAAACAAAAAACACCGAAATCTCAACCACATCCGAAAACAGAATGGTAATAATTTCAAATCATCAACTAGACAATATTCTAATTACGATTTATGTAGAATCGCCGCAAATTCAACCCAGTTTGCGTCAATCAGAGGATTTCGATGAAATCGAAGTTCCTTTAGAGCTCCAAACTCTTGCAGCAACACATTTAGATCAAATGTTAGAAGAATCATTGAAAACAACGAAACCAACAACAAACCCAGTTGCAGTGAAACGAAAAAAGAAGAAAAATAAAATCCGTTTGTTTACAAATTCTAAACAATTTCTCGAAATATCCAACGACAAATCGCATAATTTAAGCGTAAAAACGCACAATAAACGCCCAATTAATGACGTATCTAGCGATGACGACATAGACAAACTTAAATCAGTTGTCGTCGAGCCAGAATATGTTATGTCCGGGGTTGAAGTGTCCGTTTGGGCGAAACGGACCAGAAAAACGAATTTCAGATACAAACGACAGTCAAACGGAATTTTAACATACATTGACACAACTTCGTAATACGTTTGTATCGTTTAATATTAATAAATAGGCGTAATAGTTTTAATAGTACTAATCGTTTTATATATCCTTCACTCATACAAAAAAAGGGGGCAACTCATATTAAATAATTGGTATGGTTTATGTAGCTTACGTTTATAAATTAAAATATTAAGTAATATTTACATTAATTCGCTAATTAACCAATTAGCGATCAATTTCACCGAAAACGACATCTAAAGTACCTATAATAGCAACAATATCAGCTAACATATGATGTCGACCAATATGGTCCAATGCAGCTAAATGCGCAAAGCCAGGGGCCTTAATTTTACAACGATAAGGCTTTGAGCCCCCATCCGAAACTAAATAAATACCAAACTCCCCTTTAGGTGCTTCAATAGCAGTGTACGTTGCACCAGGAGGCACTTGGTACCCTTGAGTAAACAATTTAAAGTGATGGATAAGAGCTTCCATCGAGTGTTTCATTTCCCCTCGACTAGGTGGTGTTAATTTCGCGTCATCAGATTTCACTTCCCCGGGCGGCATTTGATTCAAGCATTGTTCAATAATTCGTAACGATTGTCTCATTTCTTCAATGCGACACAAGTATCTAAACAGGAAAATCGTATTAAACTGGTTAAAAATCGATTTGGATTGATTTACCGATCGTAACAATCGCCTTTAGTGCCGATTGGTATATCGAAATCGACTAAATGGTACGCGTCGTACGGTTGTTGCTTCCTCAAATCCCATTTAATACCAGAACCACGCAACATCACCCCACTGAAGCCGTAATTCAGTGCTTCTTCAGCGGTTACGATCCCGATATCGGCGGTGCGTTGCACCCAGATGCGATTGGTGGTTAGTACGTCTTCGACTTCATCGATTCGCTCACCGAAACGGACCGCAAAATCGTAAATGTCATCCATCAAACCCAACGGCATATCCTACACAAAATACGGCACTCATCATTTAAAATAAACTGTGGACACAATACACTTAAGAGTTTTAGGTCTTACTAGTGCGACACCACCGGGTCGGATGTACGCAGCGTGCATACGAGCCCCACTGACTCTTTCATAGAACTCCATTAGTTTTTCACGTTCTTCAAACAACCAGAAAAATGGCGTCAACGCGCCGACGTCTAACGCATGCGTTCCAATCGCCATAATATGGTTAAGTATCCGTGTAATCTCAGCAAATAAAGCTAAACAAGCGCATTAAAATCAATTAAAACTCTATATAGAATGTGTACTTACTTCGAATATATTTGGCTCGAATCGGTACATCTACGTTCAATAACTTCTCAACCGCCATACTATAGCACTGTTCGTTACACATCATCGAAACATAATCTAAACGATCGAAATATGGTAGGGCTTGCGTATAGGTTTTGTATTCGATTAGTTTTTCTGTGCCGCGGTGCAACAGCCCTATATGTGGATCAGCTCTCATTACAACTTCGCCATCGAGCTCTAGGACCAACCGTAAGACTCCATGAGCAGCTGGATGTTGGGGCCCGAAATTCAAACTCAAATTACGCACCGTCTTCTCGACAGGAGTTACTTTAGCGTTCCATGGCGGCAATGCCCACTTTGCTGTCGTTTCATCCGGGTACATCACCGGTCCTTTGAACTGTTCGATGAAATCGCTGTCGGGGAACCATTTCTTCGCATCGCGATTTGTACTAGATCATAAATTACACAACGTAACCCTATATTCTATTACATAATAATTAATTGATACTAATTAGGGTCTCAGGAGGTGTTTAAACAAGCGCACATTTACCTTGTGTGGAATAACGCACCGCTATTTAACGCTAGTAGTTTATTAGGCGATAAATTAAGCGTTTTACGCAAAACAGTATGCATTATCGCATTTGCCATTTTCGTCGTAAAGTGCTGCCACTTTCCATGTGACAGTTGTGACAAAACTCCGAACTATATATGTAATATAATGAATGTAGATACAAATTGAGTATGCTGTTGCTAATGTAATTGTGTAGGTGATTTGCTGGTGTGTTGTGAATTTCGTAGGTGACAGGTTTGCAGTGTCACACCTACAGGAAGAAATGTGAACGTTTTTTGACAATCCCAAGGTCCCTTTTCTATACTAAAAATTCTTAATGTTTACAGTTAATTTTCGCAATAAAACACTTTCCAAATTAAGTATTACGTACGAAAAGTGTACGCGTTCGATGTGTTCGTGGACATGGAATACGGTGTTTTAGTTTACTAAGGGGGTTGAAACAAGTGGTACAAGGTTAGGTAGTACAATGTCGCTACATTTCGGCACAACGAACGGCACGGGTAAACGTTTCTCCATCGACGACGCTTTCGAGGAGGAAACCGATGAGGCAATCCGAGTTTACGGGAGCACCGAAACGTGTTCACCAGTCAATTCAATGTCGAGGGATGGCAGTTGTAACGAGGGTCGCTTAGACCACACTGGAAGGTATTTTAATTTTATTAGTTTTTTACTGGGAGTCTAAATGTTTTGTTTGTTGTAGAGGGGGGTATAAGTTGACTAGTGAGGCGTCTAGAGATAGTGATTCCTTGATTCAGGATTGCTATGATGGTTCCACGAGTGATTTGGCGCCTAGGTCCTGTTTTCGGCACCCAAAAGTGCGAGAGAACTGGCGAATGGTACTAGCAGCTGCGACTTTATTGGTTGTAGGCTTAGGACTCCTCGCTACAGGAGCCCTAGCGTTAGCAGAGCCTGAATCCGGGCTCCAAGGCGCTGTATTCTTTCTGGCAGGTTTTATATGTTTCGTCCCCGGCGCCTATCACGTAGTTTATATTTATTTAGCTGCAAAAGGCCGCAGAGGTTACCACTTTCATAATTTACCATTATTTACTTGAATTCTCACTAATTCCCCATAAAACCGTGATTTAAGCTTTTAGTTAACAATAAAATTGAAAAATTTGTATAATTCAGTGTTTTTGATATAAAAAAAACTGATCTTCCACCAGGAGTTTTAAGTTAAACGGCTATTGCACTCATATTTATTGACCAGTATAACAATAACTATTTTAATTATAATTGAATTTCAACTGGAAACTCCCGGTTGGAGATGGAATATTTTTCTAGTTTTAAATAAAGTTTAAACGACACAACTACTCGAAATATTCTAATCTCGTGTTGTATTTTAATAATGTACTGCTCGTAAATGGATGTAAGTTTTATATGAAAAGACTCGTAATGAAGTAATACTTTTGTAAATAATAATAATAATAAACAATTCGTTTTAGTGTGTGTATAAATTTTGCTCACTTATTAATTTTAATTAAATGTATATTATAATTATTTATATATATATATATATTAATTAAAAACACTTTTGTCGCAACTTATAAGCAAAGCACTCGAATTTTCGAAAAATATTCAAAAAACAACATGAACAAATAATTACAAACAACAAACACGTACTTTGTAAAAATCAAAATAAAAAAAAAAAACAAAAAAAAAATGTTACTCTCTTATAAATATCTGTGAAAATAAAGATCTCTTTTGTTTAAATATCTAAAAAGCTTCATTTTTTTTTCCATATATATATATAACAATTCCTACAAAATGGCTTCCGAATGTG
This sequence comes from Nebria brevicollis, assembly GCA_944738965.1. Taxonomy (NCBI): domain Eukaryota; kingdom Metazoa; phylum Arthropoda; class Insecta; order Coleoptera; family Carabidae; genus Nebria; species Nebria brevicollis. The sequence continues at coordinate 6,884,260 of OX122909.1, forward strand.
AGTTACCATTTTAAAAAATATTGTGCGTCATTTATTTCATTTATAATTTTTCTTTACATAACAATTCATTAAAGGCACCAAAATCGAAGAAACTTCGATGTTACGTTGATAATTAATAATTAATTAACATAATTAAGCCGAAACCAGCGTAAATTGAAATGTTTCTCTAAAATCAAGCGAACTGTTGGTTAACAACTGATTTCGACTCTGTAAATTTATATACACGTTAACATGTGAAAATACGTAAAAAATAATTGCTCATATTTCGTCTTCGTCAAAAAAAAACCAATAAAATTCGTTGATATTAAAATAATCACAGGGAACAAAAAAAAAATAGAATAATAATAATAATAAATACTTAGAGAAAATGACGAAAATATCGATAATAAAATGAATTGACTGACGTATCGATCAATTAAAATGTAATTAATCGTTTTGTCATGATTTCTTAAAGAATTATTCGTTGTTATTTACACAATAAGGACGCCAGTCAAATAAATGGTCATTAAAAATAAAAATATGTTTAAAAACACCCAATATTATATAAATATCGCTTTGGCAACATGATATTATCAATAACAATTGTTTTGTTCACTTTTTGCATTTACTAGTCGTTCTTTAAGTGTGTAGTAAATGTAAAATGAATGAAACAATTCGTCCGCCCCGAAAATCTATGATTTCCGGCGGGAAAAATCAAGTTTTGAGCATGGGAGAAAATATAGAGGTGATAGGGTTGTAAATGTAAATTAAAATGATCTCAAACTTCATCCGGCGCCATCATTTTGTCGTGAGGCGAAGGGGAGTGTTGCGGGGGCAGTGCCACACCTAACCCATCACCTGCAGGACCTTCATCATCCGGCACCGCCCCCGACAGGGCTCGATTCGCCGATGCGTCCGCTTCAAGCACACGAATTCGCGTTTCATGTTTAACAATCATCGCTTTGAGTTTTCGAATCTCATCCGCGAACTCAGCGAGTATTTTCTCGGTGGCGGCGCTTGGTGGCGCAGAGTCCCCACCTCCTTTCGAACCCTTCGGGGGCATTTTATTTAAGACGTTCGTCTTTTTCGTGACGCTAAGACCGGTTGAAGCAACCGGCGGTTTGTAACCGTCCTTGAGTGAGATTAGTATTGGTTCGGCGTCTTGGCCAGCAAGCCACTCTTCCGCAGTGCAACCAGCTGTATCTCCAACCGTATCAGGGTATAAGTCCTCTTGGAACAGTTCAGATTTACGGGGGACAGTCATCGTTATGGCTTGACAAAAGCCTGAATTGTTCAGGCGATAAAATCGGCTGATTTCGCAAGAGGAAACGTCGCAGCCCCGTTTGGGCATCATGCCGATGCCTCGTTGGGGGTCAGGCGTTTGGAATGTGTTGATGTAATGCACAAAAGGTGGTTCGGCTGTTATCTAACCGAAAATAAGTATATTTGAGCCTAATTACATCGACTTATACTATTCCGATTAGTTTCAAGTCCCATAACTTCAAAAAGAATAATATTAGGGCTTCGCCCCTTAGTCTATTTGATTTCCGCAACTTTTAATTACATACATAGCGATTTTTATTCAAATCAGTCAATTATTATTAAAGTTATTGGAAAATGTATATAAGTACGCCTAACCTATCCGCAACCTACATTACACGCATGTAATACCACAGAAATCTTCAAATTTAGTTTTCAAACATTAATATCTCTAAAGTAGTACTAGATAGGGCTTCGCCCTAAACGCTATTCGCTTCCTAATACTTTAAACTATGAAACTCGAAATTGTAAGCAATAGAGACTAAAAGGCAGGGACGTATTGAGGTAATTTAATAAAAATGAACTTACCTCAAAATATCGGATGACGCTGTCGCCTTTACCGCATAAAAACACCAAATTCGTATCCGGATCATACAAGGGGAACATAACACCGTTGCTGGTATCCAGTTCAACCATAACAATCGGATCCGCCAACATGTCTGGCGTCCGCAACGAATATTGTCGCTCGGACATTTTGCTGAATCCGGTCGTAAAAACCAGACCATGCCTCAGAAAAATGGCCCGCGACGCTTTGGTGCCCTCGTGGGCAATAGCATCGGATTCCACCTCCCCGGTGCGTGGATCAATCAATCGAATCTTCTTATCTTTACAAGTCGTCAACAATTTGGAACCGTCCCAGTTCCAGCACGCCGAATAAACAATATCGGGATGGCAATCAATGTTGATCATCGCCTCCCCGGTGCCCACGTTCCAGATAACGACTTGGTTATCACTTCCGGCGGTTAGTAGTACGTTTTGGGCAGTTGGATGCCATAGGACGAGCCCAACGCGACGTTGGTGGTACACCAAGTCGACGACGGGTTCGGTTAAAGTTCGCGAGAGCCCGTAATCGGGGATGTGCCATACTTTCACCACGCAATCCTCGGAACCGGAAGCTATTACATTGTCGTTGTGTGGACACCATGCTATATCCAATACAGGACCCTTATGACCACCGACTAAAGGGTGATCTGCAGCGATTCGACCCACCTATAATTTAATTTTACTAAAAAACTCGTAAACGAAGCGTGTGTGTAAATAACAAAATTCCACCAAGAAACAACTTTTAAGTGTGATTTTTTCTAATATAAACAATCATAAATTTACAATAAATAAATGACTATCTTTAAAAAAATATTGATATTAGTCACCGATATGCAACGTAACATAAATAATAGCAAAAAAGTAAACAATGAATATTGATAAATATGAACGTGAAACAGGTACAGTGTTATCAATTTTCCTTTCCAGGAAACACAAAAGGATAAGATAAAAAACTGTTATCACACTGTTTTCCGTTTTAACATGAAACTATATATATATATTTATGTAACATAATACGTTTATAAGTATCAATGATTCGTTTTTATTTTTATTTGGTATGAAAAAATAAAAATGAGTTTTGACGATGCATGTTTACATATTCTGGCGTAAATTTTGACTAGTTGCTACATTTGGCACTCGCTCAACGCGCATCCAAAAATAGAACGCGCCGTTTCACAAATAGCACAAATATATATTAAAACTGACGTTCACAGCCCACACACAGACATGTTTTAAGCAATAATTATAGAAATGATTGCAATCAAAATGAATCAGAATCGCAAATCGACGTTTCACGTTTCAAAAACTTTACAAAATCACACTTAAATATTAAACTCACATTAATTACTAATCGTAAAACCCAAATAAGACTTAGACAACGCCCAAAAACACCACAAATTACAATTAGTACTCAAAATTACGAGTAATCTGAGCGTTTATAAATCATACATAGTAGTTTAAGTTAATTTAAATTTTATAGAAATTTAGTCACTTTTCCGAACTTACCTTATTATGGGGTAGTACAATGAAGGCACCGCCTCCAGCACTCTCAACAATAATCGCCAAAAATTTGGGGTTCACCGCGCAAAACGTCGAATCCCAAGAACTCTTACTAACTCGAATATTATCGTAACATTGCTCTCGTTTCATCGCCTGCCCGTAAACATGTCGAAATTTGGAGCTTCTCACAACTCGAAAAGACATCTAAAACATTAAAACCCTCCTAAATCACCCAATAAAAAAAAAACACCCTTAAACCCCTTTCCACAGGCAACAAATCCACATGAGTATCCGTAATATATTCTAAATGTAATAATTACACACTATATTAGTTTAATCAAGGAGTTAGATTTGCGTACTAGAGTTAAGGAACCGTTTGAAACGGATTAAGAACTGTTGATTTAGCCCTGACATAACCTAGAAGCAATGAAGGAGTTATGTTTTTGTGAGTTAGAATTACGAATTTACCTTGATTTGTGTGGAGTTTTAGAGGCACTAAAGAGTCAAAAACCTGTCGGCATTGACTTTAAGTATGTTAAACGAGCGTATTTGTTTGCGTGAAACGCAATGTGAGTTACGGCCGCTTCACTACAACGTTCGTTTTGAGCAAACGCCATATTAGGCAATGCTCGACTATACGCAACGTCCGAAACAAACACCCAATGAACATAGCTGGTCGAAAACTCTAAAATTCAACACTCACACACTCAAAATCGCCACTAACCACAAGTCAAACTCTTTTTCCTACCCTATACCACTTAAATAACTAGGAAAACCAGCCCTACAACCCTTAAAAAACCATTTTATAAACAAAACGCCTTAGACGTATGCAATTCAAGCTACATAAATGCATCGCATATATTAGCAACGAAAAAAAAGATTTGTTCACCTTACACTAAAAGTACGTAAAGTATTATATAAATGCTTATGGAATAGTTATATAAAAGTAATGGGAAAAACATTAAAATTCTTTATTCAAATGCAAAAATAATAATTGAATCCCACGAATAGTGGAATGTTTTTTAAAAAAAATACACAATCATAATTAAGTTGTTACATAAAATTGATAACAGTGCCCAGCACGGTATCTGTTTAAGTACTAATTGACAAAAAAATATCAAATATGTACTAGTTTAAAAAAAAAAACGTCTATCAAAAATATCTGAACAATCCAAAATCCTGGATCTCAAAAGCGAATTTGAGTTCGCTCAGGTTGATTTGGAATGGTTATATAACATCCATATCACTTTGTATCTCAATTACATTTAAGTATATTGGCTTAAATAACAAATCAAATAAAGGCTTTAATATCATTAAATTATTAAAAATGTATGCGTTTTTCATGCTTCAATCTAGTTAAGTGTTCAACGTAAGCGCAGCTTACGCAATTTTATATATGTGTATATATAAATAAAAAATAAATGGGTAGAATTAAGTAGAATTTGTGATAAGTGAAGCATAAAAAACTGTTTGTGAAATTAAAAATAAGAATTGGGAGGTTATAATTTAATGGCCACTAGAACTAGTTGTAGCATTGTTGGTGGCCGTAGTTGTGCCGTGCGAATGGTTATTGTAACATGGACGACCGGAGAGTTCCAATAAATATCGATCCGGATGATCCAACCAATCCGCCGCGCTCAATTTGACATTTCGTTGCCGTTCTGCCTCCTTCACCTGCCACTTTTTAATATCTAATTGCGTTTCACGTTCCGTCGGATCCCCACAACCCCACACCTCAATATTCGATAACGAATACGGAATATTTCGGTATTCAATCTGCCGCAACAACAAAAAAAAAAAGAAGCAAATTGCGTTATGTTAGTACATTGTGAACAACCCAGAATGTCAACGAAATATTCTTAGGTTAAATATAACAAATATCGATTGCGTCATTTATAAATCGTAAAACATGGAGAGTATTCCGAAGGCTTTTGAATATTTTTTGGAGGCGGAAACGGCGGCGTTGGCAGTGTTGAGTTTGAAGGAAGAGATTTTTGAACTTCACCGCCGGTTGTGTGAGATTCGTGAAGCGCTAGCGGAAGTGTCGAAGGATCATTTCGAGAAAGGGTTCATGGATGAGGGCGGATTACTTGTCAAGCAAGAGAAAAGTGATATAATTGATAAATTAAACAAGAATTTGGACGAGTTGAATGAGGAGATCAAACTTAGAGGTGATGGGATGCGAGAGAAAATTAATCGGTTGCAAGAACTTGAGAAAGATGTTCCGTTTCCGGGACGGTCGTTAATACCGTTGGATAAGGATGAGTTGGGGGCGTTGCAACAACTTTGGGGCGCTTAAGTTTTATTTGCAAATAAAGATTGGTTTGAGTGAATTGAGTTTGATTTACCTTTTCGAATCCACTGTCGACGATTATTAGGGGTTTTCGTGGGTCCTTTCCGGCTCGGAGCCCTTGGGGATAACCTCGAATTGTTGTGTTCAAATAGAGCATTTTAGGTCCTCGTTCAATCATTTGGAATCTACCCCCCCCCCCCACAGATACAATTAGATATTTATATATTAGAATAAACAAATTTAAACCTACTTTGGATATAGTTGCAAAACGGTCGAATCCTCACCGCCCCAATACAAATGCGTCTCATGCCACTCACTAGTGCTCGCAATACAGAACACACTATCACAATCCGTCTTGAAAAGCACTAACGTAGGCCCCCGGTACGCTAGTACATGATGCAAAAACCGATTAGCCCCCTGACCATGGATATCCGAGCTATACAACATCACCCAATGCGACGGAACAGCGCTGATCAATTTCGCTAAAAACATCGCCGCCGACAGGCAACTACCCGATCCGGACGGGCTCATTGCAGCGCTCCGGGGTCTTGAATACACCGGCGCCAACGCACCGGCCAGCAACCACGCAGACGACATTGGCAAGAGATGCGTGGCTTTCGTATTCGTTTTACCGAACGGGGGCGGTTGTTCTAGTACAGGCGTTGCCAACTCAATACCCTGCGCTAACGGAGCACCCTCCGCATCGAGGGACCTATGTGCCGTTGCCAAAGAGTGAACAGCGTACCTAATTTAAAACAAACACAACGTATCATCAATTAAAATAAAATTCGAATACATAAGTCACAACTAGCGCCATAACCCTCGAACTAAACAAATCAATTAACTGTAATATCGGTATAATAGAGCACCAATTTAAATTTGTACAATAGTAACAACAATTATCACTCAAATATATATTATAACAACTAAAACAACAAAATAAACGCATAAGACTATACATCAATTAATTTCTTATACGTTTGAACCATAAACTATGAATTGTTTATAAGAATTGAATCGATGGGAGTAAAATACCTGTGAACGGGTAGAATTAAACGTGGAGTGTTCGCTAAGAGCCAATGCGCAACGAATTGAGCGGATAAACGTTGTTTACCGTGGAAACAAGCATCGACTACAGAGCCAAGGGTTCGTTGGATGTAAAGGCACATTTGAGGCCCCTCCGAGTAATGATCCATTGCAACGCGATACGCGGTCATTAACAGTAAACGTAAGGCATCCGTGGACATAACATCATGATCATCGCTTTCGTGGCTTGAGTACATTTTTATATACAAATTCAAGACAGTTTCATCATCCATTATCTAATTTAAAAAAAACATGTTTAGATAAAAACAATCTATTGTTTAGAATAACAATTGTGTAATTATTTTTAATTGTAAATGGCAACAAAGTAATAAATTCGCTTACGACATATGTAATGAGTAATATTTACCCCGAGAAATCGTTCACATTGTTGACGGAACGCTGTGCTTCCTAAGTGGTCCGTTTTCGCCCCACTTTGTTTGTGCCAGTGGTCAAATAGTTTCTCGGCCAAAACGGGATACTTGGGGAATACATAACGCTAAAAGAAACAAACGCGTAATGCGTAAAAACCCAATAATCTTGACGCATCTGTTTGAATACTTACAGAGAACGCCCCACGTGTAATCCCATGAATATGATCCTCTTCTTGAGTCCTCCTGACTAAAATCTAGAAAGAAATACTTAAAAATGGCGCTTAAACACTACCACCAACCCTCAAACAAATCAAACCCCTATATGTTGTGTTGTGGTTGGTTTAATTAATTAAAAAATACGCAATCAGCGCGATGATTGTATTTTTGAATCGTTTTATAATTGATTGTTAAGTACCTTTGCTAGTTTTTCGATTGGCATTAGTTGTGTATGGGTCTTATCTTGGATGTCAGCGCCTGACGCAGACCTCGACAGACCTTTTTCTTTCTTGGAGCCCGTATGGGACAGTGTCACCGAAACGGGCGTTGAATCTTCGAGACTCTTAAACGAACCTCCATGGGAGTGATGATTACCCATCGTTTCACACACTAATTGTCCATTTGCACCATCATTTCAATATATTATCACTGCACCAAATGACAGTCAACTAATCACTAGTTGACCATTACGTTGGCAATACTATGGTGTCGTAAACACCAATCGCAAACTATCAAATGGCGCTAAACTTAATTATACTTCCAAATACTCATCAAATAACATTCAATTACCTTAAATAAGAATATTCCTCATACATTTATAACCATTTAAAATTTAAATCTAGTTAAATACACTCATAAAAATCAATTTTAAAAACGCCTCTTAGTAAGCAACCCAATTTACATTCATGTTACGAAATTTATTATTAATGGTTAATTAGATAAAAACTCGGAATAATTGTAGTGAATAACTTCTTATATAGTTTATTATAGACAAAAATAAATATTACAATGTTAAAAATATGGTAAATTAACGTTTTTTCCGGTTTTTTAGTTTAGTTTGTTTGGGTTGCTCCGCAACTACAACAGTACCGCCAGCGATGTCGTCGCGGTCGTCCGATTTCGCAATCACTTGTTGTGCATCCAAATAAAACATTAAATCACGCAGTTGCTCTTTCAATTGAGTGATCTCTGTATCGCTGGTGGTTTTCATCTCATTGTACTTCGTCTCCAATCGTTGGACGCGCGTTTGCCACTGTTGTTGGTTCGTGCGCAACGCTTTACCCAATTGTATCTCTTCGTTGAGTTCTTGTTGCGTAATATTTAGTTTCTGCATTAATTGCGCTGATTTGCGCTCAGACGTTTGTTTGTCTTTAGTTATTTGACGAATTTTCGTCGTTAACTCGATATTCTTTATTTCTAAATCATCAATTTGCGTTTTTAACTTTTCGGATTCGGCTGTGCCGAGAGATTCTGCGCGTGCGAGACGTTCTTCGAAAAACCGACGTTGAGAATCTAACTGATTTGTAAGTAGATAAGTGTACTCTAGTTGGACGGAATCGACTTTTTCTTGTGACACTGAATCGGCGCCGCCTTCGGCGGTTGCTCCACGTTCGCCACCCTCGGCAGGTACTAACTTACCATCAGCTTTGTTCTGGAGCAGCCGATGAACGAAATTGTCACCTTTGTAATCCCAAACGCGGTGAGATCCGAGTTGAAGTGCGTAACAGTGACTGGTTTCCCGGTAATGTTTGGCGGCGTGTCCACCTTGGTAGCGGCCGCAACCGACGTGACCGCAAACCAAACAGATCCAAAGCGAGTCGGGACCAGTGGGACTGGTACCAGGTGCACAACCAGCGCATTCGGAACCATCTTCAACGAGTTCCGGACTCTGGACGCATCTATATACATGAATCATGATTGTATTAAATTGAGAACTCTATAGGAGTATTTTGGAGCAACTAACCGACAAACAGGACAAGTAAAATCGCCCCATTTCACAAGACAACTCGCGTGGAATGAATGGTTGCATAGAATCGTTAAAACTCCATCGATACTCTCATCCATGCGCTCCAAACACACAGGGCATGTTGGTAGCTCTGTATGGCCCAACGGTGGTGGAGCCCCAGCGTTAGTCCATTCGACTCGAGACACCCAAACAGCCCTACACAATCTATCTGGTTCTAGACCACTATAGGGCAATCCATCATACAAAGCATGGAATTCTGCAGCTGTGGCATGCGTCCGGAAGACCAACAACGCCATATACTGGTTCGGAGCAGTGTCTCGAAGGACACGAATATGCGCAATATCTGCATGACATGGGGCAGTAAACGCTAGCAGATCGTGGCATGTCATCGCTGCTGGCACCCCCAGGAGGCACAAACTCAAAGCATCTTCTCGTCCTCTTAGAGTATCTTCTTTGTAAAGATGTAAAGTTCCTTTAGTGACTTCCACGAATGGGTTTCCGCTGAAAAACCCAATTTCTTCATCAGATTCTAAAGGGTGCTCCATGGCTTCGGGTTCTAGTCGCTCTCCTTTACCCGCCGGCAACAAATTCCAATCGTTTCGAAAAGGGTCCATCCGGTTAGGGAATGTTTCAACACTGATTTCTCTAGGTGCTCGTTGATCAATATTTGTGCTATCGCTTAACTTTTTCCCTGATTTCCAATCAATAATAAATCAATTTATATCACTAATTCATTAATTAACTTACCATCTTCACTAATTTCGAGACGTAACACACATAACGAGACCAAATCGGACATGTTTGTTTGGTTAAATCATTTGGACAAAGGAACAACAATGACGCAACAACAATTAAATTACAACATTTCGATAATCATACTGAATAATAATTTATTCTAAGTACATATAATAAGATAATTAAATACGTTTACAACAATTTCCCTTAATGTCAAAAATTTGACAGTTGATATTAAAAATACAGTCAACTATATTAAATAATGTGATTTTTATTTTATTATAATAAATTCATTAGTGTTTAATGATTACACATAAATTTAAATACCTAATTAATAAATTTAATATAATTTCGAATTCAAATTCATTTTTATTCCATTGGCTACATTGCCGTTTTCCAAGACCTAGTATATAAAATATCAAAATTATATAAATTAATTAAATTTTATTTAACCAATTACGCCTACGTATTTAGTTAACAAATCTAATAAACGATTGGATAAAATATTTTAAAAATAGCTTTTAAGAAATTTAAATGATATGTAAGAGTTATTAATTTATGAATTTTAATAATTCCGATCGTATTGCCCTTGGTCTATATCATATTCATAGTTTTCCATCAAGATGTCGCCACTAGTGTTTGCGCCCTTTTTTATGAATTATTTTATTAATTTCTAGGTTACTAGTGTTTATTTATGATATTTATTAGATATTTATTTAATAATAGAGTAATCATTAATTAGTTGTATTAATGTGTGGTTTTATAGTGTCGTTTTTAGCATTTTTAAATTCTTGTTAACAGATCTGGGTGGTCTTGGTTTTGCTTTGCCAACGGCAGATAAGCAACAAGTGTCAATGTAATTTCGTTAATTTTAGACGATGCTTTAATTAAAAACAAGTACAAATGTCTTAAATATTGAGTAATTAAAGGTGAGGAAACATACAAAATTCCTAGTCACCCTAAACTAGCAAAACTAGAGCACAATTGTCAAACTGAAAGGTGGATGTAGGTTAGAGTAACCAATCCCATTTATCGCGATTTTTTAATCGATTATTCTAATTAATTCTTATCTACTTTAAAAACAACCTTATTAGTTGTAGCCGCGTTTGTGATACAAAACGCAATTTCTGAATGATACTGATTACGTTTTTGTAATCAGCGACTAAGACATTTTTTTCGTTTCGCATTTTTAGGTGATTTTTAAACATTCCAACGTATTTTTAAACCGTCCAATGTGTAATCTAAGATGTCCCGGCACGAAAAAACAAAATCAGGAAGTTTTGTAAGTAAAAAAACCATTATTACATCCAAAAAACACAATTATAACCTCTAAACGAACTTCTCACATTCATTATACACCGCGCATTACTAATAACTATATATTATAACCTTTCTTTTAAACAAAACACCAATTTTTAATATAAAACTATTCATTCGTGTTGTTAGTTGCTAATTACGATTTTTAAGATGATAAACTCATCAAATATACTGTAATTTCTTATCATTTATCTTATCAATGTGTAAATTAACAAAGCAAATGATTCCGTTAGCTTATCTAGTGAATTTGTGCGTAAAACCACCCTAAAATCATGCCAATTAAAAGGAATGATAGTTGGTATAATAAATCGAACCGATATGTAAGTAAATATATATTAAATTTTATGTTAAATTGAATTTTACGCGGTTCGTACACAATTAAATCTACTTTTAAAATCACTGAAACGTTCACAAATATTTGTTGCTACGGGGACAAAAATAAATATTTTGTGCCCGAAATGACGTTATGAGTCATAACTGTGTTGGAATATTTGAAAAATAGATATTTTTCTTGTGTTTAAGTAGGTTTGTTGACGTAATTTAGCTTAAGGTCGATCGGTTACTGATGTCAAAACATATGTTTGCTGATGACATCATTAAACACTCTCACACGGTTACAATGTGTGCAGAAAATGCATTAGTAGTGGTGTTGATGCTAAATTAAGATGTTCGTTTTTGTTGCATCGCTTATTTGTGTATAGTTTTTTAACTTAGGACTTAAGTACACTTGAGATTGTTACTCGGTATGGGGTCTGTCTATAATTATGTAAGTTTTCGTTAAAATTGTTTATATTTTTTTCAAATTTCACGCATATATTCATATTTGTTTAAATATTTTCATATTTAGAGAAATTTACTCGTTTATTTATTTAATATTTAATTAATTTGGCAGTTTTATTATTAATTCTTACTTCTTACTTCATTAATCATACATTCTTTTATTACTCATTCAATATTTTTTTCGACACCTGTTTATGAGTAATATATATATAATATATATACACAGTTTATATATGTATATACATAATAGATTTGTTTAATTATACTCAAAATACCCACTAGAATAATATATAGTTGCTTTAGGGTCATAGCTCGCGAACTAAAATATATAGGGCTTCGCCCTTTTCACCATTCAATTCCCCATACAATAAACCATAAATCTTGAAATTTACACTCAAATCCTATTTGGAATACTCACATAATTAAATAAAAACCAAATTTGAATAAATAACCAATCTGCAACCAACATTACACGCATGTAACACTTAAATGATTAATTAGTAAATAATTAATTAATCAAAACTGGAACTAGATACACAAATCTACTTAAATCTATTCGATTCAACACACTTTTATCTATAAAATACCAAATTTTCGTTTCGTTTGTCTAAACGCCAGGGGTGTAATACGTAATTTTGTTAAACTTGTTTCGAATGACTCACTTTAAATAATATAGTTCGAATAATTATTACTCATAAATGGAATAAAGTATTTAACGATTTGGATTCATATTTTAGTTTATGATTTTAAATTACGACTTATTATATAAGTTGCCTTAAAATTGGGGTGGTAATAAATTAATTTCGAGACTTCTGGTATTATTTGTAGATATTTATAAATAAACGGGCGTCCTATTTATTAAATGCGCTGAGTGCAATAAATAAGTCTAGTCTAGATAAAAATGTTGTAATATCTTCCGTATTTCCTTAAAATTGAAAATATTAGGTGTGTTATCAAGGAAATGTATATATGTATATCCTTGAAAATACGTGATAAAATACTATCTTATTTCCTTTACGCTTTATTATCATAAGCGTTGTATAGTGTAACACGCCTAAAACATGGACAAAATGGTATATTATTATTATTATTATTATTTATAATTCAAATAAATCATACAAATTGCCGATTAAATTGGTAAAATTGGTAATCTAGTTGGATACATGGTTCCGAGGGCCCAAAAAGGGCGCTTCGGTGTCCCGATCCACCGGTCTCCACATCCAGCGACCGCAATCCGAATCCGACATTCCAGACGACGATTCCGAAACGCTCATCTACCAAATGGATGACGATGAACTCAACAAAAAATTCGAAGAGATGCTGGTACGTTTCCCCCAGCCCCCCCGTCCCCAACACAATAAAACCATAACGAAATTAATTAATTCGCATTGTTTTTAGAACGATATGAATTTAACCGACGAGAAAATGGAACCACTACGACAACTACCAATAAATAAAAAGCAAAGTATGTTAGTAATGCATTGCAAAGGCTCAAACCAAGTACGATCATCAGTTACGCTAATATTAACTCGTTTATTAATTTGTAATTAATTCCAGGAGAGCAAATCACGATTAGATAAACCTGTAGACTATATAAATTATCTATCGCAACCAGAATTATCGTTCCATAAAGCGTTCAATTGTGTAGAATCGCTTCGGATCGCCTTAACCAACAATACGTTAAGTTGGGTTAATGAGTTCGGTTCGCCAGGGCTTAAACTATTACTTGCTCAATTAGACCGTTGTTGTCGGAGGTATAACTCATTAGACATTAGTTGGTGGGTGAGTTTAAGTGGTTTTTTAGTTCTAGTGAGAAGAGTACTCAGGAGAAATACATCGAAAGGCTTCAGCATGAGTGTTTACGGTGCCTGAAAGCGTTCATGAACAACACTGAAGGGCTGAAACAAGTGTCCGAGCTCACTGATGAGATGATTGTTGTTGCTCAGTGCTTGGACTATCGACGACCTAGTGTTATGATTGAAGCTTTAAAAGTACTTTAAAACGCATTTTTATTAATGTTGCAAGGTTTATTTGTGTTTTTATTTTTTGTAGATTATGGCTGTTTTGTGTTTGGTGGATGATGATAATGGAAGAGCTGTCGGACATGAGAATGTTATGCGAACTATAACTATTGTTGGTGAGAGGCGTAAGCAAGAACGATTCAAACCAGTCATTGATGGGCTTAGCAATAAGAAAATGAATATTTGGGTACGTTTCCCCGTAAAAATTCCCCCCAAATAGTTTTTGTATTTTAGTTGTTTGTTTTTTTTTATAAACTAGAATACTTGTCTACAATTTATAAATGCTGTGATAACGCGAACCGAAGATTTCGACTATCGAGTCCATTTGCGGAATGAAATCATCCGAGCCGGACTTGGCGATTATTTAGGTTTGTTTGAAAATCACTAGTTCTATAGAGTTGATATTAATGAAATATTTATTGTAGAGGACTTGAAAAATAGTAAACTAGAAGGTATTGATGTGCAAATCGGGATTTTCGAAAAAAGTCGCGAAGAAGACGCCGAAGAACTAGCGGATCGATTTGATAACGTACGCATTGAGCTCGACGATATAAACGATTGTTTTGAAGTGTTAAAAAACACTACGTTAGACACTCATGCCGAACCCTACTTCCTCAGCATCCTACAGCATTTGCTCTTCATTCGTGATGATCATCTCATTCGTCCGGCTTACTATAAACTGATTGAAGAATGCGTTACGCAAATCGTCCTGCATAAGAACGGTTTGGATCCAGATTTCCGCGCGAATACACGGTTTCAAATCGATGTTCAACCATTGATTGACGGTTTAAAAGGTTTGCTTTCCTTACTTTGTATTAGTTTAACACTATTGAAATTGTTGGAAATTTGTTCAGATGCTTCTAAGGCTGAAGAAGAAAAGAAAATCGAAGATTTAACGCAAAAATTAGAGGAAGTAATCGCTCAAAAACAAGAACTTACAGCTAAGTTAGCAGTTGCAGAAAGTCGTCAAGCACAAGGTGGGGCTGCGCCCCAACAAGAGGGTGCTTTAAGTCCTCAAAATAAAGCAAATATCGCTAAGGTATACTTAAAAGCTAACCTAAGAGTGTTTTTTTGTGATTAGTCGATTATAAAATTGATTTAAATAGGCTTTAGGTGGTCCCCCACCGCCTCCAATGCCTGGAATGGGTGGTCCACCACCTCCTCCAATGCCAGGAATGGGTGGTCCACCACCTCCACCAATGCCGGGAATGGGTGGTCCACCACCTCCACCAATGCCTGGAATGGGTGGCCCACCACCACCTCCATTCCCTGGTATGGGACCCCCACCGCCTCCAATACCAGGTATGGGACCCCCACCATTCCCTGGAATGGCACCGCGTCCCGATATTCTACCTCATGGTTTAAAACCCAAGAAGAAATGGGACGTAACCGGACCACTAAAAAGAGCGAATTGGAAAACCGTAAATTATACTAACTAACTACAATTGTACTTGAATTTCAAACCACTTTTTATAGATTATACCTCAAAGAATGTCGGAAAAGTCGTTTTGGGTCAAATGCCAAGAGGACCGTATGGCATCGCCTGATATTTTGACTGGATTAGCAGAGCGATTCAGTTCTAAACCACCAGCGAAAAAATTAGATGAACTGGATAGCAAGTATGTTTCCACATAATTATTTAAGCTTTTAGATAATTGTTTTTTTGGGTGTAGATCAGGCAATATGGGGACAATGAAAAAAGTTAAACAATTAAAGGTTTTGGATGGGAAATCAGCTCAAAATATAAGTATACTACTTGGGGGCTCACTTAAACATATGTCGTACTCGAAAGTCAAGAGTTGTTTGCTTAGATGCGATGATACGATACTAAACGCCAATGTATTAGAGCAATTAATTCAAGTAAGTCATTACTTATACATGAATTAATCGAAAGTTATACTACTTTAGTATAAATTTATATCTTCTACAAAAACGCACTTATGTTTTAGTATCTACCTCCGCCAGATCAATTGGCCAAATTACAACAATTTAAAGAGTCTTACAATGATCTCACGGAAGCCGAACAATTTTGTGTGACTTTATCTGAGGTTAAGCGACTATTACCGCGCTTGAAATCGTTGAGTTTCAGGCAGCGATACGCTGAAATGGTCAATGATGTTAAACCTGTAAGATTTATTGTAAATGGTTGAGTTTTTTTATTTTTTGCGATTGTGTTTAATAGGATATTGTAGCGGGTACGGCAGCGTGTGAGGAAGTCAAAGAAAGTATGAAGTTTGCGAAGGTTTTAGAGTTGATTTTATTGTTGGGCAACTATATGAATACAGGCAGCAAAAATGGGCAAGCGTTTGGTTTTGAGATTAGTTTCCTAACTAAGGTACACAATAATTAATTCGTGATTTGTTTCTAATAATTAATAAATTTCGTTGATTAGTTAACCGGCACAAAGGACTTGGAAAATAAACAAACGTTACTGCATTACTTGGTGGAGTCGATCGAACGCAAATTCCCTGAATTATTAAACTTTTACGATGAAATGACACATATTGATAAGTAATATTATAGATATTATCAAATGGAATTAAATTACTATTAATATATATTTTTTGATAGAGCTAGTCGGGTGTCTTTGGATAACGTCCAGAAAATTCTCCGACAAATGGACAGCAGCATTAAAAATCTAGAAACTGATTTGACCAACTCGAAAGTGCCCCAAACGGACGAAGACAAATTTGCGGAAGTTATGGGTGTATCCTTTAATTAATACCTACATTATTAAGCCTAGTACAATTTTTAAATGTATTCAACAATTAGAAATTATCTTATTACACCCCTGTTTTTAAACCTATAGCATCGAACTTTTAGGGGTTTTTACTTAAAAGACTATTCAATCCAACGCCGCAATACACGTTACTTAATCTTATTGCGTTCTCGTCTAATTAATTATTACATGTTTCAATACACAATTATTTAATTTGTAGAATAATTAGAAATTATTTTATTACCGCCCTGTATTTAGGCCTATCGCATTGAAACTAATGGAGTTTTTACTTAAAAGACTATTGAATCGAATGCCGCAACGCGCGTTGTTTAATTTTGTTGCGTTATCATTTAATTCATTATTACATTTTTGAGCAAAATTTTTTAATTTGTCTCTTATTTAGAAATGATTTTATTACAACCCTGTACCTAGGCGTATCGCATTAAAAATTTAGGGGTTTTTACGTAAAAGACTATTGAATCGAATGCCGCAACGCGCGTTGTTTAATTTTGTTGCGTTATCGTTTAATTAATTATTACATTTATGAGCTAAAATTTTTTAATTTGTCTCTTATTTAGAAATGATTTTATTACAACCCTGTACTTAGACGTATCGCATTAAAAATTTAGGTGTTTTTACGTAAAAGACTATTGAATCGAATGCCGCAACAATCGTTGTTATATCTTATTGCGTTTTCGTTAAATTAATTAATTATCTTAATACTGTTTTCTTGACCAAAATCAGTCTTTTGCACTTGAGGCACGTGATCAGTGCACACTAATGCAGGGGATGTTTAAACATATGGACCAGTTATACACGGATATGTCCGAGTATTTTTCGTTCGACAAAGCGAAATACAATTTAGAGGAATTCTTCACTGATCTGAAGACGTTCAAAGATTCGTTCATCGAAGCTCACAAGGATAATGTGAAGGAACGTGAAACTATAGAGAAAACTAGGCGAGCGAAAGAAGCTAGAGAAAAAGCGGAAAAAGAACGCCAAGAACGAGCTGCAAGGAAACGATTAGTTGATATGAATCCCGAACAGACGCAAGAAGGAGTTATGGATAGGTAAACCTTCCAAAAATATTTAATTACTTTATTTATGAACAATTTTATTTCGAAATAACGAATTGAATCGAATAGCGATTGGGGCGACGCCCTATATACTTTATATGTATTTTTAATGTTTGGTTTATGTGTTTTAGCTTATTGGAAGCTTTACAAACGGGAAGCGCCTTTAGTAGAGAGCAGAAACGAAGACGGGGCCCAAGAGTCGCTGGCGGTAAGTTATTAGTGATTTTTTAATCGTTTTTCCGCAACACTCAGTTAAGAAACAATGTTTATTAGACTTGCACTTGGATTTGAAGGTAATTTGCATGGTCAAAATACTTCCTAAAGCCCTAAATCTAAACGGTTTCAACCACAACTTCTAGTAAAACTAATTGGTGATTGATTTAATGTTTATAGCTGAACGTAGAGCCCAGCTTGCGAGATCGAGGTCCCGAACAGGGTTAGTTGGAACAGGACTCACCGGAAGGGAATTATCCAGGTGAGTTTAAAACATTTTTGTAACGCAATTACAGTGGCTTTTTTGCTATTTTTATATATGTATATATAAATGAAATTATGGTCTTTACCACCCCATTACATGCTTTTTTTTTGCTTTGATTGAGTATATGATAGTAATTAATGTTGTTTCTTTTAATTCTAGCGAAATATTAAGCTCAGCTTAAGTTTTTAAACCAATCATTACACAAATAAATTTGTACATTGTTAAAATATATTTTTTTATTGTAACATATTTTAAAATTTCGATCTATACATAATATATATATATTTTTAAAATGTTTTGATTGCTATTTGCGAAATTAGTGATCAATTTTAGCTTTTGGATTCGGTTATAATTTTTTTTTGGGGGGTAAACTTGTACATATTAATTATATAGAAACGCAAATTGTATTTTGTAAATTAGAAATTTTTATATATTTATATTCGAATCTCATGTTTAGAGTTTACTTAAAAAAAAAAACAACAAAACAAAAAACAATTTTTGAGCTTTTACAACGAATTTACTTAGTTTTATTGTTATTTCATATGAAATCGATGATTATAGCAGTTTTTTTTTTGTTTTACAACAAAACGCTCAACATAACGAAATCTGCTGTAATAATTGTACATATTTATATGATTACAATTTTTTTTTATTAAATATCAATTATTTATTATAATTACCTTCGTTTTTATCCATTTCCAAATCCTGGATTAGTGATAGGATTGTTTAGGTATGGTGTAGATTTAAAACGCATTGATTAAAACAATAATATAGTTTATTTATTATTAATATTATATTATAATGATTGCGTTTTTATATTTCATTGTTTTCGGTGTAATACTATTCTAAATATTCGTATATTTCAATTATTTATAATTTTCTGTGTGCATAGGATTTCAATAATATTTGTTTAAATATATATAGTGTGGTTGTTGTGCATTTTATAGAATGTTCCATTCAATCGTTCAAGTTTTAGTTGAGGGGATCACATATACTGATTTGTTTTTAAACATTTTTTTTTGTTTTTTACTTAATGTGTGAACTAGTTGTGTTAAACTACTGTGTGTGTGTTCGGCTATGTTTTAGTTAAATTTTTTTTTTTCGTTTATATTTCATAGTACACAGAAATCAATAAGTTTATAGGAAATCAGTTAAATATTCAATCGATTGTCGATAGTATAACAATAAAACGAGACGCTTAACAATTAATAGTGATTCAAAATGTAACAAATTCGATATTTTCAAATGATTAGAAACATATATATTATTATTCAAATGAGCAATTTCGTATATCAATTTTTCACGTAATTTAACATCGGTTAAAGCCTCAAAAAAGTCATTTATCAAAAGAAACTATAGATAAGAATGATATTTGGGCTTATAGGTTAGTATATATATATATTTTTTTAAAATTTTACCACAGATAAAAATTCTGATTTTTTTTTTTATGTGTGTCCATGTCCATGTAGATTATAAGAGAAAATTCGCGAATTGAAGTATTAATTGATGGTTTTCGTTAAAAACGTTAATTTCGATGGCGATTTTTCAGCACGAATGTTCCGAAACCGATGGCACTTGCGTCGACTTGCTTCGCTTCAGTTCACCTTTGCGTCGGTGACTTAAGCATGGCCGTAACACCAAGTGCTCCATCGGAATGTCGACGGACTGTGCGCGCGGTGGATGCGCAATTGCAGTCGCGTGAGTCTCTACATGAACAGGACATGGTAGTAAAGCCGTATTTATACCGAACTGGTCGCGTGACTCGCCACATAGAGTTGCGTGCTGTTGTCGCTGCTGCACAGGCTGATGGGGCCCGGGGAGTAGCATCCGTTGTTCACAACGGCTGGGGGACCCCCGTTCGGTGGTCCGCCGGCCAGGATGCTCTCCAAGCCCCCCACCAACCCGCTCTCTAGCGGCGGGTAGGGATGAGTCACACTGTTGTCCGTGTCGCAGTTTAAAAAAAGTCGCGAACTCATTGAACGATCACATTCGGGACAATTCCGCTTTTTGCGCTTGTCCCGACGTCGCAAAATATCATGTGCACACCTAAACAAACCACACTTAGTAATCAAAATTAATCTAGAACCAAAGACATACCTAGCATGTAAAATATGTGCGCATGGGAGCGCCTCCAAAGAATCCGCCTCTAAACCATACGGTGAGCCGCAAGCACCGCATTGTAAATCTAAATCCTGCTGGAGTCTAGAAGCGACTCTTTCATGATGTAATCTTTGATCTTCATCCCCTAGAGCTGCGTAAATCCGAGCCAATCTAGTTCGGACTACTCGCACAAGCATCTAAACCAGAAAAAAACAACAATTATTAATTGTTCTTGTAATGTCTTACATAAATCCTCTTTAATTCCTGCTTGAATCTAAATCTAAGGAAGAAATGTCCAATACTTTAGCTCCAACCGAACTTGCGACTTCCAGCAACCTGGTGTTGAATTCCAGCGGCCGACAGTTGCAAATCTTGTGCTGGAGTCTTAAGGCTTCCAAACACCGTGCAGCTCCATCCATTGATTCCATTTGGATGACGCGGTCCCCCATTGCTGCAGCACTCCCCATGGCGCTTTCATATTGCCGAAAAGCTTTCTAAAATCTCGCACAATTTAAAATTTACACCGCAACAAACCACAATTCGCTTACATTAACATCCGACTTTTTTCGATATATATCACCCATAATTCGAATACTTCTCGCGTACGTGGCTTGATCTCCTGATATAAGTGCCAATCGAGTCGCTTCCTAATTAATCACTCATTATAAATCACTTTAATCGTTAAATATAAACATTAACTTACTGAACAATAATCTTGAGCGTCCCCTAGCTCGCCTTGTTTCCGTAAAGCTGATGCCATTTGTAATAACGCAGCTCTAGAAATTAATTAACAATGTTTTCTAATTCGAAAAACGACCGGGAATCTAATGGCGCTAAGCATAATGCTATAACTCAAACCGCTATTGAGTTACAGCTAGTTAAAGATGACACAAATTTTGAAGTATAACATTTTACAAAATCCGCTCCAAAATTCGCAACTATTAACTTATAGACTACAAAATCTCACTAAATTTATTTATAAATATAGGGAATCGAATACCGTATCGAAATTATTAATACCTTTTCTAGTTTATGAATAATAAATTAATAAACATGAACCTATATTATAGGTGTTTTGCATGACTTATTTGTAAAGCGGGAAGCTGACTTTTAGGCGCGTTATATTTTCTGATGCGATTAGCCAATGTATTATGAATGAATGATTAGTTAACATCAAATTATTAATAGTCGTTGATTAATTATTGATTAAATGCACCTGTGATGTCTTGAATTTAGATCTCCAAGTTGTAATGATCGAGACAGGTCATAGGCTTTTGCGGCGTATCTAGCACTTTTATCCGCATCTTGAAGCCGAGAAAATAGTTCGGATAAACCAACGTAAACCTAGAAATTCATGAAACTAATCAATATTTTAATTAGTTCGTAATTGCTTAATTATATGGTTTGCGTCTACGATGTTGAGAGAACTGTCCAAAATGGCGGTTTGGTACCCAAATTATTGTCGTGTTTTTGGAGCAAATTTGTGTTTATTGCCTTGAACAGGTGATATATTTATGTTTATTGTAATACTATTGTTGTTTTAGTGTTATATTTCGTTAAATCTACGATTTAAATGTTTGGGTTTGGGACAATTTTGGTTAATTTTTTTCTAAAATTTGTGTTAGTTTCGGGTTCTTTTGTAATGTGTCTTGATTTTCGGATTATTATAGGCAACAGTTTAAGATAGGGTTGTGTAGTTTGGAAATCAGTGTAATTATAAGATGAATTGTTGTAAATGTTTGGGTTATTTGCGTAAAATGTACCTGTAACTCGAGTGCGGGATCTTGGAGACTTTGTGCGATTTTGTGAGCATGTTGAAACGAATCGAGGGCCTTATTGAAGCCGGCTAGCTCCAAATAAACGGATCCAACCGTTAAATGTACGTGTCCAGCCGTTGCGCATTGTTCGCACTCGTTGTACAACGATTGCCGCGCATACGCCAACGCTCTAAACGCAAAAACAAGTCGTAAACATTCAAAATAATAATGAATGTTTCAGGCTCGAAATTAATGGTACTAAAACGAAAGGGTTAAATGGACTGAAACAGTACCTTTCCAATCCTCCGAGACGTTCATGGGCTCTGGATAGATTCAGGTAAGATTCCGCTCTCATATTTGCCGAATCTAACTCCTCCGAAATGCATAATTGTCTATGCGCGAATTCCAAACTATCGCTACAATTAAAAACCAATCATATTCATTCATCATCAATTAACACCAACAGATTTAATGTATTCGCGAAAAATCGTCTATGAATTTCTTTAAATCCGACCCTGCTCTATACGGGTACTTAATATTCAACGCACGACCGGAACACATGTTTTCTCGCTTCTATTTTCTCGACTTTCGACGCGATTTTTTTATTATCTCTTGTTTTCTTGTCCGGTTTTTTGTTACACGCGAAAAAATGAATTGTTATGCAAATTTCTGCTTAGAATCTGCGGTGACATGCGTACAAATACGTTTCCGTTTCTTTTAGCGTCGTTTTTCGTATTAATGGCTAGTTTTTGGTTCATTTTCGTTGTCGATTGTTTTGAAATGTGCTTACCGATATTTGCCCCAATCCATGTACGCTTGGTATAAATAGCCTAATAGTATAAATTTGTCCTCCCGTTTTCGGATTGCTTTTAACGCCGAACGCCATTTCCGAACGGCCGCCTGTTGTTTGTGTTGATTGTACAGTCGGAGTCCTTGTTCCACCTTAATTGGTAAGATTCATACTCAATTTTATTAGTTTACAAATCATTTAAAAACGATATAAAATCATTTATAACATACATATTTATACTAATTTATATTAGCCGACAATTTATAAGGTTATGTCCTGCTACAGTTTTGGAAATTATTACAAAATTAAGGCAGTTTATTACATAAATCCCCAACGATACATTTAGATACAAAATGCCTTTTCTAAAAGTAACTTTGGTTGCCTAATTTACTGCGTAGTTAATTACGAATTAAAATTAATTGACGCGTTTCTAATAAAAGATTAACTCCTTCTTATTCTTCTTATTACCAAACCCCCGCTCGCTCTTTGTAATTTCAATCAGTAAAGATATAAATAAAGGGTGCAAATTGAACTAGTATACAGGGTTGGGTTCAGGGGGCATTTTTAATATGTTTACCTTCCGTTTGGCAATGCTGTGATTAATCCGAGCTTGGCACGCCCAAAAACAGCCCCAAATACCAGTGTGCCCCATTCCGGCGCGGGTGCTCCGCCCGCCGCTGCCATAGGCGCCATCCGCAGTCGTCGCGCTCGTACCCCGGTGTAGCGACGAATACGAATCAGCACCACCGGTGCCCGCATTGCCCCACGGGGGCCATCCAGCGCCATCTAAAGGGTGCCGAGACCCTTCTGGGCTTGCTAGGAGCCGGGTTGCTGATAATTGATGACCTACAGTGCTCCTTGAATAAAATACAATTTTTACTAACTAATAGTGCTTCGCAATTGTGGTATTACTCACCCTAAATATTCTTGTGATGCAATAGAATCCCATGACATTTTGTGCACAAGATTAACTCGTCAATTTTGCAAAACTGCACCGGCGACCAAAAATTGTTCGACCGCATCGAAAAGTGCGCAAAAACAATTTCGATTTACGGCGATTATACATCGTTCCAAAAACGCTTAAACGTTACCACGAAAATATGAAAAAAAAACGACGTCTACAACAATTAGAAAACCACTTGGAAAACGATGTGGAAACGCGCGGATTTATTTTTTTTTATTATAATTGCTTCGTTGTTCGAGTGTTAGTTTTAGTTAATAGACTCATTAGTTTTGTGCGATACGACATTAGCACAAGCATTATGTTATAATTTAAGATGTGATGCACAGCATCCCTGGATCTGGATACACTGATCTGCTTCATCTTGCGCCGTTCGGCTGTGATCGGACGCAATCGTAATGCACCCTGCAAAGACCCGAAACGATCGATACACTTCGAGTTTTCGCGCTTCTAACACTACAGTAAGTTAGACAATATTTTATAAATATTTACGCACAGACTACAATATTCACCACATTTCACTCAAAATTACCCAAAATATACTCAAAACAACAAAGAATCGAGCGACGTAAACTAGAACGCTCTATCTTTTCCCATTTTTGAGTTATAGTAAATCTAATTTGACTTTTGAGTTTTAAAATATGGTAAATACACATACGTTATGTAGGTTGCAGTTTTGTTTATTTTATGATTACTCGAATACTTATCGTGCTATTTTAATGAAACTTTATGGGTTTATAGTTAAAAGTTTAAGGAATTGAATGGTGAAGGAGGCGAAGCCCTATCTTTATTACTTTTTGCGTTATTAATTATGTTCCAATGTGATGCTTTGTGGTGTTATTTGATACATGTGTTTTTATTTAGGGTTTCTAAGTTACGAAATGAATTTTTTTTAGTGTGTATTTGTTAATTAAATTGCGTATTGTTTTATATTTTTGATTAGAGTTGTTCCGATGAGGTCTGATTTTCGCATGGTTCTTTGTTTCGGCGAACCATCTAAACAAGGATAGAAAACAGGTCAATTTAAGGGTGGATTTGGTTATTTTATTCATGATTCTTATGCTCGTTAAATACAAGGGCCAAAATTGCTTGAAGTGGTCATACTAGTGAACTGTAACTATATGAAGGACAATGTCAGAAAATTCATGTTTTAACACTGTTGGTAAAGCTGTAAGCCTGTAATTGTTTAAATACCGACTTGAGATTTATTGCTTTTTGTACTATTTCTGACTCTTGACTGTTTTTAATCTGAATTCGCGACGCTTATTACACATTTAGGCCCCTTGTAAATAGTTGATTAGCTTTGCGAACTTGTTCAGCTGGTTGCAATACGCGTGGTTTTTACCACCCCAATTTTATCACGCTACTCATAACTGTTGCCCTGTTTATTTATTAATATTCATAAACCTGTCTACGAGCGCAGATAAATAGAAATATAGTACATTTGCAAATATGTTTTGATTAAATTTAGTATCGGAGGTCTTTTGACGAGCGTGGGCGTTTCAAATCTATTAAATCCCTTGCCAAAACATCGTAATGGACCGTGGTTGATTTATACTGATAGCTTCATTTCGTATGGGCGAAATTTTTGATTTTATCAAAAAAATACTCATAAATAGCATCGCGTAAAGCACATTAAACGATTTATTTTTGTCGGAATTACGTTAACTATTTTAATATATAGTATCTCAATGTTGGTTTACATTTAATTAGGGGTGGTAAAATCAATTGTTAGACAGTTATACAAATATTATAAAATTAATTAGAGCGTTTATTTATTTACTAAAATTACATATCACCGTATTAATTTGTTTAAATTTAAGCTTAATAATTAAAAACCGAACGCTTTTGGAATGGTGGTGCCGCAAGCCCCCGAAAAATGGTACCTAAAACATAAAAATGAATCTAGACACCCCAAAAATAAATTCAAACGTACTGAAATGTTTCGGAAGCTGGTTCTTCCGCTAGATTAAATTCAGCGACTGGCATTCCCCTTTCAGCGACCAGTGGTGCAAACATAGCAGCTGGATAAACCACTGATGAAGTACCAATGACTATACACAAGTCGCAATTCTCAACTAAACTCCCTAAATTAGTCATAATTAAATATAAAATGTCCATAACGTGATTAGATTTCTAGTTACTGGCTTTGTTTAGTATTTTCCGATCTAAATTTTCCCCGAACCACACGATGTGCGGTCGCAAAAGACCGCTGCAACTCCGACATTTCGGAAGAAGATCAACGGGTATCGCTGGGAGGTCTTCTTTCAAATTCGGATCACTGCAACGAATATCAATTAGGGGATTACCGCAATGGTTTGTTATAAATTACCCTCGATCCTTTAGCGCTGCGCAAATTGGATTATCTACATTTACATCAATTTGTTTACATTTAGTACAAATAACTTGGCGCAGGGCCCCGTGAAGCTCTGTTACATTCTCCGAGCCGGCTTTTTGGTGTAAACCATCCACGTTTTGGGTGATTATATCAAAAGTCCGGCCCTCTGTCTTACACAATTGCTCATATTTCGCTCGGTGCGCTTCGTTCGGAGCAGCTTCGAACGCAATTTCTCGTCGGTAGTGATAAAACTCCCAAACTAAACTAGGATTATATCGAAACGCTTCGGGGGTGGCTACGTCTTGGCTCCGGTGTGTCCTCCAGAACCCACCGGCGCCTCGGAAAACAGGGATGCCTGATTCTGCCGATACCCCAGCACCAGTTAGGACGATTATGTTTTTCGATTGTTTCAAAATTGAATTAAATTTTTGGAACTTATCAACCATTTTAAGACTAATCCTAAATTGTTTAACGCTTTTTATTGGAGTTTTATAGTTAATATATATATTTTCACATAAAATTAAATATTAACCCTAGTTTTCTGACATTTCAAAAATGGATGGTGTTATTCAAAGAAGCATCAACTATAAAAACATTTATTTAATAAATTAGATTTTGAACTCTTTTTAGACAATATCACGCAACTTTATATATGTATAAATAGTTTATATATCAGCAAAACATGAGTTATTTATTAATTTTAAGTAGCTAATAATTCATATGAAGTTATTAATTTTAATATAGTTCTTTTCGGTATAACACCATCCATGTTGCTATTTGGGTAATTTGCTCTACTTTATCGGCAATACTTCATTTAGTTCGATGCTTTTGGCGCTAGTTGCTAAACAACGCGGTAGTTTAAAATTGTTATTTAAATATGAATTTACGTTCAAATAATAATATAGCGTGAATAATTATGTGAGCTACTTATTGTAGTGTTTAACACATTTATGACTTGGATTGGTTTGGAAATAGTGATAAAATAAATAATTCGATATTTATTGGCCTATATATTGAGTAATGTTTGGAAATTAATTGGAACAGTGTGCTAAATCTATTCATAGATTAATTAACCGCGTAACCAATTAACAAATTGAATTTATTAGTAATAATAAATGTTTTATGTAATATTTTGGCTGGGAAAACAATGAAGAATACTGAACCAAAAATAAAAAAACAATAAACAAAAATAAATCAACTAATCGCCGTTGAGTATTCGATTTTTCTGGTTCATCTTTCAACACATATGCTGTGTTTTTACAAATATATTGTGTCCTTAGAGCATACACTTAGCATATTGCTAAGTTAGTATTCGGCTATCTGTCGTCTGACGAGGGTAGTTAGTAGACTGCTAAATTACTCATTTAGCACTGCATAAATTTTATTCATTACATGTGCGAAATTAAACCGTTAAAATTGTGTATTAAAAGTGCTCGTTATTTATTTATTTACCAAATAATATATTACAATTCAAATGAGTGTTTAAATATGTGTTTAAAATTAAATAAACAATTTTAGTACGTCGTTTAAAATATTTTACGTGTTAGTTTTATATTAAGATAATTATGCATCCGTATTATACGATGGACCCGAAGCAAAATTTAAATTATAACGTGCTTAATAATATGAAAAATTTAAAAATACGTAAACGCAAACAAAAATGCGATTTAGTCCCTGAATTAAACTCAGCAGTACCGCAAAACAATAATTACGCATCCGTAGGAGTTGAATTAAACCGTCGGTTAGGTTATCAGTCCCAAATGGCCCCTAGTCCACCCAAAAATCGCGAATACCCACCGCAAATGTACGAAACCCGCCCAAATTACCATCAAAAACCCGAATATACCAATCGACAATACGACTACTCATACCCCAAACCACAAAACAACTCATTAAACTTTTACAACGCACAAGAATTCGCGCAAAAAGGCGCGGATTGTTCGAAAATCCACGAAACTATTTGCCACCAAACCAAATCGGCGTTGAATCAAAGATTAACGAAAATCCCAACGGAAAATTCGATTCAAAACACAGAGTGTGCGAAAAAAATTGTGAGCGCTTTAGAGCCAAAGTTGGATGAGAAGTTTGAGTTTTCGGATGCGAAAGGGACGAAACATAAATCGGATACAGGGTACGTGAGCGCTGAAAGCTCAGTGGATAGTGAGCTGGACGATGGGCCGGACTCAGTGCATGTTTTAGAGCCGCGACACGGCCCTTGCACTACAAACGGCCCCCGGAAATGTCTCACATGGGCTTGTAAAGCTTGTAAGAAAAAAACTGTGACGATTGATCGTAGAAAAGCTGCGACGTTACGGGAAAGGCGACGATTACGAAAGGTATACCTTTCTGAAGATTGTGCCTCAAAACTTGTTTTTTTTTTAATTATAAATATATGTATATAAATGTCATGTTGGTGTTAATTGAGGCTTAGAAAAGTGGAATTATTTTAGGTGAACGAAGCGTTTGAGCTGCTCAAACGTCGCACGTGCAATAATCCCGGTCAAAGATTACCAAAAGTCGAAATCCTTCGCAGCGCAATCGAGTACATCGAATGCTTAGAAGAAATGCTACAAGGGGCTGCGAATTCAAAACAATCCACTTCAGAGGGGAATACCGTAGTGCACACAGAATACCTGGTTAGTATATCTTAAACATTAAACTCGTTGATAAACCGGGATTTATAATCATTTTCGGGATATTAATTCTTAGCTGTGGTCTTATTTTTTGTCGCAACCCGAAATTTCTTGCGACCACCTACCGACCCAGTATCATATTACTAACCCTATCACTCTTAACTAGCAGTTTTTTATAACCAACAAAAAAAAATGAATTACATATGCACATATGGGTATTTAAGAATGTCGTAGACGCAATATATATGTATTTAAATCAAAAAATTAGACAAATTTCGTATATATAGCATTGTTTTGACTAGTAGTACGCCCTCTTGGCGTTAAACGCGAACGTAATCTTATGCCAAATCATGTTTTAACATCGGTATTTTTCACAACGCTTGAATGGCGTTTCGGTATTTTTTTTGGAAAGAAACTAACGTTGCGGCTTAACCCGATAAATATATTCTAGCATATTTGTCAATCGAATTTCGAACGCCCTGTCTAGTAACGCGACAAATTATTGCGTCGAAATTTAGAGTTTAGAGTATTTGGTATGTGTGCGATGGTGACCGTTTGAACTGACCCAACTATCCGATTGCTTTTGTTTGTGTAATAGTTATTTATTATTGTGGAAGGATACGTGGCTGGGGGCCAAAAAAGAATCGAAAACGTACAAAAAGAACCGAAAAACGTCAGGATTAATCGTTCTACGCGACGGACAAGATCCAAATTAAATTTATGTTCCTATGTTCACTATATTCACACAGTTACCCACCCCCTAGGGGGGTGGGTAACCAGTATATTAATACCCTAACCATCAAATTCTAACGACTAGTTCTCAGTTTATTAATTTGTATCTTTAGTACGAGAAATAAAAATAAATTAATCTAATAGTTTTCGGTTACATATGCGATACATATGTTGTCGAAACCGTTATATATATATATATATATATATATATATATATATATATATATATATATATATTTCAACACACTGATATTTTAAGATGATACAAATTTTGATGTGACATTATTTCAGAACTCAACCACCCCACCATACGGCACGGATCGCCTACAGCAATTCAGCGAGCCCCTAAATCGATTCGCGCCCATGAATAGTAAGTATATCACAAAAAAAAAACCCCAAGTAAATTATTACGATTTTAAATCTAAATATAAAAGTATTTAGTGATTTTGTGTGTCTAAGTACCGGAAACAATAAAATTAAAATTCCCTAAGGTGTGCACCGCAACTTTATTAAGTTACATTCAGGTTTAAGGGCCACTTAAACGTGTTAAACGGCACGTTTCAAGTGGGGTGTTTTGTTATGTCTAAGCCACCATACTGTGAGTGTTTTGACAAGTTCGGGGCCCTTTTGTCGACGCGTATAAAATCGCCGACGGGGCGCGTTCGCGTTTTTAAATCGTAGTATTTATGATTACAAAACGGTTGCCCCGTTTTTTTTTGTTTTTTTTGACAAACGGTGGTAATAAATTATTGAAAAAACTCAAAAATAAACACGGTGTATCTCAACGCCTACTATATTTGCTCCTAATCACGCAGGTTTGCGTTCGTTTGATTTGTTCGTTTCGAAAAAATAAAATTAAGTCATTATAAAATGTGAGTGTTAAATGGTGCATAGTTCGGAACCCGGTGACCGTAAAAATCATAACTTTGATCTATGAAACTATAAATATCTTTCGATTTTCGATATATATATATAGTTTTTTTTGGTAGTTTCCACCCAAGTTGTTTAAGGGCGGTTTAGGAACGTGATGTTTTTGTTTTGAGCGCCGGATATGTTGGAATTTATTTTGACAAGTCCATATCCTAGTTAAGTGCCGTTTTGACACGATTCTCGCATTAGTGCCGACTTCATACTTTAAATCATGCGCCGGTTCGGTTAACCAATCGATTTGACATCAATATTTATAGATATTTTATATGTTCTTTACCGGATAGAAATAGATCAAAGAATTATTGTGTCAATTTATTTCGATGTTAAAACCACTAGAACGGGCTCGGAATTAATGACTAGTTAATAAACACTTAAATCTGAAGATATTTGAAACGGTTTCAGAAACAGATAAAAATGTGAATTTTTTTTTACTGAGTAGCACTTTTTAAAAATAAACTTCAAAAGTTGTAAAACAGAGTAGGATGAGCCCATTAATTTCCGAAACAAACTAGAAGCATCTTTTAATGTCACCCGAATCCGACCCTTACAGTTCAACATAGCGGCACATCCCAAATATTAAACTTTCATAAAAAAAACACACACACACACACACACACAAAATCAATCATAAATTGACTTTAAACCTATTCGTTCTAAAATTTCGTAAACCATTCCAAATTAGAACCATTAAAACGAATTTATTAATAACTAATTAACTAAAATTAATATTAGAGTTATATTTGCACCATTAAATACTTTATAATATTACTTATTAGTCCCTAAAATTTGGGATTTGTAGTGTAAAGAACGCGGCTGTAATAAATTTTAAAGTATATTTGGTGTGATTTTGCCGCTTATGTTAAATGATCAGCGCTAGTGTTTTTAGAGATAAATTCGACGCTTTATGGTGACAAAAATCAAAACATCTCGGCGATACTCACAAAAAAAAAAATTACAGTTTGATGTCCTCGTGGTCCTTACAGGATGCGTAAAATACCGTAATGTAAACATAGGATAAATAATATTTAAAAAAACATCGTGCAAACGCAAACCAATCTGTTCGATCTGGCGATCGGATTGGTGGAGATTTTCGGTGAACACGCCTATATTTAATGCCGAAAATCCACGCCCCACTCAGTAGTTTGATATAAATATAATTTGATATAAACGCGAGTGTTGTGCGCTGTGTTTGAAATAGACGTCGTTAATTAGTAGCAAGTTAGATAAAAGCACTTGTACATATGGATGTAATTTATCTATACTTAAAAGCGATGTCAACGTAATTTAATTATGGCCTTTTTATAATCGTTTCTGCCAATGGAGGACCACCAGTGCGTAAAAAACTTGCCAAAATTATCATATATGCACTAGCCACTTCATAGCGTGGTTTCTACCACCCTATTTTATAGAATGATGTATGTACATCTAGTAATAAATCAGTAACTTGTTTAATTAGGTGTTGGTTTGTGTTTAAGACAATTAAAACTTTTAATTAGAGAACAGATTTTTAGTTATTTTATTATTTGATGTTTTTTATTGCTTATTCTGTCTGCCTCTTTGGCAAAGAGACTATTTTCACATCAATCGTAAACGCGACAACTTCACCACGGTCAATTTCTAGTACCCTTATTAATTTTTTTTCTTCTGGTACGGTTATGCTTTACAGAACTGTAGCAAGGGTGGGAATCGGAAAATAGTAGTACTTTGTGTCGTAAATTATTAACAGATTTACCAGTAATAAAATAGATTTAATTTGTTTTCGCAAAGAAAATAAATAAAACAATAAATATTTGCGCGCGTACATATTTCTATCATCAAAAACATACTGTAAAAATAATTTAACATGACATTATGGCTTGGTTTCGTAAATATATCGTCCGAAAAACATATCAGTTTGATTAATAAACTCTAAAGCCACCTGAAGAAATTTTACTGCGATGTATTAAGATATTTATTTTTGTACTAGTCGTTATTTTAATTATATCCAATTTATCAGTGTTCGCCCCTTGCCAACGTAGCGACGAAGTGGCAAACGCTATCGCGTTTAAATCACCTAGAAACCGCTCACAAATTCACCACCAAAAATGACCCGAACTATACTTGGACTATCTTTAGCACTAAAGATCTGTTGGTTATGATATTTGTTACAAGATGGCTCAACTAAAACACGTAGATACGGTAAATTAACTTGGCGTAGCCCCAGTGACATTTTCCAATAAACTGCGGTGGGTAAAACCCTCAACGCTCAAAAATCTCCTACGTCCCCTTAATTTAAAACATAATCCAAATTAGACAATTCACTAAATCTATTCGTCATTTACCAGTTACAAAGTAGCATAAATCTCATTTCTAATTATATCTCAATTTACGCAACTTTTTTAACAATTATGATATGCGGGTTGCCAGTACGCATGCGTAATTATATAAAACATCTGCAGTGTCATGCACTAAACTTTCTTATACGCTTTTGGGTTAAATCACATTCTATTTTCATAATTTTTCTAATTTATAATATTTGTTCTAACCTTTGGTACACTTTTACACTAAATATATTTCTTAGAATAATTATAAAATGTCAAACTTCAAATTATTTAAGTCTATTTTGTTTTTTTTTTTATAAACAATTGACAGGCGCAGATGATACGATTTGTCTAAAAATAAATATAATAAGAAATTTCAAGAGCCATTTTCTTGTTTCCGGTACCGCTTGGGAAAAAAAGTTTCAAATAAAAGTTGTACAAAATGCTGATATCTACAATTTTTATTGTAACAATTTTTCTGTAACTATTTTTGACTAATTGCAGAAACTGCAAAAAATGACTAGAGTAAACATGCACTTCCGGTCGGAATATTGTTTTCAAAAATAGGAGGTTTTCTTGCCAGGCACATACAAATCTCAAGTTTAAAATTTCATAATTTTCCCTTTATCCGTTTGGGCTGTAGAGCGCTCACATACACACACACACAAACGGACGTCATTCCTAAAATAGTTCGATTCAGGGAAGGTCAAAACGTATATTTCCGTTAAAATCTCGAGATCGAAATTTTTCATGATTACAATACTTACTTATACTGCGTATAAGAAAGTAAAAATTATGTTGAGCCTCTAATTTAAATCATAAATGTAAGAAAATGAGATTATATGTATGAAAAAAGTATAAGGAATTCATTTTTTATTGTTTCAACCGTAAATTTGTGTTAGTTTTTGATTAATTTGTATATATACGTGTATCTTAAGTAGGTGTTAAAGGGGGTTTGACGTGATAATTAATAAATGTTTCTATTTTCAGATTTTGAAACAACGGCCACCACATCAAGTTTAGATTGTTTAAATTTGATAGTGCAGAGTATAACGAATAACCAAAAGTCAATAGAGTCAAATACAATACAGGAACCGACATAACTTAATAAAAATTCGATTAAATATATACAACATATATAGTTTTTGCTGTGAAATATAACTTTTATTTAAAACATTATCAATAACATAATCCACTACATACATTAAGCGTATTTTAACGATACAAAATTGTATATCCTTATAAATTGACTTTAAAATGCACCTTTTTGAAGATTACAAAAAAAATTACATTTTACTTAATATTTAAGTTTGCGAAAAATAGTTTCATTTTATATATTTTTTGGTTCTCCTGGTTTGTCCCAATACTCAAACACTATTATGTCGTTAATCCTCGATGCTTCCTTTTAATCCTGGCATAAGGTCCCACATCCGGATCCGTGATAAAATCATATAAAACACTCGACCACGAATTATGTTGCGGCAAATGATCATAATATTCAGCTGCAATCCGTTTCACCTGCAACCACCTATTTTTTGAGTTCCGCCATTTTATTTAGTTCAACGCGTCCCTGTTAGGAGCGCTGTTAGTCAAAAGCGAGGGAAACTGACATTACGCATTTATATTAAAACAGTTAATGTATTATATTAGCGTTTTTTAGTAGTTTATGTGTGGATAAGTGATTGATTAATCGATTTTAGGTGATGTGAATACCTCGGGTAATCGTGATCCAGGTACAGCGGGAAAATCGTGATGTTCGTTGTGGTATCCAACGTTAAAAGTGATCCAGTTTAACGGACCGTAATAGCTGTATGTTTCATGACCTGTTCGGAACATGTAGTGCTCCGATATAAAGTGCCCGGCAACGGGGTGGAGCCCCATGGCCATCACAGACCCGATAAGTAAGTAACTTAAGACTCTACCACCTAAAACGTGTATTGTTTAAATGTGTACCAATCAACGCACAGTGTGAACATACCGAAAAAATACCAAACAATTCCATCGAAAACTAATTGTATCGCTAGGTTTACGTACTCCCACTTGGTAGGCACTTTTGGGTATGTGATTAGTGGTCGAAACGCATAGAAAAACGGCTGTAGGATCACCCAACAAAATTTCCCGAATGTATTACAAAATAATTTCGCTTCCAAATACGTTGGAATATCCGTGTCTAGTATTTCATCTCCTTGATACTAAATTAACCTCAAAATTAATTAAATAACGTTTATTTCATAAACAAATTCCGTTACCCTATGGTGTTCCAAATGGTACTTTTTAAAGCTTATAGAAATCGGAATACCGATTGGTAAATTGGCGAAAAAGCCAAATAATCGATTGTGCATAGGCCTTCCATGCCCAAACGCTAAACTATGCGATATTTCATGGATCGCTACAATAACCCCAAAAATCAACAACTATTAATCATTTCATTCCACTCAAACTCACCTAACATCAACGAGTGGTTAATTACGCCCCCGAAACAATACGCAACTAGTAAAGTAACCGGCCACGATCTATCTTTCATTACAAACAACATTAAAAACTGTAATAAAACCATTCCAGTGACCACCCACTTGAAATTCGGATCATATCCGAACAACTTCTTAATTTGCGGGTATTTTGCTGCAATGTATATTATTTAGAAATTCCGTTAAAACAAAAAACCGCTGTTTTACTAACCTAAAATCTCTTTTCGCC
Organism: Nebria brevicollis; assembly: GCA_944738965.1. NCBI lineage: Eukaryota > Metazoa > Arthropoda > Insecta > Coleoptera > Carabidae > Nebria > Nebria brevicollis. The sequence goes on from OX122909.1 coordinate 6,919,679, forward strand.
GACTGGCGTGCGGCTCTTCGGTGTAACACCACTCGAAATCCGTTCTGGAATTGTGTTGCCCCATGTCCGCCCGTATTTCGTTGCGTACTTTTGGTGTAAATCGTTTAATTTAATCGGGGGGCACACCTCTTTAATCATCTGACGCAAATCGCGCGCGACTGACACTTCGAAGTGTCATTTCTGACGTTTCAAAATGGTCGACCAAGGCACTAGAAAATCTTTGACCAGTATTCCGCTTTTGCAAACTAAGGCAGGCCCCAGAGATAAAGATCTCTGGGTGCAGCGATTAAAAGAAGAATATCTTGCGTTAATTAAGGTAATTTTATTTACCATATACTGAAGTAGTGATCACTAAACCTCACTTAAACATATGGTACTTTTCGTTTATAGTACGTGCAAAATAATAAAGAAGCTGATAATGATTGGTTTCGATTGGAATCGAACAAAGAAGGGACGAAATGGTTCGGAAAATGTTGGTTCGTTCTTAATTTACTGAAGTACGAGTTTGACGTTGAGTTCGATGTATGTTAACAGTTTCCAATCAAATTGACACAATTTCAGTTATTTTAATCAATTCCTAATCGAAGTTCAATTCTCTTCGAGTCTTATTACCCAATTTTGTATCTTATGTCCCAATTTTGAATCTTATGACCCATTTTTGAATCTTATGACCCATTTTTGAATCTTATGACCCAATTTTGAATCTTATGACCCAATTTTGAATCTTATGACCCGATTTTGAATCTTATGATCCATTTTTGAATCTTATGATCCATTTTTGAATCTTATGACCCAATTTTGAATCTTATGACCCAATTTTGAATCAAATGACCCAAATTTGAATTGTTTGAGCCATTTTCTAGGTGTAATTTTGAATTATGATCCGGTATTTGGATCTCAATGACCCATTTTTGTACTTCAAGATCCCTGTCACGTATCCAATGACCGCCCCGGAAATAGCGTTGCCCGAATTAGATGGTAAGACCGCTAAAATGTATCGAGGTGGTAAAATTTGTTTAACAGATCATTTTAAACCGTTATGGGCGAGGAATGTGCCCAAATTTGGGATTGCCCATGCTATGGCGCTTGGGGTAACGTGATCAGAATAGTTTTCAGTAGAAATTTGGGCTCTGAAACTGTTTTTTTACAGTTAGGACCTTGGTTGGCTGTCGAAATTCCTGATTTAATTGAGAAAGGAGTTGTTACATATAAAGAGAGAACCGAATCGACTTAAGTTTCTAAACAGGTTGAAATGTTGTTTAAACTAATTACTGAATTGAATTTGATTTTTATATACATATATAAATAAATTTTATGTTTTACTATGCATTACTTTGTCCCTTATCTACAAAATTGCATCCCATACCTGTTCCTAAATTAGTAGCGGGTTAGTGGGGTGGTAAAAACCACATACTATTTTATGATATATTTAGGTGGATTATTGAAAGAAAAACTAGTTATGATGGGTTATAAAGTATAGTAGAGATAATTATGACTGTTAGAAGATTAAAAAACGATGGAAAAAATATTAAATAGGAAAAATGAGATGATAAAAAACGCAAACAATTTTTGTTGTCTTATGATTTGTATAAGTTTGTGTAGATTGCACTAGTCATTTTAGTTATTTAAATGATTAAAAATGTTTGTAAATATCTGAAAATGATGATTAATTTCTAGTTATTTTCGTGTTAAATCTAGTTCTTTTCCAGTCACAATTTAAACTGTTGCTTAAACTGGACGTCGTGTAATAAGTACTACGCTTACATTTTCACGAATTTATTGTCAGAATGTTGAAAATTGACCGAAAATCAAATGGCTAATACATTTTTTGGTTTTAATACAGCGATAAATGTAAGTAAACTAGCGTAAAACGCATTTATTCCATCGAAAATCCAACTTATAACCATCGAATTTTCTCGATAATGGCTACCAAAACTCGATGTATTCTTATTATAAATTTTATAAACGACGCATTAAACTAGTTTTTACTGTTATTAAAGGTTGTGATTGAGTTGTGGAGGAATTTACGTTTAGTTTTTGAACACTTTAGGACCATGCAGAGAGGTTAGGTTCATCGCCCGATGATATCGAAGGCCTCGAAGCCGAAGAAGAATACGATGCTCTTAACGATGAAACATTTGGTGCCTTGGGCGATCAGAACGAGGCTGATTGGGAGGAACAACACGAACAATTAGCAGAAATCGCTGAAAGTTCGAAGCTTAAATCCGAATATGGTTTGTATACTGCAATCTGGGTCGTAAAATCGATCATTCATTGGGCTTTGTCGGTTTTAGAATCATTTTTGGACGGTTTGGGTCAATATGATGGTTACGAGGCGGCTCGATCTAAAGTTGCGTCCATTTGGGCTGATGTAGACGGAACAAATTTGTTTTCGTTTTTGGAGAGCGCCCTATCGTTGGTGAGTGTTATTGAATCAATCATGCATAAAGAATGTTAATTGATGTGTTATTGTAGCCGAAACGCAAACAACATGACGCGAAGCCTCACATGCCACCTCACCCAAACTACTTCGGTGGACCAGCATCGCAATCGATTCAGCGGCCACCCACTGGTAACCAGCAAGTGCTTCCATCGCCAAAGCTTCGCACGGTTGAAGATCTAGAGCGAACGCTCATCTATCAATCCAAATCGCCCATCAACTATCAACAACAACAACAACAACAACCGAATCATGTGCTACAACAACCGCCTCAACAGTTCCACCACCCACCAGGCCATCGAGAAGTACGATTATTATTAATTGTAAACTCAAGAGAGATTAACATTCATTGTTTAGATGCCCCGATTTCCTCCTGGTTTCCAACCAATGCAAATGCCCCCTGGTGGGCCGCCGCCTCCTGGTATTTGGCACCCTATGCACCACCATCAGATGCCGCCGCCTGGAATGGTGCGTATGCTCCCTCCTGGTCCCCAAGGAGGTCCTCGTGTACCACCACCTCATATGATGCCACCTACAGGCCCACCACCAGGCTTCATGAATCATTCATACCCACATGGACCTGGATTCCATGTAAGTTTACTCTTACAACGCCAACTAAAAGTTACTTAAATGATGAAATTCCCTGTGTTAGATGAACCCCCATTTTAATTTCCCTCCACCACCACGAATGGGTGGTATGCCCCAAAATATGATGCCGAATCGGGGCCCGGCGCCTTACAACAATAACAACAACAATAACAAACAACAGCGGCCCGAAACCTATAATAATCGGGACCGCCCCGAGTATCAAAACAGCGTTCACGAAACGAAAGATGAGTACGCTGGTTTGATGAACAATCGCGAGAAACAGTGGCTCTTAAACATCCAATTGTTACAAGTGAACACTGGCACACCATATTTCGACGATTACTACTATACAGTAAGTACAATCGCCCGCGTAAATCACTTAAAATAAACACGTAAACATGTTTCGGGTGTCAGGTTTTTAAAGAGCGGCAAGCTAAGAATAAAGAAAACATCCCGGAGAATCGCAACAATAACAACCAGCGCTACAATAACCGCTTTAGCCAGCAACGCGATGGTAACGTTGGTCACCACCACGGCGGCAACCACAGGAACTCCGGCCAAGAGAATCGACAACAACAACAAGATCAAAATCCGCTCAATAAAAAAGTTTACATACCCCTCCAATTCGAAAACTCTTTAGGGAAACTTCAGGTATGTCTCAACACCCCTAAAAAACAACTCGAGAACGTTATGAACGTTCCAATATTTTACAGTTCGGTTCGATAACAGCACCGCGCAAAATCATCGATATGGACATCATTCAATTGGAGAAAGACTCGGATAGTACTCAAACAGCGCGTGATTCGCGTAAAACGAAACAGCTGTTGTTGGAACTCGAAGCGTTGTATACGATGATCTTAAAAGCGGAGGATCTTAAGAATCCGGTCGCTGTCAGCAACACGGAGAAGCTGATGGAGCTGAAGCAAAAACAGCGATTACGAGAGATGGAAGTAGCGCCGACGCCTGAACAAAAACGCGAAGTTCTCAAACTGCTGCAAGAGGAAAGTGTCGCGCCGGTTGAGAATCAAACGGAGTTATTAGCGAAGATCGTCGGCGCTTTATTGCAGGATGAGAAACTTGCGAGTTTTGTAGGAATCCGCAAAGGAAAGGTGATTATTTATGATTTAATTTCGAATAGTATATACATATATGTTTACTTCGAAATTAGATGTTGCTACTTCGAGTTTTGCCGCATTTGACCGGTGAAACTTACGGAACTCAACTCGTGGAGCTTTGGATTAAGTTATTGTTAAGTATCCCCTTAATTGGACGGAGGGATACCATCGGAGATAATATTCTCCCGAGGTTTCACTCACATTTCAAGAGGTAAACTTAGTTTAGCTTCTCCAACAAAGCGGTATATTCGAATTGTTTATTTCTGTTTAGGTTTATCAACTCCATTGATTTGGAACAAATTTTAGAAATACTATCGAGTTTAGTAGAAATTGTTAAGTTAGAAAATAGTCGAAGTACACCTTTAAGTCACCAGAGTAAATCACCTCTTTATTTCATCGTTTCGAACAAGGTAAGTCATAATTTTACTCAATCTGCTTTGCTAAGTAAACTATTCAATTACCACACAAAAAAATCCGTAATAACAATTCAAAACATCTTAAAACATATTTTAACTCATCTGAAAACTCGCCTTTATGTTTCAAAATCCCTTTGTAAACTCTTTAAAAACCGCATGCGCTAGAAGTAGATTAGTTTCGCCCAAAAGCACTCAATAGTGTTGGGAATGCGGTAAGAAGTACTGAAAAGGGACTCCCAACATTTCTTTTAGTTTGGTATTTCGGCAATTTCAACAATACTCCACCGTGTGGCCACGTTATTGGCTGGATTTACGGACAAACACACGTCGGATTGGTCGAATTTCGTGACGAATTTAATCGAAACGCTCTCATTGGTCGCAACAACAACCCCAATCCCGCTCGAACCAATCACCGATCAGCAATTGAATAGACTTGGTGCGCATTTACCGGCCGATAAATTAACACTTTTAGAAAAAACGTTCGTTGATTCTAACTAATTAAGCAAGAAAAAATTATATATTTACGAAAAAAATCTATTTTTCGCGTAGTTTTCTAAATATTTTCTGTTTATTTTTTTGTTATTATTACAAATCAAGGCATTCTTAATTTTAGTCTATTGGACATAGAATATGATCCCTTTCCAATCTATGGAACCCTATAACTAGGCGCTTAAGCATGGTTTTAGGGCTTAAGATATCTCATTTTACAATGTATATTCTTTTATAATTATTATATGAAATGAAGAGCGTAATAAGCATAAGATTTTATGCGATCATTATTTATTTCAAACGCTTTTTATATTAAGAGGATGAGTTTTAGGAGTGAATTCGATTTCCTCTTACGAATGATCAGTATAGCCCTTGGATAACCAGCCAATTTTCTAGTTAGAATCGGAAAATTTCTACAAAAAAAAACTCAATAAAATAATGTTTATAGTTACAAGTTTTACGAAAATTGGGCGACGCCCATTTTTTTTTTGGGAGTTTGTCTTTGACGAATTTTCAGTTTATTTCCAATTGTAGCGAGCTGTGAAAATAAATATGACGTGTTTTTTAATTTAATATTATCGTCGATGACAAAATATTAGTTTTAACCTTTGGGGCGATCCGTTAATTATGATAATTATTTTTTCATTTTCTATATATATATATATATAAATCTTTTTTTTTTTTAATAGTGTATTTAATTCTTGAGATCTAATGCAAAATATATATGTTTTCAAATTTGCATTAGTGTAACAAATGGCCCTCCAATTGTTTGTTGAAGTTGAGGACGTTGCGCTTTTTGTAAGAACACAAAAATTATGTAATACTTTTTTTATTGGTCGTTTATTTCATCGTTGCTTTTCTATTATTGTGAAATAGTCAAACTATAAATTTGTTTTCCATGTTTGACTTCAAATTGTACTAATAAATGTTAGTTTATTACAAATACACCCATTTTATAACACCCCACACTCCTATTCATAATCAGGATTCATTTTACATTAAAAAGAGATAAACTTATGTAGTTATACATGAATTAAAAAGAGATACAAATATTGTTTTACTTTAATATATATTTATTTTCTCTATAGAAATTATACAATTGTTTAAAATATTGTTCAATTTATTACAATCATATAAGTTTAGGGGTGACTGGAATTTGTGAGGGGCATATTGAATGTTTAGGGGTCACTGGAATAGCAGCGCCCTCCAAACGGTAGTTACCCGAACTAAACTCGTATCTTTGACATTTTGTGCGGCTCCGCGATATAACCAAAAATTTGTTAATTTTCCTCGATTTTGTAGTGTTTTACCCATTATTATGCATAGAAATATCAAGTTTATAATGTGTTCGAACGTTATAGTGTTATAAAAGGTAATAATTCCGTTTCGAAAACCGTTTTTTTTTTGTAGTTGTAAAATGTTACTTGCTATGTGGGTGTCAATGAATAAATATGCATTTTAATATTTATTCGTTAACGTGCCGATGAATGTTAATGATTCAATTCATTGTAAATGATCGTTTATATGCGTTTATTAAGCAAAAACATGAGATTTTGGTAGTGCTTTGTAGTTTTTTTCGCGTAAACAATTTCGACGTAAAATTTGTTTATTTCGCGTATAACAATCAATTATTTATTGATTTCGTATCAATTCACTATTGATTAATGGTCATTTTGTTAGGTAAAAATCGGGGGTGAAAGTGTGCTTATTCGTTTTACGTTTTTTGATAGTAATCAGTTGATATTTTCGATAATGGAATTCCTATATTTACTTCAATCACGTAAAGTTTACTTTGGTTCGTGTTAACGAAAATAAATACGGGTGTTTTATGGTTGATTATCTCATATCCTGTACGCAATTGTCGCCCTTATTGCCTTGTTATATCATTAGCAACAACGAATTTATTATTATTTATACACTATAAAAAAAAAGTGCATTATGTCACGTATGACTCATTTGGCCTTAATTTTAATTTAAATAATTGCGATGTCGTAAATTTTGATTTAAAAACAGTTAAGTTTTGGGTAAAATAGTCGGATTTTTTTTTATTGCAGAATTTTATTCGTGTTGATTGAAGAATGCCCCGGTCAATTACACATTTTTACAATATTAATAAGAAGATTAAATCGCATTTACATATTTTAAGATGATAATCCAGTGGTAAACAACATGTAAACACACACACACACACACTTTACACATCACAAATTGTTGTATGCACCGATATTTTCGTAGAAAATCTAATTTTTTAATAATACTTGTTAACCAATTCGCACTAATTACACACACCAAAAAAAAATGGCAAATCCAAGCGCGGAGGAGAAGAAAAAATTCTATTGCCGCGAATGGGCCTTCCAAAAACTATCACACTGTCTCGATCAGCGTCCCATTTCGAAAACATGCGGCGCTTTATTACTCGGCGGTCCCGGTTGCGGTAAAACAACATTCTGCGCCGAATTGTGTTGGCCCACGCAAGGGCCATCCGGCCGCCAACAACGGGCTCTAAGTCGCCGTTTATTAGGCTACCACTTCTTATCGGCGCAACACGAACGCAGTTTGAGTTTAAGCGAATTCATACGCGGTTTAGTTACCCAAATACTAAACCATTCAACTGAGAGTCAACGGGAGCGTAGTATCCGGAGGAGGTTAGCTGCAGACGCGATGCGTCTACGCAATTTAGAGATCTCATCGCGGACGGATTCGGATAAAAACTCGGAGAACGTAACGCAAAACTCGCGGAATTTAGATGATTTAAATTTCGCTGGCGTCGCTGGTTCAATTGAGTACACGTTAAGTCCGACATCCAAACAAAAACTGAAAGATTTAAGCGATAACAATCGCGCGAAATACCAAGATGACCAACACGGCATTTACTCAAACGTAGGCCTGTCATCAGGCACCGAAAACCTCCTCTCGCCCCAATCAACCGAACGCCAAATCACTGATACTAGTTTCGGTGCTCCCCCCATCCCTACCCTACCCATGAACCCCCGCACATTAATCGCCGATGCGTATCTAGAGAAACTAAAATCCGATTCCGAAATACAACTAGCATTACGGTCGAAAAACATCGAAGCTAACCCCGACGATTGTTTAAAACGAGCGCTGCTATTCCCACTACTCGAAATCGACCCCCCTAAATCGTCCCTATTCATCTTGATCGATTCGATCGACGAATACAGTTTTGTTTATTCGAATTCGACGCTTACGCGTCCAAAACCCCGCGAACGCACCACACAATCCCGAACAATCGCCGAGCTACTCGCAAACCACCATCACCTTTTCCCGCAATGGTTATTATTGGTTTGCACAGCGAGAAAACAAAGTCGCAGCATTGCGAAAATGTTCACCGGGTTTCGGAAGCTAAGTCTAGATGATTTGCGCAAATCTCAAGTCGTTCGTGATGTTCAACAATATATTTTAGCGCGGTTAGATGAAGAAAACGCGCTGCGACAACATATAAGTCGTGATACGGCTGAGATGTTGAATCAACTTCATATTAAGAGTAATGGTTGCTTTTTGTACCTTGAGAAAGTACTAGATGGGGTTTCGAACAATTTTATTGTTTTGCGGGAAGTGAAAGAGATACCAGGTACTCTCAACGGCCTCTATTTGTGGTTGAGTCAACGTCTCTTCAATCGTAAACAATTTGCGAAAGTACAACCGCTGCTTAACGTAATCCTAGCTGCTAAGTGTCCCTTAACCCATCCATTACTTTACGATATCATTAAAACGTACTACCCAACCGTTTCTTTGGAGAGTTTCAATAAACGTTTCGATTTATTGCGGCGTATTTTAATCATAACAAAGCATGGAAACATCAAATTGTTCCATCACTCTTTCGGCGAATGGTTACTCGATATAAAACATTGCACACAAAAGTACTTGTGCAACATCTTCAAAGGACATTCCATCCTGGCTATGTATTACACGATTCACGCGAAAACGTTGAACGTGCAAGAGATCTACGATTACGCGTTCCATTTAACGCGAACCGAACAGTTTCTCGTCGATAAACCGCAAGAAGAGTGTCCGAAAATGTTGCTAAAAATGCGCAAATCACGGCAACAATCAATCGAGTTGAAAACCGGAACGAAACAGCGCACTGAAATCCCGTATTCGGATCTACGCGAAGAGAGCTATAGTGGTGAAAACTCGAAACACTCAGATCCAAAGACAATCGGCCTTAATTTGTTGCAAAACGTCGAATTGAATGATAGTTTTAATGAAAACTCACAGTTTATCCAAAGTCCTACTTCGGATTTCGATAACAAACTAGAAACAGAGATTCGAAACTTGGTTGGATGCGGCGCTTTGACTTCAGACTCTGAATACATTGCTTTGGGCTCTATTCCAACAGTAAACCTCCAAAAGACTTCAGATATGGAGACTTCAGTCTCCGAAGCGCAGAGTTCGACGGTAGGGACTTTAGAAGTGGATAAGTCTAGCTTGGATATGCATACTTTAGTCTTGTTATGGATGATTTTGAGTGGCTGTAGCGTGGAAGATTGCCTCCTGGATGCAGATGCGACAATAAACTACGGCGTCAGTTATCCTACAGACCAAAAGGTGCTTAAACTCCTTTTAGAAGCCGGCGCAACAGAACAAACCGAAACAGATGATTGTGATTGTGAATCGAGTCAGGTAAGCTTTAAACAAAACCAGTGTTTCAAATTAAAAACACAATGATTTGTAGCTCTCCGTCGCTACATCCTCTGAGCCTAGTCCTGAACCTTTATTCGATCTACGAGACATGCACGGCCAAGCCGCGCTTCACGTTGCAGCCCGACTAGGACAAGCTCAACTCGTAAAAGTACTTAAACCCCTTTAAAACACCCCCCTGAAAAGTGGTAACTCATATAATTCCTTGTTAGGTTCTCCTCGATGCTGGTGCTGATCCAGATCTTGCCGACGGAGATGGTTGGACACCTTTACGAGCTGCTTCCTGGGGCGGGCACACCGAGGTGGTTGAGTTGCTTGTTTCACGCGACTGCGCTCTTGATAGTACTGATCAGGAGGGACGCACTGCGCTTAGAGCTGCTGCTTGGTCTGGTCATGAAGATATTGTTAAGATTTTAGTTAGCCATAGGTCGCAAGTTAATCTTACGGACCATGAGGGTAGAACAGCATTGATCGCCGCTGCTTATATGGGGCATGCTGAAATTGTGGAGCATTTATTGGATAATGGAGCGAATGTTAACCATGCGGATGCTGATGGACGTACGGCACTTAGCGTAGCTGCTTTATGTGCGCCTTCTAATCATGGTTACGCCACTGTTGTCTCGATTTTATTAGACAAGGGCGCTAAAGTTGATCATCAAGATCGCGAGGGAATGACTCCGCTTTTGGTTGCATCATTCGAAGGGCATAAGTATGTTAATTTTGATTTAAAACATTTCGTAACCTTTATCTTATTCCGATTTAGAATTAGAGGGTTTTTATTTATGTTCGAATAGAGATGTATGTGAACTTCTTTTGGAGTATGAAGCAGATGTCGATCACAGTGATCATACGGGTCGAACGCCGCTGTGGGCCGCTGCCTCCATGGGCCATGCTTCCGTGGTGGCACTATTACTATTCTGGGGTTGCTGCATTGACACCATGGACTTGGAAGGTCGCACCGTGTTGTCTGTCGCAGCTGCACAAGGTAAAAATCAGTATTCCGTTGAGTAGTTGTGTTACGGTGGTTTTCTGGCTCTGTCCCCTTTTGGTATTTCCCGACTAAATTGTTTAATCTGTTCTATGGTAGACTTTTCTAACCATTTCACACCACTCAAACTGTCCTGATTTGAAATCCTATTTAAACAAGGTTGTGTAGAAGTCGTACGACTATTATTGGACCGCGGCCTCGATGAACAGCACCGCGACAACTCGGGATGGACGCCGCTACATTATGCAGCTTTCGAAGGCCACCAGGAGGTATGCGAGGCTCTATTGGAAGCAGGGGCGCGCGTTGATGAAACAGACAATGAAGGGAAAGGCGCTTTGACTTTAGCAGCACAAGGAGGCCATACAGCACTAGTGAGCAGCCTCCTAGGAAAGCATCACGCGCCATGTGATCAACGACCGCATGATGGGAAAACAGCACTTAGGTACGACTAGATTCTCTATTAGATGTTTGTGGGTTTTATGTTTAAGTTTAATAATAGATTGGCAGCTCTGGAGGGTCATTATGATGTGGTGCAGCTTCTGCTAACCCATAGCGCTGATATTAACTCTAAAGACGCCGATGGACGAAGTACTTTGTACGTTTTGGCGTTAGATAATCGATTGGCGATGGCTAAATATTTGATTTCGCAAGGCTCCGATGTAGAAACTAGAGATTTAGAGGTAATTTACTAAATCAATTACTTAGAGACGTTATATTCAGGGTTTGTAATTAGGGCCGAACTCCGTTACATGTGTCTGCGTGGCAGGGGCACACTGAGATGGTCGCGTTGCTTTTATCGCACGGCCGAGCAGCTGTAGACGCTTGTGATTTAGAAAATAGAACCGCTTTGCACTCAGCAAGCTGGCAGGGTCATTCCGCCATCGTGCGCTTGCTCTTAGAGCACGGCGCCGCCCCAGATCACACATGCAACCAAGGGGCGACCGCTCTAGGTATCGCAGCTCAAGAAGGACACGAACTATGCGTCGTGGCGCTCCTAGAACACGGCGCCGACCCAAATCATTCAGATTCATGTGGTCGTAACGCATTACGCGTCGCTGCCAAATCAGGTCATCGTGGAGTTGTTCGCTTGCTAGAGGAGTACAATTTGAGGTCGCATAAAATCGCACATAATAGCAGTTCGACTAATTCAATAACATCAGCATCAACCGCTGAGACGAAACCGTCTACAGCGGTTTTGTATCCTGGTTCAACGGAATGGTCGGAACAACAACGACGTTCGTGCGTTTCGCTGGGCAATCACAGTTCGAATAGTAAATCGAGCTCGAATTTAACGGGCTCCAGCCATTCGAGTCGACACGGCGGTGAACGACAACGAGATACTCCACAATCCGTACAACAAGTAAGTTATAATTACAAAGCGAAAGTGTTCGTTGATGTTTTTTTTTTTAATTCATTTATAGCCGATGTCTTTTACGCAACAACTCGAGCAGTGTTCTCGCGGCGGCAAAACGAGACCGTTGAGTAAATTATTGTCGCCACTTCAAAGTGAACCTCAAAGTCCTATTTACGCTTCGCCTCCCATGAGCCCTACACACGACACACCGAATATGTTCGGTATGTTGTCGCAATTCTATCATTTATTCGCTGCTTAATTTGTTGCGTTTTTTATTTCTAGGTGCCATGAATATATATCAGCCGGTTTTGAAGCATAGCAACTTTTTAGCAAACGCCGACACACATTTCGCTAGGGATACGCATATGCGTATCATTTTAGGGAATTCGAACCCGGGGATTGGAACCAGATTGGGGAAACACGTCACACAAGACTCAGGGAACACAACATCAAGGTAACACTTCTAAATTTCGCTACAAAATCCTAAAATTCTCCCGAATGATTTCTTTCTCAAATTTAATTTTAAACTACTCTAACTTAGAAATGGAATAAAATAAAGATTTGCCCTAAACATTAATAGATTCCTTATACTTTTAACTATCAGATTTTTGGTTTAAATTCCTTGAAGAACTACTGTAATAAATTATATTTTGAGGTTGGGTATGAATGTTTTTTTTGTGTTGGTGTGTTTAGTAACCCGAAACCGAAACGCAATGGGATTGTAACCAATCCGGCGATGAGATTGGTGGCGGGGGTTAAGAATGGACTTGACTCTGCCGCCGCCAATTTAAGGAAATCCACGTCATCAAGTTCGAATAATCCAACAACAAAAACGCATAGCTTTCAGTGGCGCAAAGAGACGCCTTTATAAAGAGTACAGAGTAATAAAAATTAAGTTAAACTATAGTTTAAACTAGTCAATGCAATGCGGTAAGTTTTCTACGCCCTCCCTTAAAGCCCTCCCCCCTTCAAAAAAAAAAAATCACGTAATTTGAAGTGATTAACCGCTGAATAAAATATCACATAACTGCTAGTCGAATAATCTTACGAGTTACGAGAAAAAAAAATGTTTTATTTATTTGTTTTTGTTTTTAAGTATTTATAGATCACTTCTAAGTGATGAAGCGATCTGTAAGCGATCGACAATTTGGCCTAGCGAATGCGTTTTCACAACGATTTTAAATGATCATTTCGAGTGATACACGAAATAATTTTATGCTTTTTACGTTTAAGTGAGCTTCGAACCAAATAACTATTTATTTACCTCCCCAATTCCCCCCCAACAATTTTAAGTGATCTCAAATAATGCAACAAAAAAAAAGAGATTTATTTCATTAGGTTTTTTTAAAAAAATTATTTTCTATCTAAATTAAATACGTAATAAATGGCCTCTGAAGTTTATTTTTAGCGGTAACAAATCTATATTATGGCTGAAACACTTTCAGTTTCTTTATTAATTAAATAATTAATTATATGATATATATTATTAATGATAATAATAATAATATTAAAAATGCACTAAATATATTCGAACAGTATTATATCTGAAATATAATATGTAATTTAAATATACGCTCATTTGTTTTCTAGTCATCCTAAATCTCATCCGATCCAAATTATTTAAATGCAATAATATTAATTAGGACAAATAAATTTTAAAAAAATCCCGCAATTGTTATCTTGATGTCCTTGGTTATACTTTCGCAACAAAAATATCTAGTGATAAGTGAAGCGTTTAGAGATCCTAAATAAACCTTTACATCCCTTAAACCACATTTATTTACCCAAATATCTCTAATTTAACCATCTATATCCCTAAAAACTTACGATTGTTTTCATTTGCGAAATCCTAACCTGTAATTTTGAAGAGTGCGATATTTGTTTTTTTAAATTATTGGGCAACGAATCATGGCAAAAGATGAAGACGATGATAAATTGCCTGATAAGGACGCCGCGAAAGGGTTCTACGCGAAATATGAGCCGAAAGAGATTCTTGGACGGTGAGTCTTCAGGTTCGGATCATTTGTAGATTATAGGGGTTAATTTTGGAGTTTTTTTTTGTAAGAGGGGTGAGTTCAACTGTTCGGAGATGTATTGAAAAGGAAACCGGGAAAGAATTTGCGGCGAAAATCATTGATTTAAGCAACGAAAACACTCCGGGTGATAGTGGCACTTCGTACGAAGCCATCAAACAAGAAATCCATATATTACGACATGTTCAAGGACATCCATACTTAAGTACGTTTGTTTTATGGTTCAATTGTTCTTTGTAGTAGCGTATTAATTGTTTCTAGTTGAATTACAAGATGTTTTTGAGTCGACGACGTTTATTTTCCTCGTTTTCGAGCTTTGTAAAAACGGTGAACTCTTCGATTATTTAACTTCCGTCGTAACGTTATCCGAGAAGAAAACGCGATATATAATGCGACAGGTGTTTGAGGGTATTCAATACGTTCACAATCGCAAAATCGTTCACCGTGATCTCAAACCAGAGAACATTTTATTGGATGATAATTTAAATGTGAAAATCACTGATTTTGGTTTCGCGAAAATCTTAAACCCTGATGAAAAACTATTCGGTAAGCTCTCAACAATCGTTTCATAACCAAATTTAATATTCCGTGTGTGTTACATCTAGATTTATGTGGAACTCCCGGTTATTTAGCTCCTGAAACGTTGAAGAGTAATATGTATGATGATGCAGCTGGGTATTCGTTCGAAGTTGATATGTACGTTTTAAAACAATTTGTTTTATTGTAATTTATTTATTTATTGTTTATAGATGGGCGTGTGGAGTTATCATGTATACTTTGTAAGTTTGTGGGTCGTTTGGGTTGTTTTGTGGTTTTTATGGGTTATGTTTGGGTTTAGATTGGTTGGTTGTCCGCCATTTTGGCATCGGAAACAGATGATTATGTTGCGGAATATAATGGAGGGAAAGTACTCGTTTACGTCTCCTGAATGGGCGGATATTTCAGGTAATTAATTGATTTTTTTTGATGGTTATGTTGGTGATTTATTGATTTTTTTAGAGGCGCCTAAAGATTTGATCCGGCAATTGTTGGTGGTGGAGCCTAGCCAAAGAATATCTATTGAAGGCGCTTTAAGTCACGCGTTCTTCCAGACTGTGGTTAGTAATTGAATGTTTGTTTTAAAATACGTCGATATTGTTTGAGCATGATTTGGTGTATTGTTGTTGGTTTTTTTTGTTATGTGTTTTTGGATGTTACAGCAATTGTGGGACCAGGATATTGCTCCACTTAAGCGCAGCCTGTCGAAAAATTCGAATAAATTCAGCCGAATCTCGAAATTGGCGCTGGTAATTTATGTTTGCTAATTTTGTTTTATAACTAGTTTAATGATTCTCTCCTTTATTTAATAATACTATAATTTTACTAATTGTATATGGTAGGAATACGACTTGAAATTTGTGGCCCAAAACCAACATTTGGTAAGTTTTGAGTAGTTTAGGTACAATTTGGGCACAATTTCGCTTTTAAGTTTCACCTCTCGAATACTGGAGCTAAGCTCTTTATTGTAGTTTAATAATTAAGCGTTGATATTCTTAATAGGTTCTCTTTTGTAGCAATTGAAACGAAGTACTTTTCAACCGAGAAAGAAGTTCCAATGGGTTGTGATGGTCGTTCGTGCTGTGGTTCGGATAAAACGGTTGCGTTTTACACCGGAAGCACTCAGTATGGAAATTGCGCACACGGATCCGTACCGGATTAAGTTGTTGCGGAAAGTGATTGATGGATGTGCGTTTCGCGTGTATGGGCATTGGGTCAAGAAGGGCGAGGGACAAAATCGGGCGGCCCTATTCGAAAACCTACCGAAAACTGAGCTCAAACATATTTACGTCACGAATTTGAGCCGATAAGAGCGTCTAAATAAACTAATTTAGTAAAGGTATTATTTTATTTGTTACGTTATTTCTTGCAACCGAATATTAATTCGGATAAACGTATGAATCATAAACCATGACTTGTTCATTAATTTTAGTTAATTATTAGTTTATAATTAAATCAATTTACTGTCCAAATTAATTGGATTTAATCTAGAAAAATAATATATATATATTTTAATTGTTAATTATAAGTCTTTTTGTCTCCTTTTTACCAATTTCGAAATATCCTAATTACTTAAATGTCCTGAAACAGTTTGAGTACTTTTGTCAATAAGCACATAGGATCACAATTATGTAATATGTTTATTGATTTAGGACACAAAATGTGCTTAGTATTGGAGGAACAAATATTTTGAAATAAATAAATAAATGATTTGGGGGGGGGGATGTGGTGTTTGGGATATGAAATTATCTTGAGTCCCCTCCTGTATGGCTAGGTGCACGTGGCCAGTTCGACCACCGTTTGACAACCACGGCCTCACAAAGTTGTTATGACAAGTCGCCAGCTCACGCGCGCCGAAAAACGTGCTCTGCTGCGCAACACCTAGAGACAAATTATCCTAGAAACCCTGGAATAAAGTGCTAGAACAGTGCACCAGTGTCCAAATTACTTGTTGGCTCATCCGTACTAGTGATCCTGTTAGTGAGTACCCATTTCGGCGTGGTATTGCGCGTAATTCCGCTGCGGACAGATCGAAATCACCAATAGAAAACGCCCTACACCGCCGCCAAACCGATTACGTCACGAGCTGTTCAATTCTTTGGTTGCAAGCTGCCCTCTGATTGGTCGATACAGCTACACGACACACGTGATGGCGTGAGCGCGTGTGTATGTGTGTGTGCGTGTGAGAAGGTGAAAAATTTCGCTCCGAAGATTTTCGATCAGAATGGCCATCAAACTACAGCTTAAATTCGCATAAAACCACCAACGGATCTCAGAAGTGTTCCGCGATCAACTATCTACAATTTGAACCCAATTTCGCTGGGGGGTGCAGGCGCTAAACTGGCCCGAATCCGTACTCAATCCCATAAACAGCCACCCCATTTTTGGTCGACGCCAAATTCGCCGGATTCAATGATTATACGCTGAAATCACCACCGAAACTTCATAAAAAAAAGTAAGTACAGATTATGTTTGAGCATTTCGGTTGGGTTTAGTTAAGATCGACTTGAGTTTCGGGTGTTTTTTAGCCGCGTTTACCGTATTGAAAAGTTGTATTTTTGTCTCGTTCGTGTGTGTGTGTGTTTGTGTGCCAAGTGGTTACCCGAGAGCTGCGTGGCTAGCTGATGACGGGCGACCAATCTTGGGGCCCCATTCCGCTGACGTAGCCCGTGAACTTGAGCGTGATTGGCTCGCTGTGTTGCGGTAGCGTGGATGACTTCTTTGTTTGACAAATGCGTTTAAATCGGACAAAAACTACATGAATTCGACTGGAAATCAATCAACAACTAATTGAAATCGATTTTAGAGTCATTCACAGATTTAAGTGTTCATTTATTAGAACGCATTCGCGTCTGTTGCATCTGTTTTTAGTACGTTTTCCTTGTGGGCTGGCTCATAAGGGTCACCTTTCATAAAAATTCGTAATTGCGTAGACTTGGTGACGGCTAGGTGCCCGGGCAATGTGCTTCTTATCCCGTGGTGCCATAAAGGTCGAAGCCCCTTCGCCCGATCGCGTCCGCTTTGCACCGACTAAATCCGATCGAAACACGTGCACGAGTCCCCCGGTTTTTCAAATGCCACGTGGCTGAGCCCCTGGCGTTCTTAAAGGGGTGTGGTGCGCTTCTAAACACCGACGGGGGACTCCGTCCCTCCTAAATATCATTAAATGGAACTATGCAGTATACATATATATTAAAAAAAAAAAACTATTTAAATTATTACGATTTCATTTAAAGAATCTGGTACCAAGTATTCGATTTATATTTATTTTAAATATTAATCATATTAATTATGAAATATAGGATTTATAATTAAATTTGTAAGATATACCCTTGTTTGTGGTTTTTATTTATTTTCTCCACTTGGAGGTACCTCTTGGAGGTCACTACGGTGAAAATGAGCCTGGAGACGCTGTTGGAGGCAGCTCGGTTCGTCGAGCAACAAGAGATGCGTGCCAAACAGCTGCAATTCCATCAGCAACCGCCGATTACGAAACCGGCATTTAAAATCATCGCTCCAGTACCCATAACACCGCATCATACCCTGACGCAGCTACCCCAGTCGCCTCCAGCAGCTCTAGTGCCCGTTTCCGTCGTCCAACAACCGACAGTGGTGCACTCGATTGTTGCGGCGGCCCTCCCGACCAATGGGGTCCAACTGGCGCCACCCAGACCAATAAGCGCCCTGCCCCAGTTGGTGCAGCAGACGGTGATGGTGTCCACACACCAACACCAGCCAGGTCGGTGGTGAGAGTTTTGATTTTTTTGTTTTTAAGCTAAATACTTTAAACCCTGTTTTACATTTTATTTATTTTATCAACCTCCATAAATCCGTTCCTAAAAAGTAATTATGAACCCGGTTACTTAGGTCTAGATGTGGTTAAACCACAACCAATCGCGATTCAACCACCCCAACCGGTGCTGGTCACCACGACCAATGGTTTCGAAAAACCTCAACTAATGTTAGATGAGCCTGATTTAAAGAAACAACGGCAACCATTTCCTAGTGTCATTCGATCGGGAACGCGAGAGGTTCATAATAAATTAGAGAAAAACAGGCGGGCACATTTGAAGGAGTGCTTTGAGCTACTCAAAAAACAATTGCCCCCTCAACCCGACGAGAAAAAATGCTCAAACCTGAGCATCCTACATTCCGCACTCCGATACATCCAGGTATGGTTTAGTTCAAACTAAAATCACAACGAAAATCATACCCTAATTATATGTTTCTTCTCGCTAAGGTTCTTAAAAAAAAGGAACGCGACAATGAACACGAAATGGAGCGATTAGCTAGAGACAAAATCGCCGCGCAACAACGTTTAGCAGCTTTGAAAAAAGAATTGGGAGCCCAGTGGGACAACATCGACTTCAGCGCCTTGCTACCAATCGCCGAAAATATTCCATCAGCTCCATCAATCTTAACCATCAAAGAAGAACGGATCTTAGATTCGGATGATACGCCACGGGTGTCCAATATCACATTACAACCCACCCAGCTGTCTATGCCCATATCGTTGTCCCAGGTTGGATTCCCGGTCAGTCAGGGTCTTGTTGTTGGTCTCCATAAAGTCGCGCTGGTCTCCAAAAGTTTACCTTTGGCATCCAGTCCACTTACGCATATTATCGCTGCTCCACCTCAGTTAAATGGAAAGGTAAGTCTTTTCAATTCTTATTTGTGACCCAATATTTAAAAATCACTAATTTTTAAACAGCTTTAATTTCAAAACGAAAGTAGGTGGAATGTTCTATAAAGTGCTGTTCGATTCATTATATTGTTTACTATAAATCCCTATAGTTTTATAAGATTCGGTTAAGGGGTTGTTCTTTAATCCGCATTATTCCAAAATATAGCTACTAGGTTTGCAACCCACATGTCACGCGAGCAACGCACAGTACTGCTCATTATTTAAACATTTATATCTTTGGGAGGGGTTTAAGTAGAGATTTGTGGTTTACAGCATTCGATTCCTTGTTGTTTTGTTTTCTATAAGCCTTTTAAATATTAAAATGTTTGTGCCCCCCCCTAATAGTTTTTGTCCCTTTTTCAATTAGGTGATGCCGCTTGTGAATGCTCAGTATTTAATGAAACCTGTGGTGGTGGTATCAACGGCGTCCGCTGCCACGGCGGGTACGGTGATAACACAACGACCAAGCTAGCCCCCTCCAGGGCCTCCGGGTAGAGCACAGTTAGCAGCCCCACAACCGGCGCCCCTGGAATCGAACAGTTGAGTGTTGTGATACGACGTTTATGTTTTGTGAGTAAATTTATGATTATTATTTAAAATATTTTCTCTCTGAAAAGACTGGTTTTGTGAATGTTTGCGCGAATGGTTGAGTGATTACTGGTGAATTTAAAAAGCACGAAAAGGATGTAAATATATATAAATTTTTAAATAATATTGAGGATACCGATCACGATCGGGAATTGAACAAAAAAAAAAATTGATTATATAAATATAGTGAGACGTCTTGTCTTAATGATTTTTCCATGAAGTTAACTGGGAAATCTATCCATTTATTGATACAATGGCAAACATATGACTGTATATTTTTTATTTTACTTTCGCAGGATTCGCAAACGACAAATCGCGTTTCGTTTCAGCTTGATTGTTATATATTTTATTAGACATATTTATAATATCTATATATATATACGTAATCTCCATGTTTTATATATATTACGTTATAAATGTTCGGTATGATGGAAAATTATTTATGTACACGGACAAATTGTATATATTTATATTAGTTGAAAATCGATTGATTTATTTTACTTGTGATGATCCAGACATATGATGCTTGAAACGAACCACATTTGTCGCTTACGCGTCCGATTTTAAAGGATTTAATAAACATTATGTCCTAAATGATACAATTGACAACGATTCATTACGCCTTTAACATCATCCCGCTACTAAACTCCTAAAATTCGAAAACTATTCCGCAATTTATTCGCAATCTATTGAAGTACACTACATTCTCTCTCTCTCTCTCTCACGCAAATACACGATATTACGAATAGGATTTGGTTAAAAAAACGTTTTCTATTGCGATTAAACAGGTAATTTATTTAAAATTTGATAACAAATCATTGATAGAGTTAAAATTTGCAAATAAGTGTACTTAATAATTATCACAGGATTAATAAAATGTTGATACAGCGACTAAACTCTGAAATACAGTATCAATAATAATGATGTTAGGTTGATCAAAGCGAGTTTGGTTGGTACTGCTAAAAACGACGACGAACCACACAATTCAATTTCGCTCTCCTTGGAAAATGGAAAAATGAAACCAATTATATAAAACCCTTACAACACGAATTACCACCACTTACATTTATGTGTCGATTGATACATTTCGCGTATCTATGCCGCCACAAATCATCTTCGCGAATCCGACACGCCAGCGTCATATTATAATCGATCTCCTCCGGATGCGGCGTCTCGAACAGCTCCTCATCCAGCTTATAACCAGTCGTATGGATCAACAAGAAGATCAAATTACTATTCTGGACACGTTGCACAATAAACGGTTTATCTTTACGCATTTTCTTATTATACGGACTGGCGAGCGCGTTTTTATGGTATATTAACTCGTATAACCAGCGCCGTTCGTCGCATGGCGTCGGGCTTGTTTTCGTTATTAAAATACTGCGATCGAATTCTTTTTCGTTTTGCTTCGTCGGCGGTTGATTACTTGCAATTGTCGGCTCGGAAGTACTTTCATAATCAATACTATTGCCAGACGCAATGTGGAAGAAGTAAAATAACGTTCCTATTGCCCATTGGAGTAAATTTGTCATATGTTTTAAAGGCTGCAAGTTAAATTATACCGCCATTACATTATGTGTATATTCATACAAACTGCGCGTGCGCACCTCAGACATTTGTAATATACTAGTTGCGTCAGAGATATACTAATTGAAATAGTAATTTAATGGTGTTGTTAGTGATTTTACGGTACGTTATTATGTTTTTAAAATTAAATATATCGATTTGTTGATTTGTTAGGTTATTGTGTGACTTACGGTCGTGATGGGGTTTGCGAAGCTTTTATCCTCTTCCTCAGGGAAACAAACGGCTTGGTAATCGTAGATTAGCACTGATTCAAATACGCGTTCATCGACGAGCATTTTCATCATGCCTGGTTGGTGATCACCGAACCAGTGTCCCGTTTCATCTAAATCCTCGCCCAACACAATATACGCATTATTGTCCAGGAAGTAGCATAAATAATTAGCGTTGTCGCATGTGTTATTCGAGATGTTTTTGAACAAGGACGCGAACGCCGATTGATAGAACTGGTAACCAACAACAGCGACCGGTGTCTTTCGATTATCTTTGCCCTTTAAGAACACCGCATGACTTGCAGTTATTAGTGTGTCAGGTTCAGAACCTGAAATTCATTAAAATTATCCACATTCGAAAGCTGATACCCAACAAACTGTAAGTACTAATTTGTATTATTATTATTATTATTAGAGGTGTTTTACTTACCGACATCAAATGGTACGGAATAGACAAAACTGTCTTCTTCGATAAAATAATGATCGACAGCTCGTTTATACCAAACTTCATCGATTGCTTTTGTGTGTACTTCGCTAAAATGTCTACACATATAATTAATTATTTCCGCGTAAATATATACCCTTATACGTCCTTACACACGCGTTTTATTCTCCTCGTTCGGCATTGCGTTTTGCGGAAAGTCTTGCCACCGCGTTAAACCACTATGCGTTGAAATAAAGGCGATTGTTACGCCAAACCGCCGCAAGAATTCATGCCTATTGAAATAAAAACACTTATTAGCTACTTAATACAATCATTTAATAACAACGCCATTAAACTGAAAACTAATAAAAACGATTAGTTTATCCTTTAAAACTGTTAGACCTATACTGTAATATAAATAATTTACAATTAGTATTTTGGCTCCCAACTGGAATAAAATGGTTTTAGTTTTAATTGTATTATAGTAGTGTGGCGCCATCTAGAATTAAATATGTTAACCCATCTTGAGTAGAGTTTGGGGACTTTTTGGTGTTTAGTGGGTTTTGAAATTATTGCTAATTTGTGTTACTTTACCTGGGTAGTAATACCATGAGTATTGCCATTGGACTAGTGCAAAAAGGTTAAAAAATTAGTGCAAATTTTAATTGGGGGAGGCAAATATAATATAAATTATTAAGTGATTTAAATTAATTACCCCTTTTTCTCGGCGTCGGCAGTTGATATGTTTGTATCAAAGAAATTCGTCGATTTCGCATCGTAAACTAACGCATTTACCAAACTACGATCGCCTAAAACAACCAATTACAGTTTTCTATACACCGGCATAAAGAAGTATCGTACATGAAGTGTTTTTATGCGACCATTTCCAGTGTTCATGCTGCATTCTAGATAAGAAATCACGTAACTCTTCTTCGGAACTGTTGAACTTCACATTGCCGCTCAAATATCTGCAGTAGATCCTAATGAACGACACATGTTTTATTTGGTGTAGTTGTGTGTATTATTAGTTGTGTACCATTCTGGGTGAATGCGCCATTTGGAACCGTTGAAATTCTTTAACAAATCGATATGATTCAACACTAATCGATGGATATCTTCATGAATCGGATGCTGCAGTCTTGAAGTGCCATACCGGTCAGGTAACGATACGACTAAAGTAAACGGTGTTTTTTCTATACCCAAATAATGATAGAAACGTTTACCCTTCATGACTCTTTTCTATAAGCCGTAAATATATTAATTAAATTGATTTTTGATTGAGTAAATTGTAAATTAAGTACCATATCGTCTAAATGGAATTTCATATTTAGGACTTTTTTGTCTTTGCGTTGGTAGACGATATCTTTGCGCATCTGTAATTAATTTCAAGTTTAAGTGTTTTTTTTGTGTTTTGGTTTGTTGAAATACCGCGATTAGTGATCGATTGAATACCCGTGGATCTAATTCGTCATCGGGTAGCTCAACTTCAGCCATATCGACGCGATTGAACGCAGGTTTCAGAATCCCTTGAAACTAAATTGTGTTTTATTAGTGAGTTTTAAGTTGTGAAAGGTGCTTGTGATTTACCACTGGTCTTAGATCTGGATGTATTAAGACGTAACCGTTATTAGTGGTTATGAAAGCATAACTGTTCGCGCCCAACTAAAATATGTTTGATGAGAAAAAGAATATGTTTTTAGTGATTAGGGAAATGGTGATTGATTAGTTACCAAATGGGGCATCATTAATTGCTGAATATAAGCGATTGGAACATCAGTACCAGCCACCCCCAATAAATTAGCGATCCGGGTCTAAAAGATAATCATTTGGGAATTAGTTAAAATATTAAAAAAAAATATTTAAACATTTTATTGTAAAAATTCTCTAGAATACTAAAGCTAGATCCCTTTTTAAAAGTGCCTAAAAAATAGAAAGCTATATATGCTAAAGCTAATCTAAGTACTAAAAAAAGGTCCTCTGGTTCCTAATCCGAAGCTAGCCCGCTAATCGAATTTGGGTATTTCTAAACTAAACACACTTCTAAAATAATTTTTAAATTCAATAAAGAAATTAGTTTAATTTTTGGATTCGCCTGTTACCTCTCTGATGACCGTATAGTGGGACTCTTTCTCCAAGATTTCCTCTGAAATATTCTGTAGAAACATCAAATTAATTTATAATCATCCCCAGAATAATTGTCATATTCATTTATTAAAACCGGTCGCGTTTATCTATTTGTATTTCTATAACCCGTTTACCGGGTTCTTTTTTTTTTTGTACTGATTCGCGGGGGTGTTTGTTTTATATAACCCACGGTTATTATTGGCGACAATGCGCGAGAAAATTAGTGCACTTTTTTTGTTTGTTTTTGCATTTTTTGGGTTTGTCGTCGAACCAAGTTGTCTTCAGCGGTGCGTTTTACAGTGTTTTAAATATTCTTCGGACTTACCGCGTTCTGTCGCTTATCATAAACAGGCATTGAAACCGATGTCATTAGGGTATATAGTTGTAAATCACCATAATGGTCTTCGGATTGCTAAAAACGAAGGAGCGTATATATACCGTATTTCAATTCTATGCTTGTTGCCGTTTATTTATTTATTTTTTTTTGTATTTTTGTTTCTTTTTTTTTTTTCAAATATATTCTGGCCCTTTTTTTACCATTTTTTGTTGGTGTACCAACTTCTTATCCGTTTCGGTGGTATGTCTATGTGGGTGGGTCCGATGTGATAGGAACCTATCGCGTTGGTCACGCCGTTGTCGCTGTGTCCACAACCAATTGGTCAGTTTTGGATCGGTCACATCAGCGTACACGGGTGACCAAGTCGGTATAGGTGGTTGACCCCATAACACCATCGGCCGTGCCATTACCGAAATATATAAAAGCACCTACAAAACCATCAATACATTCCCCATTTCATATAAGCGTCAATTAAAATCACTAACTTGTTCCCTAACTTCTGCAAACGTACTTAAATGCACATAAAATCCTTGATTTGCACACGCCATCCATTTAACCTCCCTCACATCCGACACTTCACTTCCTAAACATAAATAACTCCATCAAAAAATAGTTTCACATTTATTTTGAAAACAATTATATAAACCGCAACATATTTCGTATTCGAAATAATACACAAATCTTACCAATCAAATACGTGAACACACGTACAGGTTTATACGGTAAATCCCTCCAGTTATACTCTTTAAATAAATCTTCAAAGTTCTGTTGGACACCATCTGTAATTAGCATAATCGCTTGATTACACCCCGCACCAGATTTATTCCGTGACCCAATGCGGTAATTTTCCAAAAGGCGAAACGCTACAGTTAACGCTTCAGAAAAATTGGCAATGTTCTCCGTTTTAAACGTATCCATATTGTTCTTAAGCTCCCTAACATTCGCTAAATTCGCCTGCACCAAAGTGTCATTGAAGCACCCAATTAACGGTTCGGTTATATTGGAAAACGTGAAAATATTCACGTAATCATTATTCCCTAATGTGTCCAATATATTGTTGACCACATGTTTCGCAATCTCTTTCTGCATTCCTGGAATGTATTTTCATATAATGATATATCAGTAAATAATTATCGAAGTAGTATACCGGTCATACTGCCGCTTCGGTCCACTAGGATAACTAGATCCTTTGGCGATGATGCTGCTTCGATGAACCAGCTTCTGGTACGACAGTCGAAAGCGTCGACTGGCTCCTGGTGCCATATCATGGCTGGGAATTGCCGCATAAACCCTGTCGAACTTCCAAAATATTGCCAGGATAATGAGGGGTCTTCTTTATAATTGTCCTTAAATATCCGATCCAAGTCTTCCGACCAGCGGATTCCTTGAATCACGTCTTTAGCTGCAATGAGTAATTGTTTTTTATTTAGTGCCTTAATTGCGGATCAATTTCCGCTAAAACAACTTTTAAATACGTTTATTACAATTCCCTTAAGGTAAAAAGGCTTAAATTGTTGTTTAAGGCTCTTCACAAACTTACATCGATCGAATACGTTACTAGGAACATGAACGGCACTATGTTCCATATTAACGGGTATATCAAAGAAGTTACAATTTTCGGTTAGATTCAATCGCGTTTTATCCATGGGTGGAGGTTGGTGAGCTTCTTGTTGACTAGCCTGAGCTGCATCAGCCTCTTCGTCCGTCACTTGTATAACATCCTTGCCGTTACCCTCCAAAGGTGCTTCATCCTCGGGGTAATCTTCTTTATCAATGTCTTTAAAAGATTCTTCATGTTTCGCTTTTTCTTGGTACTGGATCGACTCAACTTGAGGTTCCTCCTCATCATCGTCAGTTTTCGGATGTGTTAAATTGTTGATTAGTTTTTTCGCATTGATATACGGGAACTCCATGTCGACATCATCACTGGAGGATAACGCCAAATTGGCAGCGGTGTCCATAATACGCTCGACAGCCCGCACTTTTTCATCCATCATCGTTTTGATTTTTAAAGCGATTTCCTTCACGAGCGTATCACCTTCTTTTATGACAACATCAGCGGTTTTGTATCTCTAAGAAACATCGCAATTATATAAACGTTTAATAAAGGTTCTAATAGTGTACAACTCAACCAGCTTGAAATTCATTTTAATTTGAGCCCAAACACGATATATTAAGTACTCAAAGTCCGGTAATCTACACGCTATCCGGATTTCACACCGGAGTCCTAGTTTCGAATTAATAGGTCGTGTTTGGGCTCAAATTCAAAGGAATTTCCTACTGAATATATTTAAAATAATTAAAATTAAATTGTAGCTATTTTCAATGAGTAAATTACCTCTAATACTGAATTTTTCCGTGTAACAAATTTCCCGAAATGCCATAGCTCTGCGCCTAGTCGTTCTGACCATGTTTTTGTTCTAAACAAATGATAATTGATTGATTAAAATACATTTTGTTATAATGGTGGGTGTTATAGTTAATGTGACACTTTTAAAACACTTACTGGGGTACTAATTTGTCCTCAACGGTTCCCGAGGTAGAAGAATAGTTTACTATCGTAAATAAACACAAAATTGATATAAAAACTCTCATATCTCTGAATATATCGGTTTAAAACACGTCGGTTGTGTGTGGATATGTGAATAGGTGGATGTAAAAATCAATAAGCTGCAATGTTGTGAAACCTATATAACATGGCGGTTGCTCGGGTTGCTCGCGCACAGGCGCTACATTTAAGTTAAAATCAATTTATTTCTTACGTATTTCAATTAGTATTCGACTTTAAATTTTACAGTATATTTATTCGCGATTTATATTATAGGATTTTTATGTGGTGAATGATTGAAAACAATTTAAAATAGTCTAAAATCAGTTTATTTTATTCTTAAACATATACAATTTGTGTTTATTAGATTTTTATATTGCTATTAAAAGTGACTAGTATCTAATGATATTAGAAATATATTTATTTTTTTTACATTTATTTAGATTATTTGTAAAATATATTTTATATATACTTGACTTATTTATACAAATTTGGACGGAACAAGTAATATTATCGTTAGATTATTCAATTAGCGTTGTTTAAATAAAACTAATTATTAACTCAAAATATCGTAAAACTTAATCATTTTTTTTTGTACTACATATAAACGAAAATCACAATTACAATTTTTTTTTTGGTAACTTATTATTAACATTTCGACTACCCACGTTTTGTATACGCAGTTTGTTATATGCATACCGGCAGTCAGTGTGTTAACATTGGATTGCAGTTATTTGTTAACACAATGCGACTAAAACTGTGGCAACCATCGTCAGACTAAGTTCGATTGCGACTATTTTCGGCGCTGCTGAATTCTTCGGTTTTGACAACCCTAATTGGTTTGGTTCATCCACTTCGTTACCAACATGACTTCCAGCAGCTGGATACCAGGTTTCGGTGGTTACTCTATGGTTGTTTAACGTAGATTGTGGTTTAGGATCCGCGCTGTACCAAAATAACATTTATTCACTATTCCGCTCTTTAATTATAAAGAATAACATCTTACTTGACACTAGAAGCTTGTCCAAATGGGCTATAATTATTTGAGTTCGTTTCTCTATTCTCAGTGTTGTAAACATGCCACGTGGACATTGTTGCCCAATCTGGACGTGCTGGAGGAGTTGGTGTTGGAGTACTCGTTGGTGATGTGTCCCATCCTGAACTCCTTCCATAGCTTGATGGTCTAGTTCTGCTTCCTATAATCAAATTATAATAAAACTCATATATATTAAACATTTCATGTTTCTTTACCTAAAGAAGTCCCTGAAGTCCCATCTGGCCTTGTACTACCTCCAGGAGTATCTCCACCCATTGTACTTCCTCCATAACTCCCTCCCCCCATCGTACTTCCCCCAAAAGTCCCTGCTCCCATCGTACTTCCCCCAGTATTCCCTCCTCCCATTGTACTTCCCCCAGGAGTCCTTCCCCCCATTGTACTTCCTCCAGGAGTCCCTCCCCCCATTGTACTTCCACCATATGTGCTCCCTTGAGTGTCTTTAAAACCTGTTGAACTTCCATCTGTATCTGTAATACTTGGTAACCAGGATACATCAGTTACTTTTGTATCGACTGCTTGAAGTCCTGGTTGTCTAGAATATCCAGGATTCCCCACTGGAGGACTGGACATATCTAGGATGCTCACTCCTGTGGACATAGCATCTAGTTCTGCAGATGTTTGGCCTGTTTTTGTGCTAAACCATGGAGAAGTACTCATAGCAAGTTGGTCATCTGATGATTTATAATGTGGTGATAAACAATCACCTGAATTTGGTCTGAAATATATTTATTACTACCTAGAATCTGGCTGTAATCTCATATATACTCACATATAGTTATAGCACTGGTCCTGCAAGAAGCTGAGGGCTTTATCGATTATTTGTTCAGCAAATCTAACTGCGTTACCATTAGGTACTCCCCTATCGCAAATTCTTCGAGCTTCTATAGTCACACATCTCCGAAATCGATCATGTGTACTAAAATAAATTGTGTAAATAATACATGTCTCTAAATAGTCTCTTATCTAAACTTACCAACATAAACTAGCTCTAGAAATAGCTTCACCTTGCGATACTTGGTCAACCAATTGCGAATATTGGTCCCCGCAATGCTGTGGTTGTGTTACAGTTGATTTTATACAAGTTGCATGTTGTAAATATTCTAAAAATCAAATTTCAATTCCAAATAAACGCTATGGAACATCCTAATAGCGCGGATATTACTCAGAATTAAATTCCCTTCAATTTAAATCCAAACACGACGTTTTACTACCTATAATCCGGGCTACTCCCAGCGCCTAGAGACCTGGAGACTCCGGCTAGGCTCTTCTTCCAGTGAAATACAAGTAATATGTCGTGTTTGGGCTCATATTAAAGGGAATTTTATACTGGAGCTAATTCATGGTACTAAAATAAATTTGAAGTTTGTTTTAAGCGGTAAATGAAAGAAATAATAACCTTGTTGATATGATGTTTGGGTACACATTTGGTGAACGCTTTCTATGGGGTTTTCTACAGCTTTATTGAACTGTTTTCGTTGTTGCGGAGTAAAACAGCGGTCTGTGTAGCTTTTTAGACAATCGACGAATTGATTCCAAGTTAGGCATACTAATTCAATATCTGCCATGTTGTCTGGGAATATTAGATGGGGTTCTTTTAGCAGGGGGTCTGCTAGACCTATGCAGCGGTTATATTCGGATCGGGAACAATCTCGTAGTTGTTGACCGGTGGTCATTGCGACCAAAACCCCTAGTTTTTAAAAGATGTTAGATATGTTGTTTGATTGTTTTACATATAAAACTTACACCCTGTGATGATATGTATGAATAATTTTGTCCCCATCTGAAATTAGTAATATATATTTTTAAACAATATTGAACGAGCTATAAAGTTCAACAACTTTTTTATTTGACCTGAATTAACTATTAATACAATAATAAAATACAAGAAAGGCAGTTCCCAAGACCTATTTTTGACCGGAAAAAAATTACCGGTTTCTCAAGGGGCGCAAACAAAGAACTCGTCGAGTTTCGTAAAGAGGGGGGCACTACCTAGGGCTATGTTATTGGTCAGTTGGAAACTTGTTCCAGTTAAAATGACTCATGCAAACATAAAATCTATACTATATAATTTGCGCGCTTTATTCAGCAATAGTAGTCCTTATTTAAAATTAGATTAAGGTCGAAATACGTAAAATTGTGTTGAAAGTAAATATATTATTGCAATCCGCAACGCGTATTAGTATATTTGTTTGCCGTCTAAATAAATCCTTAATAGACGATTCCGAGATAAAGATATTTATTTGTGTACTCATACGTTACGGTTAATAACCATTACATATTGATTCTAATAGTTTTTATCGTAAACATGAACTTGAAAGCGTAATCAAGAGTACAATGAACCTGCATTGAACCACTATGCACCTAAACTGTGAATTCTATATTATGCATCACGCTATATTGATATTATTGGGTTTCGGTTACGAATATAATCATATCAATCATATTTAGATTTATAACTTTTTTATTAATCTATTTGTAACGTTTGCATATCGCCGAACATGTTGGGATTAAAATTCCCTTTAGTTTGAGTACACACAGTACACAAACTCCGGGTAGGCGCTTTACGGAATTTCCGGGTGAGCGTCGCTCCAGGTTGGGCTATAAAGCGTGTGGGGACTTGAATTAAAGGGAATTTTATGCTTATTTAAGATTTGATAAAGTTTGTCCAATTTGTTATGGAGTATAGTAGTGAAATATTATTATTGTTTGTTTGATGTTTAATTGAGCGCTTCTTTGGGGGTTTTATGGATATTTTGGCCTCGCTATACTGATTGGCATTGACAGTTTATTTAAATTTCGTGGTATCAGATTTGTGATACTGTCAAGGCTGTATCCAAATTTATATTCTAGTAGACACGCACTAGTGGCTAGTTCAGGGACGGGATACATTGAAATATATTAATTATACTGTTTTAAACCCTTTGAGAGCCTAAATAAATTATTCTAATCTTCTCAATTAGGATACGCAAATCTAAAAAACAATTCTTGGCGTTTCAAGGTATATACAGTGTCAATTAATTAAAAATTAAAGTTAATAAGGTCCTGGTAATTAATGGTAGATGTTAATGTATGTTTAATACATTATAAATATTTTTTATGATAATTAAAAGAAAAATAGCATAAATTGTGGAGTCTATCTGGTAATCTTATTGCCCCTGAAGGTCAAATATATACATAAATGTTTCATTAATATTGTAATAACCCTTTCTGGAATTATTTAAATGGCCACTGACATTTTTCTTGAAGGTTGAAAGTTCAAATTCGATTTGAATTAATAAAATCACGCAAATTTCAGGGTAATACACCCTTAAACTGTGACGTCCGCAAGGTCATTGATATGTTATTTAATTATTTGATAAGGTCCTTTATCTGATTGCGTCATGAACGGGTGTTTTTTTATAATTTAGATTTTTTACATATACATTACTGATCATTTTTCTCGGGTTTCTTGGATTATTCATTTGGACACTTGAACCACCCTAAATTTTAGATTAGTAAGGAAATTATCCATTAAAATAACAATGAGGTGAGGGGTTGGTTCAGTAATTTTTTTATATTCTTCATGTATGAATGCTGAATGTGGATATTTTTTGGACAAGTTCAACCGTTTTAGAGGTCGAGACTTTATTAAATAGCGAAATAATTGTATTTTAAGGTCGTTTCCCTTCTTTATTAAACTGAATTCGTTAACTTTTTTTCCTCTAACGACGTTTTTATGTTTGTTTATTTCTAGTAATCGCATTTTACATTCGTTTTAATTGTAAATTTAATTCTGTATAGTTTAAATATCGGTTGTTTTTTGGTGTTAGTTTGGTTTTTATATCTTTAACCATTTGGAGATATGAGGCTCTAAACATCTCCTAACAGTTCTTCTGCGCGTATACTCTCCCGAAGTACATATATGCTACTTTAGTTAGCAGTTAATTTTAAATAACGGCAATTTTATCTTTGTGAGGCTCTAGTAATCGCATTTCTTAATCGATTTAATTGAAAATTTAATGAATTATAGTTCAAATATGGGTTGTTATTTGGTGTTAATTAGGTTTTTATATATTGAACCGTTTTAGAGTTATGAGACTCTAAACACCTCCTGACGCGCATACTCTCCCGCAGTACATAAATGCGACTTTAGTTCGTAGTTAATTTTAAATAACGACGATTTTATCTTTGTGAGGCTCTAGTAATCGCATTTCTCATTTGATTTCATTGAAAATTTAAAAATGGGTTATCATTTGGTGTAATTCAAATTTTAATCTTTTATGATTTTAATGGTGCAAATGTTTAATTATGTAATAAAATATTGCCCCTGCGCACATACTTGACCGCAATACGCATACGCTAGTAAAGTTGCATTGCATTATTTATTTTATTATTTAAGATTGCAAGTTGATGGGTGGTAAATAAGTTCAAATTGTCTGAGATTAAGTGTTAGATTAGTTGAGTATTCTTGGTGGAATTAAATAAACTAAGTCATTGCTATCAATTTGCGGTTTGTAAATGCAAAAAAAGGTCATAGTTTATAAATATAACAACAACAACTGTATTATTCACTGGTAACTCTATTCAGGGACCTTTGGCGGGGTGGTGGGCATGAGGTGTATAGTGCTCCGGCGACGAACCGGAACCAGATAAGTCGCCGTGGACATCCGGTCCGAGTGGTGCGTGATTGTTGGATCGCGTGTCGCAATATAAAACCCCTCAACGCCCCTAAAAATCCGCAGATTTTTTATTGTTTATTAAAAAAAAAAATGCGCGAAATCTAGGCGCCCTTAAAAACCCCCCCAAAAATTGATCCCAAATTTATATTTTCGTACAATAATTAACAAAATTATTCTAACACTTAAATTGCACACGATTTTTTACATAATTATTAAATACCTGCAGTAATTATAAATAATTTTACCTGCTCTACTAATTTTTAAGCGCATTTTAAATATTTAAATAAAAATTTCTTTTAAAGTATCGTTCTACAAACGCCATTCCCCACTAGACTAGAATAACTGAAATCAAATTTAGATTTGTAATACATTAGTTTAGCTTCCAGTAATTATTTTAAGTCCAAATTTCCATAAATCTATTAGTAAATGGAATAAAATATGCACAGACTATTCTACCCTAACATAATAAAATATTTATTCAGATATAACCCCAATTATCATTATTGTTTGTGTATTTTCGTAAATATGAGTAAATAAGGGTAACTTAATTGTTTAAGTAAACAACATTAATGCTTTATGTCTCTAAGTAATCATTTTATGTTTAAAAACATCCTATAATTTTTTTTATTAGAAATTTATCGTTATTTTTATCACCTCGGATAGAATAAAGCTTAAATTTCAGTTAATTTAAGCCCAAACTCGATTTATACTCAACACCGGAGTTAGTTAAGAGTCCGGGTTGGTTAATGAAGTAAGTATAGGTTGAAATGAACAGGAAATGAATTCCGGTTAACACTTACCGTGTATATATATTTTTAATAGCACTATTCACTTAAAATTAATCACTGCACATAAACAAGAAATGTTGGTTAACAATTCCTCATGTAGTGTTCCGGGTGTTCAGTAGTGTTCACGATGAAAGCCCACTAATAACTGACTAGAATTTTCGAAAGCGCTCTTTCCATAGCCATACTTAGCATGGGATTTGGTTGGCCGATCACCGGACAATAGAGAATCGATATTTAACTCTTGCAATCTAAGAACTCGTATTATTCTTACCATTGTTAGAACTTTGAGTTTGATTGATGTACTTGTTACCCAATAATTTTTATAGATTCCGCATTGTTCTCTTGCATTTGACACGGTTTTCATATCAATATACAACTTTAATTCAACTAAATTTAACCAGAGTTACTCTTAAACTATTTCGTACCTATAAGTAAACTCACATTAAAATTCTGGTTCATTTGAGCCCACACTCGCATATAGAGATACTCGAAGCCATCCCAGTTGCCGGAGTAAGTTCCACCCGGACTCTAGGATTCAGAATTTCTTATATGAGATTAAAAATCATGTAACTCACATTAAAATTCTAGTTCATTTGAGCCCGCACTCGCCTATATTTAGATACTCGAAGTCATACCAGTTTCCGGAGTAGGTTCCACCTGGACTTTGGGATTCAGGATTTCTTATATGGGATTAAAAATCGTGTATCTCACATTTAAATTCAGGTTCATTTGAGCCCACACTCGCCTATATATAGATACTCGAAGCTATCCTAGTATCCGGAGTAGGTTCCACCCGGACTCTGGGATTCAGAGTTTGCTATATGGGATTAAAATTCGTGTTTGGGCTCAAATTAACAGGAATTTAATAAGGATGGCTATACAAGCTATGAAATGTATAGTAGATTGTTTCTATATGAGATATTTATAAAAAATATATAAATTATAGTTCAGTGACCGTATATGAAAGCTAATTTGCTAATTTTGGGTGAATAGTGCGGATATAAGGTCATATTAGTTGTAAAAATTGAAGTTATTGTTAAAAATTTGTTTATTATTGAAAATATCACGAAAAAAATGTTGTTTTTAGATTCATAAACTAAATGTTCAACTAACCATACATCCTATATGAAATAGTGACGTATACAGTGGCGTAGTAGCTACACATTTTTAAGGGGTTTATGAGTGTATGTTTGGTATTAAATGCATTTTAGACTGTCTATGTTTATGAAAAGTGAGCGTTATAAACAATTAACCACGGTGGAGCTGTTTTGAACAATACTTTATATGTATTTGTACATTCGCTGTCAAATTTGGATATTTTAAACAATGTATATGCCTTTTTAAAGATATATGATAACACTTATTAGCTTTAGCATTTAAAGAATTAACAAATCTTGCTAGTTTTACATTTTGACTTAGTACCTGCCTGTTTCCAGGCCAGTACTTAAATAATTTATGATACAGTCGTTTCTATAGTGGAAAAGTCAAATCCTATACGGTTTACTTGCATTTTTAATGGATTTGAAGCACGATTGTTATATGGACGGACTTGTCAATCAATCGCGAATTAGATTTAAGTATTTTCGCACACATTTGCGTAATAAAATCAACTAACAACCAGATTAGAGTTGCATTTATGAATAAAATACGAGAGAAGTATGAGTAATATGTCAATAAAGTATCTAAATATTTTAGTTATTTAATTGGAACAGATATAGGCCACTATATTATAATCTATAGTTAAATAGCAAATCGCAATTCGAAAAATAGTCCATATTTATTTTAATAATTATTTAAACACTTTTACATTTAATTTTAAACAACATATTAAAATATAAAAACATCTGAATCTTCAGAAGTACTTCTCGCTAGTTTAGGTTCTTGAGCTCCTAAATTTGAGTAAAGTTTCGATCGCTTTAAGGCCCTAAATATTTTAAATAACTTTATTTATTTATTTAAATTATATTTTTGTGTATTTATACTTTGAAATTAAGTTTTGATTTCGTTTGGTGGTAATTTCCTCAATTTCTTTTTCGTTTAAATGAAAAACCAGGGATGCATTAGGTAGCTTTCCTTCTTGGACGAATTTTTGCCCCAGGGCCTTATACGCAATGCGGAATTTGTTTATAGTTAATGCAATAGCACCTAGAGTTTGATTTTTTTGGATGAAACTAGTCGACACTTTCTTTTTAAGGAAATTAAATAAAGTCCTAAAATAATATAAATATTTAGTCGAAATATCGAAATATATTTTAATATTAATACCCGTTCATATTTGCGTGTTGACAAATCGGTTTTGTGTCCCAGTCCATTTGCGCTAAATAATTCTGTAGCATTTTAATAAAAATCGAAGGGTTAGAGCCCCAAGGTTCCGCTAATAACTCAAACTAAAATCGAAATTATTATACATATATAAGCTATAAAACACTTAAATTTATACCTCATTAAGTCCACGGTGCCCAAATCTGGTAATAAACCCATCTAAAAGTTGAGAAACTTTCTTACAATTTTTTTCCAACCATTCTAACCCTTCTATGGGTGGTAATTCACAAAATTCCGCGTCTAATTCCATGTTCCGTAGTATCAACGCCATTAATTCCAAACTCAAAACAGTATCCGAACGTATATCATCATAAAACAATCCCAAAAACTCCGCATAATAATCCTCAGTCAATTCTACAATTTTATTGCATTTAATTTCATGTCATTTAGGCGCATATTTCACAATTACCTATTTTTGAATCATATAATAAGTTCAGTAATAATTTCTGGTAGAAATAATTCGTTTGCATGACTTTACAATGCAAATAAATCACATGTTCCAACAAATGCATATTTCGTTTAATCACTTTTAATACATCCCCGCTCGTTTGTCCATCAGGACTCAATCGAATCGCTTTCGATAATATCAGTGCTTCATTAGTGATATCATCACAATTCCAACAATACTACAAACACAATTCATTCGAATATAAATCACCCTTAAAGTATGCAACCCGCAATACTTTAAAGTTAATTGAATTACATACCGTAATTATATTAAATAAATCTGTGATTGTATCAATTAACGTGTTGTGTTGTTTATATTGATTTGTTAAGTTGTATATCTCATCCGTAACTGTTAATTTACCGGTTAGTATCAATTCTTGTATTTGGAACTCCTCCGTTATGTGTTTACCGTTATATTTTAATAGTGACTGAAATTGTGGTTATATAGTGCTCATATCGACGTTTTTAGTAATTTAGAACTTACTTCAAATAGATTTAAACCAACTGTGTGCTCATTTATGCTTAGAATATTCGAAATATTATAGAGTTGACGTAACGAGTCGCCAAAAGCGCGAACACAAACGGATTGCGTTAAAACGGTACAAGGTGTACGGAAACAATTCTCGCTCGATTTTAGGATCGAATGGTCGTTTTGCGACATTAGTGCAGTGTCGTTTTCGTGTTTTAAATAAAATTCAGGCCAATCGTCTTGTGTTTGTAAGGTTCTAACATTTAAAATGTATAAAACACCCTGAAATATATATAATTAAAAAGGTTTTAACCTAAAATGAAAATATTACTTGAT
The DNA here is from genome assembly GCA_944738965.1 of Nebria brevicollis. Classification (NCBI taxonomy): domain Eukaryota; kingdom Metazoa; phylum Arthropoda; class Insecta; order Coleoptera; family Carabidae; genus Nebria; species Nebria brevicollis. The sequence continues at coordinate 6,956,879 of OX122909.1, forward strand.
AATAAGAAAACTCAATTATTTTCGGAGCTCCTAAAGCGCGTTCTAGAACAACTCCTACTTCAGATATTTGATATATTTGTTCTGTGCTCAAACAAAATGTTGTCGCATCTTTGGGAATATTATCAACTTTTAGTACGCCTGTATTTCCAATTAGAATCTTGTGCAATTTAGTACCATTTGTTTGGTTAGTAATTAGCAACTTATCGTCCCAAGTCCGGTTGATAATTGCTGTATCCGGTTCAATAGACTCGGTTACAATACTCTAAATGCAATATATATTAGTTTAAATCGTTTAAATAAACATAAATTAGAAGTTAAATAGACTAACCACTCCTAAACCATAATTAGCGGTGATAACCATAGAGTTTGGGTTCCCAGTCTGGTTAGTGTATAGTAAACCGGATGTCTCAGCTGGAATTACTGGTTGGATTACAAGTGCTGTTTCGCAAATTATCGGTAACCCGATTTGTCTAAACATATTTTAGTACCATGCTTAAATATTAAGTTAAATAAACTAACCTTCTGTGTTGTACTTTGTGGTAAGAGTAAACTTCCCCCCAGCACTTAAGCACTCCTTGGAGTACTTGTTCGTCGTTTTTACAGTCTAGGAAGGTTTGGTTTCGTAAATATGGTAGTTTTTCTGTATCCTCAACTGTTGATGTGCGTACAGCCCAATTGTATGCATTTCGATTCTCTGGATTGTTTTGTTTTAATTGTTGTAAATGGTTTAGTATCATTGTTCTTAAGTTGTCTGATAGTTGAGTTGTCGTAAAAAGGATTTTGACTCTTGAAATATTAATATATTAATCGAAAGTCTCTTAATTTATTTGATTTTTAATATACTTATTGCAAGCCTGTTCTAAGTTCCCTTCGGAAATGTTGCAGCTGATATCGTTGACGTTTTTTAAACTTTCGATAATCTCTAGATTATTTTCAATATGTTCTGCAAGAGCAGGTGCTAAAACACAAAACCCATCCAAAGTTTCAAATTGTTTAGTAGTCTTAGGAACAACCATCAACAGAGCTAGATTTACGCCTTTTTGACCAACTAAATCCACCGATCGGCTTGCACAACTTGTTAAAGAAGCAATATATTTATTCTCTGGTTCAATTATTTGTTTCCCTGGCCTAATAACTGCAGGAAGTACCACTGAACCTTTCCCTAAAACCACCATTTTTACATTTAACTAACATTAATAATTAACTTAACATACCTTTGTGCTCATAACAAAAAACCCCGAACCCAACAGCTTCCTCCTTATTAATCATATAAGTAATCTTGACTATTTTACTTTTAAACCCATTCAATTCTTCGTTACGAACATCAGCAATCGATTGACAGTACGTAAAAGCATTACACTTAAAAACATGTCCTCTAGCTGTAAATAATTGAATCCCTCATAGAATTCCCTTTAATTTGAGCCCAAACACAACTATATATCCTAGTATACTAGTTCCGGGTGCCCTCTAGACTACTCCGGATCTCTGGACTAGTCCTGGAACTAATTGCCCGGAATGGATCGTAGAGAGTCGTGTTTGGGCTCAAATTAACGGGAATTTAATCGTCGTTACGTTTATCGTAATTAGGTACGTTAATAATTAAAACTAACCTTTAAAATTGAAGGAAAATGCTCCTGGGATTATTTGATCTTCAAAATAATTCGGTAGGGATATATTACAGTGATCTATAGTGTATATTTGTTTGTTTGGAGTTATAATACTTCCTGTATATAGTCTATAATATGATTGATGTTAAATAATGTTTTGTTAGATGTTTATTTAATGACTTGTCGTACTGTTTACATCCTTTTTTGTACGATTTCACTTCAAGGGTAAAACTTAGGCCGTGTTTATTGCAAGCGAATAATGTTAGACATCTTCTCATTATTTTAGGCTCGATTGGGCCCCACGTTCGTTTTCTACAACTAGTTAAGCGTAATACTAGCGGTGGTTTGGTTTCAGCAATGTTTATCTCCCCTATTAGCATTCCATATTGATCGAAACCTGCTTGAGTCTCCCTAAAAAGTAGTTGTTGATTTTTATTTGTTTATAATCGGTGCTTGTGATTGGATTTACAATAAATTTATCCATTTTGCGTCTTTCCAAGGCTCCATGGCAACTGTTTTCGCTAGGACGTCTGTGGAACTTTGTTGGGGGAAAAACTTTGATTCCGACGCTGCTTTCCAACTGAAATATATCGTTAATATGTACTCAAACTCTGAGTTATGAGTGATCCCCCCCCCCTTTCGGAGTTGTGGATGAATATAGATAAAAAGTCGTGTTTGGGCTTAAATTAAATGGAATTTAATCCTTGATTTAAATGTATGTAGTAAACTTACACAAAATTAAAAGATACATGGAGAACTTCGCCGATGTCTTCAAATTCGGAATTTCTGATACAGTTACGCATGGAACCATTATATAATATTTTTATTGTTTTAAATGGTTCTATAATATCGATTTTTAATCCTTTAGCAGACCATTTTAGCTCTGGTATAGTGCATGTAAGGATTATAGGGTTTTCTGTAAATGTATATTGTTATAACATTTTGATTCAGCAATTGGGTTAATATTATGGGTTATTCTTACCTGGTAATTGGTAAACTGTTCCATTTGATAACCGTAATTGTATAAATACTTCAGCTAGACGCTTTTCTTTTAGGGTAATTTTTAAATATAGTGAATTACCATTTTGATCTTGTCCAAAAATAATCTGAGCATCTGAGCGCTAAGTAATAATTTATTAATTGAGTAATTCAGGGTTTTGCTACGCAGTTTCATGGTATTTATATGAGTTCTTACCATAAAAGTGGTGAGTTTCCTTGGTTGTTCAAGCTCGGCGGGTGTTTCATTTTTGATTAAATTCTCGAATTGTTTCTGGTATTTTTTAACTTCGGGTTTGGCGTACAGAATTTTTAAAAATCTATACCATTCTAAAAATTATATATAATTATAAATTGGAATAAAACTTGTACCTTTGGATTAAAAATGCCTTTTCTGGGATATGCATAATCGTCGATTTCCGCCTCGTGTTTAATATATAAATGATACAACACTATTGGTAATAATAAAATTGCAACATAACAATAGATTTTAACTATTAAAATTATTAACTCGAATATGTCAGTCGTCATTTTGAACTTGACCACTCAAAAAGTAAGTTACTCTAATTTACGTTATCAATTTCTTATCAGTATCAATATTTAATGATTGATAATATAGTTTTATAGTTCGACATAAAATTACAATTGAAACTAATGAACAAATATACCAATATAAAACTTATTTCATACTGAAAATCATATATAAAATTGTTCACATATTTAATTCTCATTAGAATTAGTTATATATAATTATATAGAATTATACATCACCAAACATTCGTTTTTCTATCTAAATCACGATATTTTTATGGTATTAATATCGAAATGACTGCTTAAATAAATAGTTGAAGTATTTTGCATAGTTTAGTTCGATAGGGAATTAAATTTCCGTTAATTTGAGCCCAAACACGTCTTTAAAGTACTAAAACTCCGGTTTGGTGTCCATCGGATTCCAGACTAACACCAGCGCGAGTCCGGTGTGTGTTAAAAGTCATGTTAAAAGTCGTGTTTGGGTTCAATCTAACTGGAATTCAATACTGAGTAACATTGCGCTTAATAGAACTTTCTAAAGGCTTTGATATGAGTTTATTTTACGTTTGAAATAAATAGAAGTCTTAGAATATAATTGTTTTCTAGATTTTATGGTTGATTCAGCAGTGGAAACAAGGAACTAGTTACAGGTAATGGTAAAACAGTTCATAAACTTATATTTTGGTATTATCAGATATTCAATTGTATTTTAGAGTGTTTTGATTTGTTTTAAAATTTGTAAGGACTTTCACACTATTTAAATCGTTAGGCTTTGGAGTTCGGAGTAGTTTTAGATTAGTTTTTAAATTATGGTACGATGATAAGATATATTTTCCAGATGAGTTGATTTGCCTATCAAAGATTCATAAGCAGTATGTCAATTGATTAGGTTTTAATTAATTCTAATGTGTGATAGTCTATTTGGGGAGTGGGTTTCATTTATTGATCGATTGAGTAAAGGTACATATGACTTTATTGTTGCATACATTAAGGGGCAATTGATTTTTTATATATATATATATATTAAATAGTTTAAAATCAACTTGTTATACATAATATAGATTTGAGATTTAGGGCACTATATTATTGAATAGTACCCAAAATTTAGGAATTTAAAATTGCCGCGCGTTTATAGTCCGCCTATATGTTTCCTCGTGCACTAATCTGACAATTTAATTTTGTGAGTTGATTCATTGAATAAAATGGCAAATAGATATATTTTAACTCGGTTTCATACGATATTACGATCGAAAACAACAATAAACCCTCTCGCAATCAATTTTGTAAGTGTCCCACCCGGCACATGAAAAATTCCGCCTGTAACCCCAATTTGTTTCTGTATAAAAGGTTCCGAATAGGCAATCTAGCTATCAAAACTCGAATAAAGTTGGGACTCTTGAGGATTACACCTCGAAATTCGAGGTGACTCGCAATCCGGATGAGTGGGCGTTTGTTGAGCGACTTTTAGCACCGAAAGTCGTTCCAAAACCTATACCAAAACAGGAATACCCGTCTGGTTGGAAACCACCGAATGGTAATTAACAAATCGAACAAATAAATCAAGACGTTCCGAGTTTTGTTGGTTAGGGTTTGTAATGTGAGTTTTTTGAGTTTAGATGATTTAATAAATGGCAAATATTATGTGCCAAGGAATCGAAACCATATGGTACCAGTTTATTTAACAACGAGTCACCGAGGGATGCGAAAAATCACCGAAATTATCAAAATTAAAGGTGATATTTTTGGGTTAGAAAAAGATTTGAAACAATTTTTAGAAACGAAATCCAAACGAGATGTGGCGACACAAGTGAATGAATTGGTGGGTTATATTCATATTAAAGGTGATTATGCTCGATTGGCGAAAGAATTTTTGATTGGAAAAGGTTTTTGAGGTTACATTGCATTAAATGTATGTAAATTATTAAAATAAAATGTAATAGTGTTTTATTTAATAATTTGTTAATATTTCATGTATTATTTGTGTTAAATTAGTTTTATAATTGAATAAGGATATTTCATTAAGTGGCATCTATTGGGGAAACGTGGGACTATTTTTGACAGTTTGGGAATGGTCTAGAATTCAGGATGAAGTTTGTTGTTACAATTTCAAATTTCATTCCAAATTCCAGTGTTTGTTTTTTTACTTTACGGCATAAATCGTTTGAAATGAACGTAAATTTCCCGATAAATTCAATCAATATGTGATAATTCAATGACTGACCGCCCGTAAATTATAATTTCCTATAAAATTCATGTGATTTTCAAACACCACACCTAATCTAATCAACGCAGTGGTTTCTACGTTTTCATTTTGATTATACACAACTAATTATTATTTATTTATACCTAGCATATAATTGTTTATCCAGTCGAAAGGTACTTGTTACTCATTCGTATTAAGTCGTCAAATCAAATCACTTTTTTGGGGTTTTACGCCACCAAAAAATGGCTGATAATTTAACGAAAAAGCCTGCGAAAGGTATTCTAAAAAACTCCAGTAGCTTTGACACCCACGAATCCCAAACGCATCACAGGTGAGCTCATTCCATTCATTTAAACATACATATAATTACTTTTAAAAATTAGGGTTATGTTTTACAATTATTGCTAATTATAGTTTTTAAACTACCATTCCCACTTATAGGGCACAACTTGCAGTATTTTAGCTCTTAAGTCTTTAATTTAAGCTCCCAAATAATAAATCCTTGATTGCGTTTCTAGGAAAAGTAGTAAGGAAACGAAATGGGATGAAATGAATATAATTGCAACGCTCCACCCACCGGACAAGGACTACGGTTTTATGAAGATTGACGAACCTAAAACCCCTTACAGTTACGATCAAACGGATTCCCACTCATTGGACGCTGAAGAATTAAAAGAAAAGTAACTTTTATATTCGATCAACTTTTTAGAGGTTATGTTTGTTAATTTTTTTAGACTAAAGAATGATCGACCAGCGAAAGTAATGGAAGAATCTGATAGTGATGACGACTTCGAAGAAGAATTATCACCGGAAGAAAAAGGTAAAGTGAACGTTTTCTTCGAAAATTTATATAAAATATTATTTTCAGTTTAATTAGAGTATTTTTGTTTGTAGCGCTTCGAAAAGATTTTGAGTCGAAGAGAAAAGCGCATTATAATGAGTATTACGCGGTTAAACTGGCTAGAAAACTCCTGGAGGATGAGGATGATGAAGAGGAGACTGGCAATGCGGCCCATAACGCCTCGGGGAGTAGCACCTATCCGTAATTCCGAAATTTTCAATTGTATAATTACTATTATTTATATTATTAAAAGTGCCAATTATTATTTGTTTTTTCCAAATAGACAATAGAGTATTATTCGAATTGAATAATATTTAATAAATGATTAGACGCTTATGGATGTCATAAATTAGTTTTAACAATAATAAAATACAAATTGTAAATGTTAATAAATTAATACGTTTAAGATAATTGTACAAAGAGATTTCGGGGGTTTTTTCTTTGATGTTCCACCTTGTTCAACTCAAAGAAACTTGCGAAAACAATCATTTTTTATTCTCACTGTTTGTCACGCCATTATCATTGAACTAATATTGACATAACCTCAATTTTACATAACATGATATTAATTTTAAGCTTTATTTACCAATTTATAACTTATGCAATTGCTATAAATGGAACTATTAGAAGGTAAAACGTCCAAAAATAATACGAATAACGCACAAAAACTATCAACCACCGGAAAACTACTTATTGGAATTACAGGTTAGATTTATTTAATTGTGTAATTAATATGAAATATCGCTTTAGTTTTCCAACAAAAATAACTGATTGGTGGAATATGTTATAAGATTTTCGAGAAATTAACTATTTTGTGTTTATAGGGGGTGTAGCTTTAGGGTTAACGGTGATATGCGCCCCTTTTGTAAGCCCGGCGTTGCGTAAAGTGTGTCTTCCATATGTCCCGGCAACAACTGAACAAGTTCGGAACATATTTACAGCTTTGAACAGTCAAAAAGGGAAATTAATTGATTTAGGATCTGGTGATGGGCGCATTGTTATTGGTACGTAGTTGTTAGGTTTATTTAAATTGTTTATTTATTTGAGTGATGTTTAGAAGCTGCAAAACGTGGTTATGATGCGCATGGAGTCGAGTTGAATCCTTGGTTGGTCCTTTATTCTAAGATTACCGCTCTCCAGCAAGGGGTTAAGCGGAATACGAGATTTTTCTGCTCGGATTTGTGGAAATTTCGGCTCAATGAGTATGAAAATGTCGTGATTTTTGGAGTGGAACAAATGGTGAGGAATTAAATTAGTTGTGATTGACAAGTATTTAATAGATTTTCGTTCTAGATGGTAGATTTAGAGAAGAAACTCCTTGAAGAGTGTGGTCAACAGTGCAACATCGTCGCCTGTCGGTTCCCGTTGCCAAATTTGATCCCCATTCGTACGATTGGTGCTGGAATCGACGCAGTTTGGATTTACAACTTACCTAAAACCGCCAGCTAATAAAATACTCTGTATCTGTCCCCAATATATTATCTTTTATGCTTAAACATAGGATATATTTTCAACCTAGCATCTATTTCTAACCATTATCTATAAATATTATATATTTAACATAATTTATTTAAATATTAATTGTTTTCCCATTGAAAACATACAAATGATTTCCCGCAAAATGTATATATATTAAGCCTCTTTTGTACAATATGTTTCCCTAATTCTCGTTGGTCGATCTCTTATAACATGCAATTTTTAACCAATCACAGAATAGCTATCCTGCATGTAGTAGGAACTTACCCTAACTGACATGTAGAGCCATCTAGCGGGCAAAGAACGAACCATATTTTTGTTTATTTATAAGTGTGTATTTATTAATAAATATGTAATTAACTATTGATATATTGTTTAAACTAACATATGATTACTTGTGTAGAAAAAAAGTGCTTCTAGAAGCACAAATATGTTTGTATAGAATTGTATATTTATAAATAAATATAAAATAAATGATTGATATAATAAATAAATTGTTTTATTGATTCATAAATCCTTTCCCAATATATGCTACAAATCCTATATTTAATTTAAATAAATAATAAACAATTTCAAAAGTTAATAAAAATAATACAGTGATTACGTAATAGATTGTATGGGGTTAAATTTTATTTATTGATTCTTTGTTAATTAAAATTTTGAGGTTAGAATTAACCTTAAAATTTTACACCGTTTTGAAATTTATTTGACCATTTCAGCTTACAAATGCTAATTAAAATTTTTAGGTTAAATCTAACCTCAAAATTTTAATTAATAATTTTGAGGTTAGAATTAACCTAAAATTTTTAATTAAAATTTCACACCTTTTTCAAATTTTTTTGACCATTTGGTCAAAAAAAATCACAAAATTGCTAATTAAAATTTTTAGGTTAATTCTAACCTCAAAATTTTTTTGAGGTTAGAATTAACCTAAAAATTTTAATTAGCAATTTCGAGATTTTTTCTGACCAAATGGTCAAAAAAATTTGAAAACTGTGGGAAATTTTAATTAAAATTTTTAGGTTAATTCTAACCTCAAAATTTTTAATTAAAATTTTGAGGTTAGATTTAACCTAAAAATTTTAATTAGCATTTTACACCGTTTTGAAATTTATTTGGCCATTTGAGGCTTGCTTTTGCTAATTAAAATTTTTAGGTTAATTCTAACCTCAAAATAATTTTGAGGTTAGAATTAACCTAAAAATTTTAATTAGCAATTTCGAATTTTTTTGGACCATTTTGCTCTTAAAAGCAAAAATCAGGCCTAATGAAAATGTTAACTATTGTTAACATTATTTTAAGGATTTTTAAGGTAAAATTAAAGGACATTTGTATCTTTTTAATTGTTTTTATTTAAAAATAAATAATATAAGTACAACAATCATTGTTACAAGCACAATGTTTATAAATTTAGTTCAAATATAATATACAATAAACCATAAATGTTTTTATTTGCAAAAGGGGGATGGGGCGCAGATCTTGAACTGTCGATGGACTGCAACACTCTTCAATGGACTGCATTACCTGGAATAAATAAATAAAATTAATTAGTTTATATATTTAAATCTAAAATGTGTTTGTTGAAACTGTCAACTAAAGTCCAACTAATAAATAAAGTCATTTAAACACTACCTACAATTTAATTGTCTTCATTCATCCCTTAGAGTCCTTTAGAATCCTGCAGAAGATGTCTTCAGTTTGAAAATTGTTCCTCAGGCATTGAACAACGGATGAACAGCAAAGATCTTCAAGACCATCTAACCTTTGGGATTTTTTCATATTTAAATAAGTAAAATTCTCTTTTACAAAACAATTATTTTTTATACATACATACATGAACGTAATAAAACATAACTGCATAGATACGAAAAACATACTAATCTAATACATATGCAAATTATTTATACTTACCTTATATTCGAATCATTTATACTTGAGGCTACCATTCGATCGTAGGAACGAACATCCTTCCTTCCTTCATTGGGTATGAATAACGAAGTAAAAGGGGCACTAACATATATATTATATATGCGTGTATGATGTTTTTAACACAAGGGTGGCAATTATCAAATAACATACGGTAATTGGCGGATATAATATAAAAATTGTATATTTTATTCGATCACATCAATAAAAATAATTATATAAACACCTTAGAGACTAATAACTAAAAATAAGTATGAAAATATGATAAATCAACTGTTTCGAAAAAAAAAATAATAATAAACGACAATTTGTTAATAGGAAAACAAGGATATGCTCCAATTTGCCTCCCAAAAAACCTACTCAAAGTCAAAAAATGAATACATAGAATTACAATGTTCCGGTATTAATTTCATAAACACCAAACAGTCAATCGATTGAAGCTAGCAACTTAGGAAAAAAATATATAAATAATCGGCGTATTCTATTCAATAAAAATATACAATAAAGAGAACGATTACATTCGTAAATCAATACAGGGTACTAACATGCGGTATAAAGCACAATACTCTGGAAGGAATTGTTTGTCTATTCGTAAACAAATCATTCGCAGAAACAACAAACAACGATCACTTAATCCTAGTCTCGATTATCGGCTGCATTCAAAAATCATAATTACTAATTAACTGATTCGTTATTAGCTAGTAACTAGTGAAATATTCAAAAAAAAAACAATTTAATGTCAGTCTTCGAACATTTAAGGCTAAGCTCTGGTTTAAGCTAGTTTTACGATTTAATGACTAAAACCCAAATGCACAATAATAGGTTCACCTTGATTCGATTAATAAATAAATATTAAGAGTGGCACTTAAGTAAAACTAACGGAACACAGAGCTTCGTCCAATCCGTTTAACTAGCTTTGGTTAGTGTACCGGTTAGTAGTATGCGAGAGAGAGAACAATAAAAATTAGAAAACTTATAATATCACATTATTGTATAACAAAATATAATAATAATAAAAATTAATAATAATCGGTTTGTTTTTGGACACCCCTATACTTAACAATCACAAATAGAAAAAAAAAAACCGAGAGGTGAACAAATTACATTTAGAAATTCGTTGTGGAATGAGATCGATTGACCTTTTTACCTATTAACCGGGTGGCGATCGCCCCTTTGGTATTTGCGTGCGATCGCAATTGTCGCGTTTGATCGCCCCCGGCACCCGGCGGCATTAAGCTGGGCGCAATTGTCTTGAGGCACTTAGCTGCCTCGACGAGTTGCTTCGAGAGGATTTCATTCTTGAGTTTCTCGGCGTTTAGCTCACGGCGCAATTGCGCTTTTGTCTTGTTACCAAACGGACAGAGGACTCTATGTTGGATGATCTGAACTGCGGACGGACGCTGTTCTGGGTGAGTGTGTACCATCAACTGTTTTGTCAAAATATATTATTATTTATGTTCTAAATGTATTTGATTGGTGGATTACCTTGAGGAGTTCATTGAAGTCGCGACTGCATTGGGGGAGAGGTCCTAGTTCACCTTTTCGTATCGCGTGCCAATCATCGCCGTTTTTCGGTAATGGACCACCACCTCCAGCTTCATACATTGTTAAACCTAGTTGAATTAATTAATTAATATATGATGATTAGTAAATTAATAGAGTTGATTTACCAAGCGCGAAAATATCTGCTTTTGGTAAATGACCAAAATGTTCCTGTAATATTTCTGTCGGTAGATATCGACAGTCGCCTTCTTCCACTTGGGGGTTGGAAATAGACGTAACGTGTCCTAAATCGCCGATTTTATAAGTGATTTCCTCCTCGAACGTCTCATCAATCTCCTCAAAGCCATCATCCGCCGAGTCGTAATTCAACGAACTCAGTTTCTTCTCGCGCGATATGAAAATATTCGCCGGTTTAATATCCAAATGCACCAGCTGCATCGAATGAATATAACGCAGCCCTTCCGCGAGGTGTTGCAACAAACGTCGCAACTCTGGCTCAGCTAAACCCTTACACAATTGTGACCCAGCGCGTAATCCCTCCAATTGGTCTTGCAAAGAACCCCCATTACAATACTCATTCTGGATGATCATGTGATTGTTCTCCGCCCACGCACTATAATAACGCACCACATGTTGATGCTTACCCAACACAGCATGAGCATACACTTCATTCAACGCAGTTTTCCTATGAAGAGCTCAAACATTAATATTTATTAAATTACACCGTTTAAAATAAACTTACTCGAAAGCAGAACCTGCTACAGGTTTCGTACTCTTCTTAATCGCATAAATACACCCATCTAACCGATTAATACACTTATACACTGCTCCGAATTGCCCAGTGCCAATCAGCTCTAATTCATGAAACTCTTGATGATATCTAGATATATTACTTTCCTAACACATAAAACACAATAAAACACGGATCGCAAAGAAATATAAGGTAAAACTCACTCTAAGCGCTACGCGTTTCGTAGGTTGTTCAATTTCGTCAGCGTCACTAGCGTCTGAATCATTCAAATCGAATTTAGGAACGCAAAACTCGGGTGAACCGACTAGAGAACGCTTGGAACGACTACGCTTCTTTGATTGTAACAACATACCTGGGAATCACAATTGATGATACCGATTCGTTGAATTGAGTAATTAGGTCACTTACCGGTTGGTGTGAAGGGATTAACATTCGCTGCAGGTTTTTCATGTTTGGAATACGCACTGGCGACACCCCGTGGTTTCTCAACGCTCTGAAACAGTCGGGACCTGGGTGCCGCTGTAGTGAACGCCGATTTCTCGATGATGGTCTTCGGTGTTGCTGGTGAGTCAAACAAACGCAATGCCCTGACTCGCTTGTATGGTGGACTAAAAGTGCTGTTCGACCTAGTGTCCGGGGAATTTGTTGTAATCTCCAATTGTTCATTGTTGAAACACAATTTCCGCGGCACAGTACTATTACTAGGACTACAAATATCACTCGAATTTTCAAAACTCTCCGACATATCACAACCCGACGATGTTGTCACATTAAAATCGTCTCGTTCAGCCTCCTCCAGCTCGGTATTTAGACTTCTAAACGTATCCATGCTTCGCGCACGTTCGTACACTAAATAAAACTGTTTATTACAACACTAATCACGTAGTAAATACATCAAATAAACACAATAATATTTGGCAATGGTACACGCCACTTATAACTTTACCGTTAAATGGCGACTGACGCATAACAACGTTGAAAGCCAACCAATCAGAACGCTCGAAACAACCAGAAAATGTCAGAATGCTCAAATCAAAAGATTTCATTGGAGGATACAAAATCCTTTCAAAAATTTAAATACTAATTGTCGATTAATAAAAACGTATATTCAATAAATGGCTAAATAATCACCAACTAATCAATGATAACTATAGAAATGTTGAACCATGTAGTTCTCATAAGGAATTATTTTAAAATTCCATATACATATTAGCGCCATCTATGAGATACGTCATCAACTACAACAAAGGGTGTCAATTAGTAATAATAAACCTGCGACCTATATTACTAAAATGTATTAATAGACATTATTGGCTGATTTATTATTAATCAAACCTATTATTAATAAATGTTTAATGATTATTTTTGTTTTAAAAGTTATTTTAATACTTTAAACACTAAAAATAGTGGAAATGTCAGGGAAAATATTGTGCACCCTTTGCACAAGTTCGAGATGTTTGGTGTCGCTCTCATCGCTCGAAGTGTCAAAATTTTACGTCACTAACCAAATTTAATATATTTTCCGCATTTAATGGAAATATAAATAAACCATAAACGGATTGTAAGTTATTAACTCACAAATAAATCCGGTGTTCGTGAATTGTAAGGTGCCGCGTGTCGCAAAATGTTTAATGTCTAGTTTAATTTAAATAAAAATTACGCAACGTGACCAGGATGGCTAAATACATCGTCCAAATCATAATCACCGGGTCGCAGTTGCTGGGTAGAGCGTTCGCAAAGGCTGTCAAAGAAGAAATCCGCACATCGCAAGAAGCAGCCAAGCGTCTAGGGCATCAAACCAAAGCGGAAGATATCGCGGCGAACGCCGGCATGGGGATGACAACGGACGAAGCCAAACGAATCCTAGACGTAACGAATTTAGATTCCGACGAAATTCGGAAGCGATTCGACTTCTTATTCGACGCAAACGAGGAAAAACGCGGCGGTACGCTTTATATACGTTCGAAAATCGTTCGGGCGAAAGAACGACTAGACCACGAACTCCTTAAAGAACCTAGCGACGAAAAAGCGAAAAAAGAAACTAGTTGATTTATTGTATGTTGTAGTAAATTGAACATAAAAATAAAATAGTGTACCGATTGTAAATATGTTTGAATTATGCCAATTTATACTGTTGTAATATTTTTGTTTAATACATAAAATTTATTTAAAAAACATTTAGGTATATCTAGTTGTAATACAATCAACAATACATATAAATATATATACGTTTTAACACTGTAATAATAATATACGTAACATTGTTTTTTTGACACATATTTCCCCCCCAACGAATCGCTGTCTTATTTGTTCGTTATTTGGTGCATATATGCATAGATTATTACTTTACACATAGTTTTTATAATAAAAATCGTACGAGAATATAAAAAACATCCACGCATCGTCACAATGTGACAAAATGTGGATTGAATTACGACGAATTGCACCCTGTTAGCCAGTCGGGGCTTAAAATTAATTCTCTGATTTATTAACGGTCACATAAACGGGTCGATACAACACTATAGGCTCTCTAAAACAATCAACACTCATTTACCCATTACGACTAGAGTGGGGGAGGGGGTGACTTACCTAGATGATTCCATCCCATCGTATACTTGCCCTAAAAGGAATTCAGGTCCTATATACAACCCCCCTTCTACATGGGAACTAGCAGTTTCTAAAAATAAAACAAAACATCATTTCCTCACACATAACGCGTCTATTCTTCTCGATTTATGCGCACTCTTCGAAAATATAAATACGAGTGAGTGGCGACTCAGAATTCAAGATGTTTATACATCAGTATAAAATGCATCTATGTGTTTAAATGCATAATATATACTGATGTTTGCACATCTTTAATTGTGAGTGCCCCTCACTCGTACTATTTGCTGAATAAGTGAGGTTATATGTGACGAATTGGGTTATAAATTACCGTATTTAACGTTGGGTGACTGGTGACTATTAGGGATACGAAATGGCACAGTGGCAATTGTTATTGGAAAATGCATTTGTACTATATCGGATGTCCTATCAGTATCTAAACTGACCTATATTGATTAAATGCGTCAATTAATGATTGTAAATAAGGGTAACATATAGATAAACCACACCTTTAACACATAATAAACCTGTATTAATCGACAAATGCCTACTAGAGTAGTAGGCATTGCTGGAATAACTAAACTGTTTGAGCTATCCCACTTGGTGCGGGATTGGGGCTTTACAGGATCGCCCCTTAAACAAACAATCATTTATAATACAATAAAACATATATAATACACCAAAAACTTACTTATACTCAAGTACTAAGTGTTGAATATCTTTATTCACACCTAGAACGCCGCGATCGATGTAATACTCGCAATACTACTCAAAAAAAAAAAAACAATTAGCGCTCAAAACGATTACAATCAAATACGTTTACCTGAATCAATTTGACTTTTAGGCGTACGGTATCTTGCGACTGGTTATCAATAGTCGCTTTTAATTTCAGGCTTTCTTTGCACACATACGCCGAACGTTCTAAAACGCAACGCAACGTCACGTCACCCCGTTTACAACAAAAGCAACACTCCGATTTTCGATCTTGTCCAACCAATGGTTTCTACGCCACAAATACAACAAAATATCAATTTATCACTAATAATATACAAAAAAAAACAACAAAAATACCAAATATTGTTCCTCCATACAGTCTATATGGGGGCCGATAACAGTGAAATATTTCACTCCTTGAGGGGGGCTAGCGTAAGGGATGTCTACGGTTACCTAAACGAAATAGTTCATTAATCCTAATGAACGCTATTTTAAAGGGCGGGGGGGATTACCTTTATGTAGTAGCGAATACAAACTGGTTTACTTTCGAATGAGCAAGGCATACTTGATTCCGGTAGTGTAAATCTAAAATAACTTAAATATATAAAAGAGTTGATTGTGGTGTTGTTTGTGTTACCTAAAAGGGAATTTGTGCATTCCTCTAGGTATAATTGGCACTGTTGTTTCAAGATTGTTTTCCCCCCAAATCACTTGGCGTTCATCGATGAAGTACTGGTCATCTTTCACCTACACCAAATTTTTCGAATTAATCAACCTTAGGTGATTTGGTTATATATTAAACTTACAGTTCGTCTGTCGCCGGAAAGCACAACTTTCCATTCGGCGTGTGCTTTTCCGCGTAATATAACTCGCACCGCTTATACCGAAACAAAGACAAGACACAATTAAAAAAACAACTGTTTTCCTAACCATTACAGCGACGCCCACAAAAAGAACTTACAACGAAGTTTAAAATTCTCGACCGTATGCAGCATAACGGTGCCATTTATATGCTCGCCGGGATAGTAATACTCTTTGTCCAAACGGATATCGAATTCGCGGATATAATCCATTTATACGTACGCAAAAGACAATTTACGAATAAATCACACACACATATTTACTAGAAATCTCAGTGCCAATTTGCAATGCGAATGTTGACTAAGCGAATTGTGCACGATTTGTTAAATTGTATAAAATCACATCGTGTTAACAGTGGGTGGGCGTTAGGGCTGGCTCTTGTGAATCAAGATCGTCAGCTGTTTTTATTAGAATAAATCAATAGTTTCGCGACATGCGCCCTTCACACACCCATGCTTATAACCCGAAAATAACTACGTAACGCCCATTTAATACTTTATTATTTCAAATTATCTACAATTATATCAATATATTCTTCGATCATTTCGCTTTCGGAGTGAATATCATGCCCGGCGCCTGGTACAACAACGAATTTCGCATGTTTAAACAACTTTAAAACATCACTATGTTGTTCTTTACTAAAAAAACAACAACTAACACACGCGCACGTTTTACAAAACACATCAAACTTACGGTAAAGTCGCTGTATTTTCACCGGTAATAAATAGAACTCGTCCATTAAACTCTTTGCCGGTTGTATCAGGAAACTTAACCATATTCCCGATATTGTGGATCAGCGATTCGATATTTAAACGCCAAACTATTCTTTGAGTATTTCCCAATCATCAAAACGGTTTTAAATACATTTCTAACCTACTTACTGGGTCGATGATTTCTTGACGAGATTCCTCAGCAAATCCCGTCGCACAATTGGATGGCTAACCACTTCTTGCAGCACTTTATCCGCGGCTCGGATAGCATGCACAAGCGTCAAATCTCGGATCACCTGATGTTTCCGAATTACTTCTAAGATAGGTAGGGCGCTTCTCAAATTAGTGCACTCCAATAACGGGGAGCTTTCTTCTACGATTAGATGATCAACCATTGTAGGCTAATCACCAGCATAAATCAAACTAAATCAATAAAATCGCGTTAAAAACTCACCCATTGCAAAGCAAACAACATAAACGTCCGCCCCCCCATTGAGTGCCCTAACAAAGATGCTTTAGGTATATTTAAATTGTGCATCAACTGCTTCACATCTGCTGCCAAGTGGTGGTAAGAATGTTCGGGTGTGTTAGGGCTTTCACCGTGATTCCTCGCGTCGACAGAGATTATTTTCCGCGGCGGCTTCAATCGACTCGACAATCGACTGCAAACGATTGTAAAACTTGATTTTCCCCCCAACAAATCATGCATTAAAATAAGTGGCGATGTCTTCAATTTATCATCCGGTAACGTCTGATAAGTCGCAAATGCCATATCTATCGGTGTAATACTAGCTTGCCGGATGAATATTACGTCGCATTTCATTAATTTCAACAGTTTATGCACGTAAAACTGTTTCATTAAACTCATTGTGAGGTTATATAATCGAAACAATTAAAATAAATTAGAATATAATTGCATAATGTAATATATTTAATAATTTAATCGTATTTATTGAATAAAAGCATAAATAACGGATTGTCAATAAATAAATTGACAGTCATTGTTACCAAATAGGGTAGAAATATAATAACTAGGTGTGTCAGTGTTGCCATTGTGATTATTTGAGTTTTATTAATTATAACTTATGTAATTTATATATTAATAATAAATTGGTTTGTTTTAAATTGTTTTTAATGTTTTGATATATATATATATTTTTTAGTGAGTTGGTTTATGATAATGATTTTTTTGGGGTTGTCCACCGTGAATTTAGTTGTGAATGTGCGTGCGTCAGATGTCAGAAGAATGAACGAATGATTTTCTTATCAAATCCAATAAACACGGAGTGTAATCAATCAATTAATCTGTTGGTTTGATGAGTGTTTGTTACTGTTCCACTCAAAGTTAATGAGTCGTAACAGTGGGGCGCTAGTGCAATTTATTGGGGGGTAGAAAAATATGGCCAGGGACTATGATCATCTATTTAAATTGTTGATAATTGGAGATAGTGGTTAGTGGGAGCGGCGGAAGGCGTAAAACGCGACAATCATCCGGTGATTTTTTTGTATGTTTAGGCGTCGGCAAAAGTTCACTATTGCTCCGATTCGCTGACAACACCTTCACGGGCAGTTATATCACTACAATCGGCGTAGATTTTAAGATCCGAACCGTGCAGGTTGAGGGACAAAGAGTCAAGTTACAAATATGGGACACAGCAGGGCAAGAACGCTTTCGGACGATAACTAGCACGTAAGTTACACCCCCAACTAATTTCGTGGCTGGTTTTAAGTGATTTTTAATTAGATACTATCGAGGCACGCATGGGGTGATTGTCGTTTACGATGTGACCAGTGGCGAATCGTTTGCGAACGTCAAACGATGGTTGCACGAAATCGAACAAAATTGTGATGTTGTCAACAAAGTGCTGGGTACGTATTCGCACATCTGTTGCCCAGATGTGTATTTCCGGTTGTGGGAAAAAATAAATGGAATGTACATGTGTTTTGTTTAGTGGGCAATAAAAACGATAATCCCGATCGGAAGGTGGTGTTGAAGGAGGACGCGTTGCGTTTCGCGGAACAAATGGGCATCCAGTTGTTCGAGACATCCGCGAAAGATAACGTAAACGTTGAGGAGATGTTTATGAGCGTTACGCGACAAGTGTTGCGCTCGAAACAGGAGATGCGCGAGCGACAGAACGTCAACGCTCAACAGGACACGGTCAACTTGCGCAAATCTAACAAACAGGGCAAACGGAACAAGTGCTGTTAACACTCAACAACCCTGCACAAGTTTACCACCCGCTTGTGCGGCCTCCTAGGATAACTCCAAAATAAATATCCCGAAACCAATTTCAACCACAACACAATAAAAACACAAAAGTACAAAAAACATTTCAATAAAACGACCGACCTATTCAAGACCAATCTACACATACATATATTTTTATTACGGATATATTTTTTGGGGTTATTCGTTGAATAAGACTTCACTTGCCAATTTTATCCAGTGCAAAATCGTATTCCAAATAAATAAGCGCCGTTCGGGGCTTAGTGATTTAAGTGCATTTTCTTTTTTAAATAAACAAAAAGTTTTATTTAGCGAAATTTAAATAAATACGTATAAAACAAAAAAAAAAACGTTTTGTATAAATGGTCACTGTTTGATTAAAATTTGGATTCCTTTCTTTTAAACGTAAGATGTAATAATTATGTATTCTTAAATAAATGTATTATATAAATTTTAATAATAAATAAATTATCGTATATTTGTTGTTGTTTTTACTTTCTTATACGCAGGAATTATACGTTTTGACCTTCCCTGAATCGATTACAACTATTATTTTCTTATACGCAGTATAAGTAAGTATTGTAATCATGAAAAATTTCGAACTCGAGATTTTAACGGAACTATACGTTTTGACCTTCCCTGAATCGAATCCGACTATTTTTGGAATGACGTCCGTCTGTGTGTGTGTATATGTGAGCGCTCTACAGCCCAAAAGGCTAAAGGGAAAATTATGAAATTTTAAACTTAAGCTTTGTATATGCCTGGCACGAAAACCTTCTATTTTTGAAAACAATATTCCGACCGGAAGTGCATGTTTACTCTAGTCATTTTTTGCAGTTTCTGCAATTACTCAAAAACGGTTGCAGTTACAGTAAAATTGTTAGAGTAAAAATTATAGATATCATCATTTTGTACAACTTTTATTTGAAACTTTTTTTCTCAAACGGTTCCGGAAACAAGAAAATGGCTCTTGAAATTTCTTCATATTACATCTAATTTTACATAAATCGTATCATCTGCGCCTGTTAATTGTTTATCAAAAAAAAAACAGACTTAAATAATTTGAAATTTGACATTTTATATTTATTCAAAGCTATATATTTAGCGTAAAAGTGTTCCAAAGGTCAGAACAAATATTATAAATTAGAGAAATAATGAAACTACGATGTGGTTTAACCCATATGCGTATAAGAAAGTTCGGTGCATGACACTGCAGATGTTTATTTTTATTATTAATTAGACAGGATGGATTTTAGCTGGTTTTTAAAAGCGTTTGCGAATAATAATGAATAATAATAAAGTTTTATATTTTTTGTATTTGTTTTTTTTTTATACAGTAGTTCGTAATCAAAAATATAATAACCCTTATGTTTACTTAAGCTTATATATGGACACACTAAAAAATGTTAAGTTTACCAAGTAGTGAGTAGCAAATATGATTTGTTCGAAAAAACGTAAGAATCGCCATTGCATATATTCAATCGAAAAACACTCGGATTTCCCATTTTTCTCCAATCAATTATAGAAATATAATAAGTAATTCAAAAACATTGAGATAATTCGTAAAAAGCCAAAATTAGTTTGAGTTTCATTATGTATATTAGCGGGGGCGAGCACCGCCCCCCGATTAACAGGGGTGGACACCCTGAAAGGTCTGAGCGATTTACATAAAATAGGCGCATATTGATTTGGGGGGGGGTGGTTGGGGCAGTAAACAAAGAGAAAAGCGGCAATAACTAAACCGAACTTGAATAATACCTCGTAATTACACAATCATTATTTACCATTTTTCTATTTTAATAATTAATTTATAATATATGTTTTTTTTTTTGTTTGTTTGTTTCATCATAATTTAATAAATATCGCTCTTACCTCCCAAAATTTATCTATTTCGTTTTGTATTGAAATATTTATAAATTGTTATTATTATACATACTTACTTTCATTTCTTTAAATATACTTATAATAAATAACAATTATTAATAATTAATTAAAGTGTGTGCACGGGGGTCCGTTTGCGGTGGGGCACAACAACCCCATACAAATCCCATTCATCATCATATCACATTATATCATACATTCTTCTTGGGCTTTTTTTTTTGTTTTTGTTTATTTAGTATTTACACGGTTGTTTAGGGGGGGCAGGCGGGGGCATATTATGCACCAAATTATAAGACTGATTCAAACACCAGATTCCAAAAGCGTCATTTACTAAAAAAAAAAATCACGCCCGCAGAACTGTGCATTTTTTTGGGGGGGGGGGACAACATTGCTTCCAAATATTGGTGTTAGTGTATACCCGTTTTTCAAAAAACAAACCAAAAATAAATCGTATACTAAATAATGAAATTCGCTGGCGCTATGCTTACGTTATTGAATATATCCAAAAAAATGTTTAAATAATTAATACTGTTTAATTGATTGAACACAGTCGTTCGCATAACGCCAAAAAGTCCAGCCAAAATCTCACACGTATGAATTGTCCCTCAGTCCGAAATTGTGTAATTTTTTTTTAATTATTATTATTATGAACTATTAAGTGTTTTGTTAACGTACGTGTTTGTTTCTTGGTTTAAAATATATATAGTCGATGCTCCAGTATTTATGCGCGCTAGGCCGAGTGGGGAGAAGCCCTAGGTCCTCCGCTCGCCTGCTCACAAGTCATTAAAAAGATTGCACACAGATAGGCAAGAAAGTCAGGCTGTTTCATATTATTATTAATTATTATTTGAAGAGAACACAAAATCAATTCCATCACAGTATAAAAACAACGAATCACACAAGGGGGCCGGGGGAGTTAGTCGGAATGGAACAGTGCACGAGTTCTTCACTAGCTGCTCGTTTGGTTTTTTTTTGTTGAAATAAATAGCTGCCTGTTCAAAGGTAGGGCTTCGCCCTGTGACGCGCTATCCACTCAGGGGAAATGTGTGTGAGGGGGGCAGGGGAGGAGTGTGTTTTTGTTTAGAAATTGACTACACCATCAGTTCATCAAGCCACCAGTCGAGACGATTTTTTAATAAGAGAAAAGCTGCCCTGTATTTTTTTATTTAAAATAGTTGTTCCGCTGCTGCTGTTGTTGATCACCGATCACACGCGCTGCTGGTCCGGAGGAGGGCGACCAGAAGCACCAGGGCGAAGAGGCTTAACAGCGTTGGGGGGAGAATCGAAGAGGCGGCGCCTATCTCACTGGATCGAGTACAAGCACCTAAAAAAGCACACCAAGGTGCTATCAACATCTAGACGGCAAACCAGGTGACTTACACACCTCAGGAGGATCGAGGACAAAGGATTCAATACAAAAAAAACAAAACCAAATCAACGAAAAAAAACACCGCCAAGGACGAACTGAGAACTGAGGAAATCGTGCTTTAGAATTGTGAAGAGGATGAATTGGATGATGCGCATTACGTAAGTTCCATGTATCACTTACCATTCGTTGTGAAGTTGAACGCCCATAGGCCCGAAACGCCCGGTTTGATATTCCGGTGGCAAGTGTCCGCTAAACCGGACAACCGCATCAGCGTCGCCTGGAGCATCGTTGGCGGTGCCGACGACGACGTTTGCGCCGTCCGATGATGTGAATGCCCCCCGTTTTGATCGACTAGGGTTTCGCCTGTTTGCGACTCGCCATCGAACGTGTACACCAAACAATAGCGGGACGCATCCGTTGATTTACGCGCTACCGGCGTAGCGATCAAATAATGCGTGTTATTCTCCTGCCAGCTGCCATGGCATGTGTATGCTATGCCAAGAAACAATTGTCGATTATTTTCACAATTTAAATTTGCAACATTTCGTGAAACGAACCACTGATTGGTTGATGCAAACACGGCGATTTGAATTCCATTAATTCAGGTGATTGCGAATTGCAACCAACAGCTAGCGCTTCGTAATCGTGTGAAAGACATTCGGGTGGCGTCAGGGCTACACCCTCCGACCCTGTATCAGGCCCTAAAGAGTATTTACATTCAATATATAATAATCATATTACTAATCACCAAAAACTGTGAATATAATCAGAAACAATTAAAAAAACCAACAATAATTTGTTATAAATTATTTAGTATTAAATTGTACAAGTTGCTATTAATTTCGACTTGCCTGGACCGGTTCCACCGACATCGGGGGCTTGGCGGCGGCGTTTCCTGGTGCTTCCTGACATGTCTGAAAGAACAGGATTTCCCTGAATCGTATACCGACCCAAATGGGGGCATCGTGTAGGGTGGAGCGTTTGTGCTAAATTCACAAAAAACATAAACCATTTGTAAAAAAACAATTTCACAACAATTTAGAAAAAAAAAACTCACCGATTAAAGTAGTATAGGGCGTAGTCGCAGCATCAAAGTAGCGACATGCATCATCTGTGTTTTCGTACAAATCCGGCGATTGTTGAATCTCAATCACGGATGAATCCCGTTTATGGAACACCATACACACATACCCACTGTCACACCCTGCCGTAATATGCGCAACGATTTGCACTTGTCGTTGTTCAACCGCTTGTAGAATTCCGTGACAAACAACGCGAACCTCATCCTCCGTATCGTGACCCCCATGATGGTCACCCTGCATCGTATCCTGTTGTTGATGATGCCGGTGCACTGCACCGCTTGGTTCGCCGACTTGGGGCGGCGGAGCTGCCGGTGGTGTAGTTGTTATCCGAAGCGTAGCGTTTCGGCTCGAGAATTTATAGATTCGCGTGTGATCTAACGATAACCAGGTGTGGTGGTCGGTGATCCACACCGGGAAGCGGCATCGGCCGTGGTGTGAATCCGCGGTAGTGAGACGAATGGTTCTAGAGCCTTCCAACGCATTGGAGAGGCCTATACAAGTAGCGTCACCAGATTGCGCGACGTGATACGTGACGTGATTTGAACCACCGCTTCCAGCAGCGCGTTCATAAACGAAACATCTATAATTGGAAGAAAGGATTTATATCGAAACGCATTAAACAATAATTATACGTTACCTGTATTGATCTTCATCGCTAGGCATAGCGCTTCGCCGACTAACTTGGTTCAGCTTGCCCACCAAGTACCTGGTGCTCCCTTCTTTCCATGTGGCCACACAAACCAATTCTTCGACGTTGCTCTCAGTGGACTGGACATCCGGACACGCTTGATATTTTAAAACGAGCCGCGAATCGTCCGTACAACTCTCTGCTCGCGATGGTGGATTATTACATTCGCCGCTTCCCCGATTGTATGTAAACGTAAATGGGGCTGCTTTGAAGGGGCACGGCACTGGTTTGGGGTCTGGTGTTTTACGAAACATCGAATACAACGCCGCATCACCAGTGATCGTGTTGCACACTTCTGCAAGCGATGACTTTTGATCGCAATACGCTGCACAATGATTACAAAATGATTAGAACGAAACGCCCAATTGTGATTCGAGAGTGATTGCATTACTTTCTTTATACTGCAAAACGCTGTGGTGTTTCTCGTGGATGACCATGCAACGGTAGCAATCATCCGATTTGTCGTAGATGAGAAATTTGTCGCCGTGACTGTCGTAACACTCGCCTTTTTTGACGATGTTTGTTCGATTTACGGCTAGGATGCCCACGCCGCTTTGGAACCATCGTCCCGACCATTGGGCAGGGAATTCGCAACCTCCTAAAAACGAATCAAATGACAATTCTGCGATAAAAGATATTAAAGTTTAAAGTTGTGAATGGTTGTGGAGGTTAGGATCGATTAAAGCACTTTGTTTATTGACCCAAAACAATATTTATAAGTGCTTAATGTGCCGTTCGTTTGTTGGTATGATACGAAATAGGATCGAATCATGAATTTTTAACATAAACCCATTTCTAATCGCTCCCCCATCGTTGCTTAAGTGATCCTAGTGTCTTTTGAATATTTAATGACGCCTGTATTGTCGTAATCAAATAATACTAATATCAATAAAAGCATATGTGGTAATCTATGTGTGTGTGTGTCATATTTTACTTGGAATAAAATAAGGGTCCTAACAATAGGAAACAACTAATGTGATTTTGATTAGCTTTGCGAGTCTTTCTCGCTCACCAAACAAACTGTTCACTTATTGAAACGTTCGGATTTTAATCTAAAACCATTTTTTCTAAGCACAACTATATATAGTATAGAAATAAACAAAACATATTTGGTGGCGCCAACCAGAGTAGCGTCCGTGACAAATGAACACTGGTGATTGCGTTGTTTGGTAACCGCTGTTGGTACAACCTGTAGCCTCATCATTGCGCACAGGTTCGTCAACAGATAGTGTAAGGCCGGGGTCCCCGCTAACCTCCGGCGTTGACTACGCCCATGTAGTATCGATTTTAACATTAGTAAAACGCTCGCACACATACACAGAACGACGGGGCCTTTGGGGGTGCAGGGGGGCGGGGCGACAGAACAGTCCCGCGAAGGCGTTACACGTGGTACGAGAGGGCGGAACACCCCAACACCGTCTACATGTGTGATAGTTTCCACGAATCAGCATTAGACATACACAGTTTTGGTTGGGGCTTTTGGGGCGCAAATCGTCTTTTATAGTTGCGAAATTTTAATCAAAATTTCAGGAAATCTTAATCGAATATGGTTTAATCAATCCTGAAATTTTCAAATTTCCATCTCTAATTGATAAGGCGTGTGATTTTCGTTACGCAACTTAAGTTGCTTATATATATTGCGGGAAAGTCTACTTTAAATAAATTTACTTTATTAAATTGCATAACAAGACTAATAATGAATTAATGTTTGATTTGAATAAAAAATAAATAAAAAAATCGCAGATCTTTGATTATGACAGTTACAAAATATCGTTTGAATAATAGACACAGTAAAAAGCCCCCCAAACTAATAAATAATTAAGGAGCCACTTTTCTTAACGAGCTTCCGTGAATAATTAACAATATTCGAAAGGGGGGCGGTGCAGACAAACGAGATGTCAATAACGAATCAATGTGCTAGTGTTATAAAATAAATTTTCCATTTTCCTGTTGTTGTTGTTGTTGATGTAATGACGATAATTACATATATAAAATATTCAAATACCCTCCACAGAGACGCCACTGAATAAAGGGGAGCAGGGGGTGGGTTGGTTGGTTGGCAGGGGGGGGGCACATACATACTTCCTGTATATTATTAATAATTCAAATTGGCGGCGGTGTGAGCAACTGAAATTTGTTTTGTTTTCAGTTGTGTGGGGGGCAGCGACGTTGAAACGGGGGAGCAAGATCAATATTCGTCTGGGTCAGTGGCGTACGGGTGGAAAAATGTCAAGTGGGAAGCGATATAGGTCAGTGATACCACTCGAGAAGTAAAGGAGAAACGGCACAATGGAGAACGGACGAATAGGCGCTAAATTAGAAGGGGTGGGGGGGGGAGTTGGTAGTGATGGCGCCCCTAAAACCGTTTCGCAGCATACGATCTTATTTATAAGACTGAAATCGTGACTTTTGTATAGAGCTCGGGATAGATAGGAGGAGTAATCGTGTTGTATTTGTTGTTGTAGTTTCCGAAAGACAGTTTTGATCTGTGATCCATAAATACACGACGCGTAAATTGTCTGCGAGTGCGAAGCAGCTGTTTGTGTACACTGCTGATCCTTTTGAAATTAGAAAGGCGAAGAATCCAAAGCCCCTTCTGTCGCACAACTTACACTTAAGTCCTTCCGAAAGCTACCCTTGCGGACGAAACGCCCTCAGAAAAAGATTAAAAATAATCCGCTATCGTTCTATTTTTAATTTATTTCCAAGCAAAAATATTATTGAATATTACACCACCCAAACATTTCCACTCTTTTTACATATTTATTTAATCCCATACCCAACTAAATAAATCATAATATCCAACAGATAACAGTTAGGTTAAGACGCATCGTAGCTTTGTGAATTCGTAAGAGAAGAGAGTTGTCATTTGCGGTTCAAGGATCTGTCAGTAAGATGCAGACGGTAAACATCAAAGGAAACCAGAGTCGGAAAATGGTACACTACACACGATGTAGAGGGCTCCCAATTACAGTTCTAGCTCCTCTAAACATGTTGTTCATTTGTGTACTGAATTATAATCATATTTCCACTCATACACCAACTCTACCCCTTTACTGACTTAGTTAACAATAAATAATAGATCATAACACACTTATAAGCTACTAAAGCTACTGATTTAGGTTAAAAAACTCATTAATAAGAAACATCTCCGATTTTAATATCAGAGTTGCACAATTTTGTAGATATAAATGCGTATTGACTCGAGCGCCAATTAAGCATTGCGATATTAATTTTTATCGATTGGTGATTGGCGAAAAAGATGCAATAACTATCATTAGGTGGTGCAGAAGGTGGATATGGCATGTCTATTTGCCGAAGAACAACCAACGATCCGGACGCGAACCGGTTCCCAATTTCCGGTGCACCATGCCGGATATGAAAAGTGGACCATCATCCATCAGAGATTCGACGTTTCCGGATTTTAAACTGTACACCAGGACCGGATTACGAAACTCCAACTCCAACTACCTACAATCATATTTTAGATATTGCGTTGTTTTTTATTTTTAATCATTCGTAAGAATGATTTATGTTTGAAACGAAGAAAACTAATTTTCAATATTGTGTGACAGTTGTAAGATATATATTCGGCTGACGTTCTGGTGTACGAATTGAAAAAAATACACGCGGCTTGTTTAAATATTCATAGGACAGAGTTGGAGGACGGTGGCGTAAAGGGGTGGAATGTCGTGTCAAATAAGGGTAACTGTCGCGTTCCATCCCCATGTCATTACCAAGACGAAGACACACTGTTGTTGTACGTTTCATCTATTTGTTCCTCCGAAATATCATCTTATTGTTAATCATTTGTTGAATTATTAATCACCATTTATTTATCCTCAACCTCACCGCACTAGAAAGGTGTGGTAATTAAAAACGGGCAGGTAACAATGGTGCCCAAGGGTACTTACTTGTGTTTAGATTTAATTTCGCGCTCAAAATTCAAGTAAATATAACCACGTTTGCAGAAATTAATTGAAAACAGACCCAAATATTTGCTATTGTTTTAAGAAACGGCGTACAGTTTTTTAATCAATTACTCGATTCGTTTTTTGCAACAATCCACAATATTAGTCTTCGTCGCGGTTGTATGACATCCCCCCCGAGTAACAGAGACGGAAAAGCGTCGCCCGAGCGTCGACACGGAGGCGTGCAGGGGCCGAGGCCCATTAGCCAAAGTGCCGCCGGCGTTAAAATAATGAATTTGTTAATAACTGGACATTAATATCACTGGCGGTGGCGGTTTCATCATCTAGACAACATCGCGAGCCTCTGCCACCACCACGACAAAGGAATCATCAATCAACACAAAAAAAAAACTCTTTAAATTCATAGAAATTATTACAGAATATCATAACACAGTTAATTACGAAATAAAACACTCTTTTGTCTATCTATTGTTCCATAACAAATAAAAACAAATCAATTATAGTTTCATAACCTCAAGAAACCAACAAAATAGTTTATTTTAAAATAAACAGTCACCAATTCGTCTTTTGGGTAACTCAGGTGACAAACATATAGGCGCTTTTGTCTATTAGTTCATAAAAAAATAAAAACTAATCAAATAGCGCTCTTAACGTCATCAAAACTAATATTTGAAGAGAAACGGTGACCAATTCGTTGTTTGAGTAATGTGGGTTATAAACATATAGGCGTTTTTTTTGAAATCTAAGGGGGAATAGGAACTAGACATGTAGAAGCGACAGGATAAATTTTGAAGAGTTAGCAAACTCAATTTCGCAAATAGAATACGCAGCGAAACGACACGCGTCATGAAAACGTCCCCCGGGGGGCGGCGGCGTACACATTTCGTGAGAAATTACCATTCGATAGACACCGCGCGCGTATTTTCAATTCCTTTAACGCGTGCGACGCGTATATGTCATAGATCTTTTACGATCCGACGTTACCGCCGGATCGTTCGGTACCATTTTCGAGAACGTAAATGCGTTTATCGCTTAACGATACGGAAATAAATAACTCACCGTATGTTTGAGTGAGGGTTGCCAGCAGCAAGAAAAGGATGGAAGGCGGCAGCCAGCCCCATATCCTGGTGGCGGAGACCCTGATGGTAGTCATCGCTCTAAAAAAAAAACCATACAAAACACACCGTGAAATTTTTAGTAATTAAATAACGCACAAACAAATCATGATTGGTGTCATGTTTCGGATGACAAAGGGTTGCATTTCGGACGGAAGACATAAATATTAATCATTCATTCGTTTCCTAAATGTGTTTAGTCAGTCGCGCAGTGTGTAGATCATTTTTTAACCTGTAGATTTATGCGTTCACAATCAAAAACGATGATTAAACGGTCGAAATTAACAAAGTGTCAACTCACGCCCGGTTCGGACTAGGGTTGGGGGCTACAAGGGTGGTATGTGTGGGGGGGGCGTCCTAAATTAATTTACACATGATCGGATGGAAAAATCTAATCATTGATTCGATTTGGAAAGGGTTGTTTGGCTCCGATTAACCAGTTGCGTTTACGATTTAAGCGCCTAAATCTCGGAAATAAATGTGTATCTAGATACGATTTCCAATATAGGATTTAATAGTTGGCGTAAAACAGAAACCAATCTAGATGTGGTTATTAATGTATGTTTGTCACTAGGTGATAGTAAGGATCGTTTCGCGGTTCAGTATTAATATTCTATAGGTTTCAATTTGCAGTAAATTCGCAAAGTTTCGCGACATGCCCTGCGGGGCACGTGCATTACACGAAACGCCCCCCCACCCCCACCCACCCATTTGACATAATCGCAACTAGACTTTCAACACGCATCTTTTTAT
Organism: Nebria brevicollis; assembly: GCA_944738965.1. Taxonomy (NCBI): domain Eukaryota; kingdom Metazoa; phylum Arthropoda; class Insecta; order Coleoptera; family Carabidae; genus Nebria; species Nebria brevicollis. The sequence goes on from OX122909.1 coordinate 6,986,652, forward strand.
CAACAATTGATCTACACGACACTTAAACATCTCGTTTAGACTCACCTGTCATTTACATTTGAGACAAAACTACTCAAAAAAAATATATCTGATAATCTAAAATCGAATATAGATATTTGAACGTATTTGGATCACTAGGACACTAAATGATCGTTTAATTTATGATTTTCGATCGGTTTAGGGCGAGTGAAACTCGCGACGTTGATCGAAAAATGCACAGAGTCATCGATCGGTGTTGCGGGGCGGCGGATTTGTGGTGAACCGCCGTCGACGCAGCCCCATCACGGGGGCCCCGGGCCCCAAAACAAACCGCGATCATACAAAATGGCCGGCAAACGGACCCATCGGGGAAACAAAACACACGGAATCGCAACGGTCGACCAAGTACAGGTGATGTTTCCGCAAGAACGATCGAACAAAAACTGACAGCGCTAACGGAACAATGACTGATTGTTGCGCTGCGTTGCGATCAAACGCCGAACTAACCCACACCGAAGACAACAGCGGTCCTCAACCCTGCATCAACCCTTACATCGACGCAAAAACCACCCTTAAACGATTTTCACATCCGAAACTATCGCTATTTTTTAATGACTCACTCACAATAATTTAAACCTAATTTAAAACATTCTAAACATTTTCGGGAGAGGTCATTCAATGTTTAAAATAGGGGAATTAAATTTGATTGGTAGTATGTAAAACCGCACCTATGATTTAAACAAATAAAAAATCACTTTCATTGATATTCAATAAATAAATAAAAATAAAACCAATAGACTAAACAATGAAACAGCCCTAAAGCAAGCAATGAAATACGATCTATGTTTGTGAACTACGATAGTTTACTAAGCAAACAATCCACACCTATGTAATTTTCCATTAATTTCTCAATAAACAAAGTAAAACGTTTCGTCGATTCAACGAAATTCCTAAAGTTACACATGACACAATAAAAAACGAAGACAATTTGCAAATTACTTACACATTAGGCGAGAAATTCTAACCGAACCCACTCCACTCGTTAATTAGCAACTTTATTATGTTAATTTAAACTTGCAAAACATTTATTTAAACGATCAAACATGTGATAAACCCACTTTTTGGTAACCTATCAACTTCACAACCACCAAAAACGTTTAGCAGCCAATTACGCACTTAAATCAACTAGAAATCAATCAAATACATCGTAATTGATTTGATTTCTATTTAAAAACAGGATAAAACATGAAAAACTCGACCAAGAAATGTGCGTCAAACAACTTGACAGTTAATCAAGGTTATGCACTAGTTGTACCAACTGTGTTAAAAATAAAAACCCCATGATGAGAACTTTAGGAAGTTAAATTTCGGATTGAGAAATGTTGGGAGATTGTAAATTAGGATTCAGTATTACGTAAAGCTCCTTTAGTTTTCTTTTTATTGAGAAAATGGCACTGAAGGCAATTTTAATAACAATCAGCAAAACGGTGACATGTTTTTGCGAAAATTAATAAAATCAAATAAAAATTGTTGCTATATATGTTTAGATTATTTGGATAAAAAGGCCTAGCGTTTATTTATTTCTTTTTTTGAAATTCGATCGACTAGCAACATTATCTAATGTAGTAATAATCATAATGATAATAATAATAATAATAAACGGTAGCTCCTCTGTTTGTTTGTTAAATCATTTTAAAAACAGTCGAATGATGCGTAAATTATTCGGATGTTGACTGTGGAAAATGATTTTGTAAGAGTTATTATAATATCTTTGGTTTGAGCGACCCAAAGCACTATTTATTGGACAATCATGTTAAATGAATTTCGCTCGAATTACGTGCAATATTTGGGGGGGGGGGGTTATATATATTACATACATATAAATATATTTATATATCTTAATATAGTTATTGAAAAATGATTTCCAACAATAAATATAAAACGCCTTCACTTTGAATTCATCGCAAATGAGTTTCAGTTATTCAATATTTGTTACCTTAAAGACTCTTTAAAGTGTAAACAATAATTGAATAGCTAAATAAACTAATATTATATATGTATGCATGTATGTATGTACATATTACACATAAAAAAAATTCAACTAAAAAACTAATAATAAAATTTACATATTTAAATAATTAAAAACTATTCAACATTTCTCAATCGCAAATCGCAATTGCATGAACCATTGCAATCCCAATCCATTTTGTACAATAAAAAACACAGATGCTTAATAAATCAATCAATCAATTATATGAAATAAATCACAAATATGTGGCCGTGTCTTTTGTTACCTGGCGTAAGTCACGAAAGCGCACAGAGCTGCTTGCGCAGTTCGGATTCGCTTTCATCCAGTTCGACAGCTTCTAGGGGCGTTTGCCCCGGCGGCACGTCCGGCAGGTACGGCCCATAATCCAGCCCCACACGTTCATAAAACAACATATACGCGCTGCTCGTATCCATTTTCGGAATGCTACGTGGATCGGATACTTCCGACGTCACCTCGCGACAAGAACTGTCATTGTAACAGTACCAATTACCATTCGGATTCGATGCATACGACACATAATGACCGCCATTCAACATCCCCGAATGACTCTACGAATGAGTATGATTTAAACTACCAGAATCCCATACAGATGAAATGGTAACTTACCACGACAGCGTATAATTGATACTTGAGTTCGAAAGCATCTTGTCCATCCTGTAAATGATGCATGTGGAAATCCTCTAAGTTCTCATCCAACACAGGCGTCCTCAACAGACTTGTCGACTCTAATCTATCTCTTCGGCGATTTGGTTTCACAGAGGTATCATCGTCTTCACCCACCACGACGTCCTCCACCGGTTGGTGTTGCGTCATACGCAACTGTCGGTGCCGCAAAATCGTCTCTTGGGGCACACTCGCCAAATACGCCGTCGGATCAAAGTCTTTAAACGGGAAATTCACGACTTTATGCGTCTTCACCCATTTGGAATTCACATAATCGAAACGTTTCAAATGGATGATCTATAATATATAGAAATTATTATATATGGTTTAAGATGTTTGAAGAAGTTTAAAAACACACCAGAATTGGTGGTAACCTCCAGATCTGTAGCTTTTTTGTAGCTGGTTGTTTATCCTGGCATGTGGAGCAGTGGTATCGTGTTTCTAAGCTTTCTTCTGATGTGAACGCGCGTAGACAGTGATCCAAGTCGACTGGTTCGGTGTGTTGTCGCCGACATGTAGCCACGGATTCATGCGAGAGCCATGTCTGAGCAATTAATGATCGTCACCTGTTTGTTTGTTTATTTTAACGAATGTAATTTCTTACCCGTTCACGACAACTCTGGTAGCGTAAATGCAATGCTGTAGGGTCCCAATCAATCGCAATGCAGAGTCGCGGCATTCGATTGCACGTCGGGGAGATCAACGCAATTGCTTCGGCCGCCTCGCACACTTCATTTACGAGATCGGGGCCGCACGGTAGCGAACAACCACGACAGAATTTCGTCCATGGGCACAGGGCGCATGTTTGACCACCAGGTACTACCGCACGTAACGTAAACGGAAATTCGTAGCCTAAACTATCATCACTAAAAAACAAATACTACTAAAATGATATATATTTAAATTCGACGCTCAATTAGTGGACAGTAGTTTTGAAGTAAAACTGAACATAGAAGTTTTTAGGAATATGTCCCCCAAAAATCTTTGCATTACACACATATTATAATTTATGTATACATTAATATATTATGTAATAATATATAAAAAATTCTAAATTAGAATATATAAAATCGTAACGTACCAATCTTGCGCATGGTTAGTTTGGTCACTCTGGGGTAAAGGACTAAGCAGACGGGTGACTTGAGTCCATACAGCCTCATAGAGGTCTTGGCAGGTGGTATGCCCCCCACAGGCTAGTAGGAGTGGTACGCCGAAAAGAACGGGACGCGTACGATGTTGAGCAACAAAGTACGCGTCTTGGCGTACACTTTTCCGATGCACCGCTGTCACGTAACCGGGGGCGGTAGCATCCGCGAGGCGCCGTGTTGGAGATGAGTTACGGCGGTGGTGGATTGACGTGCGCATTGGTAGCGGTTGGTCAATCGAGCGCCGCGCGCCTGCCTGGTTCTGTAATTCACAAGTTGTGGATGACCAATCACAATATCAGTTTTGAACGGTGCGTACCTTAAAGCAGAGTATGTTGGGCATGCACAGAGCTGAGGTGTTGCTTACCTCGGGGCTTCTGGCAGCCTGGCGGGGGCTGCCGGGCGCAGATGTCGTCACCGGAATCACCACCGGACCACCATTCATCGAACACGGTGGAGTTTCTACACCAAACACATCCGAATTAATGCTATACCACATACGACTACACAATAAAACTAACCTATATCACAGATCGAAGCAGCATCTCCTAATTCATACGCCAACAACTCTAGCGCCGTTGTAGCATTCACCCTCCTCGAATCTCCCAACACTTGTCTGATCTGCGATTCAGCGACTTCGGCAAGCACTAATCGATGCGCAGGAACTCCGCAGAGTCTTTGTAGTCGCTCCTTCAATTCAGCATATCGCGCCTCAGAGTTCAATCTCACTCCATATCTAGTCGGAATTGTTCCATCTAGTTTAACCACCAAGACTTCACACAACGTGTAGCTATCCATTGGGAGTGGTAAACTTAAGACGTTAAAAGCATCAAATCGCACCGATTCATGTCCGCATGTTTGACAAGTGACCTTCGATTTAAGCTGGCCATAAAACAAATCAGTGATGACACTATGATCACGGGCCAAGTGTTGCTTCCACGCCTCAGCAGCAACAATAGCGTCTGGTCGTCCCGCCGAATCAGATAACTCAGTGTAGCGTTTCCCAGTGACACGATTGAGATCTTCGTGTAAAGCGTCCAACAACCAAGCGAGTAGTTCTTGGGAATCGTGCTGGCCACCACCACCGAGATGTGGTGCATGTCGCGCGACGCACCAACGAAGTTTTAGTGGTGCGACACTGCGAGCAGTTCCTGTCCATAATTCCCGGCAGAGTTCTGCGTATCTACGTGCAACTTGGCCTCTTGTTCCTAACGGATTACTTTGGTTTAGCTCGCAGAGCCTAGCATCTCTTCGGAAATACATCGTCAAAGGTCTGGTGTTGCTCACAGCTTGTAAGGCTGCATTCATGAAGCAAGTATTGCCTAAATTGTGCAACCCGGTTGCGCCAGCAGGTAGCGCAACAGCTGGAGTGCGCTCTTGTTGTCTAGCACCCGAAACCAAAGCACCTAGTTCTTCCGGCCATGTCAGATCAGCGTTGCGTACTTCTAACAACACTTGATCGGCATCTTTAACGCAAACATCTTGCAATGTTGCGCGATCATCATCTAACATTAACAACGGCGACTGTACTGATGTTAAATTCGATTCTCGGACATGCCACAAGCGGAGATCGTCCGTGCGGAGTCCTAATCGTTGCGATAGAAATTCTAAAACTTGTCCCACTGTCGCCAATCGACTGAAGGCAGCCGTGTGTGCTAGATATCTTCGAGGAGACATTGGAGGTGGGGCGGTTAACCCTGCACTACTAAGCGCTGCCGCCCCGTATCCGCCAACGACACTACCCCAAGTATTCGGCGACTGTTGAGTGCCGCCGGAGACTCCTGAAGCATTACTCTGCGCTTGGTGTCGTAGGATACGAAGGTTTAGAGGGTAAAGCTCTAGATCAACGTCATCAGAGCCGGGAGGTTTTATAACTTGTCGCGGAAGGGGTAAAGGACCTCCATACCAATGCGCTAGAGCTTTCCAAAGCGAATCTGGAAGGAGTTCAAAGTCGCGGTGTTGCACTAGAGTGCGGTCTCGACGAAGACGGCCACCTTCACCCGTCAAGGTAACTACTTTACACTGAGGCTCTGCTACTAAACCCGCATTATCAATCGGACCTGGGGGAGCTGGATGTCCATTTTTACGACCCATCGTAGACACTTGAGCACTGCCGCTACCTGAACTGCTGCTGACACCACTACTGCTTGCAATGCTACATGTATCCCCAGTACCTCCACCTATAACTCCTCCACCTCCTTTTAACAAGTCCCCCATACTTTCAGTGCTATTTGAAGTGAAACTCTCATCACAAGCGATACCTTCTTCAACGCTACGATCTGCAGAGGTGTTCATTATCGGAAAAGATGCTCGCTGTCCACAACCAGGACACTGCCCCCCAGCTGCATGCGACGTATAAGAAGTGTACGCCAACCAACTGCGCCACCATTCCGATGAAACTAAATACCAAAACTGCCCGATGCGGTAACCACGTTTCTCTTCCCGATCTAACCATCCACGTACAATATCATGCTCGTGATGTCGGCACCTGGGACGTAGCCCTAACGATACATGGCACACCTAAACATAATCAATCCTCTATTGTTTGTTGGACATGAATATTAAGCGAGTATAATCACCTGGAATAGTAACTCCAACATCGGATGGACTAAACTCGCTGATGGAACACCCCACATTACAAACTCTTCTTGTCCTAAAACTCGATTAGCAACACCGTCAATTGATTTATCGTCCGATAAGTGACCAGTTAGTGTCTCTAATGCCGAATCGAAATCAGATAGACACTGTACTAGTTGTGTGTCGATTTGTGAATTGTTGTTTGTGATTTGGTGGTCTTTTGCAACGAAAGTAAGCACTTCCAGCATATGGCGTAGTTCCAAATCGTTCAATTTACTATCACGATCCATGTCGAACATTTTAAAACAAACTGAAATGATTTCCACAATCAATAATATTCTCACATAGTGATACAAAACAACCTACACTTGACTCGCTCAGCAATAGGACCTCGACAGGCGGCACTAACTCCACAGCACAGCTCCTTAAAGTCAATGTGCCCATCGCGGTTGACGTCCAGCGCATGGAACAACCCCGGGCATGCGGACGCCGGCACCGGTGGAGAGACTAACGCAGACACGCACGGCAAATCAAGCTGCCCAGACGCAGCGCCTGCTTGGAGTACCCAGAAACATTTTTCCAAATCGCAAATATCCGTTTCTTCCAAGTGGGTGACACCAGCAAGAGTTTGGTAAAACGTAGGAGTATCTAACTCGGCGGTGCTCAAAGAAACACAGGGTTCTGTGAGCAGCCACCGCGATAAGACGGTGGCGTATACGTTGTGAGTGATCCACGCACGAAATTCATCGTAACCGGCGCGCTCTTGCCCTGCGCCAAATAGGGATGGGGGCAGCGAATGCGGCGACGCTGCCCCCTCCAACTGGAGAGCCCGTTGGAAATCACTCCGCGAAATATGCGTTCCGGAGTCGTTGCAGTACAACGTCCACAGAAAACGGATTTTCTCCTCGTGCGTGCCTTTCGTGAGAAGCACCAAACCACACACGAGATCCCGCAAGGCTATGCCCCGTACTGTACCCCCGCAAGCTGCATATAACGAGCCTGCGACTGTGTGCGGCACCCCCTCGCCCAAGACATGTTGTGTGAACGCATTTTGACTCATCAACTGGCCTCCGCCGGACAGACGTTTGAATGCTTCGCATACTCGTTTCAGTTCTGCGTCCGAAACTTTACAAACAATGCGATATTAATAACTAATCATTTAATCAACTAGTCGCTACATCAACGGATCGTTTCGGATGATTATCGTAATTGTTTTCCGTTCCAAATCCGAGATGATTACGCGACAAAGGAGGAAAACAATGTACCAACGAACGGATCACATGATACTTGTCATGATTCAGGGATCAGGTTAGACTGGCGTTTAAGTAAACAATGATTATGTCAGTGTGACTCACCTCGTTTTGCGGCATCCTCGTAGCTTAGACATTGCCGTTTTGAATCTTTTGCACCCATTCTGGCTACATTTAAACGGTGCACAATTGATTTATGAACAAAAACATCATTTCACAGATTAATTAAGCAGCCATTTCTATCAATACTGACGTGAAATCTGCGTTAGATAAATCAAGGACAGCGCAACAACACCAATCATTACCAACAGATAACAACGATTACAACATTTCCCAATTCCTCAACCCCTAATTCATTAATATACACAATAACATACAATAAAACATCCAATTTTCACCATTAATCATAATTAACAGCATTCAATTACAAAAAAAATCCATTAAATCCATTTTCGGTTGGTATTAAATTTGAATTAAAATAGCAGGTTAAATGTTACAAAATGAAAATAAAGGTAAACAATAAATGATCTCACATAGAAATGATATTAAATAAAAAGTAATTACAGGGTACTTGCACTGCAATAGATTACCGGACCATAAGTTTCGTTTTAGATGAGCAAATTACAATTTTTGCGGCGTTATTATTCATAAACAAGCAGATTGAATTACCAGTAATTGGAGATCATATTCAGATCCACCAAGCGAAGTGGGTTAGACGAAACGAAGTATACTTACAGATGACTAGCACACTAACCATACAAAACAAACATCTGTTAGTGGATGCAACACAAGAAGATAACGAAATCGCTCAATTGATCACAACAATTTGTTTTAAACACTCACTCACTTATAACGATCTCGATCATCTAAATCGTACTATTAAACGGATAAAAACCACAAATTGTTTCCCGTTGGGTGACAAATTAAACGATCAACTAATCCATAGGATTTGTTCCGATTATATAGTCCTTAAATGCGTTGATGAAGTGTTGAGTTTAGCGCCAAGTTTTGTGATCAAACTACCTTGTGATTATTACGAAAAAAGTGCGGTTCGCAAACTATTCAAACCCTGGCAATTAACCAATTATCAAACTAACTTAAACGAATACATGATCGGATTACTACACGTATATCACCACACCGGCGTTTTATTACTAACTGATTACAATCACAGTCTTCCCATAGTAATCTTATGCAAAAATCCAACGAAACACTCGCAAAAATTGCAAAAAATCTTAAATAAATACATATACATCAAAAACTATTACGTTTTCAAAGAAGAGTACTCCGAAATCCGCACATATAAATACATTATAGTGCGCATAGATGACATCCATACATTAGCGGACGGTTTAGCGCGCCCATTAATCCCAGTTCAAACATCAAGCGTTGATATACACTTCCACTATCGCAGCGCAATCAATCGGAATAGCGCCGGAAAAGCGAGTTGTTTAACGTTCGCACAGCTGAATTTCGCTGCGCGTGAACGCAATTGGTACTTACGCCTAGAAGGTGCTCACTTAGATGCGTATCCAATGGTTAACGAGCACGACACATTTAAATTACGGTGCTCCAATGAGTTTCTCAAACGATTGAAAGATGGGTACGTGTATGTGTTAAATGATTTCTGATTTGTAATCGATTTGATTTTAGCAAAAAAGAAATTACGTATCAAGTGCGCACTAAAGAAAGCATCCCATGTTATATACTTCCAGTCGATTCGCAATTAGAGTTCAGTGAAAATAAACCGATTAATGGACCAATCGTTTGGCAAACTGTTGCAGATATTTGTGAAACAATACACGATAGTGCTTTAGTAATGTATTCGTTTGATGCAATCATTGACAGTAGAACTGTAGGTCCGTTATGTGATTCGAGTTCCGATTTTGGTTTACCAGGTACTTGAAGCTCATTTAGATTTTAATTTATTTCTAATTTAAAGTTTTATACAGCGTCAGAGATTATATTTCAACTAGTAAATGTACATCCAAGCGAACGAATCGGTTATGAGGCGAAGGTTGATGTTTTCGCAACTTATGAAGAGCAATTAGAAGCGTATGAACGCCGTGAGAATGCAAAGAAACCTCGGATTACTGTAATTTTAGATAAATGGAACCATAAACACTACCCTTTAGGGCTCATCCCCAATATGAGGGTACGTTTGCTCAATTGGATTCCAGATGCGGAGAGAATATTTTTAAAATCATGCCTAACATCCAGCATCACACCAATTGATTACCCTCGCATTGATTTCACTTCAGCGGATGTTGAGTAAGCTCCCAAATAAACTAAATAAAGACAGACTTATGTAGTTGTACATGCGTTAAAAAAGGATAGACATATACTACTTTAGGTTTATTTTCTCTATAGCCTACTACACAAAAAATTGTATAAATTACAATTTATTGTGTAGTTCGATTTTAAATTATGTTGTTTTTTAGTGTGGATAATTGGGGTGATCCGTGGCCGTTGGGGTTGGGAATGTATGTGCCGTTTGGGACGATTTGTTGGGGTCAAATTGAAACGATTTTCATCCGATCGTTGGTGTTTGGCACTGATTGCGTTTTGTGTAAAGAATTTGTTATGAAAGGGGTTTGTGTAGCTTGTAAAAACTCAGATTTGCAATCAATACGACTGCGTGGGAAGATTTTGTGAGTGTGTGTTGCGTTTGAGTGTTGAATTGTTATAATATGTTTGTGTTTCTATAGGTTATATGTGAAAGATGACTCTGGTAAATGTGAAGTGATAACATCCGAATTGAGTGTGATTAGAGTGTTGTTGGATTTGGACGCTGATGAGGAATGGGTTCTTATCGCAAGAGGGTTGAAAGCGATTTGTCCGTTTGATTTTAAATTTTTGGATGTACGTAATTTAATTATGTGCGATTTAATTATGTGTGATTGTAAATTTGTTGTTTTAGGATCAAACGGATTATGTTACGAAATTCGAGAATGAGCTGGTGTGTTTTATTAGGAATATTAATAGTAATTCGGCGGGGGAGTTCGATTTAAAATGTCGACGCATCGACAAAGATCGCGTACGAACGTCCGTAGAAAATTCGCATATTCAGTGGTATTGTTTGCAGGCCAGAGTTGCGAAATTACCGCTTGAAACGGTTCGATGTTGCGAAACGAATTCCAGACGTGTTTGGATCTAGTTTATTGTATATTTTTGTTTGTTATCAAATATATTATTTATTTTCTAAAATGTGTTTTATTTCTGATCCTGGGGGTGTAAAGGGGGTTATACTTTGAGGTTATTTTGTATTATTTAACTCGTCAAGGATTTGAAGGGTTTTAAGTTGATTTAGTGGCTGGAATGTTGGTTTGAATTTGTTTTTTCTAATAATAATATATTTTTGAAACAATTACAAAAATAAAATTGAACAAAAGCGATTGTTAAAATAGATTCTCTCTCTCTCTCTCTATGTGTTTCGAATACGAGTATATGTTGGCACAAAGGTGATTATTTTGAAACAACTTACCTACGAATCCGATGAAACTTCGTAATAATAATGGCAAAACTTAAATGTAAAATTAAAACATAGGCCTGTCGCGTAACAACAGTGATTTGTTCGTAGTTTTGTTATTTATTGCATTCAATCTATCCTCAATTCTTCCAATTCTTTCTCCTCATCGACCTCATCCTCGTCGTCGCTTCCATGGAGACTAGCTGCCGGTGTGGTCACGCGACTCGAACTAGGACTCGGTGGTTCCGAAATTGGTCGTGGATATTTCACCGAAATTACACCGTTTTCATACTCAGCAGCCGTCAAATCAGGGTACACCTGGTGCAGCGCTTTCATCCGTGCCTATTTATGTATGATTCGTTAAACAAACCAATCACCCATTTAGATGAGTTTTCAAACCTGGCGGTAGAAGATCCCCAAGTTACGCCAATCCAACAAATCACTTAGCCGCTCCGTACGGTTTCGCTGGATGATCCGTTGGCGTCGGTTCAACCTGGTGAATTCGAACATGAATTGTGCGAGTTGTTTCACCGAATCCTCTAACGAGATGTAACGGCGATCGACGACGTAGATGCCGTACGACATAGGGTCGGCAATGTGCTCCTGCATGAAACACCCAAAACCTGATAGGTTCGTGGTGACGCTTGGTATACCCATCACCGTACACTCCGCCGGGGTGTAACCCCATGGCTCATAGTAACTGGGGAAAACTCCCAAGTGACAACCACGTACGAACTCTTCGTAGTCTAATCCGAATAGTGGATTGGTTGAGCTTAAGAACTCCGGATGAAAGACAATCTTTAATTTACAAACAAACATTTCTAATAATTATCTTTCCAAGAACAAATCTCAATTATAATTAATAACTCTAATCCACAATTAGAAAGTTACTTTCTCAAATTATTTTTACCTTAACGCGATCATTTACAGTATTGAAAAGTTTACACCGCCGAACGGAAGTCAAAACAGGATCATTCCAATCATCTACCACATTATGAGTGGTAATTGGAGGTAATCCATCCCTCTGTAAAGCGTAAATGCATCGTTTCAACCGAATATGATCTTCTTTTTGGAGTAAATCAGTCGAATCTGGTAATCGACCACTGTTTCACACAAATAATAAAAAATTACTATTTCCCCGCAAATAAAAACGGGGGTAACAAACCTTAAACAAATCTCGTACATCCGTTTGCCAATTTTCGATTGAATTTCACTGATGGTGTCCCTCAAACTCTTCGTAACTGCATGACCCCGCAACGATTCAACATTGAAGTTGTTTGTTTTCGCCGGAAATATCATAAAGGCCACAACAGTTATGTCGGAATTCGACGATTTTAAATAGTGATTTAAACGCGCTAACGCTTCAACGAAAATATCGGCGCCCTTGTTACCGAACTCATACCGTCCGGCAATGAAAAAATACAGTGTTTTATCCAAATCGAAATCGTAATGACCGTAAAAGTGACCGCGCACAAATTCATGGATTTTATCTTTCGATATCGCGTGCAAATTCTGGAATTCATGGAGAGCAGAGAACTTTTTAACGTTTAACCCGTTTGGCGTGATAAAATCTGGTTTACGTTTCAACAAATGTTCCGCTTCGAAACCGGTGATTTCCGAGACGGTGGTGAAGATATGTGATAAATGTGTGGCCGCACGTTCCATACAGTACCGGTGGTAAATTTGTCGTTTACCCGCTTCTTCATCGACGTTAAACTTGTCTAGGTTATTATAAAAATCTGTTTTACCCGCGCATAGATACCGCCCTAAGAGGGTCGCGTGCGTGGTGAACACAGTAGCTACATCTACATGACGAGTCCGGAGAACGATAAGCCCTAAACCTGCTTGCCATTCGTGGAAATGCGTGACGATTCGCGGTGGAATACTTCCGCTTTGCTCCACATGAGTTTCTACCACGATTTTTCGGAACTATTTTCAAAATTAGTTCACCGCTTTATTTACAAGTAACCGAAAGTGTACTTACATTTTCAATAAAATCAGCGACCATATAACCTAAAATAATCGCATCATTCGCTTCGACATCCAAATGCGGCACTCCCATATTACACGTCTCCCACAATTCCGTCTTATACTCATCTAGTTTCCACGCCGCAGATCCTATATCCATGAGGATAATTTGTGGATTACCATCCACTAACCATCGTCCAGTATGTACCTAACATCCAAAATAAATAAACAACCCAACAAGCGCTCTACAACTAAAACATACCTTATATCCAGAATTACGCATTTTATCCACAGCTTCCTGAAGCTCTGGTGAACTCAACGCACCTTCCTCGACTTCAGTGCGAGCACACTTCTCCTTATACGGTCCAATTAAACAATACTGATCCCCCATTTCCTCCGTGGAAACATACGCTTTCGATCGAATAACAGTATAGATTCCTCCAACTAAAAAATCAACGAACAATAAACCCATAAAGGTGACGGACGTCCGGAGGTGGTTTACCTTTATTTGCAGCCTCCCAAGCGATCTCAAACGTCCAGCGGTTCTCGCACTGGGCAATCATACCCCTGTCCATCATGTTCAGCATATTACTGCACGAATCCGCGCGGTAGAACCGTCTAGACGCCCGTTCTCGAGACATAACTACAACGGCTGGATCCATATTCAAGTTATTACAACACGTTTAACACTATAGGGCGCCCAAGTAACTGGGGCCTTATCGCCCGTACTGTTTCAGTTTTAAACCGCGTAACACGAACCATATTATATCGCATTATGTTACAAGGGTTTTATGCAAAATTAACGGAGTATGAAACGTGTTAGTTTCACGTTTTAAAGTAAAAGCGCAAACATGTAAGGTCATGCAAAACAAAAGGGATATGTTTCGCTCCAAATTTCAAAGAAAACTCAAGGTTTTTTTAATTTTTTTAATCATAAACACATTTATCAGTTATATATTTATTATAAACACATGCGTAAAACAAGCTAATCTAAAAGTCAAATCGCCGGTTAAAAATAGATTTGATCACGGTCAAGTTCATCTGATTTTTAATCTATATTACATCACAAAACTACGTTGCCTAAATTTTAAACTAATGCACAATTGCACTAAACACCCTAAACTATTTCCGTAAATATTAATTCGTACAGAATTAAATCGTAAATACGTAACATACAAATGGAATATTTACGCTTAAATGTGTTTTATAAGGTATTTAGATTTGTTTTAATATAAATCAGTTATGGTACAGTTGACTAAGTGTTATTATGGTTAAATTAGGTACTTACACGTTAAATTTCAGTCAGAAATTCAATAAAATATTGACTGAAATCTTCAATCAAAAAAAGGCTGCAAAACGTCAAAAGGTCACCTTGAACACAACCGGTAACATATGCGCTACGACATGCTGCGCGAATCTATTCACAACATACGTTTAAAGCGGGAAAACAACATGAATTCGAAACACTGGTTAATTAATAGATTTATTTCACACGAAACAAACATTGCAATTACGAGAAACTAAGAATGCGAGTACCATTTAATAGTAAGGCAACGGTGTTAACTAGATCGTGCGGGGCATTTTGTAGTTTTTGTTTCATTGAGATCGACGTCATACCAACGACCAAATGGTACAAATCTGAATAAAACTATAAAACACACTTTTAAAACAAAAATTGTTTGGATATATGATGCAAATTTACCTTCATTTTCGCGATTCCTTCTTCGACAAACTCAGGACTCACTTCCGTGCAATCAACGATAAGCGCTTTCAACGGATTCACCATAAGCATCGCGTAATTCGGCTGCAAAACACCACTAAACGTATATAATTGGCAATTAAAGTGACTTTTGTAAGTTTACCAATTTGATACGTTCCGAGCCAGACCACTCGCGCATTTGCATCACTGCGGTACGCCTTCCCGCCAATAAATTCCAACGTGACCACGCAAAGTTATAAAACAACGAACATTGCGCCATATTATAATATAAATGGTGCTCCATTGCCGTTTGTTTCTCACACACACCTAAGTAAACACTTAATTACTCATATCAACTATAAACACAAACAAACGCACCTTCAGTGTAACAAAACGCATCATGAGAAGGAAACACATCCACACCACAATCCTGCATAATCTAACAATATATATATATAATAACCTCCTTAAAACGCTTGAATAGAATTTACCTGTTTGAGTTTCGGTAGTTTATAATAAACGCCTAAAATTGAATTCAACGCCTTATTTGGCGCGTTTTGTATTTGACTTACGCAAATAAACGCTTTTCGGACAGTGAACTCAATGACTAAAACCGCAGCGATGATTGTGATAACTACACGTCCTCTAAAACGTAATAAATCAATTGGTTGAGCTTTAAAAGTGGGATATGTAAACGCACTCAGAGGCTGGTTTCATTTCCCAGGCTTGGTACGGCATGCTGCTGTATTTGAATATCGCCATTGCGAACGGTGCGAATTTACCGGTGCGAAACTGTACGGTTTGTTTCTCTTCGTTGTGTTTCATATCGTGTACGTTTTCGGTGCTCCAGATGTTTTTGTCGGGGTCCCACTGGCACACGATTGGTACATCGAGCCACAAAACTGTCGTGGGTAATCTACAATAATGTTTGATTAATTATCCGAGTTGTATGAGTGGGTAAATGTACGTTAGGGTGATGAGAATCAGTTTTTCGTATTCGGATTCTTGTAGTTTGTTGTCGGCTTCGATTTCTTCGGGTAAACGAGTGACGCCGGGCTCTGGTGGGGGTGGTGGGATATACTCAACGTTGAATGGGACGTCGTACAACCATTTCGGGATTTGTACTGTTAAGAAGAGTTATGTATAGTTGTGAATGTGTTAAATGTGTAGGTGACGTACGAGTTGAGATTGTGATTTCTTTGAGGACTACTGTGGTGGGTTGTGGTGGTTGGTAGAATAAATCTATGAAGAAAATCCCTCCGATTATCCGGTACAAACGTAAATTGATTTCGTTCTCAGCGACAGTGGTTTGGAGTTGTTCGCGGTATGACTCGTACACTTTATCTATGGATTTTAAGTGTTAACGCCAACGCACATTAGAGTAATTGTTTTATAACCTTCGATTCCGACGTATATTTCGCTTTGATCAACTTTAACATATGGTTGTTTCGTCGGATGGAATCTAAGCACTTCGCCTTCTTCGAGGAGCAAAGCAGCTGCTTTCGCTGCAGCAGCCATTTCGGCGTCGTGAGCCTTTTTTAGGGCTTCAAGGGCATCCTTTCTAGTTTCAACTTTTTTAATCCATTCATATTTGGTCACCTCATTCAAATCTATTCATTTAAACAGAAAATATACAATTGTTTGTTTTGCGCTGGTGCAACTCTACCAAGTAGAAGGTCTTCTGGAATTGGTGGTGGGTTATACGTCCGACACATATAACTATAATGATCATACGGGATGTACATTGCTCGAACACATAAAGCCCAAACATCTATGCTTTCCGGAAACGCAACATCCATACACAATTCAGGGAATTTCAATGACGTTGAGGGCCTAAAACAAACCACCATAAACCACACAAAAGTGTTAATATATATATAAGATATACCTCACAGGTCTTTTAGGGTTCGGATTTGGGATGGGGAGCTGTATCAGCACCCATAAACAAATAGTAAAATATTTATCAACGATAACATAAGTTGATGTTGGTATATTGATGCGGTTAAGCAACCCATCGATGTTTCGTAATAATTTATAAGCAGCACAATCTAAATTGTATTGTTGATAGGTGCGAAACGCGTTTCGTACCTAAAACCACACTAATAACCTATAAATTGTTAAAAGCGATTTAAACATACCAACACCCATTCCTCTTTTTGTTTCGTATCCAGCGCCGGGCAATTCAAGAATGAATCCAGCGTCTCTAACAACTAAATCGACTAAATAAACTCAAAATCGAATATAATAATTGTTGAATTTACCGATAAAACTTCTTTTGATTTCGTGCATGCTTGCTCGATGGTTGTTTCCTCTTTGATTTTGTCCCATAAGTGTAGATATGTGTTCATTTCACCACAATTCGACGGGTTTGGTAAACCATCGCATTTTAAGTATTGAACCCACTAAAATAAATAATACGGGTGAGTGGCGGTATGATGTGTGATATATGTGATAAATACGCCGGATTCGTCGATGAATTGTAGTTCAGTTTCAAGGAAATCTAAGCGTAGTCTCTCGATGTAACCGCATGATTCGCCGAGTTGATCGAGTCGAACGCCTTGTTCCGCTCGATCGCGGATTTCTTTCTCGATGGACGCTACGCGTGCAGCCTCCTGGCGTTTTTTTTCTTCTTCGATAAGCCGCAAACGCTCTATTTCAACGGCGACTTTGAGCTCTTCGCCGCGACGCTGCGCCAATCGTGTCCTGTCCTTCTTCGTCAATTTTTTCTTCATCTAGAAGTGTTCTACCTAAACCTAGTATATATGTGAATATACTAACAATCATAAAACTACCTCTGAATCTTGTACACTCCATATTTCTACCGAAACAAATTAATAATCAACACAAAATCAATATGAAGTTACTCGAAATTTTTTATAGATATATACCTCGTTTCATACGCTCTGCAACCGTCTTGGTTAACTCAGCCAGGAATATCTCTTCCGGCGTTCGATCAGCAAGTCGTTTCTTTCCTTTCTGGAAGAATTACATAAATGTTCCGAATAACACATCATTCACAAATCCGGTTATACGCCGCAAGCATAAGAAAGTTGTCAAAAAAAATTCCAAGTTCAAGATGCTCGTGGGTCGATGATGAGAAATTAAAAAACAACCTCAAAAATCTCAGATTCATTTTTTTTTTTAATATTATTAGAAAGTTTTCGGCTGAATATTTAAGTTACCTTTTTCGGCATTTTACAACAGAATTTTTTTGATTTTTTATATAAATACGACACAAAATGTCAAGGTTTATATATTGAATTGTTTGAAAAACAAACAAAAAAAAACAATTGTTTCAAAAAGTATAATAATTTTCTATCGAAATTTACGTTTGTATTTTTTTTGTGAATTTTTATCTGTACATGTTTGAGTAATAAGAAACGAAAATTGTATAAATAAATATTAATTTGATTATAGTTAAAAAAAATGTACATTGTACATTGAACGAAGACCTCGCAATAATTAATTATGAATAAAATGCAATTTATTAAATTGCAGCAAAAACATATAATGGCCTTACGCGTGTTGTTTATCTCTAAAACGTCCCTGATTTGTGCTTTTAGCACTTTTATTTGCAAGTAACCCCATAATAATTAGTTTTCGTTAAACAATCATTAATCACAGTGTTTGTTAACAAATTACATCAATTCTGCGAATAAGATAATTCAACTAGAAAAATACGTCTTCTAACGAAAAATGCCCTTGTATTTATTATTTATAAGTAGCAACAATAAAAAAAAAATCGCGCTAGATACTAATAGAAAATTAGTTCTACTTTCTAGTTATTAAATATTATAATTTACCAATAAACGATTTCCGGTTTATATTTGCATTTTTAATACTAAAAAATACATTTGAAAAAACCATTTATTTTAATCGTTAATTGATTACTTATTTATTACTAAAAGGCGTTAAATATCCAAGAATGAATTAACGAAATATTCTCTCAAGTATATATGCATATATATATATATATAGTGGAGGTAAACATGGTCTTGCGTATTCGTCTGCTTTCACTACAGATTCTTTTCGTAAGAAGGTAAACGGATTTGTTGTATCAGTATGTGTTTAATGTTCAACCACATCGGAAGGTTCACTCAATATTGTCTCAGTTCTTTCATATTTAGTGTGTTTAAACAATTAATTTATTAAATATATATGTTGTAATCATTTGTTGTGTTAAACATTGTAAGTATTTACTATTCAAAAGTCTAAAACGCATTTAAAAACCAAAAATGAAATGTCTCATTTCTGCATTTTTTGTCTAAATGCCCAAATAAATAAGATTTATACTATTTTTGTAGAATTTGTGTATAATTAATTTCGTGGTTTTGTATGTTGTTTTTGACAAATAATTTATTTAAATTTTCGGCCTAAATATTTCTAAATAAAAGCGATACTTTCTATTATTGTAAAATTAGCGTGTATATTTATCTCGGAACAAATCACATTAAATAGTTTTAAAAAGAAAGTTCACTGTTTGAATACATTGTAATGTATAATAAAACTAATTGCGATCCTAAACTATTTAAGTACCAATTCATTGAACATGTACAATAATCACCTTGAGGCATTAAAAAACAATTCGTTTTTAATGCAAAACACGCAAACGCGTTTTTATACCTACTAAACAATGCAGTAAATATTTTCGAGATGTTTACAATAAATAAATAAAAAAACTCACCGCTTATGAATTCTGGTTTTTCCAGTGTTGCAATGGTTGTTCATACGATAACCATTCCTGAATTCATGTCTGGTAAGAATATCTTCATAACTGGGGCAACAGGATTCATGGGCAAAGCGTTAATCGAGAAACTCCTTCGGTCATGTCCGCAAATCGGAACGATTTATATTCTTATGCGACCGAAACGTGGAAAGGATTTAGCTGAACGTTTGGTCACCCTCACCGATGATTTGGTATGTATTTAATCGATAACCCCTTAGCAACATTGTCTATTTGGACTTTATTGCTTAGTTCATTAAATACCTGTAATAGTTTAATTTGTTACACTTTCAATTTGTAAGTATGCTTGATGATTTAATATCTTGCGCCTAACTATATAAAGTACATCAACCCGCAATACATATTTGTATTGCACGATTTGAGTATGAATTTGTGTAAGGGGCAATATATCCTAATTTAAAAACTATTTATAACAAAAACACAACCTCTAATTATATTAATAATTAAATTCCTAGTAGCTTAAACTACTATAAACCTGTTGTATTCATAGTTAAGCGTTTAATATTCGAGCGAAATTAAATTTGATATATATTCCGAAACAGTTATACGAACGATTAAAACGTGAACAACCAAATTTAGTCCTTTCCGAAAAGATAGTCCCACTAGCAGGCGATATGTCGGAATTGCGCTTAGGTCTATCCGACTCAGACCGTCAATTATTAATCGACAACGCCAACATCATCTACCACGTCGCCGCATCCGTACGCTTCGATGATTCGTTGACCGCGGCAACCATCCTAAACATTCGCGGCACGCGAGAAGTATGTCAACTAGCTCTGGAAGTGAAACAATTACTAGTTCACGTGCACGTTTCCACAGCGTTCGCAAACTGCGACCGAAAAATGGCGGACGAAGTGTTGTACCCAGCGAAAGCGGATTGGCGACGGCTCATCGAAATCGCCGAGAAATTCGACGGTCACATCCTAGCAATTCTCACCGAAAAGTACATGGATGGCATGCCGAATACGTATTGTTTCACGAAACAAATTGCGGAGCACGTCGTGCACGATATGCTCCAAGGACGAGTTCCAGCATCAATAATTCGACCCTCCATCGGTAATTAATCATTTTTTAGTAGTTGAATATGTTTACTAAGCGTTTTAATGTTTAGTGATCAGTACATTGAAAGATGAGCCAGTTAAGGGGTGGATTAATAACTTTAATGGTCCTGTTGGTATTCTCGTTGCGTATGGAAAAGGTAATCATTAAACCAACAACTTTAACTTGAATTATAATTGATTTTTTTGTTCGGAAAGGTATATTAAGAACATTGTACGCTAACGAGCGATATAAACCAGATTATATCCCAGTGGATATCGCCACTAAAGCTATAGTGGTCGCCAGTTGGGATTTAGGCCTCCGGAGGAATAAAACGGCAGCGGAGGTGACGCATTGCTCGTCATACAACGCGGATTGGTTGCGTCCGAACGCTGAAACACTTACAAAGAGCTGCATAAACGGCACTAAAGAAACGCCGTTCAATGACGTTCTTTGGGTTACTTCAACACACACCACCACCAGTATCTTAAACTTTTATATACGAACCATACTCTTCATGGTCTTACCAGCGCTGCTCGTTGACGGTTTGTTGAAGCTAACCGGTAGGAAACCAATGTAAGTTTACCGTTGAGTGCGGAAGTTTTCTGTTATTATAAGTTATATTTATTAGGTTATTGAAAATCCAGCGGAAAATATTCATTGCCCAGATGTCGTTGCGATATTTCCTTAATAATGAATGGAATTACTCGAATCACAATTTGTTGAAAGTGCAGAAAACGATCACAGCGACTGATATGGCGGATTGGGATTATGAGTTCATGAATAATGACCTGATGGCGTATATAAAGCACGCGGTGCACGGGTGTCGATTGTATTTGTTGCGGGAATCGGATGCAATGATCCCGGCAGCGAAACGTCATTATCGACGCATGTGGTGGATTGATTGTTTCGTTAAAATTCTCTTGGTCGCCGTCTTCAGCTGGATTGTATGGAGGCTGGACTTTGTCCAAGGCCGCTTCCAACGGATGAGTAATACTTGGTAGATAATAAATTAAATGTACACATATAATTAATAAATTTTATTTTTACTTGAATATTTCTGTGTTTTGCCTCAAAACGCTTATTGAAATGCTCGACCCTTGACCTTTTGCGGATTGTTTTCGTTTTAAAATTAAAACCAAACAATACCTAATGAATATTAATAATTGATTTCGTACTTATAACAACAATGACATTAATCTAAATCGGCAGTTTTAAACCGAACGCGATTCTAAACGCACAATCACGTTATTTATTTATAAAACGGTAAGTCATCAAATTGCAACAATTATTACTTGAATTAAATATATTTGAGTTATTTTTAATAAAAAAAACATCGTAGAATAATAAATGTGTACGAATTTTAATTTATACAACAAACGCAAATACGATGCTGCACCGCAGAAATAACCACACAAAACTGTACATTCATTCTCATTAAAATACAATCGATCATATCGAATTTACATACAATCAATTTATTACATATATTAACAATGCAATTTCTAAAAATGTACTTGATACGGGTGCATTATATCATATTTGAATTAAAAGTGAATTAATGTTACTATTTAAGTAAATACGTTATTTGAAAAATCGTTAATTATTGAAAGGACTCGAATCAGAGAGCAACATGGACCAACAAGCAATACCAGAATTTTATGCGGGCCGTAATATTTTCATCACGGGCGCCACTGGTTTCCTTGGCAAAGTCCTGATGGAAAAACTACTGAGATCTTGTCCAGATATTGGTAAAATCTATATAATACTACGGGAGAAACGCGGTAAAACTGTGAAGGAACGCGTTGATTTTATGTTTTCGGATGGTGTAAGTAGTGAATTCAATTTTTGTGTGTGCAATAAGCATTGTGTGGTTTGTTTTAGTTGTTCGATTTGTTGAAAAGTGAGCAACCAGGCGTGATCGATAAGAAAGTAGTTCCGATTAAAGGGGATTTAATGAAATTGCGATTAGGTGTATCGGAAGAAGATTATCAACGTATTACTGAGTCAGTTTCAGTTATTTTCCACGTTGCTGCATCGGTGCGATTCGACGATTCGCTTAAAGATGCAATTATATTAAATACTAGAGGGACGCGTGAAGTTGCTCAAATGGCTCTTGCCGTCAAGAATTTAACGGTAATCTGCGCCTATAATTATGCAATATTAACTACAAAAGTGAATATAGTAATAAATTAACTAAATTACGCAATTAAATTCCCATATGTGTGTTACACATTGCATACTTAGAGGCGTTTTAGAATCGAATTTATTTTTGTGCAGGTTTTAGTGCATGTTTCGACGACTTATTGCAATTGCATCAGGGGTACAAATATAATAGAAGAATTATACCCACCGCCGGCAGATTGGCGCAAAGCGATTGAGATCGCTGAGAAATTCAATCCAGATGAACTAGCTGTATTCACAGCCAAGTATATGGAGCCCTATCCGAACACTTATACATTCACGAAAGCTCTCGGGGAGCACGTGATAAATGATTTATGTTTGGGTAAGATACCAACGATTATTTGTCGGCCGTCGATTGTAGTATCGACGCTAAATGAACCATACAAAGGGTGGATCGATAACTTTAACGGACCCATCGGACTTCTAATGGCTTGCGGAAAAGGTATTAGGTTATCATGGCGTACCAAATACGAAATAATATAACACATTTCTATTTAGGCTTAATGCGGAGTAGTTATATAGATTCGGAGATCACATCCGATTTTATACCGGTGGATATCGTCGCGAAATCAATCATCGTCGCCAGTTGGTACATGGCAATGAAACAGTAAGTCTGCGATGACATTCGTTTAAAATATCATATAACACTAATTCCGAAAAGATGTTTAATTAAAGTGGAAGTGATGCACTGCTCCAGCGGCTACCACAAGTGGATGACAATGGGGGAGTTAATCAATATAGGACGCGTTCTGTCGCGCGAGATACCACTAAACGATTTGATTTGGGTGCCGAAAGGATTCATCACAAAATATAAATTCGTCGCTTATTACCGAACGGTTTTATTTCATTTAATACCAGCGATATTCCTCGATTGCGGTTTAAAACTCATGGGCCACAAACCATTGTACGTATTTAAAATACACATTTAAATCAAATTAATCACTAAGCACTACAGGTTGATGAGGTTACAAACAAAGATCTACAACGCCTCGCTGCAACTCCGATACTTCACGAGCCGCGAATGGGAATTCGGCAACAACAAGTTGTATACGTTAAACACGAAAATATTACAACAAGATGAACAACACTGGGCGTAATTTGTACAACAACAATCCTTGTATAGCCAAATTAAATACATTTGTGTTTTAGTTACGATTTTCGTACCGCAGACGCGGAATTATTCATCAAACACGCGATTATAGGTGCCCGAAAATTTCTATTCAAAGAATCGGACGAAACGCTTCCACATGCCCGCATACATTACAAGAGGTAATACACGAAATACATTCATTTCGAAACGAATTAAAACCAAATCTGTATTTACAGAATGTACTGGGTCGATAAGGTTGCAATGTTTTGCCTGTACTCGTTTCCGGTTTGGCTCACTTATAGGTTAGATCTCATTAATATGGTCACCACTGCTGCGTCGAATTGGGCCGAAAGTTATTTTACTTTAGAAAATGTATAACAATCACACCACAACTACGAAAACGAAACCCCAAAGGACAACATTCTAGTGAGATACCAACTATAGCCAAAATGAATATTTTCCAGATCAATCTAAACAATTATTCCATAAAATGGATTCTAACCACTAAAAATACATCACTAATCTCATAGAGTAGTTTGCAATTAATACATTTATAGTTAATTTGAATGAAATAGATTCATATTACTAAAATGAAAATAAATAAATTAACTTTAAAACAATATTAGGATCCTTAAAACCGTACCATTTTATAGTATAGAAGTATAATAATTTAAAATAAATATCCGGCCCTCGTTGGGAGACTTAGGCGGCTCCTTCGTGGAGTTACCTTGACGTGGTGGTGGGGTTTAAGCAGTCCTCACCAATCTGATATTAGATTATTATAGCGAAAGTAATATTTCGTTTTAAACTAATATGTATTTAAGATTTTAAATATCAGAGAATTGGTGAGCGCTGCAACTAACAACTCTTTTGGGATCGCCGTGTTGCATTCGTTATTAGTTTAAACATAGGTTTAATATATACTTGTCTGTGGTTTATTGTCTTGGATTTAGAATAAATTGCAGTTCATAATTCGTATTTTTGTAATGACTGTTGAAATAATTGTTAAACTTACATGTTGTACTGTTTTATTATAACGGATCAAAATGTAATAAGGTTTCTAGGACAAGAACATTTTTTACATGCATATTATCGATTGAGATGAAATTTAATTTTCATTGCTAAATTTCATGCTCGCTTGATTCAATAAATTATAGAATTTGTCAAGTAAACATGAAAAATCTGCAATATCATGCACTGAACTTTCTTATACGCATTTCGGTTAAATTATATATATATATAGACTATTTACCTAATTTATAGTATTTTACTAACCTTTGGAACTCCTTTTCACTAAATTATTTCATAGAATAAATATTAACTATCAAACTACAAATTATGTAATTTTTGTTTTTTTATTCCAATACCATTTATTAGTTTCCGGTACCTTTTTTGAAAAAAAAAATTTCAAACAAAAGTTATGCGAAATATTAACATCTTTAAATTTTAACCTAACAATTTGTAAGTGTAACCATTTTTGAGTAATTACAGAAACCACAAAAAATGACTAGAGTAAACATGCACTTCCGGTTTGGATATTGTTTTCAACAATAGGAGGTTTTCTTGCCAGGCGTATACAAAATGTTAAGTTTGAAGTTTCATAATTTTACCTTTAGCCGTTTGAGCTGTAGAGCGCTCACAGACACTGACACACACACACTGACGGACGTCATTCCAAAAATAGTCGTAATCGTTTCAGGGAAGGTCAAAACGTATATTTCCGTTAAAATCTCGAGTTCGAAAATTTTCATGATTACAAAAGTTACTTATACTGCGTATAAGACAGTAAATACTTAGGTCGTTTTGTAAATAATAATTGTGTTGATTCATTTATTATGAAAGTTGTATGATAAGAAAAATACCAATCGATTAGAGATACTAAACGAAGTGAAACGTCATTATCATTACTTGCTGTTTTAATATTATTATTAAAATTGCGTCAGCATCTTATCCTCATCATCATGATCACGTGTGTTTGTTTTTACCTATATAATGTGAGGAACCAAATGCTCTTGTGCTCTCGTGCTCAGTAGCAGCAACAGCAACAGTGCGTGATTCAGTGCGGTGGTTCAACGTTTTTCAATTATTTAAGACAAAAAAGGGTGGGTGACACATTTATAGCGTTCACACTTGCATCTCCGTTGAATCATGTCCGTTTTTACAGTTCGCACTTTAGGGAAATTGCATTCATCTTAAGATAATGCATTTTACTGTTAACCAAATTTTGATTTATTGAAATATGTGAAAAATAAAAAATTCAAAAATTGGTTTTTTATATATATTTTTGAGCTGTGATGGATTATATTCGACATCTTGATACGCACAAAAATATTGCGTAATATAAAAAAACGTTTGTTTTGTTCACGAAAATAACGAGTTTTTTATTTTAATTCGTGGCTTATGTACATAAACCTTTGATATTCCAAATCACAAGGCTAAAATCTGACCAATTATATATTGAAGGCCGAAGATAATAATATCAATTGCACCTAATTTTTGCTAAATGTAAAAAAAAATTAATAATCTATTTTTATGTTGTATTAATAAAACCATATTGCGTCGTTATGTTATATGTATTGTATATAGATATTTAGGATGATCTCTCAATCTCTCTTTTACTTTACCTTCCTTTGAATAGATGTTTGAAAATAGTGTCATTTCGTATAAATGATACATGATTTAATGAATTGTGTGTGTCATTATGTTTACAGATCAAAATGGGCCTTTGGTTTGATTCTTTCCTGACAGAACTAGCAGTGTTGCTGGTATTTCTAGTATCTATAACGTTTTTGTATACAAAACACAAATTTGGTTATTGGACGCGTAATGGAATGAAACAACTTGAACCATCATTTCCGTTCGGTAATGTTGGCGGTTTAATCCTTCGAAAAGAAGCTCCAGGCATATCATTCCAGAAACAGTACGAATATTTCAAGAAACTAAACGTACCATATGGCGGCATTTACTTTACATTTCGACCAGAATTAATGCTAATAGATCCAGACATAATAAAAACAATTATCATCAAAGATTTCCAACATTTCACCGATAGAGGTCTATTTACTGACGAGAAATATGATCCGCTTTCCGGCCATTTGTTTGTACTCGATGGTCCGCAATGGAAAAACATGCGCGTGAAACTAACACCGACATTTACGTCTGGTAAGATGAAAATGATGTTCCACACAATGGTAGCGTGTACTGATGAATTAGTGAATATATTCCAAGAAAAATCGATGAAATCTGAACCGATAAATATCAAAAATATCTTGGCTAGATTCACATCAGACGTGATTGGATCATGCGCATTTGGCATCGAGTGCAATGCGTTAAAAGATCCAAACAATGAGTTCTTGAAATACGGCATCATGGCCTTTGAACCCCGAGGCTTCGATGTCATTCGCCAGTTGACGGCGTTCTTGGCACCCGGTGTTTTAAAAGCGCTCAATATTTCATCAATGAACAAAAGCATCACGGATTTCTTCTTATCGATGGTGAAAGACACCGTTACTTACCGGGAAGAGAATAACGTTTTCCGCAAAGATTTCATGCATCTTTTACTACAATTAAAGAACCAAGGGAAATTATCTGAAGACGATGGTACAATTAAGGGGAATACTGCATTAAAAGCGGGCGCTGAGAACCTAACCATTGAACAAATCGCCGCCCAATGCTTCGTATTCTTTTTGGCTGGCTTTGAAACATCCTCGACAGCAATGACGTTTTGTTTGTTCGAGTTGGTAAACAATCCAGATATTCAAGACAAACTTCGCGACGAAATTAATACAGTTTTAAATAAATACAACGGTGAAGTAACTTACGAAGCAGTTATGGATATGCATTACTTGGACAAAGTTGTAAACGGTATAAGACAAACACAACTTGATAATACTTAAATACATTAATGTTTTTGTTTGTTTTTATAGAAACTTTGAGGAAATTCCCACCGCTACCGTTCTTGATTAGAAGATGTAGTCAAGCTTACAAATTACCCAAATCTAATTACACTATTCAACAAGGTGATTTTATACGAATCTCAACTCTTGGCATGCAGCGCGATCCTGAATATTATCCAAATCCAGACAAATTCGATCCTGAACGATTTTCAGAAGAAGAAAAAGCAAATCGGCCACACTGCACGTTTATGCCTTTTGGCGATGGACCTAGAA
This sequence comes from Nebria brevicollis, assembly GCA_944738965.1. Classification (NCBI taxonomy): domain Eukaryota; kingdom Metazoa; phylum Arthropoda; class Insecta; order Coleoptera; family Carabidae; genus Nebria; species Nebria brevicollis. Next base: position 7,014,677 of record OX122909.1, read on the forward strand.
ATTGTATTGGTAAGATATCTCTTATCATATAATAATTTATTATAAAATAACAAATATATAATCGGATTTACGAAACTTGAACATACTTTTGGCATGAATCACCCACTTCGTTTATACAACACTTTTAAACGGAGCAGATTTAAATAAAATCAACGAAAATAACAGTTCAATTCTGTTTTTCTCTTCTTCAAATAACGCAAAACTACTCAAAATCATGCTTTTGACCCGTTTTAACAATGTGAAAGAATAATGTGACATGAAAACAATAATATACGAAGTAAGACGAAATATGATGGAATATAAACGTGGTTGCGTGTGTTGTTATTAATACGTCTGCGTTAAGTAAAGAAGTACGTCTATAAGCTTTAAACGACATTATCGCACATATAAAAGACATCTACATTATTTTTATGACGTTACTTATATCTGACTAAGGAATGTAAAGAATGTTCAAGTTTCGTGAATCCTAGTATAGGTTTCTTGTTTGTTGCCTAGAAATTCATATATTTTTTAAAAATATTATTTTCAGGTTTACGTTTTGGTTTAATGCAAACAAAAGTTGGCATCGTGACTCTTCTCAAGAATTATAAATTCGTCTTGAATGAAAAAACAAAAGTGCCATTAGTTATGGATCCAAGTAGTTTTATTATGTCCACAAAAGGTGGTATATGGTTAGATGCCCAAAAAATAGTATCTTAATATCAAACTTGAATTTATCTTATCTAGAATAACAATTATTCATAGATACCGATAAGTAGTAGCTAAGATAAGTGCATTGATTTCATTATAAACATTGTATCACATCTATGAATAAATAACTTTATTTAAAATGTTCGTATAATTATTAAATTTTATTTATACAAATGCTTTTAACATATATGTATATATAACTAATATTTTATCAGTCTATTATATATATATATCATACACACACACACTGCCACATAAATTTATGTTCATTTATGTAGAATAAGGAAGATTCACATATATATAGATATACATTTGATAATGCACTTGCTGGTTGGTCTATAATTATAGATTAAACATTACTAAACGAATATTACATAAATTATTTATTAAATTTAGTTGTATAAAAATGTTCATCTCTTGATTTTAAGAAAAATATTATTAATAATTCTTAGTAGGTAGGTAGTAAAAAAAACGTTTCAAGGCACTTTCATATTACTTCATAGTAAAATGGCTTCTAATATTAGAGCAGTCCAGCCATAGGCGTGTTTTGTTGAGCAAGAAAAGGATTCTACTTTAACTTGTAATATATGTTACTGAACGTTTCATGTTTAATGATAGTAAATAGGTAGATATTATTATGAAGGTGTTTGAACGTCGTTTTCTTAAAAGATGATTTGAATTCGCAACAATTTTAGTATAAATAAAAATAAATAATTTTGTTGTTTGTACGTGCAAACAAAACCTTCATTATCACATCACTATGAAATACGAAACTACATCAATATTTAGTCTTGACCTTGTTTTGAAAGAATATTCAAAACATATTTACGAACTAAAAGCCTTTATAACAAAAATGACAATAAGTCTTTAATTATATATTTATCATTTATAGTAATATCTAATTAAAACAAAAAACTCACATTGTTTCAAATGTCTCAAATTGATTATTCTAAACCAGTGTCAATATGATTTACATAATGAGATTATTTGTTATTCATTTTTAAATATATTCTATATTTGAATATATTTTATAGCAGTAAGGTTCAAAAGAATAAATCTATGAATAACACACTAGTATACTATTTCGGGAAAGAGCAACATTATTTTTGCGTATTTCTGTATCGATAGCACATCAGTAAATTGAATTACATCTCACTTTGTTATTTCATTCTTATTAAAATATACGTTGCATAGTTGTGTCTTTTATCGTATGAATTATTTAAAACATTGTTTAATTTGAACCACGTCCCAATCCGAGGTATATATTTCAATATGGCGTTGTACAAATAATGAAACATATTGTAAATCTGTTCAGATCGTGAACATACAAAATGTCGTTATTCAAAAATCAAAATATTTACGAATATCAATAATTTGTCGTTGTTCAAGAAAGTAATTAAATACGCGTAAACAAAATATATGTTGTATTAGGATTTTGGCGTTATAAAAACTCATCCATCAAATAATTGTACCTATAATAGGTACCACAATTGGAATATCTATATAGTTAGCCCTTAATCAGCCAGATTTTATTTGTTTCTCCGAAACAAATCTATTAATAAAAAAAAGTTTGCTAGAAATTTGTGGACAAAAAAAAATAGACGTTCGACTCGGTTATAATAAAAATATCGAACAAACGCAAAGTATGAGTTATTTAACAAATATGTATGTAGGTATCATGATTATTTTAAGGGTGCGCCAATCGAATTAATTATTAAGATAAACAAAAGAATATGTTCTAGCAAACAACAAACTGGTTTATATCACAGTTATTTTAAGACAAATCATCCTATTACAATAGCATTATTTTGGCAAATAATAAACATTCCATCAAATACTAATTAATAATCTATCACCCCACATACATTTCATCTACCACCTGCATTCTCCGCAAAATATCCCAACGTCTTTAAAGTCCGTGTTACTTTCGTCACTAAGGCATCCTTATATTTCCAAATCGTCGTATCCATAACGCTGTTACTTTTAAATACTTCGCATGACTTTTTCAGCGTTTTCACACAATCAGCTCTGTAATGCTGAAGTTGGGCGTCCGCCGTTTCAATCGCATACGACGTACAACTTCCCGACAAACACGACAATGGAAAATGATTATGTAATGTTAAGACTCGTTCAGTATTATGGAAACACTTGACGTATTGGTTCGGTTTCGTAAAGTTTTTCGCTCGATACACATGCTGGAGCATATGCATATATTTCGGTACATCTTTTATCCAGCCGTGCGTATGTAATAAATCATCTAAGAAATATACGTTGCGAACGTTATAAGAGGCGCGTTCTTCTTTCTTTATTTTGAGCGCTTTTGGAACAACAGCATCCATAAGTTGTTTCCAATTCTCGTGCTCAACGGGCATTATCACTTCATCTATATCTAGCAACGCAATGTACTTGTATTGGTACATGTGCTTGTAGAAACAATCATTGTATGGTATTAATTCGTTTTGGCGTTTGTGGTTCGTTTTTTTCGTGAGGTAAAGATGCTGGAAAGCTGGAATATTTGGTTGACCACCTGCTAGACTAATAGGTGTCACTTGGACATGTCCAGCTTGCTCGTAATGTTTCAAAACTTTACTAATATTAGGGTGGACTTGTAATTCGTAGAAGAATATTTTCTCGGCACCTAACAGTTTAAGCAATTCGATCCATTCCACCAGTCTGACTGATAAGTCTTCGTGAAGAAAGTCTAAACCTTTGACGCAAACAGCAAAGTCCTTTTTCTTTTCAGGCACATCATAAATAACTCGTAAGTTATTGGTGGTGTTGTCGCACGGTTTTTCTACCAATGACACTGATGTCGGCACTAGATTTCTGTAGGTTTCTGGTATAGGACAAGCAATCAAGTATGGTTGGTAAATACCTTGTTTATAATTGCCCCATTTTTTGTACCAAATATATTTGTACTCAAATGTTTTCACTATTAACGGGTTCTTTTTGCCTTCGTACCACACTTGACAATGGGTTGTAATAATTGGCTCGATTCGATCAATCATGCCTAGTATTCGAATTGCAGCACCCATTCGATTTTGTTTTCTGGTATCGTAGTAGGCGCCGTACAATTGAAAAGTACCGTTGGATGTTCGTAACGTTTGCCAGTAAATATTGTTGAACTCTAATTCGAAAACACTTGGGAATTTCGCACAAGTCGAGTTTATGTACATGGGTTTGTTTTTATTTTTGTTCCAGTAAACGATGGGTAGGCTCGGCATTCTGTTTTGTACCTCTTCCACAAGTTTGTCCTCGGACAAACTGGGCGACTTATCGACATCTGGTTCAAGGTCCATGCTCTCGGTGGTTGAATCAGCATGGCGCGTCAGTGGGTCCAGTCGCTTTTGAAGCAGAAGTCGTCCGCTTACGGCGCCTAGAGGAGGCACAGATACTTGTAAACTGTAGCCGCGAAGTTGGAAGACGGTCAACATCACCAGCACCCAGAGGAATATGAGGAAAACCAGTTTGGAGATGAAACGACCACCTCCTGAACCTCGGAAGCAGTTCATTAGTTGATTAGTTATTGTCAGCTCTGGAACAACATTTAGATAACATCAATAATAAATCATGATCAAGTTTTTCGTAAAAAATAATAATAATTAAGGAACGACCATAAAAATATAGTAGGTTTTGAAATAAAATAATCGGAAACCTATAATTGGTATAATCATAAAAATGAACAATATTATATTTTATACCACATAATCGTATAGTAGAATAATTTAATTCCTTGTACTGGCATTTACTTATTATTAGATCTCTTTTCACACACACACACACGCAAAAAAAAAAAACACCAAGCATGAATTATAGGTAGACAAGCCAACCGATGAAATTTCTATACTGAATTGTATTGTATTGTATTATTCCATCAGAACGAAAAGTAACGGTGTTTCAGCTGCTTCAAATCTAGAGAATCATCATTACTTACGAAAAAAAACCAACAGCAGTTTATATCTAATTGGATTGAATTCTAAAACCCCACACTACACTTAAGTGAACAGCAATAAAGAGCATAAACAGCTGACAAAGCTTGCTCTATCTACAAGCCATATGTTACAATACATACATACATAGTTATGTTGCATAGAAATAATAGCATCTGCATACATACACAGATCGTAGAAACTGTGAACCTGCGACCTCAGAAAATATACATACATACACATAGAATTGACTTAACTAATTATAATTTTGACGTCTTTTATTTATCTTTAGTATTACCGCTATAAACGGTAATATTTTTTTGATAATTTCCTTTAAAAACATAGTCTACAGATAGAAATTGTTAAAATAAAATTACTCTCTACTTAACGATAGTTTTCTGCTTAATCAAAACAAAAATTAATGACGCCATCACCTTAGTCACGAATTTTTAATAAATATCTAATTATTTGCAACATATTTTTTTATAAATTAGTTGTAATAAACTCAAGGTAAATTAATCATATATATATTTAAATATTATTATGATCAAGCATCAACATAAGAAATAATAAAAACGTAATATAAATATGGTAAAAGTTATCGACAAAATATTATTTGTTTATGAATTATAATACAAATAATAATTAACAAAAATTTAATGACGTTATTTCTGGCTAGCTTGCACATCTGCTACTATACATATAGATGTACGCAATGGCAATGACTCCACTGTTGTGGTACTTATATGTGTACTTGAAAAGGAATTATAGCATGCACTATTGGCGCATAAGGTTTCTTTTGAAATACGCGTTAAATTCAATAAAGTAACTATAATAATATTAAGAGTAACGTAACGTATTTAGGGGCTTGTTTTCATAAAAAAATAGAAATGAATTTCATTAGCAATCAAATTATCGTTAAGTTTAATTAGGAATAATGTCTAATAACTAGTCCACACGTTAGCAAAATTAGATGTATATTAAAGAAAGCCAATTTTACAATCGTTATCGTTTATTTAAAACAATTTACAAATTAATATAAATTGTAGGTACGTAGGTACTTAACAGGCGAATAATGAATTGTTTCATATTACTGCCTTTATATGTGTAAACAAAAACATGTTTACAATTATACATACATATGTGTAATTATAGCACTTATGATCAAAAATCTACTACTATGAAATGAAACACTTATTTTGCATTTATCAAATATCTATTAGAATTACCAAAGATTAATATTTTCATTTACGAGTGAAACAATAAATTGCATTTTATATACATTTTTGAGTAGTACATACATATACGTATGGTGATATTTATAGCTTAGCAGGTTTGTATTTGATAAGAGAATATAATCAAATTAAGAAACAAAAAATGTTGGTAATTTTACAAAAGTATTTGTCACTTAATAAACACAAAAACTGCGAATCTTGTATCACGAGCTCTGTATCAACTGCACACAACAAACGTATCACTGTGACTAACTTCATATTCGATGGAACGTCGAGCTTTTACATTGAAGACCCGATAAAAAAAAACATAAAAACACACGGCGTGCATAATCGCTAGAACTCCAAATTGATTTAGTATAGAAGTATAGAAGAAAACATGGTGTAAGACTGATTTTTGTTCATCTAAATGACTGCTACATGGACATTAAAGTCTATTATTTTATCGAAAAGTGAGTCCATAGAGTAAAATGCATTTTTAAGAAACCTACGGCCATTCATGCTAACTAACTCAGTAGGGGAATTTTAAGTTCAAGAGTTGTTGGCACATCTGGCTTCATTTAAAACAGATATATCACCCTTTTTCCTACGAAAGATGATATTACACATACATGTTACACTAAAGAAAAATATTCAAACGTCCTATTCGGTTTCTTACTAATAACTATATTTAGCAAATAACAATTGCCAGGAACAACTATATACATACATACATATAGTTTTTTTTTGTTCGTTAAACATTCTTTAAAGTTATTTTTCACATAAAATAACAAACACACATGTAGATAATGTATGAAAAATCGGCTTCTACTAAACAAAACGTTACATCATTTGAAAACGGATAGATCTTCTTCACAATCAGGATGTACACGGATTACATCATGATTATACACAATCATTTTTACTTCTATCTATATACGTTCAATAAGTGTCATTAATTGATTGGATAGACCTTGACTATTTTAAATTAATTTGCAAATTGTCCTTTTAGTTTCCAATTACAATTGGAAATTTACCTTATTATTTAGAAAATGATAAATACATACATATACTATATGTACGTAATGTTTATTAGCAAAGTTACATTGCATGATATTTCATTATTTATAGTAATTAGGATTTGTTTATACGTTTTAAACCACTATGTTTTATTGGTCGTTTTTAAAACTATTTCGCATGAGTAGTACTACGATAATAATAAGCAATATATTTGTATCAATCAACAAAGAGTATGCAAAGAATACAACGATCCTGATGCGCAACGCAGAATCTTTTTTGACCTAAGAAATAGTAACGGCACAATTAGTAGCGTAGGAATATAATTTAGCTAAGCTCCTAAATGAATTTGGGTTTTGTTAAAACATTGATGACAACATTATAATAAGTCATCAGCTCCAATGATAAGATTCGTATAAAAATAATAATAAATAATAGTCATTTATTTTTTTTATTTGTTTGTCAGGTACAAACAAAGTATTTTTAAAAGTCTCACAATTTATAATGAAATATATATGCACTTGTGAAAAAAGTTGTTATTGTTTTATTTTGATAATTGTACATTTATTGGTTATTTTTAACAAAGAATGACGTCATTATATAATTATCGGTGTGCCCTTGTAAGTGTGATTAGGTAATAATAAAAAGAAAATCTTTTGATAATGTTAGTTTAAAGATTGAAATATCTTAAATTTGTATGTATATTCTTGCTTCTTACAGAAAGCTGTATAAGTACAAACATCATATTTGTATAAAACATCTGCAGTGTCATGCACTGAACTTTCTTATACGCATATGGGTTAAACCATATCGTAGTTATATTATTTTTCTAATTTATAATATTTGTTCTAACCTTTAGATCGCTTTAACACTAAATATATATCTTAGAATAAATATTAAATGTCAAACTTCAAATTCTTTAAGTCTATTTTGTTAAACAATTGACAGGCGCAGATGATACGATTTATGTAACAATATATATAATAAGCAGAAATTTATTTTGAAACCAGTACTTTTTTTGGAAAAAAGATTCAAACAAAAGTTGTGCTAAATATAAATATCATTAATTTTTGTTCACAAATATTTTCTCTAACTGTAACCATTTTTGAGTAATTGCAGAAACTGCAAAAAATGACTAGAGTAAACGTGCACTTCCGGTCGGATTATTGTTTTCAAAAATAGGACACACACACACACAGACGTCATTCCAAAAATAGTTGGAATCGATTCAGGGAAGATCAAAACGTATATTTCCGTTAAAATCTCGAGATCGAAATTTTTCATGATTACAATACTTACTTATACTGCGTATAAGAAAGTAAAAAAATAAATAAAGATGAAGTGTGTTTACGTATTAAAACTTAGTGCTGGTGTAATGTAATATCATCGGAGACATAACATGTGAGGTGAACGTTCGTGTTTTTATTTTATTAATTTTATTATGATGCGCGATAAAATTGAAACTGGCGCCAAGTAACCAACATACATACATACATGCATGCATATAACGTTTCTCATGTAAAATAAAAGATAATTGATGATAATCACAGTGAAGGACACGCCAGATGAAATTGTATCTCAACTTGTTTATTTATAATAGGTAGGTAGGTATACAACATTTTAAATTGCTAACGTGTTATTTTATGCTTCAGAATAATTTTCTGTTAAATATATATATATGCATGTATGTATGTTTGCTTCTACTCTGGTGCTTGGCTAAGACGACAGAGGGCAGTGAACTATTATACGCCAATGCTAGATCATTTGTCGCCCCCGGTCAAATACTCAATAATTTCTATCTAAATGCCATTTATTATATACATTCTGCAAGTCTATTAAAAGAAATGCTTAATGCTAGTTTCAGAAAGAGAACCCAGTAGTTTATGTTTATTTGGGTCCTTTGCATACTATGTACATATAAGCGATCCCGTGTCTACTTCCGGGCTGCTCTATGGGTTTGTCGTCAGAATTATTAACACACCTTAAAGCCTCGTTTACACTGTCACAATGTTGAATCACAATTGAAATACGAACGAACGTTTTCCGTATCTGGTGGTAGCATATTGGAAAACGACTAATTAGTAAATGACATGAATTCGTTATTTACAAAAGCTCATTGAATTAACAACATAATATGTGTAAGAGCAGCCTTGGTGCATATGCATATGTTGCGTATGTGTATGTCCATCCGTATGACTCACGATGTCTGCATGTTATTTATAAACATATCTTGAGACCAGCAATGTTTGCACAAGAATGCGTATCTGTTGGTTTCGTTGATTTTCATTGGAAATTATTCTCTGAACAACAATTTATTAATTGAAATTCTATGAGTTTATTTAGTAATTTCTAAATAAAGACCAGTAACGAGCAGCTGGAAAACGCACCAGTACATACATACATACTATATGAAATTTCTTTATTGAAAATAGTTTCTAAAATCTACAAAACTAACACCATTCGCGGAGGCGCATACTCTAACTGCCCGGCGGTTGGTGTCACAAATCATTAGACTGTCAAATCGTAAAGTCATCCTGCCCGAATTCAAATTTTAAGAAATCCGCATTTTAGAAGGTAGATTCACAAAGGCAAAAAATAAGAAGAATAAAAAATTCTTAGATATTTTATTTAAATGTATAAATATAAAATTATTTTATTTATTATTATTGGACCATGATAATCAACTTTAAACTAAACTGTATTTTCCCTATTGATACATTGATACCTGTAATAATAATTTCGCAGAAATGTACCAATTTCTAATCTTCCTGTTTAATACGTACTTCTCGTAAAACTAGGCAATTTAAGAGGGTTAGTGAACCTTTTTTTTATAACCGATGGTTCGGGCAAAATGAAAGGTCAAAAAAGGTACAAACCCAACCGCCGGGCAATTTGAGTATGCGCCTTCGCGGATAATCAAACCTGACTACTCGATTATTCCTAACAGTACTATTATTCGTTAAACTAATTGAATCAACTAAACAAAATACGTATAAGAAGGACATATTATCAATAATTTGTCTTATTTATTAATAAATAAACAATAAAAATGTGCTTCTATAGTAGGTAGCTGTATTAGTTTCGGCATTTACAGAAAATGTTTACGTATTTTTACATTAAAATCGATGTCAAAGTCATTTGTGTGTTTTGGCTAATATATATTACAACGCTCAAGGTATAAAATAACTTTAAATATGCTGTAATTGTTCTTTAAATCATTAAACTGTGAAGAGGAAAGAGTTTTTAAAATATATTTCATCCTTGAACAACGATTTAATTGCAGGATGTATGTACAGAGAAACAAAAATTTTAATATGCGTTGTTAATAATATCCTATTTAATTAGTTTTCTGGAAAATAATAACAACTAATTATTTTTATTCAATAAAACACAAATAAAACGATTTTGAAGAAAGAGATTATTAAATAAAGCTTGGATGGATGTTGAACACGAAATAAAAACTTGAATTCAATAATAATTAAATATTACGTTTATCTGCCTTAATTGTTCGTTGTCCTTGTAAAACGTCATCAACAATTCGATTCAAGTGCGCAAGATTTCGTTCTAAAGCATCGAGCGCAAATCGATGTTCGCGTAATTCATTCGGCGACATAAACTCCGGCTCACCATATTTACCCTGTATGTAATCAGCGGCTTCAAACACGTTGCGTTTATGTTTCAAGATTTCCTTGACGAAACTCTGCAAATGAGTATCACTGATGTCTGTGTTTTGCCCGAACTGATACATGGAAAATAATAAGTCGATTTCTAAGTCTGTATATTTGGCAAGTCGCAAAAACTTTTTCACATTCTTCATGCCCTCGTCGTCGTCCTTCTTCGCAGCCTCGCGCGCAAAGTACTTATGAATCCGTTTGCATTTCGCAAAGATTTTACTACCACCAGTATTGAGAAACCTACGCGGATTCATATATAACAAACTAGTCAAATCATGTTTAATCATTGTGTACGCATCGTTGATGATCGCGAGAAACATGTTTAATAGTATGAAGTAAACGATGAAGATGAAGCTACAGAAGAAAAAGGGATTCGTTACGAAATTGGTGCGATCCATTTCACCGTGAATCATTTTAAATAGTGTGAACATAGACTTGGCAACTGTACTGTACGCGTGTCGATATTTCCCGAACAGCAAGTAGCCTAATTGTCCGTATGCAGCGAAACAGATTACAAATGTAACCATAAAACCAGCGATATTATACGAGCTATTCGAAAACGTATTCTTCAATTCGGTGAGCGTTTTATTCAAATCCATAAATTTAAACACTTTTATCCACATGACGAAAAACAGCACGCCCGTCAATGTGTTTATGTGCTTGTTCCAGTAGCCTAGTCGTTCGAAGCTGACGTACGACTCAGGATGGTCGTGCACTTCGTCGAGAGCGACACACGCCAAATAAACGATGTATAAACGAATAACCAAAAATCCGTACCCCATCAGAATGATTAGCATCTCAACGCAATTCCATATTTTCAACAAGAATTTCCAACGCTTCCGTTTCTTCAGTTGCAAAATGAATTCCACCGTATAGAATATCAAAAAGCCAATGTAGATAAATGCGCACGACAATATGAAATAATCGTACTTGTCCGCGTATGGTACTAGTTTGACTGTATCAATACGCCTGGATGCAATCACACCTCCTGTAGCAGGCAACTCAAATATAATCTTTAGAATGCATATAGCGTTCATGTTGCCGTTATACACATTCATTTCGATGATGACAGCTCTGCTTTGCCGTGATATCCACAAGTTACGTCGTAATTGATTCAACATCCGTTTTGTTTCTATTGAATACAAACTAAGTATTTGATAATAACCATCGCAACCATATGTTCCTAAATTATCGATTGTTAATTATGAATTAAAATAAATCTTAATATGTATAAACCTGCTACTCCATAATGATACACACAATTGATATCGGCTGCGTTAGTGTATGTCCAAGCAGAACCATTTTTCAAACCAAAGGGTTCTTTCAATTCCGTGTTCACGGAATACTCGGCATAGCACTTTTTGAAAAGTGACCTAAAACCGTCTGGAATATCACACGAATTCGTTCGCACTTGCACCTGTCGCAATCGTGCTGCACCCAGAATGATATTATCTTCCAATACTTTATAAGTGGCTCCATAGTCCTTATACCAGTAACTCCAGTAGTCACTATCAAAGAATATGTTATCTATTGTATTCCACAGATGATCCAATTTGCTGATTTTAGACAGTATTATCTCGGAACCGTCATTCATCTCAACTTGGGTATTTATGAAATCATCTTCTAAGATATTCGTCATCCAATACGGAGCCGATATATTCAGTAACACACTGGAGCTAATTATTAGATATATCATATAAATAATCAAGGATCTGAATTGCTGCTTAAAATGCGCTTGATTATTTATGTCATGCATGTTCAAATTGTAATTAAAACAAATAAACAACTAAAAACACTTTAATCCGCTGTCGTAGCTAACTATAGGCCGTTTCATGTCGAAATGACAGCGTGTAGTCTTATGGCGAACAGGGTTGCAATATCTTCCCAATTTACTCAGTGAGTAAAACGGAATAGACATATATGTATTCTATGAGTGCGATTGAGAAAGCATAAACCATAAAAATAGGAAGGTCTATTATAAAGGCGGATTTATATGTAGCACAGAGCACAGAAAATAACATAGCACAGAACATAAAACATTTGGGGGGTTTTAAAAGACGCACAGCAGCCATGTGAAGAAAAAGAAGAATACGTCATTTTCTCTATATAAACAAAGTTTGTTTTGACAGATTTGATTTCACGTTTTGTTTGGTTATTTAATTTAATTAATTTTAATATTATATAAGACGTGGCAACATTGTACCAAATTCTCCATAAGATTAACATTGCCTATACCTTCTATGCTGCCAAATCAATATGAAATGGCCATAGAAACACTTGAAACGCTTGGAAAAATAATCGTTAATTACAGTACATACCTATTGCACCCTTTTGGAATAATTGAATCTTGTACTGTGCGCAGAAAGGAAATTGTTCAAATGTAGGATTCCTACAAGGTACTAAGCAATGTAACACTTGACATTTATTAACTGCTAGTGTAATACGTCGACCTTTCGCTAAAATCATGATATAATGTCGTAGAAACAATTTCTATTTAAAAGTAACTATTCGCTAAACTAAGTAAGTAAGACGTGCAGCTATCGTAAAATCTATAAGTATACACTTATACACCAATCAAAATATTTACATAAAATCTGGAAGTATACAAGGATACATGAATGCGCTATCAACTTGTTGTAATTTTGTTATTTGCAATTAACCCATATTTTGTAACACTCTGACATACATACCCATCCATTGCAATTAAACTTGAAGATAAAACAGTTACCTATCGATACATATTCATAAATCTATTTTGTTTTTTTATAAAATATCTTAAATAGTAACCAATTGTTTATAAAGTGTTTAAACGTATATTTAAGCACAGTATTTAGAAGCAAATAATAAAAACACTCACTTATCAATTTGAAAATGTTTGAAATGTCTCACGTGTGTTATGTAGTGTACTTAGATATTATAAGTGAACATAGTACCGTAGAGTTAGTTTTTATTTAAACTCACTCAACATTATCGATACTTAGTAAATACGTATGTATGTATACGCACAGTATGTTCACTTGAAGCATGAATTGCATTCAATATTTTCAGTGTGTCGAAAATAATGAATAATTAATGACATGAAGTATTTATTACATATAAGAAATGAACATGTTTCTATGCCGTCACCTTAACATATACGCTGCGTAACCTTGAATGTGCAAAAACCGTGTACTTACTTTAAGGCCGTTGTTTTTGGAACAAGTTAAATACGTACTCGTTTAAATATTAATTGAATTGATGCATTTTAATTCAGTACACATGTGACACACATTCAAAAGACTATTTATGTATTATAAACAGAGTTTGATGGGAATATTTCTATTAAAATGCGTTTACGAGAAAAGTATAATTATTATTGAAGGCATATTTCGAATTTCACTTATTTAGTACAATATGCCATAAATTAATTGGCGATGTGTTAACGCCTCTAAATTACAATTGAAGGCAGTATTGGATTACCATAATAAGAATGGTGGTAAGAGACGGATTCTAAAACGCATTCGTGTATATAATTGGATGCCTCATGTGGACCATGAAACAAACAATTCTAGATATTATAGATTGTTGTACGTGAATTCTTTTGTATTTCTTGGACGTACTTATGTTCTAGGTAAGTAGGAAGCGAATCAAGATCTTAGGAAATTGCGCTTTTTATATAAGGATAACAAAAAACTAGTTCCTTTTAAAAATTTACGTCGGTTACATTATCTAATAATAGGCATCTTCTTCAGGATATTGAATACGAAATCAGTTAATTATAATCTACATTTTGATTCATATTGGCGGTCATAAATGAATTAAATAATTATTTATTTAAATTACTATTTACGAGCATATAATTCAGATCACGTAAATTACCAAAATATGTCCAAGTGATACGATTTTGATACGGTTTAGACTTACATATTTGTTTATTTTGTAATGATAAGTACATCATTCATTGCAGAATCTAAGTAAAATCGTGTTTTAAGAGACAAAAAAAATGTTGCATTTAAGTTAAATGTGACATTAATATCATAAACATATCCACGAACAAATGATAACGTGAAATTTTAATGAATTTAGAAAGTCTTATAGCTGTTGCAAAACTTAAGTTAAATTTAATTATTTTACACATTTGTTATTTTGCAATACACTGATAAACTGTTTAACAAAGACAATTATAACGTTTTTAGTACTGTGTATGTAAATACATAGATATAATAAATATAGGTTAGGGCTAGAAAATCTTTAAAACATGGTCGGCGTAAGTGCTGCACCCTAAGTACTAACTAAAAATCATGTCTATTCCTAAATAAGCATTTAAACGCGAAACTTAGAGGGAATTTCCAAACTGTATCAACGAAACTAATTGACATTTAGATTAATCAGTAAAAAACTAAAACCTGGGCGCACATTATTCATTATTATAATTAGTAATAAAGCGGTTTACTAAAGATAACATATTTTGTGACGCATGTTTTTTTCTGTTATGAATCAAAGAATTCTCAATGATTCATGAATGATTGAGAATTCTTGATAACTTGTAAATAACTTTAATAAAAAATCGAAATCAGTAATAGAAAAAATATGTACATTTTCTAAAATCAGTAACTACTAACTAACCTATGTGTTTCTAAATAAGAATGTAATGTACCAACTACTCGTGATAGACCACGAACGAAGAGATATTACTCAATAATTCAAACAGGACATTTCTACAAAATGTCATCATGATTACTTGAATATGCACAATGATTATATATGTATTTAATTAAATAATGATTGAGATATAATCTCAATTGTGGCGGAAGTGGCTACTTTATAAATCTGATTTGAATCTCTTTTATCGATAAACAAACAAAGGAGATCCTTTCCGGTTTACGTACATAATTTTCAATATTCAGCTAAAAGAGTGTAAGATCATTATTTTCAACATCCATCTCACATCGTTTTATAATATGCACGAAATTATATTACGAATTTTGATAACACGAATAAATTAAATTTCTGTTTCACTTGCTAGACTTTCTCTCTCATTCGCAAACATTTACGACCGTTAAATTTGGTTAAAAAAGTAAACTACTTTCGTCTTTTTGCTAATTTTAAATGCAACGATTTAACAATTAAAATTACACACTTTTAAACAATTTTACATTCCTCACTCGCATCAGTTAATTGTACATGCACACATATGATATTGCTAGAGTTTCTATTTTTCTGGTTTCATTTTTCAATAACTAAGTTAACTATCGACCGGCGAATAGAAATTAGTTATTTCCACTTGGCTAATTAATAGAAAATCAAGAATGTAGTGTTTACCTATTACTCATAAACGTATTTATTGTGCTACTAACTTCAAAGCAACAATAATTACTTAACACATAACTGTTAACAATTTCGACCTTAAAATCGTTTAGTAGCTACTACAAGACACAGAAAATAAATTTGCAAACATCGCGAGTTCTAATTCATAAACTATTCAATATTAGAAATAATATATTTTGTAGATACTTACTACATGTAGTATATCATAATTAAATCTAAATTATATTTAAAGTTTTCACTTTAATAAGGCACTGGGTACTTTATATAAGATACAAAACATTTAATCGTAATTACAAGAATAACAACTAGATCATGAAGATACGAAAGCATTCTTGTTCTCGTTTATAATTAAATAAATAGAATAATTGCAATTTAACAAATGCAGCGAATTATACATGTTTGTGCGACACATTAAAGTCCAAGGTTACGCTTTAAGCGAACTTGTGAATTCGCTTTACATGACGAATTAAGTAGTGACATTTTCAAATTTCATTTATTACAAATATGTACAACGCTTGTTATTATCAATCATGATAAACAGAGATATTAGGTAAAATATGAAATAATAAAATATAATTTGAAAATAAGTCAATCAACAACAAAAGCAGAAATCTGCAACTGAGGCGCATCCATTGCTTGTAGAAGTTCAAATTGAAGAAGTAACTTAAAAGTTCCCGCAAATAACGCTTAATCGGATCAAAACTCGATATTTTCTCACATTAAAGAATATATTACACTGATATTTTAAAGGTATGTTGTTTACAGACGTCCAACCTTACGATAATAACGTTTTACATCTGACAACTTTAACCGTTACTTACTAGTGACGCCAACTTTTGTCAAACGGCGGAAACTTATTTGTACACTTAATAACATTTGATAATCTGTAATGATATTAAGTAGACTTGTTACTTGTTTACGATTGAAATTTCCATATGTGCTTAATATATAATGAGATAGTTAAGTGCATTAAGCATTCAAAAATGGTACACTTTCGATTGTACCCACGATTCTCATTATAAATCATGGGATCGTAATTAAATTGTGAACTATTGCGGTTATTATATAAGTATATTACCATTTCCATTGAAAGACAGAGAGGATAGAAATCACTGTTCGAAAGAATACATGGATGAAACTGTCTCATTTACAAATAATATCCGGGTTGAGCGATCGACGATATTGTGAAGTTATATATTGATACATTTTTCATATTTTACAAACAATCCAAAAGTATAAAGGGAAAGTAGGTAAGTATCTATAATATATTATTGGACACATCATAAGATAAATGACTAAGAGAATGGGACTTGTGACTTGAATAATGCAGAAATTCACTTTCAAAATGTATTTGTACTCAAATATGCTTTCAAAAACCTTAATTGAGGCATTTGATGCCATAATGGCAGTGGGAGTAAGTACTTTTATACACTTATTACGAATTATATACCTACATATGTACATATTTTATGATTACAATACTTATTATCGTAAAAATAAAAATAAACTGATAACAATTAAAAGTGAACGTTATATTTATTACGTAACCTAAATAAGCAAGGGTCTAATTATCAATAACATATATGAGTAATTATTTACTGATTGTATAAAACTGTATAACAAAAAAAAAACAAATTATTACAAAATACGGCACAGTTTAAAAGTGAGTAATAATTAATGAAATTGCAATATATAATGTTAGGGTATGATTAAAAATCGTATAAGATTATATAATTTTATATAATAAAGCTTTTGCATATCGTGGAGTATCCATCCGCTTATCGAACAATACATCGTTACTTTCTTTGAAATCAACCATTAATCGAACAACTAGCATGTTAGCATTGACGACACATTTATTTCCTATACATAAATAAATTAGAGAAACTACATACTACATTAAAAATAAGCCTAATTTTTTTTAAAAACGTAAATTAAAAGTTATTGTTGAAAATTTATGCAACACTAAAAAAGCGTTTCGTTATTTTTTTTTCTTTACATTTCGTTAATGAAATAAATCGAGATTCTTACAGTTAAAAATAGAACTCTTGCAAAATATATTACAGAAAATTAGTCACACTTTATACGTGTTCTGTATAGGTACACACATACATACATACATATGTCATAATCTAGAAACGTATAGTAAATGTGACAGTATGATTATAAATTGATTTGTTTATGTTGACAGTTTGGTAAAATGGTCTATTATTTAAAAAAATATAGGTATACATTTTATGAAATATTACAAAAGTTTTTTAATATTCCATACTTCCAAGTACAATATACATACATGTATGTATGTATTAAAAGACGTAAAAAGAACGAGTATTTTGATTCGTTTCCGAGATTGTGTTCACAAAGGTGAATAATAATTGATATAACGCATTTTTTCGTGTATTGCTTCACGTAAAACGTTGTTTAATCTGATTTACAGAACTATGTATAACATTTTAAATAAATTTCATTCCCGCTGACATTTTAACATAGAAATTCTAATTAGAGTAGTTAGAATTGACTATGACGTCACGATGCAATATAAACAATTAAAAACTCCCCCGCCTGATAATAATGCATTGTAATATCGATCAAGTGAGACGATGGTCGTGAGTGGGAGGCGTTATTATGTGCTGTTGTAATCGAAATGTCAAGTCTTGGGCGAATGGAAAGTTGTTTGATATGTAAACATTCTAAAGGAAGATGAGGCACTGATGCTGATAAGAAATGCATTTTTGTGCCTCTCTAGAACCTGGGCCGGGCAACGAATTCATTCACACTGGTTAACAGTTATGTTCAAACATTTTGTTACTATATGTGACAAAAATTCTATTAAGAATACTAATAAACCCTGACCTCAAGTGATTCAACGGATATGTATGTATGTTCTATAGGTCACAGAACAATATTCAATTTGTGTCCTTTTATTCGACTTATAAAATGCGGAACCACAACTTTCGGTTTTTTTTTCTTTTTTTTTTGGTCATGAACACAAATATTTTAGAAATTAATACAAGTATTAATGGATGAAAGTATATTTCATATTTCTAACAGTTGGGCTTTGAATATGTGTATATATGTATGTATATATGTATGTATATATGTATGTATCTATGTATGTATCTATGTATGTATTAGTGTATGTATGTATCAATAAAGTTGGTGTGTCTATAAATGTCTGTTAAATTTGAACATATGTATGTAGGTATATTATTACGATTCGAAATTAAATCTTCCTCTTAAAATGTTTATACTATAAAGAATGAGTATACAACGGAATATATGTACGTACATATGTACATAGACTCTTAGTTATGCGAAAGTATAGCCGTATGTATGACCTTGAACTTTCGAATTTCGTGTATCTATTCTCTGCAACATCTTCAACTACTTGCATGTATATAGTTATAGCAACGGACTATCGTAAATATTGTAATATATTTCTCAATTTCAAAATTAAGGCCACCATTTTAAAACACAATAAAGGCAAATATTAGCGGATTTGTATGAACATTCCGACTAATAAGAATGAATGAGCGAAATATCTGCTAAGAATGACTAAAGCACTTAGATCAGTTAAATGTGTAACAAAAGGGTGTTGTTGTTAAAAACGGGGATAGCATAGAAAATAGTGCCCTTTTGTTGTTCAGGTACATACAAATATACCTCAAACGACTTTTCGTTGGGAGTTTGCCGGATGTAATTTAATCCAGAGCGAGGTCAATCGCTGAAAGCCTTGATTAAGAATGTTTACACACAGACAACTACATAGTAGGTATAGCCGGACCAATGAATGTTCACACACGAACTTAAGTACATAATGGTAAATGGGTGACATTAGAGGTATGCTTAAAATTGCTATAGAAATGAAATACCAATAACATACGATGTATGTATGTGTAATATACAATAAGGATAAAAAAAAATACAGTTGTTACCAACTACCAGCATAGAAGAAACTGTGTAAGATAAAAGAGCGAATATTTCACCTGGTTTCACTATTGAAGGGAGTGCGATGTACCTATCACTGGCTAACTCAAGTGAACTGTTGGTAATAGTGAAAGAATTAGAAAGGGATCGAGATTTGTCGAAGAAAGGAGATCATTGGACAGTTTTATACTTCTTTGATGTTTATCATTCGCTCACGATCATAGTTAAACATGAACTATACATTTTTTTTTAGCTAGAAATAATTTCGTATTTATTTCTAGCTAAATTTGCATGTAGACTTATGTATCCTAATCTATAAGTTTTTACAGTAGGTCATCAACTTATAGATATGTTCATATTACATAATTTGTTCATAAATTTCAAACGTGAAACTAAAATAAATATTCTAGATCTCTCAAATTATTTCCACTACCTATATAGAAATATTATTTTGAAAATAATAAATAATTAGTTCAAAATAACAAAAAATTGCTTTTTGGCATTGTGTATTAGATTTAAGTTTAGTTTATTGAATCCTAAGATATATACATAAATTTAAACAGTTACATTAGCCATTATGTAAATCCACTATATCCGCATAATTATGGGATGTCTTTGTTCTAAAATGAAAAATACCTAGGTCTATTTTAATTAGTGCATAATTTTTTTCATTTGAAAGTGAATCGCATGAGTAACTTGAATTAGAGAAAATTTGTAGACTAACAATTGGCCTTGTGCAACTACATTTAAAAATTAATAAGTCTTATACGAAATACGATTTGACACTGCTTAATTAATGGATTAAACAAAAACGTAATACATAATTATTTCTCATATGCTGTAATTTTTGAACTCATTTTTAAGTATCCACTAACTCTAAATCAGTTTAGGAAAAAGAATTTTAATAATAGAATTCATGTTGTATTTCGATATATGTAAATAATAATTAACCCTGCATACCGGATATCCTTCAGACAGACTCATGTCCCAAGCCGAATTATTTTTAGTTCCAGACGTTTCAGAAGAACAAAGCATGTCTACTTATCGCTAAAGACAGTCTTACTTACTAATATTTACTTATTATCATTTAAAATACAGCATTCACTCTCGTATGTGATCGAATTTAAAATATGGTCAGACTTAAATGGTCATGGTCACAACATGGATCTCACATATTAATCTATAAATTCTTAGACTACAGACTAAAATATAAATATATGTATCTCAAACAAGCTACTAACTGACGATGACGATTGGTGACGGCTATACAACGGTAGTTACATACTTCAAAAACACAAAACTTACATATTCTAATCTTGAATTACGGATAATCCAATCGGCATGCATCACACTGCACCAAATAATTAATTACGAGCACTTTTAATTTATAATGAGCAATAATAGCTGCAGCATTACCAAGTACTAACAACGCCAACAAACAACAGCTGCCACTGCACTGAACTGAACCCAAGGAAACTGAACTTAAGACTGTAACAGCGGGTTTCTGCTTCTGGCCGTGGTCGGTCTTCGGCAAACCGGTCGTACATACATACATAAATATTTATTATAGGCTCACAGTAAAGAGTAATAAATTTTGGCAAAGTAACTAAAATTATTTCATTTTAAGTAAATAGTTAATTTAGGAGACATAAATAAATCTATTTTTATGTATATATATATAAAATCAAATAAGGAAGTAAGAATTAAAAATATTAAACGTAACTTTACTTGTAACTAAAAAAAAGTAAGTAGTATTTATCTGTTTGATTAGAAATAAAATAAGGCATATAAATGTCAACAATAATTCATGTAAAATGTTTTCGTGGCTTGTTGAAGAAATAAACATACAAAAACATATTTACTTTATAACGTAACTTAAAAAAGGGTTTTTTTATCTGTTTGATTAAAAATGATAATTATTATATGAGTAATAAATAATGCTAGACATAATAGTAATAAGTAGATACGTTTTTTGATTCAGACCTCATAAGTAAATGATAAAATAACGATTAATTTATTTACATAAGTATTCCAATACGAAATCTATTTTGTTATTCCAAATTTAAAGTAGCAGAATTCTGAATTGCTTTCTCAGACAAATAACTTTATTCTACTTGCAAACAATAAGTAAGAATTGTAATTAAGAAAAATGATCGATCCCGAAATTCATTTTACTGTTAACAATAAGCAAACTGTAACTTTGCTGGTCATCGATACGGTGCTAATGATAACGAACAATACTGTTTTGTTTCGTTATTGATTCGGAGAATTGTTAGTTGTAATATATTCATCATCATGCAATAACAGTGTTAAAGGTTAATTTTATTGATTAACTAATACATACGATAAATAAAAATAAAATACAATAAATGTTATTGATATTTCTTAAAATAACATGATGCTTAAACCGCGGAAGTTTTCAAATAATAAACATTTTTCATTCTGTATAAACTTAAATAGAAAGTCCATAATTTTCTATATGTAAGTCTATAGAGTTTTACAGAATAAGTATTATACAATTAGTAATAAGTTTTAAAAATAGCGTGTTTTAATGCCGTTTTGTAATTAACAATGACTTGAGCCATCTCACAAGCAGTAGCCTCACTTCACTCGTTGGATAAAATCAATTCTCGCTATTATTAGGTTTGAAACTCAAGCTTAATTCGATACAGTTCCACTAGGTGGTGAATTGAACCAATGCAACAAGATGGCCTAGTAGCCGAAATACGTATCGTATATAATAAATTATTTGAAACTAACCGAGTGTTTTATTTTTATATTAAATGCAACAAGAATTTATAACATTTTACATGCACACTATACCTTAAAACCGAACTGCACTGACCGACTGTCGTCATCGAACTGATTTGTTCCGAACAAATTTGGACATGTTTTCATGTAATAACCAGAAACAAAGGAATTAAATTCAGACCCTATATAAGTTGAAGACGGAGAGATACACTCTGACGTATTTTTAAAATAACTGGCTTCTTATCCAACTGTATTTACATTTAAACTAGGTTTTACTTATAAAAAATGGAGTATTTTGGGGCTTAAAGCCTGCTTAATCTAAAATGTTTTTTATTATATTAACATGCTAAAATATAGAGTATAAAATTAACTTTAATTCGCAATAACGATTATTTTCAGGGGTACTGAAATATTGAGAAACGATTTTGCATCAAATATACATAGAAATGTTATGTACACTTGAATTTCATTGACAATAAAAATTGCTTTTAAAATTGCGAATATTTCGCAAATATAATTTGACTTACTGAAAATATGAGAAATTTTTGTTTATTTAATATTTGTACATACATGTATCAAAAACATAAAACATGTTAGGGGAACATGTGAATGTTGATTTAAAAAAATGATCAACTTTATTAATTACGTGAAGCACGATAGGTAATGAGAAATGCTGAATGTCACAAACAAATAGTTTTCTATAATTGAAGCATATAGATTTGTGTATTGCGTGTAGCATGTCTCGTTACTGTGCTTCCGGTTGCAGCAGATTATAACTATCTATACATGTTCTTCTAACTAGTATTTCTTTACAATGTTTACAGCTAGACTATTATAATAATAATAATAATAATATTTGTGATGGTATTCGGACGCTATATTGTCTAATGTTGCGTCGCTCGATAATAGAGGAAATTCTCGTCACCGGAAAATACGACGTAGTGTCCTTACTATTTTACGGATCTTATTGATTACTTCTTCCTATAAATATCCATTCAATGCAATAATTTCGTTCATTTTAGTATAATTTATGTTTTTAAAATCAATAATGTAAATAGCTATAGTGATTGTCACTATCATTTAAGTTTAGCTTTATATATGTACATAATAACTGTAGTTTGAAACTAGGTGAATTCAAAGTGTAAAACCGAGCACATTTACATTGGTCTTACCTGCATTAAATTGAAACACATGGCAATGAGAGCCATGCCAAGCATCAGGTACATTGAGCAAAACACAAAGCTCATTGCAAATTTGTCTTTACCGTACGTGTCGCCCGGGACGAAATCGCCGAACCCAATCGTGCTCAACGATATGAAACAGAAATACGAACCATCTAGAAAGTCCCAGCCTTCATACTGCGCGAACAATATGGCTCCGCCACAAACGTACCTGTGAACAAACAAGCATTTGTGCTATTGGGTATGAAAATCAAATTATTGCTATCATAGCCAACGTACCCAACCATTATGGCTAAGCATATTGTTACAGGCACAGTTACAGTCTGTGAGTCGTATTCCTCCTCATAAGTGGCAGCAACACTTTCATCGTCGTCTCCTTCTTCCTCGGAGGCAGCTGGATATGGTTTATTATTTACATCTACAGGTGGAGTGCTACTGTGTCTTTGCTAATTTATTATAAAACATTTCTCAATTACCATATGCAAACTTGCATTTTGTGTGTGTGTGTGTGTGTGTGTGTGTGTGTGTGTGTGTGTGTGTGTGTGTGTGTGTGTGTGTGTGTGTGTGTGTGTGTGTGTGTGTGTGTGTGTGTGTGTGTGTGTGTGTGTGTGTGTGTGTGTGTGTGTGTGTGTGTGTGTGTGTGTGTGTGTGTGTGTGTGTGTGTGTGTGTGTGTGTGTGTGTGTGTGTGTGTGTGTGTGTGTGTGTGTGTGTGTGTGTGTGTGTGTGTGTGTGTGTGTGTGTGTGTGTGTGTGTGTGTGTGTGTGTGTGTGTGTGTGTGTGTGTGTGTGTGTGTGTGTGTGTGTGTGTGTGTGTGTGTGTGTGTGTGTGTGTGTGTGTGTGTGTGTGTGTGTGTGTGTGTGTGTGTGTGTGTGTGTGTGTGTGTGTGTGTGTGTGTGTGTGTGTGTGTGTGTGTGTGTGTGTGTGTGTGTGTGTGTGTGTGTGTGTGTGTGTGTGTGTGTGTGTGTGTGTGTGTGTGTGTGTGTGTGTGTGTGTGTGTGTGTGTGTGTGTGTGTGTGTGTGTGTGTGTGTGTGTGTGTGTGTGTGTGTGTGTGTGTGTGTGTGTGTGTGTGTGTGTGTGTGTGTGTGTGTGTGTGTGTGTGTGTGTGTGTGTGTGTGTGTGTGTGTGTGTGTGAAATGATAATAGTAGCAAAGCAATTATAATTAAAAAAAATCATTTTCCTATTATGTATTGTGACCTTAAAAATGATTTTATTGATATTTATACCTTTATTATTTATTTATACAGAAATGACTGTACTAAACTTACTAATTACTAAATCATATTAAAGTCCGAAATAATTTTCGACTGCAAAACTCATGATAACTTACACCAGGTACACATATATGTATATATGTATGTATGTATTAAAAATAAGTGATTCTAACTGTGGTAATATAAGTTTGAAAGACCCAAGAGATATTTCTATTTGCCGAACTTACCTGCCAACCATTCGGACTTCCGTTTGGCGAGGATATGATTTCCGGTGGAATGGTAAATCCAGCTTCCCGCTGTTGTCGCCGTTCCTCTCGTTTCCGAGCCACATTTGGACACCATCGACAAAGGCAACACTTGGCATACAACCACTTAAAGCACCTAGCCAGGATGTCACCAATGTTCGACAAATACAACAAAAACAACGGCATACCTATGATGGCATATAGAATTGTTGTTATTTTACCCCATATCGTTTTTGGAGATACATTTCCATATCCTAGAAATACATTTATTACATTTTCATCTAACAAACATCCAACGTTACACATATGTACAGTCCTTATTTCCATCAAAACATAATCATAATTCGACAAGCAAGTCTCAGGTCCCTGAGAACGATAAACAGAAATTGTTGGGCAATAAGATAACCAATGACGTAACGAGACGAGCGAAGAAGTATAAGAGAAAATTAGGGTTGAGAAGCTGTGGCGATTGGAGAAGAAGATGGAAAGAGTAGTCGAGGAGGCTTAGAACGACCAACCGACCGACACGGCGAATCCCCTTTAGTGTTTCACGTTCCAACAACGTGCGGCGTCCTGACGAGGAATAAATATCGTATGTTGGTAGCGTCCTGCGTTCCAGCAATCCTTCAACTATCCTGTCAGTAAGTTTGCTGCTGGGGCTAGTCAGTGCTTGTCAAACAGTTTCTTATCGACACTTGAGCCGATATATAATTCGTTTAAACTACCCTACTACCTCTTACGCTTTATGCTTTTTATATAAAAGCTTTAAAGTCACCATTTTTTATTTACACTATTTGAGTACGTCTTGTTTCAAATTCTATAGCCGCTTAATTTGGTTTTGGAATAATTATACAACGTAAGTAATTTAATAAGGAAATGAAAGCATTTAAGTGAGTTGCTCAAAATTAAAGCGGAAAATGTATGTATAAGGTTCACTCAATTATTACCATACATTTTATATGAACTATTATAGTAATAAAAGTATTTTGCCGGTATTAGCATAACGAGTAACTTTGGTGAATATCGTTGCGACAATGTCCTAGACTGCATAGAAAATAGCAAATGGAATTTCGTATCGTAATTCAGTTTCGGCAAGTTATCATTTTGTAGCAGTAGAGCTAGAATCTAGAAAGACGTCGACGATATAGAGATTATAGAGCAACGTATTCGCATACCAGACATACATACATACATACATAGATAGTCAGAGAGAATTCACTAGAAACTTTTGTCATTACATATATGTATATGTCTGTACCCAACCTCCCGTTCAATAAACAAATTTATATGTCGGTTTGAACAATTTATTCCATTATAAATCTAACTTCGACACGCGACGTAAATACCAATGGGAATGTAGTGTGTCTCTTCGAAAAAGAACTTACTTTTTGAATAGAGTTTGTGTTTTTTTTATCCAATACTTGTCTGATAACTGATTAAGATTAAAATAATTAAAGAATCAACTTTTACGAGCGCAATCTTTAGATCTGTCTATTTCCTAACAGTTAATTGCTAAACAGTTCAGTACATACGTACGAAAGATAAAAATGAATAACTTGAGATTATGGCAAATAATAAAAAAAAAAATCTATATATATATATATATATTTTGTAGGTATATAGTAAACTTGGTCAAGTTAATATCCATGAAACACGTGTAGCACATTAGCGGTGAAAAATGACCGTAAAAGTTAATGTGGCACATCCAAACCAAACTGTGAAATGTCCGAAATCCGAAAAGCCACGTTTAAACAATGTCCACCATGCATTATGTTTCATTCATTTCTGATGCCATTTCATATATACATACATAGCAGATAAATGTTATTATCACTTGCTTGCATTTGTACCCGCATACATATATACATACATACGACTAGTAAATGCTCTATTGTTGCTATTCTATTTATAAACCATATAGATATGTAGTTTAATAGATACAATAAAACTGATAGATTAAAGTTGAAATTTTTATAAAATTATCATATTTTTTCAATAATAAGCTACTATTACTAGTGGCTTTTTGTCCGTTTGGGGTGGAGGAGCTTGACATATATTATAAAATATTATTATACATACATACATACATATAACGTATGCTTGTCACGCATACGTCGTCATTTGTTGGTCAATGATTTATGGCGTATACTGTAATATTCAAAATCTGTGCGAGAACGAGAGAACGAGCGATTTTGTATGGCGTAGCGTTACTCTTTTGTTCTGATTACTGACAAATCACTGACGCATGATTAATTATTTTTGAATTCTTGTTATATTTGCGGCTACGGTGCGCGCTCATATTATATGGACACAGGCTCCGGAGCCTGTGCTCCCGAAAATACCGAACTACCGCAATTGTAAGTCATGTATGTATGTACATACCACTAACGCAACATGTGTGTGTGTGTGTGTGTGTGTGTAACGAACTTATGAATATTAAATATGCCACATATTTCATCGGGGTATTTGTTTCTCACCATTCTTTGAGGCCTCCCATGCATGTTTTAATATAAATCAAATCATTTGTTTTCTATTTGATTGAATGATTGATTATTAGATAAGTAAATAATGTATGTACATTTATAACCATTTATAAAAGGCCATTGCGCAGACGTGACGGGATAGTACATTTTTGTACTACTGCTTGTATAGATTTATATAATTTCCAACTACACATTTTCTGAAATTGTTATTTGCTATGCAATGGCACGTTTATTTTGTTGACAAACATTTATGTTTTTATAGTTGGTTCTATTTTGATCAAGGTATACACAATGATTTGACGTCACGCCCAATAATTTGTCAATCTAATTCTAAATCAATCGATCAAGTAATCGTTTTACTTACCATTTTTTATATCTGAAATAATTTTATGTAATTTTAACGACACAAACAAGTATGTATGTTTCATACATCTATAATTTAAACGACTACATTTTAAGCTTGTATATTTAAACGAATGAAATGGAGTAAACGCATAAATTTGATGTGAAAGACACATTACGAGATAAGTAGGTAATAGATTGTATGGTGATAAAGCACACTGGAAAAAAAAGGTATTGCACCGTGAGTATGAAACAAATATCGTTTTTTTTTATTTGAAATTTCCATATTGATTTATGAAATGTAAAGTGAACCACAACTTGTAAAATAACATGAATAAATAAACGTTTTTTCAAGGTATTTATTTCGTACCTGTCGATAACAGAATTTATTACCAAGAAACATTCAAAAACACTGTTGCATGAAGTCGATACGATCCTCTTCGCGTTGTCACGTTACTTTTTCTCAACATAACATATTTTGTCTGTACGCGATAGATGACACAAACGGTTTTATTCATTTAAATGTCGTCAACTATTTTCAGTCTTGTGACAACAATTTTTTACGATATTATATAAAATCAGAACACAATAAAAAAAAACATATTTAGCTTTACTGATTGATGTTTTCGTAAAACTTTAGAGTTGTACTACATACAATGGTGCATATAACAAGAAAGTGAGTGTACTTTCCTCATTAAATTCCGGGCACCATTGGAATAACTTTACAAACATAATTGTACGCTATCCATAAATCTAATAGCAACACAAAACACATTTGTAGAGCTCCTGCATTTAAAACTATTTGTCAACTAGAGACAGAAATTAATTTCACCTAAAAACCCGCACAATAATCAACGTATGTATGTATGTATGTATAGCCACAGGAAGTCTGGAAGGGCATAGGATATTAGTTGACATTTTTTTTGCAACTGGGTTAAAATATCGATTTACCGTAGCGCATAAATGTAATGTATGTATGTATGTGTTGCTCTCGTTACAATTCTGATGTTGCCCCCATGCTGCAAACGTAATAAAGACAAACGCGAATATTTCTAACCCTTTCGCTGTTGACAATTTAAACATGATGATATACCAACACCAGCAATGCAACGCAATTTTAACTGTTGACGTGAAATAAATTCTCAAATGTTCAAATTACTGTATGTATGTATGTAGCGTGGTGTTGATCTATACGGGTCCAAAATAATCAAATGGTTAATTAAGTTCATTGTTGCAAAATGTATGTAACTCACTGGAATTTATTATTTTTTTGGTATGCGACATTAATGGAGAATTTATAACTTTTTAATGTGTAACGTAATGAAGGATATTTCAGTTATTATGAAATACTTACCGATTGTGGTGATAACTGTTAGTGAATATAGAAAAGCGCCAGGTAATGACCAACTGGACGAGGCGTCATCCTCATCAGAACCATCAAAACCGTTTTTGATGGCTTCCGTCACTAGCCATGTATAGTTCTCCATTTCGGCAATGACACTATTTCGCCAGTCGGGTTCGTTGAGATTATATCCAGCTTCCAACAGTTGCCACAGACGTTCTGCGGTTTTATTCCGTTCGGACGTCATCTCTGCGGATGCTTCTTGCGCGACATGTCCTTCGATGGCTTGGAATATGAACGCTCCTGCTATCGTGTAGCCCACCTAGAAATCCCAGTGTAGACATTTATGAATGAAGCATTCTTCTGGAAGAAACGTTTTTATTCAATAACGTTATTTTCCCAATACGTCCCAAAGCTGTCATTTCATCAATTTATAATATGAACAAAATGTTAAATGTGAATCATTAAAAAGACGAGAGACAAAAATAATAATAAAACACAGTGATAGTCGTTATTAATTAGCCAAACAATGATGACAAGATATATGTACATACATACATACCTACTACATATGAAGTAGCAGTAGTTACACATTTCAGCTTTTTTTGTAAAAGTCCTTTTTTTTAATTAAGCCGGTTTTGTTCCACGTACGCCTTGCTTCCATATCTCTGTTTAATTAGTGCATATTTTAAACAAATGTTTACGTTTTGAAGCAAATCATATTCCTACTTGAAATCATACAGATTATTATGAATCATTCGTATTCTACGACTACTAATCAGCGTTAAGTAAATGTGTTTTTTTTTTTTGTTAATTTAACTAAATCAACAATTAGGTGAGAATGAAATGTTTTAAACTTACCACAAGGCCAATAATCCCAATATTACTGAACATAAAAGCGATGAAATTCCTCCAAAAGTCTTTGCACTTTTCCGCAAACGGTTTTTTATATCGTCGGCTTCCATATCTTTTCACCGATCGTTTTCGTTCCATTTTTCTATGTCCTTTGCATTTCTTGATTTATGTTATTAACACACATTGTTATGATTCACTTACACATAGTACAAACAGACAAACAAACGAATATGTCTTTCACAATAATATCCAACACTTTTATATTTACTGGCACATCATTCACATTTTAAACAAAAATCCGTCGATTTAATAAGTACATACATCATTTTGAATACTTGACACATTTTAAATACTGTATATTTAAGAGCTATGCTTTCAACGAGCAAAGTTTTTCACTAATACATTTATTTGTGTATTGTCATAATCTGCAACAACAAATAAAACAATTGTAGTTTAATATTCAGACATCGTAATTATCCGCATTGTTATAAGAGAATGTATAACATATAACGAACAATATTCATCTATTTTAGTTGAATTATATATTGTTAAAAACCATTACTTTAAACTAACATACATAAATAAAAAGTTAAAATAATATATACATATAAAGCAAATTTGGACATCACCGTAACATATTGTACCGCTGGGAGAAATTATGTAGTACGTACTGTCCACATGCCTAGATTCGCGATTTATTAAGCTTATTAAATTGATTTACGACCGAAAATATGTCTATATGCCCTTTAAAATAATTGTCTTTACTTTAGGGAATATTTAAAACTAAGAAATTATTGTCATCTTAAAACGTTTCCTATTACTAAAATACCTATGTACCTACTACATGACCACTCTCTCTAATCCTCTTTTCATCATTATTTATTATATACATACATACAAGTTTAAGGGGTTTCTTAAAAAAAAGATTGACGTAGAAATTTAACGGATTTAAAATTAATGTAATATTTAAGAAATATTAAATATCCTGGGTGGAATTATTAAAAAACCTTTTTTATACATGCATACATATATTGCAAACTTTTATCGAAACAAAATTTAAAAAGAGAGCCGCATAATACAAATTTTTGTTATATATTTGTTTATTAGCAGTCGCTT
Organism: Nebria brevicollis; assembly: GCA_944738965.1. Taxonomy (NCBI): domain Eukaryota; kingdom Metazoa; phylum Arthropoda; class Insecta; order Coleoptera; family Carabidae; genus Nebria; species Nebria brevicollis. Next base: position 7,045,961 of record OX122909.1, read on the forward strand.
TCAATTTTTTTTAATTTCCAAGAATACATTTAAACTAATTTATTGACCTTTATTTTTTATACTGTTGTTGTTAAACAATAAATTGGTTATATTAATATTAATAAAATAAAATATTCCAAATACACGTATACAAACAATAATCATATCTAAACGCAAATAATTCTAGTAAGAATATCTATAAATGCACATGTTTTTAATAGTTAAAATGCCCCAAATAAATGTTTACTGTTCAAAGAAATTAATTAGGTATTCGCAACTTATGCATGTTATTTGATATATTTTGGTTCAATGATACTAATTAATATTATATTTATGTTGACAGTAAATGTTACATACATAAGTATGAGACGTACATAATTTATACGGATAATTTATTGAGTGTTGATAAGCAGCATGATATTTAAATATAGCGTTCTTTTGTTATGCAAATTTTTACCCCTTAAATGATAGTTGTATAGGAATGATATATATATATATTTTTTTGGAAATAGATCGTGAGGAATAAAATTGCATAGGGAATGATTATTGATTACGTTTTTTCCAAACAATTTCATATATTGCTCCACCTTCTAATTTTGATAAGGTAAGATATATGGTTTTCAATGTGACATGGGCTATCAGAAATTTAGAATTATAGCACCGATACTATTATCATAATATAGTTAAATGTTTTCTTTAAATTTGAGTCATGCGTTTGAAGAAAATTCCTATATAAACTACTAAGACACTCGTAACGTCCATTCGAAATTTTGCAGTGCGTCTAGCGGTATATTAATATAATAATAATAAATAAATAAGCGAATTAGTCAAAATGAAATATTTCTGTGTTGTACTTTTGGCCATGTTGGCAATCGCCGCATCTGCCCAAGCTGGTAAATAGTTTAAATTTTTTTTATATTCATTTAAACGTTCATAGAATTTGTATAAAATATAGAGTTTCATATATAAGTTATGTAATACGATTTACTTAATATTTTAAGTTACTATAAAAGATAATTGTCGAATTTTCCCAATAGTGTTAAATATTTAGAAAATCTTCCATATTAATGATACAATTCGTTAACACTGTTTCGAAATATCGACAATTATAGATAGTTATTGGGGTAACAAAAAAAAATCTTGTCGTTAGAAATACAAAGGCGACATCATACGTTAATCTGCGTCGTTGTATTCAGATTACGCCAAGTTTCAAATTTGATGCGAACTCTAGATAAATGCGACGATAGTTTACGCATTAGTGATACGCACGCACTTGGTGGCGCAAAAACATAGTACGTCAATTTTCTTGTGACATATTTCCTAATGATTGTCCTAAGCGATTTGCCTGCAAAGGACTCATTTAAATCTTACAAGTGTTATATATGTTACGTATACATATAAGATGTATTTAATTGCTTTATTTATTTTAATTTTAATGACAATCATCAGTGGTTTTATTACACATTTACGCTAATACGTTTTTAAACCTACATACATACATGTCATTTATGTATATAAATACAAAAAAAAAACTAATGATGAAAAGCTATTTCACTTATTAGTATAGGAAATAAAACATTTTAAACTGTAGCCATTTGAAGCGTATTTATCGCGTTTGCTATCGTATTTACTCTTAAACATTCTTAATGATTCGTCGTCAAGTTTCGAACGACACAAGAAACAACACAGTTACAAAGTGAATTTATATACTTCATAATAAACTAATTAATGTGATCTACATAACAAGGTAAATGCTAAATTAAAATATGTATGCGTGTGTGTGTGCGCGCGCGGGCACGCGTGTGGGTGTGTGTGTTGCGATATTAAAAAATATTGTTAAAATTTATAACCACGGGTTTGGAATAAAATAAAAATGCATATGTTGTTTTCAGTTGCAACTACTGAATTGTCACAAATGCTGTCGTTTCGATCTGAAATAAAAAGTGTTCTGGATTCGCTTGTTCAATTTTTGCAATCGATTATCAACATTTTCCAGTTTATGACCGGTTCTGGTGGAGGATCGCTAACTCTATGGTTAGCTTCAATCATTAGATATATTACAGTTTTCACGAAATTATTTAATTAAGCAGTTTTCAAAGAATAATTTTAAACGCATATCATTATTTGCACTTGTTATCTTATTGTTTTTCATAATTTATTTATTTATTGTTATTGCTGACGTTAACTAATATATAGTATGTGATATATATATATATATATATTTCTTCGTTTTAAAAGCTTGCTAAATATATGAGATAACGAAATACAAAAGTACTTTTTATTTTCCAATAACATTTGACGCTTTCCTTATATAGTCGTAGCTTGTGGTTTCTATTATTAAGAACTGATTTCTGCATAATATTAACAGTTTGTGTGGCCAAGTGACGAAAATTTCACCCTTAACTGGAGGTTGTCTTATTTTTACAAAAAGCTGTCTCGAAATTTACAATAAAATCGAAATTGTACATAGAAACGATTGCTTTAGTAGAAATAGTAAAACCACAATGACCCTGACCCCAATATTTGAAAATGTTTTTCAGCATTTGACACTGAACGTATAACCGAATTATTTTGCGTAATGTGGCACTTTTAAAAAAACAAACTTTATTGTATTATTAATCAATGCATATACTTTATTTTGAAACGTTTCCAGCAGCTACTTCACCAACAGCAATTCAATCATTTCCAGGAGAAATTAAAAATGTTCTTTACAAGTTTATTGAATTCGTGGAATCCATACAGGACTTGTTCCGTTTTACTACTGCTTTTGGTGGAGGAGTTTTTGCGTGGCTTGTCTCGCCATACTTGGCCACTATTGGATCGTTCCTGCATTATTTAGAATATTTAATGTCACTAATGAATCAATAAAGAACAAAAACCAAAATCATTTCGTAGGAGCTCTAGCACTTTCCAAATATTATTGATATTAAAATACAAATTTTATAAATAGCTCCCTCCTGTGAATGATACACATTTGTTGATTGATTTGTTAACTGTTAGTTTGTTTTATTGTTGTTGTTGTTGTTTATTGCAAATTAAGAAATCGATTTTGCTTAGTTAATATCCCATGTGGAATTAACATAAAATGCATGTAATTGGTTTTATTATATTAAATAATATATTATTGAAATTCTTTTGATGGTGCAACAATTATATTGTTTCTAAAACATATATATTGTTTTTGTTTTAATTTGTCTGCTATTTGGCGACAATTGTTTAAATTAATAGATTTTATTAAAGCGTCACCCTTATTTAATTAGATGTTTAATGTGCATATACATATGTATGTATGTAGAAGGGAAATGTTGGAAAATGCTATAAACATAATTAGACAATATCTAAATAAATTTTTATTTGCGATTACGAGTACTACTAGTTATGAATATGTTTGTAAAATAGAAACATATGTAGGTACCACAAATATGAGCCACATTTTTATTTCTTGAGCTGTAAGAGATTACAACGCATGCGCTAACTGAATTTTCACCTAGAAACAATTCTATTTCTCATTCGTTCTTTGCGTACTGATTGAAAATTGATGTGGAAATATTGCGCAAATGTGTATGTTGTTGTTAATAATAGACACACACACACACACACACACATTGATCGTGTCATTCATAATCATTTGCATCATTTTCAGCAGGTACCAACAGCACCCCCGGATCACCAACAGCAACGGAAGCAAGTTCTGGAATAGTGGGAAATATTTTCGGGATTCCGCGTGCTATTCTTTGCACTGTCATCAAAACGTTCATATCGTTTCTAAACGCTGCTAGTACCATGCTCCAATACCTCTCTGGTTTGCGAAATGGAATATTCTCCGGTATCTTCGGAGTGGTGTTGCAGGCTATTAAGACTATATTGAATATTATCACTCCATTAAATAATATTCTATAAATGAATAATTTTTTCCAATTCGGTTTTTAATGATATAGTTATACTTTCCCACACACACACACACACACACACTAATGGCCAGTTTTTAATTCAAAAATGCCGTGTTCTAATTAGAACAATTTGATTGCAATTAAACACTCTATAAGAATTTAATTTATGTTTGGTATAATAATTTATCTCACTACTGGTATTGCAATGTTCACAAAAAACCCGACAATAAATGATATAGTATACTATATTGGAAAATAATCCGCTACTTTTATGTTTTACCTACCCTCCCCCCTCCCGGCACTCAATCGTCCATTTAGAAGTACCTATATGTGAAAAAATACAATTTATAAAGAAATGTTCAAATAAATTTCATATGAATTCTCTATAGAGACAACAACAACAACAACATTTGAAGAAGATTATAATTATTGACTGTTATAATTGTTAGTGCTCGATTACATTTTTTTGTAATTGAGTATTTAAATAATGAATTTTATTTAATTGCAGCTCCCGGCGTAGGATCCGATATTGCAACAGCGAAAAGTGAAGTGAGTCGCCTAATGAGTGCATTTTGTGTATTCCTCGAAGCCGTACGAGAATTTCTCGGTGCTATATCGAAATTGTGTGCCGGACTCTTTAGCTACCATATAACACCGTTGATACCACTTATCGAACACTTCGAAAAATTGGTGCGTAACTTATCCAATAGTCTAAAATGATTTGTGGATTTGTTAAATAAATTTACATTTTATATTTTTCAAAATGTCCTAATAAATATGTGATATACCAAATAATTGTGTTATTTTATTAAATGATAATGATGATGAAACAAACTCTATTGAAAAATGTATTCATTAAATGTTTGTAAAACGTTTTTCGAGATGGAATTTCAAATATGCTCCCTCTGTAATATAAATTCTTACTTTCTTCTCGACAAGTAATTCTACTAATCTAATTTATTAATTAATAAATTTCTAAGCAAGATTCACACAATATAATTGAACAATAAGAAAAATTTGTTTTAATAGAATTACCTTTTTATTTGTTTGCATTTTTGAATAGTTTTACTAGAATTTATCCACATCGTTATATAGGTACGTGAAATGGGAAACGTCTTTAACGGTTTCAATTTTAGAAACTAAGAGAACTAAAATCAAATTTGTTACGTTCAGAACTAAAGATTATTTGCTTTTTCTTTTAAAAGACAACAATACTTATGTATTTTCTGTAATACTTTGTACGAATACGCTGCTTTTAGCATTGTTGCAATGCTGCTTCTTCTTTTATAGTTGAAAGACTAACAAAAAAAAAAAAAACTGTTACGACAAATATGTTTTGCTTATCTAGCATTCTTAGGTTGATATATGCGCAAGATATGAATATTTATTATATTTGGTCAAATACCGATAATAAAATAAGGTAATCGTCTTAAATTATTTCTCAAAACATTTATTTTACAAATAACAACGCATAGGTAGTAAACAAAAAGGTAAATCATTCTTTTAATTTTTCGTTTTCTGATTTTTTTAACTAAACTACAAAACAATGCAGATGTAATAACTTTATTTTTTAGGAATAGTATTTAATTTAAATGATTTGGATCGCAGAAGCAGTCAAGTACATATATTTTATTAATGTGTGTACATATGTATACATATATGTACATAACATACGTGTGTGTAATGGTAGAAAAGTAAAGATAGCTGAAGACAATTTTTAAAGCAGCCATGCGAGAAACAGAACAAGAAATGTATTTTTGCTCAGTGATGACATGACAGCTAATCAAAGACGGCCAAGAAATGTAACAGTCTTCGAAAACGTGACAGGAAAAAGGAAGGACGGAGCACGGCAACGAATAGATCCGATCAAGTCGGGATGGGAATAAGAAAAATAACGTGTTGTATAACAGGAGGACGAAACACAAAATATGTTATTATGCATGGAACGTACGAATGAATACATATTTTGGTGGAATATAAAAACGACACCATACATACATACATACATATATAGGTTAGAAAAAAAAATTTATTTGAGATATGGTGATATTTCCTTTAAGATACTATTTCACATTCAAAAGAAAGTTAATCCTAACATTATACCTCATAGTGTTAGTTAACTGAATATAGAAAAAAAAAAGTCTTATACTATAAAATAAAAATTAATTAAATTAATGAAATGCACAATGTAATAGAACAACGTGTTAATATTGTCATCCGTGTTACAGTATTGCCATCTGTTGAGTTGGCTTTGAGACCAGTCTTGAACACTCCACTAGGATTACTTGCGCTTGTTGGAAGCTTTCAGATCCACTGAAATGTTTGGTACTTATGACCCAGTTTTCAGTGGACAAATATCTGTAAAGCTTCCAGTAAACAATCTCTCATTCTGTACCTACTCGCACTTCTAGTGCAATTGGGACTCTTGGATCAATTCTAAAGAAAAAAAAAAAAACGTCCTCGATTATCTTAGCTCACATGAATAGATGCTATATTTTACAAAAAAAAAAAAATGTTTTCCCTAATCTACGAGAATTGTTAAAACACAATACGATTAATGGTGTTGTTTTGTTATTAATTGCTACTGAATCTATATATTTGTATTTAAATATTGAACCTACTATATAGGTACTTGGTACCTTAATACAATAAACTGACGCACAAAACACTTGATTAATTCGAACGTAGTTAAATTACAATACTTGTCTAGGGGTAAGATTCGCAGGTAATTCGCTGTGAATTTTAATATCAATTATATTCGGGAAGCGCTTATATACGTACGTACATTCCAATCTGTAATGGCATCCGCACGTGTACCTAACAACAATCATTCTTAATTTGGCTACGTTCACTTAATATTCATTTATTTAATAAGTGGTGCACTGCAATTATAACTCTATCTTGATGTGGCCTATATTAATGTTAATTAATGGTTTCAAATACAATACAACCACAGGTGTATATCCAACAGTTTCACTCAGATTTTTTACCATTGAAAATCATGTATAGAGCAGCAATATAGCTAGAATTTAATTTTTGTCCATATAATTTTTCTGTAACTGTAACCATTTTTAAGTAATTGCAGAAACAGCAAAATATGACTAGAGTAAACAGGCACTTCCGGTTTGAATATTTTTTTCAAAAATAGGAAGTACACAAGCGAAGCATATATAAATCTTAAGTTTAAAGTTTCATAATTTTACCTTCAGCCCTTTTAGGCTGTAGAGAACAAACACACACACACACACACACAAACACACGCACACACACACACGCACGCACACATACACAACACACGCACACACACACACACGCACGCACGCACACACACACACAGGCAGACGTCATTCCAAAAATAGTTGGAATCGATTCAGGGAAGGTCAAAACGTATATTTCCGTTAAAATCTCGAGATCGAAAATTTTCATAATTACAATACTTACTTATACTGCGTATAAGAAAGTAAAAAGCTATTATTTAGTTAGATAAGTAAATGACGGCTATTATAATTACGCGTAAAAAAAAATATTTACAAAGTCATACAACAGAGTTTAACGAAAACTTAAAAGATCTACGCGCATACATTGATAATACATAGCTGTGTACTCTTCATCGAGTTTTCTTTTGCTTTTACGTTGCGACAAGCCCTATTTTATTTTATTTTTTATTTTCATTTCTCAATTACGTTCATTACTTATTTACGTTTTGTTCTTATATTCCACATAGTGGAAAATACAAAATAACAAACAAAAAGTGACTGCATTTCGATTAATTATATTACACCAGTATATGCACAAAGAGGAGCGAGGCATTCTTGTGGTTAATATTTTACGAATAAGAATATTCACTTGTAATACCATAATTAGTCAAAACGCAGCACGAGTGATATTCGAAAGCACAAGCGTCATTTATTGACAGGTCTGATTTTTAACCTTCATAGGCGGCGACTATGCTACATTAAGGGGGGCAGTACTTTCTTAATATATATTTTTGAAGAGCATTCTTAATTTTGGTAATTTTATTGGTGAATCGCACTTTGCAATTGACACCGTGACTGCGTCATGTTATTTTAAAAAAAACTTACTACCACACCTGATTCTTAGCCTAATTGATGAGGAACACTCTCTAGATTTCCACATTAGTGGTAAATCACACTTTACAATTGACACCTCAACAATTTAAATATAACAGGGAAGGGTTGTATAGGTCACAATTAGGATTTCCCCCCCCCCCCCCAACTCCAGTTATGTATTATAGTGAACGCCCATGAAATTTTAGTATTAACTTTTGCCACTTTGACTAAAATGGTGCGAGAAATCGTTGACAGTTCATTTATCGCTGCATATTGTATTGATTTTTGGGTTGAAAAGCACATAAAAAAGGGCTTCCGCTACCTAAATTATTGTTTTTAAGAATGCTAAAACATTAATATAACATTTTCAGATTTAATTGATTTTCTAGTGAGTCCTATGATCGTATTAGTCTACTTTTCACAGATGACAGGTGAGTGAAATAGTCTCTTGAATTATTTAAAAATTTAGATATTTTGTTATTTATCTTTTATCGTAAATGACATTTTTTAAATTTGTATTATAACTGGGAAATATGTAATGTTGCGCACTAGGTGAATATAATTGAATTTGTTTCAGGCAAATGTGCAGGTATGTACATATTAATATTTTCTATTCAACATACGAATAAAATAATGATAATATTGTTCTATATAGTGTGAAAGTAATGTAATTTTTAAATAACTTTTCAGTCCATTGTCCACATAATTTTCAACTCGTTGCAGAAAATACATTTTTAAATGCACCTCCAGAGGTAAAGCGCGCTTAGCCTCTACCATAGCAATGCACTCACGTTTCTAGTAAGAAATTTAATAACATTATCGCACGAATATAAAATGTTGTATGACGATAGTGCAATGCAAGGGACGCTTAACTTTAAAAAGTCAGCAGATATTTTATGCTTTTTTTTTCTTTCTCATCGCTGTTCACAGCGTAGCCGCACCGACGTTATTCCATTTCTCCCTTCCTTGTCTCTGTCACATACAGTTTCGATCTCATTCTCCTTCTTCGTGGTTGTACTACATACATTGCCGTTCACAACTCTGAATTATTGTATAAAAATGTAAATTAAAATATTCTCTGCATAGAAACACACACACACACACACACACACACACACTTCTAGATAGCCATGCATACTGTAAGAATATCGTTGACTATATTACACTCGCGATATGCTTATTTGTTAAACATGGAATAATAATATGTAATAAACGTACGAAAATAAACAATGTGCTTTTTCTCAGCTCCATGACGGTTATCTTTTCTACTTTTTTCTATTTTCTTTCATTATTGTCTACTTCTCCAGCTAAAATAAACTCTCCTGCGTTTTTTTTTATCTCTACATACACTTTTCGTAATATATGAAACACGTATATGTACAAAAATGTAGTAAATTTCACAGTAATTGGTTAAAATAAAAAATAAAAAATTAAAATTAAAAAAGTTTCACCTACTAAGATATATATTTTAGTAGGTGAAACTTATTTCTTCTGAATTGTGGAATGTTTGCTTCCTGGTGTTCTTATGCAGTACAGACGAACATGTCAATTTTCGTTTTTAGTGACATTTTTTTGCACTTTGCACTTTTGTTTAAAGCCGATGAGAATAGAAGCGTGTTTTGACATTTTTAGAAATGTATCTACATTCACAGTAGTATCTTGGCGCTCTTTAAGCATGTAACAAGAAAAGCTGTCATGTGTCACGGGTAAAGAATGAAATTCATAACTTATAATCGTGCTGTATGTATGAAATATGTCAGTGGCTTGTGGGTGTCTGGATGTATTGTATGTATTTGGTCAAAGTTAACGTGTTATTGATAAAAAGATGTCGCCTTTCACACAAAAATTCCCGCTAGACATCGCTAAAACCCGTCGTGTTCGATTAATCTTCAACTCATATTTAATTTGTTTTTTTTTTCTTATCGTTCTAAGTTTATTCGACAGACAGTTGAGTGGCAATTACGCTATTAGTTGCAGACGCAGTTCATTCGGGCACTTGACGCGATCTATAGTTTCATGAGTGTTCTAGTTGTCTGTATTGTCTGTCTGTCTGTCTGTCTGTCTGTCTGTTTATCATCTGGACACCAAGTGATGTGAAAAGCATATTAATAATTCATTGTCGTTGCAGTTTAAAGGCTATTGTACATTTAGCTATATGTACATACAACACATACACTTAAAAATATATATTATTTATGTAGGAAGTATATTCGAATCCCAGCAGAATTTAATAATGTTTATCTCAATATTGTCGCATATTTAATAAAACTTGTAACGATATATTGTTGAGTGCATGTAGTTTTCTACATTTTTGAAATAAATTACATATTGGGGTGTGTTCGCAATTGTATATTAAAGCCGGACTCTTACTAACACGCCTGTACATATCCGGCGCGAGAGAGCGTTGCGAACGAGGTAGATGACGAAGATGAAGGATTAGAAGATGACCTTCAAAGGGTCAAAACGATATTGTGATACGGATAAGGGTGTCAGTCGTGTAAGGCCCTTTTGTAGTCATCGTATTTCAATGGCGAACGATGAAAGGACAGATTTTTGATGCGAAAATTCGATAGATCCCGGTTCCGCATTATGCGTATATTGGAACCATACATATCTAATTTGAATTTTGTTCACTTTTTCTCGCTCAAATCATCAATGATCACCAAAATTCGTTACATATATTTGAAATAATTGTCTTGTCAACCTGCGAAGGATAATTGAACTAAATTAGAATACAGTATAAATAAATATGGTACAACATACACAAATTTGCTGTTAAAACTATATATATATATATAATACATATTTACACGTAATCTCCATTATTTATAAACATTGAATGATCTTATATAAATAAATCGAAAAAGTGTATATTTATTGGTATATTTTTACGAAATTAACCGCACGTGACATTTTCATGAAGTAAGTACGGTAACAACAAATATTTAAATATTTGGTGTAAGATACAAGGTACAAAAACATAATTGTAATTCACTGAGCAAAAATATAACGCCAATGCGTCAAAAATGGAATATTCACAAATGATTATGTCACTAGTATTTTCCCTTTAGTGCCTTTACGAACACAACCAATCATCAATCAACTTCTACTACAATTTCCTTTAAGCTCGCTAAACTTAAAGGAATTTTTGAAATTGAATAAATTACAACCAAAAAGCTAATCTTGCGATACAGTTTTATTATTAAACATACCAACTACCTAAGCTAAATAAGTGCAAATAGGTTTAATATCAAGTTTTATTTTGTTAATTGGTAATCTTTTCGAAGCAAATTTCTAATGCAGTATTATTTTATGCAAAGTAGAGCAATAGTTGCGATATATACTCGTATGTATGTATGTAAGATGAATTGTAAATAAATAATTTGTGAGGTAACACTGAAGGAAGCATTAATCCTTGTTTTTGGTTCGATGTAATATACACAAACTATAATTATATATTATAGATGTTCGTATTGGAAATCGAGCACGGCGCTGATGAGACGCCGGGTGAAGTTGAAGAGGTCACATGTTTGAATAAAGGGTTTAGATACCTACGTAGCAAAACAATGTAATTTGAACCGTTCATTAGTGGCGGGTGCTCGTGATCACGTACAAAAAATATATCGATTTAATTTCTTTGGTATTAACTACATACATATGTACATACATAACACATGAGAACGTTATTTTAAAAAATATTTGACGGGATATATATATATATAAAAAGAAAATCTCTTGATTATATCGCTAGTTGTCAATATATATATTTTATTTTCACACACACACACAGTTCAATTGGCACGCATTCAATGTCTGTTGCCAACTAAATTCTTCAATTTACGAAAAATATATTTTATTCTATTGTACGCAACATATTTTATTTTTATAAAATAAATCCGACGAACATTGTATTGAACTTGTATTCTTGCAATTTTGTTTTTTTTGTTATTCTTTGACGAATCCGCAGGTGCTATATAACATATATGATATTTAAACTGTAAAACAGATTTATATATGTATGCATGTATGTATGTATATATAAACAGCAACAGAATTAAATACACAATGATTTTATATTGTAATAAAATATTTTATTTTATATTTTTCAAATTATTATTGTTAAACGATGAAAATATGTAAAACCAAAAAAACTATTAATAGTTGAGATTGTATATTTCAAGATAACAAATAAAGATAACAAATTAATTGTCTTGAGAATCGAGTCATAAAATGAACACATTGCGCTGATTTATCGATCGCAATAAAATTGCAATGTATACAAACGCAATCTTTATTATATTCTTTACGGAAGGATCAATTCGATCATAATTTACTCTAGTTTATGTAAATCAAACGAATCGTTTATTTTTATGCAAATATAAAGCACGTGCTTCATAAAGATACTTAAATTATATGTTATATATACAAAAAAAATTCCGAAATACATTTTAATAAAATAGATAGTACGGCGTTTGAATTAAATTTAAAATATTTTAATAAACAAAAACTTACCAAATATTATAGTTCATTGCAACACGTAGATTTCAATTGTCTGAAATTCTACTAATTTACACTATTAATTGCAGTTTATATCAATTTTAGTGTTTGTTAACGATTTATTTTAATTAATTTTTAATAAAAAATGATTTTCAAAACGATAAACTACAAATATTTGAATTATTTAAAAAGGTTGAAAATTCATAAAATTCTGTTTCCAACTAAAATCAATATTTACTTGCAAAATATTCATATTTATTTTGCTAAACATTTCATAATCATATGATATAGATACAAAATGTTTAATTCCCGTTTAATTGATGTATGCACACTTCTAAAGCGAATCGAGTCAATAACCTGCATATCACATATTGAAATAAATAAATAATAATTTATGTTAAATTTGAACTGTTTATCACTTCACACTGCATGTAAGAGTACCTATTGTAAAATATAATAGCGACTCCACCATTTATGCACTGCACTTTTTTTTTTAAATGAATACAACAATGATTTAATTACTTGAGAAACTAAGTACTACATTTTGAGCTATAATTTATGAACACAGAGCCCTAAAATTAAAACTTGTGAATTTGCCTACCTAACCAAACTTCGCTATAATGACTACTAGCTACTCTTGTCTTGAAATAGATAGACACGTTGGGCATTAAAAATAGAACAGACCAGTTGAATTTAGTGAAAACGCAAGGCTCAATGTATGTAAGTAGGTATACATACATACATACATACATACATACATACAACTGCACGGCCTAAATTTGAATTTTTGACCTATAGGAAAAAATAGTTTTTTTCTTAATTCAATCAATGAGATATAATTTCTTTTTAAATTAATACATGTATATCGTGTATAATGAATATTTTCCTAAGCCTTGTATATGAATTTGTGTTTTAATTCTTAATTAGACTAATTAGGGACATAATTTGTTATCCTATAAAAATTACTCAATTGTAATTTGTATTATTTAATATAGAGACCTTGACATCGCAGGTCATCCTGTAAGCTAAACGGTAGTAGGATTAGTTTATGAATCATTATAGAGCTGCTGGATCCTTGAGCTCTGAATTATATTTATACATACATATGCATTTGTACTAACATATTTCACCTGTTCGTATAAATAGACAAACTTAATTAATACTCAACCTTTTGCTATAAAAGTCATCATCCATTTTGAATTAAATGTTAAAAATTTTTTCTGTCAAAAAAAAGATTTAATAAACGCATAATTTATCGTGAAAATATAGAAGTATTATTTGGTGCGGGAATACGTAAATTGTTATAAATGTATAATGTCTAAGAATAAATTTAATTCTCGGAATAAGTTTGAAATACTAGCCCTTAGTCATTTAAACATAATTTGATTGATTTATGACTCATATTTGAAAGTCCATCCAATTATGAGTGGGGAATTATTTATAATATTAACTTGAGTTTAACCAATCGTCGTAATTAATTTAGAATTAGCAAATAATAAGATATGGGTTGACAATGACCTGAATTAAATATTTGTTTGCACGCTATGAATATGAGTCATAAAATATTTTCGATAATAACATGCATCACGTTTCTCTATTAAAAGTCAATCATATAACATTTGCGACAGCTAAAAAACTTATTGTTTATTTCCGTTGTGGTTAAATTTAGCTTATTGAATACAAGTTATACTTAAATATTTTGGCTATATAGAGCACACACACACACACACATGCACAGAGAGAGACAGATGTTTCAAAAATAGTTGGGATGACATCGGAAATGTTTACTGAATACATAAAGTGAAATAGTAGGTAGATATACATAAATACATACATATGTACATACATACGTTATGTAATCTGTTGGTGACCTGGCCACCTGTGCAGCCGGCCGTTTTGAATACTCTACCTAAATCCCACCAAAGTGACTAAAACATCTTCTTGCTAGTAAGCCTATCAGATCACATGGAGTCCGACTTTGTGCGAGGTTCAAAATCTCACACACACACACGCACGCACGCACGCATAACGCACTGATGTGCGTGTTGTGCAAGCTGATTTCTCCCTACTTTAGGATACACTAGACTAGAAAATATAGGACATGATTTTAAAACTTATTATATTATTCAACAAATTTGGATAATATAACAACACCTTACTGTGACTTAAACGGTACCTGTCCAGGATAAATATACTACTTACGTACAGAATTATAAGAAATTGAATTTAGTCATAAATAAATGAGAAAAGGATTACAATTGTTTTATTAGAAAACAAATAATAATGCTCAACAATATAAATCAATCGTCTTCTTCTTCTTCATCGTCTTCATCACTTTTAATAATTCCCAAAGTCTTAGCAACCGACTTGACATTGGCGATGACTTCTTCCTGTACCAGATTGAAACTCATAGCGAGTAAAGAAATTCCAAACAAGAGATATAACGAACATAACGCAATGCTAACTTCTGCATTTAGAGCAACTCTTTTTGCGGGTACAAAGTCACCGAATCCAATCGTTGTTAAGGTAATGAAACAAAAGTAAGCAGAATCGAGATACTTCCAGTTTTCCCATGTAGTGAACAGAAATGCTCCACCGAAAATGTAACTCACTACTAGGAACACACATAGCCAGATTGGAACCGGTTTTATTCTAGCCCTGTTTCCCTCAGGGTAGTAACCTTCTTCATAGAATTCCATATCGGAATCTTGTTCATCGTAATATCTCTGCCGATTTATTGCAAAGCCCATAGGTGACATGATTCGCGGACTTGGACTATTGGTTGGACCTACAAATTCATATAATTTTAGCTACGAAACACCAACAAGTTTCATTCATTGACTTGCTTTGGTTTCTGATCTGTGTGCGGCTGTTTCTTTTTAGAGGATCTATAGATGATTCAGGCGATGGTTGTCTCGGTGGCTCCAAGTAACCAGACTGTCGAGGAACAGAGATTGCTCGTCTACCCGCAGAAGGTTGAGCAGAAAGTTTTCTTTTGTTACCTATAGCAAAATTCCAAATGATTGACAACATGATGAACGGCAATTTTCAACTTAAGTTGCTGCACGACCACCAAAGAATCAACTTACTTTGAGCAGGCTGCGGCTGGAGGTTACCATCCACTTGATCGATTACATACTTATTACAAAGTATGGGTGTCTTGTCAGCAAGTTCTGTATCCACGGGTTTGGGGGTGCCGGTGTTAGGGACGCGACGTCTATCGAGTGAACCACCCCGGGGGTTTTGAATTCGGTTGGGGCTTGGGCGTCGAGTGGTGTCTGCATATCGTAACACTTGTGCTGGCCGCATTCGAGGAAGACTGCTACCACGCATTTGATGGTGAGGTACACTGACTGCTGTTTCGTCATATCTCAACATTTACCATAAACAATCATAATTCATTCATTTATTACACAATTCATCTATTATTTATAAACATTTTATTCATACTAAACATTAATCATCCGGATGCAAAATTGATTTTCAATAAAAATATTATTAAACAATTACAACAAAATGCGTGTCACTACTATTGTATATTGTTAAATTAGCATTGTTAATTTGTCAATTATATATTAATATTTTAATAAACTCGCTTATGTTACCGTTGAATAATTAAACTGATTATATCCGCTGTAATTAGTTGCATATATTGCACATACATATATTGTAGTATACCTTAATTCAGTATCCGAATATGAAACCGGTGAAATTTCTGAAAGACCAAATCCACTATCGGTTGATCTTTGCGATGTTCGACCAGATCGTCGAAATGATGCTGTTCGAGATCTATTCGAGTATCTTCTGCAACATACATACAACTTGAATCACTTACTTTTTTTGAATAGATCAAGTATCTGGTGTGGCCGACAGATCAGTTTCAAATGCATTGAAATTAGACTAAATACCATATTTCGATTAGGATAAAGAATTCTTAAACGATATAAAGTTCCATTTATGTAATAGTGTGGATCAGATCTTATAATAGTTTTATAATAACCCTTGTGCTCTAATCGTGCTTCGTGTGCTTCGATGTCTACGATGTCTCTTCGGCTTCTTGGTGCACACGTAACAGCAAACTTTCCAATACAAGAAGCGGAATGAAGTGGCCATAATATCGCCGATATTTGACAAACACAATAACATCAACGGGATTCCCAAGATTGCGTAGAATATTGTGACGACCTTACCCCAGTGAGTTTTTGGGGCAATATGACCATAACCTGGAGATCAAACAAAATTCTCATTTTGAATTTCAATTACATTTTTATCAGATAAAATGTAATACAATGCCAGAAATTTAGTAAACATTTATTAAGAAAAAACATATAGGATCATATTTATGAATAATCCAAATTGATTCTGATTATATTCGGAATAGTCTTTCACTAAATAAACATTATTATTTTAAGAATGCGAAATAAAATGTGTCGTAACGCCAAGGCGGAAATAAGTTCTGCAACTTCACATTTGAATAATCTTGAATGAAATGTGAAATGCATGGATTCCACACTTAAAACACACCAAAAATAGACGAAAAAAAAAAACAAAATTCTATTGAATTTTTATACATGAGTTGTTTAATTAACACAAACAATTAAAAGGAAGTTTCCATTTCTAATACTTGGTTTCCTGCGCACAAATATCTATAGCTTTTTATGAAATAAATTGCCTGTGTTCTAAAACTAATTATTATTGCGAAAGTTAAAATACCAAAAATGACAAATCAAACATTAAATTTATTTAATTCGATATTTTCATATTAGTAACTATGTATCCTTTTGATTTTCTAATGTAATTGTTGTTGAAGAATATTCTTTAAATAGTAAAATTGTTTAAATTTTCTGAAAAGTACACAAAAACCTATTCCTGGTGTTTTTTGTGGGTCATTTGTCTTCAGCGAGATACTATACAGATAGCTTATGCGAAGCGAAAACGAAAACGGCCAGACGCACTCCTATCCAGTCATTCTTGATTAATGGATTATTTAGGATTTGCAGAATAGTAACAAGATTTTTTTTTTTTTGTCTAAAAGAACTAAATCATGCGTGTGCACCTACTTAGTTCATCAAATACGACATTTATGATGTACTTTATATTTATTATAAATTTTATAAGTTTGTAACTTTACTGAAAATTAGCTTGTTTTTATATTTTTGAATGTAATTTGTACAAGTAAAAGATAATATTTATTTAATCAATTTTCGGTCAGTGTACATTTTCTGAAATTCTGCTTCGAATTACTTTCCCAGGATCGTTAAAAACATAATTAAGTATATCTGTTTTCTCAATTATCTTCTATGTTGCTACTAAATAATATATATGCTATAATTTAACTTAATTATATTACATAACGATACTATAAATATTTAGATATCTATTGTTTGGTAAATTTATAATTTATTTCAATATAAAAAAATGTCGACATGAGTTTTATGCTTTTTAATCATTAGTTTCTTAATAAATGGAGAAGTATATTTGATATCTATTTTTAGTTTCTTATACGAAGTAATAAGTAAGTATTGTAGTCATGCAAAAAAATTTATTATATAATATCTACTAATATCAATTTCCGGAAATAATTTCGCTATTTGAGAAAAAATTAATTTATGTTATATAACAACAAATTAAAATCGTTATTTATTAAATATTTTTAGTATTTAGATCTTAATTATATATGTAAAATTTATTATTGTTATAGTTCGAATTTCGTGGAAATGTTTACTAAACTGTTAATATATGTATTGGTTACAGAGGATATTGTTTAAATATAAACAAATTATATTAGAAATTATAGCATAATTACGTAAATTTACGAGAATTTTAGACAATTTTGTGCGAGAAAACTGCATCATTTCTTCAGACCAATATGCATAAATGTTAACGTACATACATAGGTATATACGTTATGTGAATACAAAGTATGTGTGTGTGTGAACAGGTTGATATACGTACGTATAAGTGGGTCAATGTCGTTACAGTTTGTAAACACGAGTCACTTACACTTTCATCCGTCACAAGACACCGAAAAATCATGCGTTATACTTTTCGGCTATGGAATTATGCTCCACCTGCACCTGAAGAGGATCCCGCTAACAGTGACACTCAAACTTATCTTACAAAAAAAACCACAAGCATATAAAATCATACTAGCGACCCTAACATATAATTATACTTTTTTTATTTTATTATAAATAAATTAAGAAAATAATTGTACATTACAATTATATAGTTTAACCTTTAGAGGACCGGGATGACGGCTTGAGGCGTCAACCCCCGACCCGCCAAAGACTTGGTCTTAGTTTAGTCTTTTGTGGATGACCCAAACTCACTTTTTAAAAGAAAAACTGGGCTTTTGAAATTTCTCAAATCCCGGTCCTCTAAAGGTTAAATTCTCAGGAGGGACGTGAGTTATATATGAAATATTTGATATGTTAAATACAGTGTAGCGCTAAGATTTATTTGGCTCATAGAACCATACATTTTGGCAATCACTGTATATCAATGAAAGTGAATTAGCTGTAAGGTATATTGCTGGTCTCAGTCATATATAAGGTGTTTTGTTATTTGCACGCCAGTTATATGTATGTATATATAACGCATATATACTACTTCAGGGCACGTCCAATTCATGTGTGTGTGTGTTTTTTTTTATTGAGCTAATCAACCAATGCATACAAACAACTCATCAACAATCATACTGAATAGAAAGAGTGAAAGTTAAGAAGATGTTCAGAATAAGTAAGTAATGTATGCTTTTGTATTTAATAACATTTTGGATCTTCAGTACCCTGAAGAATCGATATGAGCTGGAAAAGGTGGAGGTGGATTGTATTTAACAATAAAATAAAAATGTACTGTTTTATTTTATTTCTACGAAATAATTAGATTTTCTAGCCATAGAATCTAAATAAGAATTACAGAATTTATTTATCAAAACCATTTATTTCTTCAAAATGATAAAATCACGTATGTGATCCTGATAAAACGATAAAAACCATTCTACTAAATCGTTAATGATTAAAAAACATTCGCGCATTGCAGTTTCTTTGATTTATTTATTTATTAAAACGTTATACGAAAGAATTGCATAATTTAGCGCAGATTCGCGCAAAACCTCACGCATTCTACGTAAATTTACAAACCGTTTCTCGCTGGAACTACTACTACCTAATGTAGTCCACGTTGCAAACATTTGTCTCACGCGGAAACGTGTTGCACTGCCATGCTATGTCCTAGATAAAATGCATTTTATTTATTTGCGTTACTCTGTTCATTTTATCATTTATATTAATTTTAAGTTTTAAGAACAATTTATTTTGGTTTGCCTAAATTATGTTAAGTAATTCAAAAAAATATATAAAGCGCTTGCTTATCGCGTAACCAATTTTAATATTTAAGAACCTTCTGCCAGAACAAGGATTTGAAATAATTTTGCAAATCTCACAAGGTTTCTTTGTTACCTACGCGAAATAATTTAATGCGCCTTGACATATTTACATACAAATTTTAGATTATTGATTATTTTCGGTGCAAATAGTTTAACCATATTGAGCATTTTGTTATTTTATTTAATACTAGTAAAAATATTTATATTTCACTTGTAAGAAATAGGCTTAGAATGTGAAATAAACAAAATAAAATTAAGCGAAAACTATTCAAGTAAATAGATTTACTTTCACCGAAATAATGAGAATTAGTGCTATTGTTAGACTTTGAATTAATTGAACGGGATACGTATACATGGTTAAATGGTTTCGATAAGGAAATAGTACGGAGCAACGTAGCGTGTAATGATTTCCGGTTAGAATATGAGTTATACGTCCCAAAAAACGAATTCAAAAATATTTTGAAATTGAATCATAGTGTTAGTTAATATAATGATAATGAAAATATTATATGTTTTTCATTGGAGGAGATTTTGGGTACTCTCTCAAGTTTCTTGTATCTTTTATGATTACAGTTATCCTGTTATCAGTGTTATCATGCGGTTTATCCGAGGATAAGAAATGGGTGTGGGGTGCTAATGGCCGTAAGGACGGTGGCGGTTCCAGCGAACTCCGGGCCGCTAACGACTATCTGTCGAGGTAAGTACCACGATTTAATGACACTTTAAGCGGATTAGTTGCCCATTATGGAACGACCACATAAACAAGTGATGAACACTGAATAAGATACTCACATCCATATATACATACATATATAACGATATCTTTTCTTCTATATACATCTATTTATCTAAGGAATGTGCTTACGTGTTCAGGGGAAAAAGCTTGCAAGTTCATGAATTAAAGCTTGAAAACCCCCTACGTTATGTTGTGTAATAATTGACTTTCAGAGATGTTCCTTTAGGGATGTCGTAAAGTTAATAAAACGGCATATATTCTCAACAGTAATTTTAAATTGGTTTTTCTCTGGTGGCTCCCAATCCTTTATGAATAAATAATCGCCATTGTTAATTCTGCATTTCTTTTTTTTTATGTACATACAAATGAAATAGGCCACGTCCGAAATACGAAATTTCGGAATTTGTCGAGGGAATTGCTAGTCATGCGCAAGTTAGACCGCAGAATTTTCGCCCACCAACCGATTATGACGAGCGTCCATTTGTCAGACCTGAATATAACAGACCTACCGGACTAGGTAAAAATAAATGAATAAAAAAATATTATAACTAAGCTGAATTTTCTTTTTATATTTATATGTCTAAAACAAATAAATTTTCATTTGTTAAACTAAGCGTAGTATGTAACTATTTAATTTTATATATAATAAAGGCAATTTTGGAACATCTGGGTCACGTCCTGGTGCTGTTTATAACCAAGGCGGTCTTGGGACAACTGGGCCACGTCCCGGTGGTGTTTATAACCAAGGTGGTTTTGGAACAACTGGGCCACGTCCCGGTGGTGTTTATAACCAAGGCGGTTTTGGACAAAATGTTTATAATCAAGGATCTTATGGACAAGGAGCTGAAGCCGGTATTCTAACTGGACCAGTACCATCATGGCAGAAAGAACCACCAGTTAAAGAATTTGATAAATGCAAATGCACAGAGAAATTCAACTGCAACTCCCCCGGTTTATCATATGTAAGTCTAGCTAAGATGTAATCATCCGACAAATTCAGAGATCATCGATACATATATTTGACTAATATCGAACCGTAAGTTTGTAATACACTGCGAGGCCATATTTTAATTACACCAGTAACAAACTTCAATAATTACCCCTAAAGTTCATAATATTACATTTCATCCCATTATAGTTTAATCATATCTAAGTCATTTAATAAAACTGGTTTTATTAACAATACACCACCATTCTTCTTTTTACGATAGTTTTAAAGATATATCGATATTTTTTTGGTTGTAAAATAACATATTTGATCAATTTTATAAAATATTTATGTAGACTTACGAGAAAGTTTCAGATATTAATAAAATAAAAAGTCGAATTTTTTCGAATAGTATCATTTAAAGTGACAATTTTTTTAATAGGGCCATTGCGATGTTGGAAAACAATATTGTTGCTACAATAGCCAAGGTAACGCACTAGCTGGAGGACCAATTCCAAGCAGACCAATCAACTCAATTGCCAATGGTATTTTATCTGGTCCTGGAGGTCCTGTGGATCATATACCAAACAGACGACCTGTAGGTTTTCGACCAAATCAAAGACCTGGACCGTATGATTTTACAAGTAATGGACGGCCACAAATTGGAGCTGGAGTTCTAGTTGGGCCAGGAGGCCCCACAGGCATAATTGGCAGACCAACAGGAAATGGAGGTAATATATATATAAATTAATACTTTATGACTATTAATTGCCGGTACATGAATATGATTTATTGATAGGGGTTAGTCACGCATATGATAACAGACCGTATGGTGGTAGTTCGGCATCATCAAACGGCATCCTAGTTGGACCAGGTGGACCATATGACAGGCCATATAACAATGGATATGGAAATTTAGGACTAGGACGATCGGATACTAATACATATGAAAAAGAAGACAGAAAAGATTCATGATTCATCATTTAGTAACTGTCCATTTAAAATTTACAGTAATATTGCCATATGCATATATGTATTAATTTTTATAGTTCTAGTTTCAATTACATATTTACGCGTAATGTGAAACAGATAATCTGAACACATCGTAATAATATGAAACCAAAGATCTCAACTTGTATCAAAATATACGTCATAATTTTATATTTAATAATAGCATATAAATAAAAATCTGCAATGGCTTGTACTGAACGTATTTTCTTTATATAATATAAATAAAGATAATAAAATTCAAAAAACATAAAATAATAAAAGTTAAAATAAAAACTATATATGTGTATGCATGTGTTCACACCAACGATCGGTTCGTTAAGAATCTTTCGCATTCTCTACTGCTGTTCTAGACACACATACATATTGTAAATTATTCAAATCACGTACGACAAACATACAATACTAACACAATCGCCCCCGAATTCCAGTCGTAAGTATATCAGTCAAGTTCTACATTATGCACTAGATGAATATACGTGTAAATGAGCTCCATATTATGACACACTAGAGCAAAGATTGTTCTTTAGGGATGCATACATTCATGTGTTTTGAGAACGCACGTACGTACACACATAATTGCGTAATGAGCAAACTTACTCCAGGGAGGTCAAACTATAGTCACATGTCGCTGCCGACTTGATAGGTATGTTAATTATTGTACAAAGTTCGAGAACGAAGATGGTTAGACGTGCCCTTGTCTTCGTTATCCCTTAGAATATTGTTCTCAAACAACTTCTTGCTTAGGTGTGCTTTATATTTTCAAATATTCGTATACTACTTTAAATAGACTCTACTTTTGAAAACTATACATTTTTTAAAGAGAGCATAATAACCGGTAAACTAATTAATCTTTAGTTAGGATAATGAATAAAATGATATTTAGCTAGGAGTATTATTAAAGTGTTAGTTGCAAGTACATCATATGATATAGTATATTAATGAACAGTTTCAAGTTTGAAGGTGGACTGTTTTCGCGAGTCGTAGAATTATTCGCGTAATTCAAATAATTAAAGATAGTTTCTTCTGGGATTCGGATAACTTTGCCTAATTACTGCCTAGGGGATCGCTTCGGTCGCAGATACAGGATTGTATTCATACTTAGTATAACTAGGTCACTTTAAATTCAATTTCGTACAGCGTACAAAGATCTCATTATGTTTGAAGACTCATGTACACTGGCCCACTTGAATCGTATGCCATTCAAATGTTAATAAAAGTCGGAACTTAAAATATTTACTGTGCGTAAAGCATTCAAAACAAGGTGAAATTGTTTTTTTTTTTACCAATAGTAGTGATAACGATGATCGAATAAAACAGTGCTCCGGTGAACGTCCATTGGATGGTATCCGTGTCCTCAATGCCATCCCATCCATCTTTGGTCATCGCCCACAAAAGATCATTTTCAAACTCTTTCAAACGTTGTTTGACTGTTGTAGTCCAATTGCCTTCGTGTAACACTAGCATTTGCCTTGTAGAACTAATAATAAAGTCGGTAACGTTTTGTCGAATTTTCGAAATACTTTTTTTTACCTAAACATCAATTTATAATATATATATATATATTATTGTTGCGCGAATTTAAAAATAGTTACTAATAATAAGCTTTCCCTGAAATATAATTAAGACTTACAATGATTTCATTCTCTGCTTCAAGTTTCGCGAATGCCCAAGCGCCTAGTAAACAATACAGCACCACCATGCACATAAGAGTTATATGCGAGAATATACACGTGACTACTTTCCACGTGTAGTACAAAACACGAGAACATCGGCTTGGTGGTGTCTGTGCCGGCTCAATCATTTCTGGGTCGCGATAACGTGACATTTTAACTAGCACTCATTAAACTGTGTTTTAAATTATTATTTTTCACTGTCGCATTAAAGTACATACCTACATACATACATCGGAAATTGCCGAATTCTCAAACACAATCAATTTGAAACTATTATAAATGCTAGTTAAATATTTATCCGAAAACTAAACCGGGAAATAATGTAATTTTCCATTCCATATACAAACAAATCAATTGCAAGTCAAACATTTAATGTAATTTAAATTGTAATATTTTCTAGTTTGTACAAACACTAATATTCATGTAATGTAAAAGATATATTTACAAATATTAAAATATCTTCGCGAGTATCATTTTAATGTTGCAAAAACTGAACTGAACTGAACTGAAAACATCGTTTTAATCCATCAAAGTTGAACAGACATGTTTTCATCAATGAAATTTTAAATATATCATCACTTATTGGATGCTGGCATACGTATGTATGTATGCACATACTTCAAATTCCACGTCAACTTTTTTTATGTGAATTATGCAAAATATTTACAAGCAAACTTATTATTATATTGGTTTTGCTGTTTATCAATCCATTTTTTTTACATATTTCATATAAATCTAAATTATTTCAGAATCGAGAAAATTATTTTTTTTTAAATAATCGTCGATATTATCCAAAACTGTATAAATATTACGTTTATATATACATGTTACTTATACCAGTGGTTATGATTATAATTTAGTTGTAATAAAAAAAAATTATAATTAAGTACTCAATGTTATTGCAACGCATACGACGAGCTTAAAGCAATGGTTCTTGAATATTGGTGGAGTTGCCGGAATATTAAAGTAAAGTACAGGCAATGAAATGTAATAAATAAATAATTCAAATAATATAATTAAATTATAAATAACGGTAGATATGTTTTAAGCACACACACAAACACACACATACACATTAATTTTATAAAACGATATAATTTTTTGATGTTTTTTATGAATCACACAGTCGATTGAGTAACACGTACTAAAGTCGACTTATAAACAGTGATGTTTGTTTGTATTTTACGAAATTCACCAACGATCAAATTCAATCATTGTTTTACTTTTGCGACTAGATCTGTGTTGCTCTCATGGCGTACTAAAACTCGAGTTGGCTATTTTTAAAACAGTCAGTTGTCTGGCCGCCATATTTACACCTAATATTCCAAAATTAACTACACGCAACAAACTCTTCTCGAAATGGCTTGCCTTGGTACAGTCCTCGCGAAATTTGTTCAATATCGGTATTTAAATAAATTAAGCCTCAATTTGGAGCAAATTGCATTTGTAGTATAATTGAAATTAATTTTGCTTCAATATTGTTTTGCTTATTATATCGAAAGCAAAAGTATTGCTGCGTGCAAGTATCAACAACCGTCTAAATATTGTCACATAAAAGTAGTCAGATTGAACATTGAATCAACCCTAATAAAATATACAGTTGGGGTAATAATACAATTTCATTTAGTACGCATGTGCCCAACGATATCAAACGGTACAGAACGAGCGAATTCGGTATTCGTTTCAGTATAGCCTTGTATACCGGGTTGCATACGTGTCGCGGTTCCGGCGCCACCGTATTCGGTTCCGGTTTTGTCGTTGTCAAGATAACTGGTGTTGAGGGGGTGTAAAGTTCAAAACTATTATTGTTATTATGGATTGAAACGTGTTTTTGTTTGTAACAATATGTGTTGTTGTGTGTTGAAAATAAATTCTAACTATTTGGCTCTAGCACACTGCTAGTACTGCTACTAGTAAAGAGGGTGTGGATTTTAAATATATACGTGGTAATTGTTAAGTGGTTTTGATTTGAGATTAAAGCCTTTTCATGAAAGGTGAGCTTTTACACGATTCGTTTATTTAAATATTTCCCATAGTTTATACTTGTGTCACGACATTACTAAGCACAAGATTAATATATGGAAACGCGGATTTAAATAAATTTTGATCTGAATTTTATTTATTTTCCTCAAAGCATTCGTATTTTAAATGTTTGTTGATAGAGCATTGTTTTAAGCATTATACAATTGTTCATCATAAGCAAGTAAAAAAGTCAGATTTGAATACCGGGTGGTGTATTTAAATATTTAACTATTTCCAAAGTGCATACTGACCGACTAACTCTACACATTACGTATTACATATGTATGTTTGTATGTATATCCCCACGAAAACGTCTGGGGATTACCTACATACGTATGTACATATGAACTCTTAATTTTATTTAGGGAATCGAGCACTGTACAACATCCCTTACCCTGTATACGATTACACTACTGTTAGTTACTTATGAAGTAATTAGTTGCGAAAACTAACATTTATTTGCATAAACTCTATTCCGGCGATCTGTGCAACCGGACAAAATATAGATAGTACTTACGCTATGTAGTACATACATACGTGCACCTCTTCATTTCCAATTAATCTTATGGTCTTGTACGAAATGAATTGGTAGCAATTTGCAAACGTCCGGGTGCATACCACCGCCACCAACAGTTACAACATATATAATGAACACATCAAATAAAAATTAATCTTGACCAAACTGTCGAAATTATTATACATTACGGTTTAAAAATGTTATATTTAGGTACATACATACGTATATAGTATACGTGTGACTCATATTTAATAATGAATGTTCATTAATATGTGTCTTATATCAAGTTAACGAAGAACGTCAAATTCTTATGTTGTTGAAATATCACAAGATGTTTGATTGATTATTTACAGAGTTTCGTTACAACGCGTATGCGTAGTTTAAATAAGGTCATTTATAATTGAAGGGTGCACACGTAAGACAATCATTTTTTTATTTTTATTTTTAATCAATTTGAAACTATGAACCAAAGTAAAACTAATCTTTCAAACCCTATGGTTGCATTGCATTGCATTGCAACATACTAAAGTTTTTCGAAGAACTGAACAACAAAGAATAGTTTTCTCATTTCCTTTCAATTTTGAGAACTGAAAGCACACAACACAAAACTTCTTATGCCAATATTAATTGGAACTGTTCATTTCTCATATTCTAAAACATACCTAATAAATATATAATAATTATTATATATACGAAACCAACCAATGTATGAATGAATGTACATACATATAGGTTTGTAGGTATGTATGTACTTTAATATCATACGTGCATAATTAAAATTGATTACATATAAGTGATGCATACGCCGACCTCACACTATTCGATTTTGTATGTAAATTATTGCAGATTTATGATTTAATTTAAAAACAAAAACACTGAAAATTTGCATGCTATGAATATTAATTTTGGAGCTATTCATCCGCAGCTTATATACCAGGTACAAACTTATTTAAGGTTGCTAAATCAAACTATAAATATATGTGCGTCATTAAACTAATGAGCTAATAATATTATTAATTGTTAGATGAAATTCGTATTTATTTGTTAATTTGCAGGAAAATTTCGGAACGCTTCTCACACGAAGAGGCTGCAATCGGAAAGAATTGGATATGCAGAATGAATGTAAGTTATTTGATACATATATATGAATTAATGCGATATATGTACATATATATTATAGTTTTAATGAGAATTCTTTCTTAAATAGTGAGGTAATTCTCGCGAAAAAAGTGCAAATTGAATTTTGAAACTTACATGAAATATATTGAAGGTGGGACCGGAAACATGTGCTTTTGACAATTGATTGTTTCCCATCTAAAGTACGAACAAAGTATAAAGCAATTATCACTCACTGCCTCATTATAAATTAATCGAAATTTGGGAACGAAACAACTTTATTTTTATAATGCTGCCTATTGTTACACCTACAAACATATTATATTCTTCTCTTTAATTGCGTTAGTCCAGTAAAACGTTAATTATTATTAATTAAAATGTATAATAAAGCCATAGGACATTTTTAAAACGGATTTCTTTTCAAATTTGTACCTACGTATGGTATATTATTTCCTAATCAGTTTTCACAAAATATTTTATGAATGATTAAACTAAAAACCATTAATTATAAGCCGTAGAATCAAACAAGCATAGGACAATGGGCATAATTTAATTTATCGTTTGGAACATGCACCTTAATCCGGTTCTGTGTGTTCCATATTGCACAAGCTTTTGGTTTACCTCTTCCGGACGCAAAACATGCATTCAGAGGTCGTTGTCTGTAATTGTGGGACAATTCGAATCTGCTTTATGCATTCTCTATTTGGGGATCCTTCAGTTACCGGTTTGCTATAGATAGAAGATCTCTACGGACATGGTCTACTTGAGAACAAATTACTTATACTGTACAAACCAATCACTGGTCAACGTTGCAAGGACAATTACCAAATAATACCACATATATTAAAATGATAGATCAAATATTCTAGAATATCCAATAAACTATGATTTGCAATATTGGCAAACAATAAAACGATATGAATTTTTATTTTTATTGTTTACATTGCAATGAATTTTCTTCAGAACGCAGTACTACTCGCACCTTTTCAATCTTATACAAATCCTAGCATTTATCGACCAAAGTTCTCAAAAACTTTCACATCCTCGTTTTTTCTTATGCTTTTAGAGCTTTCGCTACCAACACACACACAGTGCAGGATTAAAGTTGAGGTTCAACCGGGCACTCACGGGACACCGAAATATTCAAAGATTTACAAACCACATATCGAGTACATTATTTCCCTAAATTTTCGCATACAATAACTGGATAATAATAAAAACAACCAAATATGTCAATGTTGAGGCGAAAAAAAATTGTCTACGTAAATAATTGAGTAATTTATATAATTTTCGTTTAAATAAAAATATTTCTCTTGAGACGACCTTACGTCATTTAAGAAACAAACATGCTTAATGCAAAGAAAGGTAATTTAGGTGCGTATGGCCCTAAAGCCAACTCTGGTGAGCACGTATACATCGATATAGAAGAGTCTGTGCTTTATGGGCAAAGGAAGATGATGATCCATAGGGCTGCAAACATCAAATATTTGCTTTGGCTTGTGTGTCCACGTGCCTAACATAGCGCAGAGCATACTACCGCATTTCCTTCCATCTTCTTCGCTGCTTATGCTGGTTCAGAATGTGTTTACCTTGAATTCATAATCACCGTCCTCTTTTGCGCCATCGTTGTCGTTCTTAAGCATATACTAGAAGAGATAAACGGTAGGTAAGATCAAGGCGTGCTGCATATCATCATTTAAACAACAAAAACTAATAACTTAACACCAACAAGAAATATAACGAAATTCAAAATAGTATACATTTTGAATCTTAGCGATATTTATAAAATTCTCCTAATTATAATTTAGTACAGCACATATTAAATGTTTTTGAGATAACACTTAATTTTTTTAAAACTAAATCTTTTAATGTGATGCTAATTTTGTGTGCTTCTCTGGTGTCCTAATTGATCGGGATGGTTTTGTTCATAAAATATATACATATATCCCTTGGGAATAATTCTGTTTTTACAATAAACAAACATGTGCCATAAACTAAAAGATATGTATCTATCTAGAAGCGTGCAGACAACGCAGCTTTGTCGTTAGTAGGAAAATTCGTAATCTCAAACGTTAAACCCTTCCATATATAAAGCCGATTAAACCACAAAGAAGTATCGTCAACATTCTCACAAAGCCTCTACTGTTGTTAGAATTTATCGATAAACATTTCTAGTAAAGTACATATTATAAACTATATGGCAAGTGTTGGTTCACATAAATACAAAGAATTGTGTACTCATCATACTTATTTGCGTAAACTGAAACAAAAACACAACCGTACTAATCCGTAACCTTGTACATACATACATACATACATATGTATAAGCGATCTAGTAGGAATGCTTTAGAGGGCGCGTGTATTATTCAATAACTTATGATGTCGTCTTCCGACTACATTATAATGTTTTTATAATCAAAATGATTCATATACAAATTCAACAAATGTGCACTTAATTTCCATTAATGCATCGTATAAGCAGCGATAGAGACAACAATCCCAATTGCTAACAGCAGATCGAGTACATACATATGTATCATACATATGTATCTACCATTTTGGGTAGATACATGTTGCTAAATGCCAAATTCTGCTTAAAGTCTGTCAAGTGCTGTGGAATACCCATTAGACGTAGTGCGGTGAATTAACCGGTTGATCTCTAAGTATTCCATATAATGGGATAACAAACATTCCTGAAATTCAAACTTTTGAATTTCCATTCAATGATTTCGTTTCATTAGCCATTTTTTTTTAATCATTCTTTTGGAGCAGCTATCAACGTTGATACCAAATTATGCGAAATATTTACCGAGGAAATTTTGCAATTACGTTCAAAACATGTACATATGTGCTTTATAATTTTACACTGGCCAATCCAAAGATACTAATTGCGACATGCATACAAATGTTGAGTTATGTTTTTTTAGTAAACTTAATAGATGTACAGAATAAACACGCAATTCCTATATTTATTATTAAAAGTCAATGCATGTTTTCGTATTATTTTTTATTCCTAAAATCATTTACGACACGTTTGTAATACATATTAACCGTCACGTAGCAAGAATTACCTATGTATGTACATACATACTACATAATTCCGTATTCAGAGATATAAACGATTTCTATGGCAATAGCGATAGTTATTGACATTGGTACTTTTGGTGATTAACTGGAATTGTCCTGGCGTAATGTGCTCTTAAACTAAAGTTTATATATTCTGCGTTCTGCAACTTTGCAAATACAATGTCCACAATTCGACCATTGTACTACCCTATCCACCTCCCCCCCCCCACACCCCTCCGCGTCTCATTGTGAACAAACGAGATTGATTACTAAATCAAAATGGACAGTAACGAGCTAACAAATGTTTGTATCGACTTCAATACGTAGTACGTATATCCAATTGGATTGATTTGATTGGTTGAATACTATTGACCTCCCAATACATTGTTAGTTACAATAGTCATACAAGTTTTCGTTAATTTAGTTTATGCCATAATTAAGAATTTGCTGCTCTCCCTAAGAAAATGAACTTTAGTTTTTATTCTAACAATTTTTTTAAAAGTGCAAAAACTGAACATTTTCGTTTAGTTTCAGTGCGTGGTTTGTTCGCAACGCTGTATGAACGTCAGCGTCGGTGTCGTCGAGGATAT
This sequence comes from Nebria brevicollis, assembly GCA_944738965.1. NCBI lineage: Eukaryota > Metazoa > Arthropoda > Insecta > Coleoptera > Carabidae > Nebria > Nebria brevicollis. Next base: position 7,077,446 of record OX122909.1, read on the forward strand.
TTAGAGGGTAGTTAGGCCATCAGTAGTCACCGAACAAACGTGTTCTAGTTCGATTTTCTAGCAATGCTGTAAGACTGCATTGGTTGCACTTTTATAGCATCTAGTCCAAATGGTTTTTTTGGTTTTAGTTTCTCGATTTTAATCGAACTATTATAACAATACCAAAATAGTATATTTTACGAGTATTATCGATACGTATTAGCACTGCTTATTATACGAATAATTCTTAGTCTTCACACAAATTAGCATAAACATCACCGACAGATTTACATAGAAATCGGCAAATTTATAAATATTCATGCAACACCAATCAATAATTAATACAGCGTCCGACCAGGCAGCTGCAACATTTGCTGTATAATTATATCATCCCAAGAAGACCAACATGGAATACGTACATACAAGATTTCACTTTCCTTGTACAATTAGAATCTCATTCTTTATTTACAATCTAAAATTACATTATATGACAACAACCTTTAACAGATAGTTCACCAAGTGTACATATATACATATGTATGTAACAACTAATGGCAGTACCTAGTGTAATGTGTAAGGTATAGTGGAATTCTGTTGCAAAGGACAATTTACAAATTCAGAACAACGATAGATACAGGATTTTGGACAGTATGCTAATATATGGTATGTGTGTGTATGTGTGTATATGTCCGAGTTTGCGAAATGATGCGAACGCATCCGCAAATGGATGTGTGAGTTTCTAACTAAAGTTTCGTAACTGCATTTCAGTTGTAGTGGTGTAGTTGGCTTACGGAATAACTGAGTTTCCACTAGGTTAAAGACATGATTAGCATTTAGCTACGTGATTGCATATACGGATGAACTGGCAATTCATGCAAAACTTGTTGACGCAACTTATAATTGTTCAATTTTAATTCGATGTACATATGTATGTACTACATATGCAATGGAACCATCTAACAGAAATAAAAACTTCTACTGGATAGAATATCGTTCAGTATATCTTTATTGTACAATTATTAAATATCTAATGTCTAAATTGAATCAAATATACGCTGAATTTCATAAAGATATTGATTTTTTGTTATTATCAGACTGAACGAATAAAAATATAGAGTATTTCCATTATTTCAGTACAGTTACATGCGTTTTCAATTAAATATATTAATATGCATGTTAAATCCATTGACACAAATAAAGTTTCATTATTTACCAAGCATAGAAATATATATAGAAGCACCCTAAGCTCCTCCATTTATTTCATACAAACATTATTATAATACACATGAAAGTCTATATACATACATATGTGCGACATAAAATAAGCGCTGAAAATAGATACAACGACGTATAATATGTGTAGTAAGTACATACGTACATACATATATATAGAATGGTAGCATTAACATCTTTTACTCAGTTTAACTGCGACAAACTTCGATAAGCAATATTGAAAAGTTAGTGTTTGACTTTGAGGGTAACAGTTCAAATGTTTGCACATTATATACTAGATAGCAATATATTTAGCCAGCCAGACCGCCGTATGGTTAAGGGTTAATTGTCCATTAAATAGGCACGGTACCTACTACTATTACCAGTGACGCGTCTCGCTGGTTGCGTGTTGTGTAGCCGAATATTGTGTCATATGGGATAAGTTTATGTTTAAGTTGCGCGTGAGTTAGGTTTGAGGCTTTAACAAGGATTTGCCTTGTAGGTAGGTAGTGATAGTGACAAAGTTATAACATACATTTTGAGGTACAACTTCGAGGTTGTTACCTTTGAAATATTAATCCCAGTTAAGGTTGAATACATTTTAGATCAAAATACTTTATTGCATTTTTAAACATATGAAATAAAAAACTATAACTTATAAGTGCATCTATAAACTAATCTATGTTTTATATATTTTTGAATTTGTAAATAAATCTCTTTAATTTTTGTTTGCTCTCGGTTTGGGTGCAGGGTATTTATTATAAAGAGAACCAACAGCAATGTCGTCAACATTGTGTTTGTTTCTCACCTTCGTCTTCGTTTACTTCTTTTTCTTCATCTGCTACTTTGTCTTCTTTGTTATTCATTTGTAACGTTGTGCGTGTAATAGCACACTTGATCTAACTTTGCTCGAGCTTCTGCATTAATTAAAAGCACAAGTTTTTGAATTAGTAGAATTGCGCGAATTATTTAAAAAGTTTTGATTCATATGAGAAATAAAATTAAGGCCGTAAAGACAATTGTAGAAAATTGATTTGGGCGAAATAGGTATGAATTTAAAGAATATTTATTGGTAAGTGTGCTGAAAGCAAACTGTAAAATTTGGAATACTAGAACCCATTCCGTAGCGACTGAATTAAGATCTCAGTTACCAAACGAATTGCAGTCGGTCTATTTGTATTACCGACCCAGCCAAACTAAGGCAAGGCAACCTTTCAATATACAAATAGACAAATATGTCCGTTAAGGGAATAGCCGAGAGAACCATTCTGAATCAGGTTATTAATTTTCGCACAGCTACCAACTGTTGCCCAATATTCATTCCAATCCATTTAGGCTCTGAACTAGAGCAGGTGGACCAACTGTTCAACGCGTGCAAACAAACACGCAGAAACCAATATCCCTAATGTGAACCATCTAGTGGTTTACCGGCGTGGCGTTCATATTTCTCGCTCCTAATGCACCATGATTGATGTGCTCTGTCGGAGCGCTGTAGGGTTTAAATTTTCTCTGAAAAAAGAAACCCCTAGGTGATTATTATTGTATAGTGAACGGGGTTCGTTTTTCTACCAATGTTTTGTATTACTTTAGGATTATTTGGGTCACTTGGGTTCAGACTTAATGTTGATTAATGTTTTTACTCATATTGTTGAGGTATCTTAAGCTTCTCATAAGAACATAACGTGTATTAGTTGTTGAATTTTCTGTTTATACTTAATTTATTTCATTTGTTTCGATATTACTTATTATTTTCTTCTACGTTATATATAAATGCCTATACGATTTACAGCAGATGTTAAAGTTATTGATACACGTGTGTTTATATCGTATGTATGTGGAAATAAATATTTCGTTAAATGTGTTTTTAACAAAAAAATTAAATGGACGAATCGTTATGGCTGATTTATTTGCTCCGTCTATCAGCAAATTTGGAACGAACCGTTTCCTTATTATTCATGTAGTACATCCTGTGGTACGGTGTGGTGCAACGTCTTCACAAAATCCCCTATTCCATATTCTGCTGATTTGCGATCGTCTGTCGATATAAAAACATCGTCGTTCCTAACTCACTCGTATCAGGCAAATTTATAAACGTTCACCTAATTTTCAATCAGTTTTTCTTTTCTTTTCTGGTCCATATATGTATGTACGTAACTATGTAAATAAATTTATATACATATTTAATTGTTATCAGTTGTTATTAGTAAATGAAACACTTTTATTATTAAACAAATGATATATATTTCTATTATAATTAATTTATTACAGTTATAAGTATTATTTTTATATTGTATATTATTATTGATTTAGCATATATTTAAATGTTGTTAGAAATAGGGGTTGATATATTTGTATTAAGTGTTTAAATAATTGTGCTGATTTTTTGTACGTATATTATTTTACTTAAAATTTATATAATTGTCTTATTTTGTTAAGTATATTATTTATTTATAATGTAATTAATTGTTATAAGTTGTTATTAGTGCATGAAACACTATTATAATTAATTTATTACAGTTATAAGTATTACTTTTATGTTGTATATCATTGATTTATCATATATTTAAATGTTGTATTTTGATATTGTTAGAAATAGGGGTTGATATATTTGAATTAAATAATTGTACTGATTTTTGTACGTATATTACTTGGTTTTAAATAAAAACATCATAAAAAATTCATGTATTATTTTAATTTACCTTAAAACTCCTTCAAATCATCCTAAAACATCAAAATTTTAGTTAAAATGTAAAGTAAAAAAAAAATATTTTAAACTTATATAAGTTTCAATTAAAAATTAATTAAAATTTTGAGGTAAGAATTAACCTAAGAATTTTAATTAAAAATGTTGAGGTTAGATTTAACCTAAAAATTTTAATTAGTAAATTACGAAATTTTCTTGACCATTTGGTCAAAAAAATCTCGAAAATTGCTAATTAAAATTTTTAGGTTAATTCTAACCTCAAAAAATTTTGAGGTTAGAATTAACCTAAAAATTTTAATTAGCAAATTTCGAAATTTTTTGACCATCTGGTCAAAAAAATCTCGGAAAATGCTAATTAAAATTTTGAGGTTAATTCTAACCTCAAAATTTTTTGAGGTTAGAATTAACCTAAAAATTTTAATTAGCAATTTTCGAGATTTTTTTGACCAAATGGTCCAAAAAAACGACAAAATTTGCTAATTAAAATTTTTAGGTTAAATCTAACCTCAAAATTTTTAATTAAAATTTTTAGGTTAATTCTAACCTCAAAATTTTAATTGAGACTTATATAAGTTTAAAATTTTTTTTCTTTTTTACCTGATTTTTAACCCAAATTTTGATCTTTTAAGATATTTTTTTTAACGGATAACCTGAAAAACAAAAAGTGCCCATTTTAAAAGGTAAAGTAAAGATTGTAAGTATATTTTATAATATTTTTATTTAAAATCAAGTGTTACAAATACAAAAAATCATTTTTACAGGTACAATTATTTATATATTTAATTCAAATATATTATTTATAACAAAATCAACTTACAACAATTAAATATATAATAAATTAATTAAATACAGCACAGTTATATTAGTTCAAATATATAAATTCACTTAAAAAATAATGTACAATAAATTATATTTATAAAGGGGGGTATGGGGTGCAGATGTTGGTCTTCAATCGACTGTATTTTCTATAAACAAAAATATATAAAATTAATTGGCTAAAATATTTATTTGTTTAAATTGTAAATGAAGTTAAAAGTAATAAATACATTATTTGAGCAATATGTACATACCTACGTTATTATTATCTTCCTTGTGGTCCTTATTGTCTCCTAGCACCTAGAGGACTGCAGGGAATAGATTTCGCCAGAAGCTGATGATGTTTTCTGATTGGGAGTTGATACCAGACCTCAGGTAAACATTTGGAGGTGAGGAGTTGCCATCCCAGTTGGGATGTTTTGTTGTAGTGTTCCGATTTGGGCCGATAGGGGTTTGTGACTCGCCATTGGTTGACCTGGTGATGTGGGCCTAAAAAATATATAGCATCTCATTTGAAAAAATATAACTTTGTGTGGTTGCTTGAGAACCACTGTTTAAAAAAAAGATTTTCTTTCATAATTGATGTCCCCCTTGGTCCTGTATAAGATTGTTTCATACAATTTTCTTGTATCTTTAATAACTTAGAAGTTATTCGAGGTAACTCGTTTCGCTGTTACACCCTGTATAAAAAATATATAAAGTAAACAAGTGATGAAAAGCTAATTAAATGTAGCCCCGTTGACCAGTGTACATTGGCCATATGTATGTTACGTATTGAGTTGTTGCTCAATTGAATATAAACATTTATGTTGGAGGTTGAGCTACGATTCCCTGCCGTTACCAAAATTAACACGCTAATAACCCTAAAGCTTTATCAACACCCCAGGGACATTTGCACAGTGTTGGCAGCAACGGGAATTCGCCTGGTTTACAATTGCTTGGCCCACTGGTTTCCCAATTAATCTTTTGATCAGTATCTGTATCTGTATCAGTATCTATGCCAGTCAAATTTAGAGACATTTACTACTTTAAAAACTAGATAAAAATCTAAGTCTAATATATCTATTTTTTTAATAAACATTCCATGACACCCTCCGAGTTAATTTCTGTATTACATCCCCAAATACGTAGCGGTGAGCGTAATAAGAAAATAATAAACAAAACTAATTGTCTATACCTAGGCACATACATGTATATGTACGTTGTAGGTACCATATAAATCACATCTGTGCCGTGCAGTAATCATTTTCAAATTTGTATAGGCCATTGTGATTCATTGACCTTGAATCAAGAAGCGGTTTTGCCTACATGCGTATGTGTATGTATGTATGTATTTATGTGTGCATAGAATAAATATTGCTTCTTCTTCTTCTTTACGTCATATAAAAAATAAATGACTTAATTACAAGAACCTTTTCGTCTCTTGGGACAGCAATAGTTTTCAATAAAGACGTCTTCATTCAGTACATACATACATACATACATACATATATGTATTGTAGGAGCGTTAAAATTAATTAACTTGAATTAATTAAAATATAATAATTGAATTTTATGTTATTGGAGCTAACGGGGATTGACACGGATTGATACTTTTGTGAAGCTTTAATATCATAAATTATGAATTATTAATTTTGATTTCATGAATGCAGTAAAAATGTAATTTTAGTAAATTTATAAAATAGCAAAAAAGGTTAGTCTCAATATGATGTAATTATTATAAAGAATCGTTTGTTAATGAAGTTAAAAATATATAAATTGCTTGCTATAATAGTATTACTAAGGAATCCATGAACAATGGAGATATTTTTGGTGGTATTTCATTGCAACACTTTTTCGTTATCCTCGGACATTCTTGGCCTTATTATGACCATTGTCATTACAGTCGAAGAGTTCCAAGTTGTTTTCTTTCCTTCTTGACTCGCTGCGGTATTTTGTTTTATTTTCAAAATAACACCACGACAGCCACAACAGCACTTCCGAGTTGAAAAGAAACTGTCAGATGGCTGCTGGACATATGTCACACGGCTTTAAATTGTGTGTTTGCGTGTGTTCAACTTTAGTTGCTGCGAGCGAAAACTTTTGACATTTTCTAACGAGATTTTCAGAGATAACACCGGAAATTTTATGATGCGAGACTTTCTTTTTTTTTTACTAGGTATACACATACATATTAATCTACTTTTAATGTTGTTTACTTGCGAATTAATCCATATAATAAATATTCAGCTATGATTTTTAAATTTAGTAAATTTGATAATAAATAATAGTAATAGGGTAAAAACAAATAAATCACTGTTGGTATTTCGCTATAAAAGCTAGAGCTGATATAACATATATCTAATATTATTATATAAGTAGGTATTTTCAATACGTACTAGATACATATCGATATAGATGTTGATATACTAGAAGAGCAAAGTTCACACATTTTTTGTGTCGGCAAACAAATTCATATTGTGGAAGACAGAACAGTCAATAAGCAGTCAAGCATGATAATAGTGTTCGCATTGATCAAAGTCTCCTGAAACTCGGATGCTGTTCATCATGCTCTCTGTTCTTACCCATATAGATAGAGACGGCAAATGCTGCTGAATTCTGTCTTCTCCATCAATTTGACGCGATAAATTGGGTTTCAGTTCCTCTTATCTTTCATCCACATATAAGTGCATTCGAAAACCTAATCACCACCACTATTGGATCTTTATGTACATACATACATACATGTGAACATTTCCAATAACTTATAAGTATATTATATACTCTCTTCACATTTTGATCAAATTTCAATTAGGTAAATCATTAATTTCAACTCTGTTTCATACGTACGTGCATATTATATATTTTATATAAGTTAAATGGAAAAAGAAAGCGTTGATAATATTTGTTTAGTAATGAAAATACATCCTTTAAATACGTATATGTAATACAAGAACATAAATTATTATTATTATAATAATAAAATAAGAGAAAAAAGTTAAGATTTCAACTGTTTGGGGAATGAAAACTATTTTCAAAATTTCCGACAAACATAACTCAGAGCGAATCCAATGCGGGGAAATTTCTCATTACCTCCATTTCGCAGCGTTCATGAAAAGTGGTAATCACGCCATCCTTTTCTTTTCCATTACTTACCCTTCCATCGTTCCATTTACAATACCTCTCTCATTCTCTCCCAACCAGCAACCAGTGCAATCTTAATGTTGAGTGAATGCATTCACGTATATCTGCACACCCCCCCCCCTCCCCTCACCATGGTGGTATTGATCGTATATTATTATTATTTGTTCCGTGCACTCTTCGTTTATTTTCCTTCTTGTCGTATTTCTTTTTTTTCCCGGTATGAAGAACGCATTTGTTTGCCTTAAAAATCACCGTTTCATTCTCGTATTCTTTTCGCTTGCTACTATTGCCAAGCACTAATGATGCAGAATCAACGAATCAAAAGAATTTGTTTTTGGCCGTCAGCCCCAAGGGTTGTTGTTTAAAGGTGCGTGTCACTAACAGATTAGTTTGTTTAGTGTTTCAATTTTCGTAAGGAACATAAACAACAATCTAACTACATTCACTTTTAATAGATTTATATACATCTAATATATATGGTACTATATGTAAAAAATAGAATATAAACGCACATCTCAACAAATAGTTCTTCCTTTGAGTTGAGTTGGTTGGCGAAACTTTCTGTATAAGTAGTATCTTAGAAAGTTATAACCATGTCTTACGTCTGTTCCCAGGAGCAGTCTAGAACTTGCTCGTATTGCTTTTTTCGTTGCTGCGACTGGGAATATTTCTCGCCAGAAAACCTTATATTTTACACTTAATTTCTTACCGAAGCAAATGAATTAGCCCTTTCGAAAGATGTATGGTGGGTATAAATTATACAGCGTTTTGTATTTTTATCAAAATATCCCACGAAAAGAAACAGATAAATTTCGTAGGTCTTATTTTAATAAAATAAGAATGAACACCCTATACATATAACTAGAAACTAATACTCTCCTTGTCAATCTGATATTGTTTCTACTAACAATAAAGTTAATTAATGTAATACGTAAAAAATTAAGTATTGTTTTAGTGCACTGAAAAGCATGTGCAGAACACATGAACACTATGGTAAATACGTAGTTTCAACTTCGCTACTCATGCGGATGTCTAAATTGCGCTAGATATTACAAAACTTCAGGTACATAAACGTTGCCGTCAACAACAATTATGTTGCTGAAACAGGTACTGCAATATAACCAACCAGAGTACTGCGACTAGAAGCATTAGACGCGACTTTGTTTTCTATAATATTATTCAGACTATTATGTACTCGTGACATATTTAAGAAAATGGTCATTTCCTTCCGCAAATTAATCGAAACGATAGGAAACCAGAAATGCGAAATTTCGGGTGTCGCCATTAGGTAGGTATATACGTACGTATATGTGTTACTGATGTCGTCATGGTTTGGTGTACAAGTTAAGTGCTCTTCCATGTTCGTTTGGTAAATTAAATGACGGCAGATGGAGACATTAACTAGGATGCATGCCGCTTTAATTAGACTTACCTTTGCCTAGAAATTTATTAATTGATTTATGGTATAATGCCAAGGCAGACACCAACTTCACAAAGTTTTGCAGACGTGTGAGTGCGTTCATCAAGCAGCATTCGTAATTGCTGTTGGTACCTTGTAGACGTCGTTTGGTGGTGCGAAATTCGAAACTACTTCAAACGTTTGTCTAATTCACACTTCCATTTCTCAGTTTTACGTACAATTTCTATAAACTCCTATACGTATTCACTTTTTACTGATTATTTTATATTCGGTTCAATTATCGACTTCAGCTTTAATGTTTCAATGCTATTTTAGATAACCATTCGACAAAACCAATTTCAGCTTAATGAAATTCCATCCCAACTTTAAAATTTTCAACTTTATTTGTTTCAATTGACTTGAATTTAAAACAATTATAAAATAATTGAGTTTTCTAATGACTAGTATTAATATATACGCTAACGTATGTAAAAGTTTAATTAGCATAAACTAATTTCAATAAACTTTATTTGAACGTTAAATCGCAATTAGTAATTGAAAAACAATGCTATAGCATTTGAAAACCACAGCAAAATAGATAGTGCACTTGTAGGTGTACAAAACAATGTTGAAACCAATGTTATACGATCATTGAATCATGTTGCAGGTTTAAATTGGGCCTGTTTGTGTCAACATAATGGTCTCATGTAATTCGGTATATGTACGTATACAACGCGATATTATTGACATGTGAAGTACCTACATACAAACATACATCGTATTTAAGTACTCGCGTTTTAACAAATCTGATGATAATGATTGCTTTTACGATAACATAAATATTGATCACGCGCTAGATTTATTGTAACCTAATAATAATATTATTGGCGATCGATTGCACTGTAGGGTATATGGATAACCCTTGACGACCAAAATCCAATTAGAATTAGATATTAACTGAAATTTGGGTCCAACATTTTAGGGTCGTAACCACTAAGGTTTCGTTTTACAACGTCTAGTTAGATTAATACTGTAATAACAATACGAAATTTATAGTTTGAGATCCTATTCAATATTTGACTCATACAGCTGTTACAAATTCTCTGAAACACACTCCCGGACTATTGTAAGAAAAATTAATGGTAAGCGCCTAGATACTATTTGAAATTTTGCTCATATATAAAAATATACAAAGATAAATGTGTGCATGGAAAATATTACCATACATTTGTTTGTATGGTAGCGTTAGATGAAACGTAAGAAGTTTATGAAAATGCTACTCCTGGTCTTATCTAATAGTAGTAGTAGTATAGGAAAGTAAATTAATACTGTAGTCATTTTAGCGTGAAAAAGCGTCAGATACAGCGTAGAGACAAAACAAATTACTCCGTAGTGAACATCGCACGCAGCTGTGCCGCGTTCCGTATGCGAATGCCAACAAACGCGTTCAAAATCGATAATATAAATATTACAAAATAAAATGCGAAGACACGCGAAAACCATTTCAAATAAATGCGAACACATCGACTATTTTCGTACATAATACCATTCAAACTTTTTGTTGTTGTTATCTAATCAGCTTATGCACCTGTATTCAAAAATAACGTTTATATAATTCAATACGTGATTAATAGTAAATTTCAGTTATTGATAGACCAATTATGACATATATAGACAATTGATCCTCTAAAAATGCAATACACGTACTATTGTTAAGTGTGCAATACTTGATTTAGTCAATTGTCCCTGACGTACCATACATGAAAAAGGTTTTTTTTTGTAAATTTCCGCACGTTCAAAATTAGGAAATTTAAATGCATATAGGTACCGCAAGAAAAAATTTCCAACGAACCAATCAGCTAATTAAGGCAACGTAATTTTGAAAATGTTACCAAAAAAGGAATTTGCAAGTAAATAGGGTTTTTAGTAAGTTAAAACACATGTAGGTATGTATGAATTTCAGAGGGCAATTATTTTTTATCGTTATTAGTTATAAGGGGACCATGCATACCTAGTATATGGTAAATTTGGTCACAAGTATGTGTGTGTGTGTGTGTATGTAACCAGTAGCGGTGGAAGCAGCACATTGAATGCATACAGATTAGCACCGGCTAATAACGAACGTGTACGTTCTAATTAAGATCTAATGCAATTTCTACACGTAACATACGATGGTGTTGGTATGGCCATTAAATTTAGAACGAAAGCATTCGCACTGCAAGTATCTAGTTGGATTCTATAAGCGGCATATGTTTGCTTGTTTGTTTACCACATTGAATAGAATTATCATTATTATTGTTATAATTGTGCAAATAGCAAAATGAGATTTAGTTATAATTAGAGAAGTTTGTTTTTGCGTAGTAACGCGTGAGTTATGACTCAAATTATCGATGGTGAGTGGTTTATTATATTTGAGAATTTACCACAACGGCACTTCGAGTCTCTTCAATTAATTCACTTCGATGCTACAAATAAGGAAACTTCGATACTTAAAAGCCATTTGGCTTGTTCATGCTTTGAAATGCTTTCATTGCATCAAATCATTGCAAAACAATATGAAGCACCCATTTATGGTGTCCTATGTATATGTACTAACGTACGATACGTATGTTTCAAGGATTCATTTCTAGCGAAATTTTACGGTGCCGATTTATGTTCGGTAAAGGCAAAAAAGGATGTTAAATTTACGATAAAACTTTTAGATTAGGAACTTTTTTTACACGCTATAGCCAAAGACGTTCGGAAGTGGCATAATTTTAAATCTTTTTTTCCTTTTTGTTTTCTTTTCTTTACTTGTTCACTTGTTTTACGACAGCTTTACAAGTTTCTGACGAAAATTAAATGGTCAGGTTAAATTAGGTATTCGCGCCAGGTGAGACCGATTTTTGAACTGGTTTCGTACGTATTGTTGTATCTGCGAAAGTATGTATGTTCTATTGTCTGTCATCCATTATTCTAGAGTGAATCAATTATACGCAAGAAGCAATTAAAAAATTGAATGAGACGCAGCAGTTACCATAAAGTTAAGCAACAAAAGTCGAATGATTATTATTTAATGAAGAGAGTTGAAGTTATGGTTGAAAAAAGCCTTCTAGTAACCTCTGTGGCCCACCAAGTTTTATCTACGTAATAAAGTTCCTGATTAAGTTTTTATGCCCCTAGTTTAAAATTGTGACGGCGTTTCCACTATGGTGTTGTTATTTTTGTTGACGCGCCCTAGCGAAAGTAATATGCTGCAGGTTTACTTGCTTGTACAATGTTTGACATATTTTTACTGTGTAGTAAATAATGTTGTGTTGATGTAAAACAAAAACAAAAAAGAAAATAAAGTCTTTATTTGGTAAAGTGATGCGTGTTTTATTTTATTTGTGTGTTCCCAGTGATTTTAACCAAATGAAGCATTTTTTTTTTACATACTAGTTTATTACAACGTCAATATGTCGAATTGAGTCAATATTAGTTAATGACTTAAATCAATATCGTCATTGCATATTTCATAATCGTTGTACATGGAAAATAAAATACCTCAATTTCCTCATCGTTTATTAGACTAAAATTATAATTTTGAACTCATATAAATCATATAGAAATTGTCGCAGATAGAAAATCTTTTTCAAGCATTCACATCTATCGATTACTTGGCGGGAATTTCTATCAAATACATACGGATGGTTAATGTATAGCTAGTGAATCTATTGAATTGTTTATTAAGTCCATAAATCAAAACAGAGACTGTGCATTGATCCTTTCAATGATAAGATGTAAATTACGAGTGAAAGACAGGTTCAGGTGTAGCAGCGAAACAAAGATTCACCACAACCGTACTTGATGCGTGTAGTTTCAGTGCATTGTCAACGTAAACTGGGTGTGAATCCACGAATTGAGAGACAGATACACGGAACCTAAACTGTAAATCTCTCTTAACTGATTACATCTTCGGAAATAAAGAATCGATTTCCTCCAACAGTGCTATTCGCACTTGTTATTTACTGCTTATGTAATAAATCCGGCTACGCTTAACTTATTGTTGGAAATGTGAACATTTACAGAAATTGCAAATTGCAAATACCATAATTAAAATAATTACTGAATAAATGCGTGTATAGTTTTCATATAAAGAATTTCTAAAGAAAATTAATATTCACTTCTTTCGTAAAACGTATAATATTAAACATGCATCTAATAAGAAATAACGAAAACAAAACGAGAAACGGAACTAAATGACTCACAGTCGGATAATTTAAATAATAGCACCACCCACTACTTCATTATTTATTTTTTATAGCTACATATATTTAAATTCACTTTCATAAATTGCCTGCCTTGTCGCTATATTCTTATTTTGTACGATAATAATAATTCAAATCACATTTAAATTTATGAGGGACCATTTAGAAACATAACAACTCCTTAATCGTCTTTTTTATGTACGTACCCAAAAAAAAAAAAAACAAATTAGCCCATTTTTATTTGTATTGTCAGGAACATTTAGGAATATTCTTAATTAAAATATTTATTTTTGAATATCAATTAATATTTAATGGTTTGTATTAAAATGTCCCTTTACATGCCTACTTGGCCAGCGGCCTCAACTTTATTGCGAATTTGTTTCCTGAATTCACTTGAAATTAGGATATCAATATCGAGTTGAATAACGATCCAAATGTTTCATTGTAATAATTAAAATGAATGTAACTTTTCAAAAGTCTTTGATCAAATTCGTTTTGATTTGTAATGTATCCATTGATCTGCAACAGCTAATTAATTTTTAATGATTCGATAAAAATATAAAACCATCTTCTCCAAATAAATGTGGTACTAGTACTGGCAAAAGATGGTTGTTCATTACATTAGTCTGTTGGAATTGTACGCGGTTTCTTATCTACCCCGTAATGACCCGTGTAAGCCGAATATCCAAAATTACATTAATATTTCATTGCTCCTAAATGTTTTATTCATTCTGCTACATAAATGTGTTCTACTAAATTAACACTGAATTACCTATGTTTGTTATTTGAAAGAATAAATAGGTTTTAAAAATATCTGCAATTACTAGTTCCGTACTTCACTTATATATATATATATATATATTATAGTGCTTCACAATAAAATAAATAGTATACTGCAATAGAAATGCAACCATTCAGAGTTTTAGCTTTATACTAGCAATCAGTATCTATTTTTTATCATCGTCATCAAGTAATTCAGTTGAATGTGATAGACATCTTGCAATTTCTTTAAAAGCACATGTATACTGTTGCAAGATTGAAAAGACTTGGTATGGTTTTTATTACTCAGTTAAAATTGCGAATGCACTGTAAACAGAATTTCATTCAAGTCGCATTTTGTGTAAATAAAACGCTCTCTTAGAAGCACCAGTTTATTATTTATAAGTGTGTATTTATTAATAAATATGAAATAAACTATTGAGATAATATTTTTAAAAAGGTACTCTCACAGACAATTTTTAAACCAACATATAATAACTTGTATAAGAAAAAAAGTACTTTTAGAACCACCATTTATTTAATAGTTTTGAATTAAAATTTAATAAAATTTACTGAGAAAACAAATAAAACTAAAAGAAATTCCGCGGAATAATTTCTGTTTGTCAAGTTATGAAGCTTTCAATTGATTTGAAGTAAATATTTGGTTGTGGAATCAGCTTTAGGAATTCCTCAATATTTATTCGCTATGTAGAGATTCTTCTTTGCAGTCTTAGATCCGGACGAGATTTCTCATTTCACATCTCATGGTATATTAATTAATGAATTCATTCATTCATTAACGGCAATGTTGCCATATTACACTGCCAGGAATTGTCGCAGTAAGCTTTGTAATTTCATTATTGTTAAAAGATATTTATTAGGTGCGAAAATTGTTTCATACGAGATACACAATAACTAAACCAACAGAAATTCATTACGCTAACTTTCGCACTGTATTATCAGAGTCATTTGAACTTTATGTTCTACATCCCAGAACACGTAACTTTTCTAAACTACTCACGGAAATGTAACAACTAACATTCTTCATTAATATAAACTAAATTTTGAATTTTGATCCAATCATTTAAATATTGCGAATCTAGATTTAAGATAAGTAACAAGCATCTTAGCTATAGAGTACATATCTCTCTCTCTAATGAGTATGCGTGGGTATGCGTAGCCCTGTGAATGCGTATTTGTAGATATAACGTATGAATATATACAATAGGTTTCTATTATGAATTGGCAGATTATAGAATATAGTTTAAACAATGAATAATGTTATCTGTATCGTCCGGGAATCTGTGAAAATGTGTTGGTATTTGGTATGTAACATACATTAGCGTAATATGTTCAAGAAGCCCAATAGTAACAAAAACTTGGTGTTGTTATATGACCATATTTCTATATACGAGTTGATATTACCGTAAATGGAAATATGTATATATATATATATATATATATATATATATATATATATATATATATATATATATATATATATATATATATATATATATATATATATATATATATATATATATATATATATATATATATGTACTAATGGACTATAATGTGTAAGCATTTAGTATTAAGTTTGCATAGATAACTCCGAAATGGCAATAAACGATGTATAATTCCGGACTATAAAGTGCTTCATTTTGTAAGCGATATGTCTGCGCGTCTTTTACGGGGGCTATTTCTGCAAAATTTTGACTGTAATACTTATAGGAAGTTTTCGAAGTAAAAGTAGATTATAATGAAGATAAGTTAAGAAATTTGCATTCACTTCTACCAATTACAGTTATAATTTCAAACATTTATGTACTACAAATTAACTGGCTTTTTTTTTGTAATTTTATGTGGTCCATACTAATCAACGAATTTGGGTTCCCATAATTTGCTTACAATTATTCTGAATATATTTCGTAGATAAGAGTTAATTTAATATGCAACCTTATGTTTGAATTTAATATTGAGAATTGATTTAAAAAGATTTCTTTATAAATTGAAATGTATGCTTTATCCAAAAGTGAGAAATAAATCGCGCTGTGTACTTTATACTATAAATATAAATGTGAAGTTTATAAAGCGGAAATTCGGCTACGTCACGCGCAGCGCTCATGGCAGAGTCTGTGTGCAAATCCGGGGGTTTCTTCTATTTTCTTCTGGCTCTATATAAATAGCTTTGGTAACGCGCGTAAGGAAGTCGCGTTCATATTTCTAATTGCAATTTTCACAACCGAGCAAAACACTAATTAATGAAAAAAACCCCATATGCCTCATAATAGTTTTTGTTATTTTGTTACCAAACAAAACATTTTATATTTCAAGATTCATTGTTTTATTTACAATTTTAATGTTTTCAAATAAACCATACACCATTATGTCTTGTAGCGTCGTTAACGCAGACGACACCATAACTTTTACAAAGTTTCCCGGGGTATTAGATAAAAAAGCTTAGATTACAAAATAACTCACACGTTTTTTGTTTGTGTTTACGTACGAAAATGTCGTTCAAAAGACAGTAATCTTTTTGAAATATGATACACAAAGGAACTATTTAACGTGATTAAAAATATTTTATAATACCTCTACACATTTTCGTAAAATAAAAAATAGTATTAGAAAATTTAATAATAAGAAATCTAATCAACATAAACCCTTAAGGGGTAGGGTATTATTTTCATTACCATTACGCTTTAGCGCCATAGCGTCTTACCAATCACTTAATTATATAACAATCCCTGCAGAAATTGGTCAACGATCCGTATCGCACGGTTTTTTTTTTCGTAGAAATTAATTCTCTTAAAAGGATTTAATATATGCGTCTCCACTCTCTATACCTCTGCATGGAGAGGGTGAGCACAGAACCGGTATAAGGGCGGTTTTTAACGAGCCCTCGTTAGAATAATCGGTGAACGTGGTTATGGCAACGTTCGTGGCGACACGTAACAGCGTCCCTGGTAATTATTCACAATTTAAATTGGCGAGTAAAAGAGTTGGCGGCATATTTCGCCGACGCTCGCCGGAGTTAATGAAAATAACTGGACCGCTTGGCCTATGTTGCTTATGACGACATTAACGTAAATAGAAGAAACTAAACGACAACCACGGTAGTCACCCGGGCGCGGAATTCGGGTGCAATCATTTCAAAAATTAACTCATCAAGAAATTCTCTAGTTAGAGCTGAATTAAAAAAAAAAGATATAATATTTCATATAGTCCTTCAATTATGGCTTATTTATTTTTCTAAATTTTAATATATTTTGATTATTTAAAGTAAGCTTAATAAATTATTTTTGAATCGTTTCCCAAGTTTTATTTATTTACTATAAAATACAATATATTGTTTGCATTTAACTAGATAAATAAATAATTAAAAAAATAGAATTTCATGGAAACTTGAAGCTTTTTAAAAACATTTATTTTCGCCATAAAATACAAACCCGTAATGGCGTAAGGACAAAACCGAAACTTTAAAGCTATAACGAATGAAAAGTTTTACCACATTCGAAATGACAATAAAAACCGTGTAAGCGAACGACACTAAAACCAACAACATATGAATGCGCAAACAAAGTAACTCAAACTATTGTAGAAAAATGCGAATGCAAACGCAACGATAATAGAGACTTTTTGTTCTACATTATTTTGTTCCAGCTTATCTCTTATCCGTGATCAAGTTCATAGAATTATTTTGAAACGTTTCCATAATTTCAGTTCATTTGCATCACAGACAAGAATAAACGAATTTTCCCGATAAATCAACACAAAATTTCCATTCAAACACAAATTTTCAATATCTTTCAGTTGAATTAATCAATAAAAATTATCTTTAACATGCAAAACTCTGAGGTGCTGCCCTCGCCATTGTCTACAAATAGTTAGAATTTTGTATCGAAATTGTTTATATATCCAAGAGCGAGACACATAAAAATTCAAGATAGCTAAAGTTTATAACTCTTTTTGCAAATAACATATAACAAAGAAAAAAGATGAAAAAGAATCGGTTGGAAACGCTTGTTTCCGTGATTGTGCCACCCTACTTCGGATTTACAACGAAAATCGTAAAATCCAAGAAAACACCCTCACGAGTGCGTTAGAAAACACAAAGTTACATGTCGGGAACCCTCAAAGTCAAAATTACGTTAGAGCCATAACTTCAAAGACCGCAATGGAAAAAAAAAAATACAAAGTTGTGCGAGATCCTTACGTGTCAGTGCCTCGTTGGCTCTATAGACAAATGTTACAGATACTATATACATACGAGGATGCATACGTAGTTCTGATGACTGTTATGTATGATAATACACCAGAAATTTTCTTCATTTTCATTTAGTATAAATGTATATATTCCTGTACTCAATCCTTATTTAATAATTAAAAAGCCTAAAGTTTGTTATGTTAATCATTCATTCTGTCGCTGTACATATGAGATATAAATATTTTACAAAAATCCCTATTGCTTAGGTTTTTTGTTTTTTGTTTGATAAACATATTTACAAACAAAAAGTAAAAATAAATACGAACGTAGGTCACACAGTACCTATATGATCCACTAGATTCAAAATCGTAATATATCATCTACCTTGGGGAAACGAAACAAAAAAACAGCCAAGTAACTTTGCAAGTTTAAGTAAGACAAAAGCAGCAGTAAATGGTCATGCGAACCAATATTACTGCTGGCACTGAAAACCATTCTGATATGGACCAAGGGAATTGTACATCATTTCCTTCTATAACTATATCCCGTAGGACAGTGGATTCTATACTTTTTTTTTATTATGGTTCCATTATTAAACCTAGTAGGCATGACGATTTATTGGGTCCCTACGGGGTTCATGAGTTGTGGTCCAATAGTTTCCGGTATCGATATTTATGATATTAGTTGTTAAGATTAACTGGTAATGCATACATAGTTACAATAAGATAAATAATATATGTATGTATGTAGTTTGATTATAAACCAGACATCGCTTAGCAAATTTGGTAGCATATCCGGTTAATGTTGACCCGCATACTTCTTCACATCGGATACGTCCGTTAATTTTATATGTTTAGGATTAGAAAAATCCATTTCGAAATAATGGTTATCTTTATTGGATGTGTTAAATATTGGTAAATGGATGGACATAAAATGTAATTGGTTTTCTTTGATTGAGATAACTTTGTGTTTGAAATTGTATACGTGAATCAATACATATCCGGGATATCTCGTAGAGAATAGTTTTTCTTTTTAAAACCGTGTATAGATATATAAAATAATAATAACTAGTAGGTACTTTGCCAGATTTGATAGATTATGGTATTATTATTCTGTGGGAAGAATTCCTTACGAAAATGTGAGCCAATTGTTTTATTTCGTCTGTAACAAGATTAAGACTAAAGAAGGAAACTTCTTAAATAATGAACTTATTACGGTTTACTTTATCGCAGTGTAATTGAAAGTGGAGAACGAGCAGTGAAGCGAATACGCTAAAATGGAAGCAAATAAAACGAGAAGAGCCTGTGTACGTGCATAGAAATTCTATATGTTTCGTGCTATATATTGACCATGTTCGTTTCGTTAGGTACTTTATTATTTTAGATTTGTTGCCTATATTACAGCTTAACGATAATTTTCTAATCAGCCCCGAAAATTTATATAGTATTTTGATAATCAGCAGTAATTATGTGACTTAATGTTGCGTGTAAAGCTTTTTTTTTTAATAGTAGTATGAAACAGTGTATAGTCATGATCCAAATAGTGTTTATCAGGAATGAAGATGGGAAATAATAACATTTAACGCTTGAAATGATTGGCAGGTGATTTGCTGTGTGCCTCAGTCAAACACAGAGAATTCCCAATGTGCATCTAACGTAGTGTGAAACTCGCTTATGTCGGTAAAGGTGTATGCGAAAGCACCTTCCCCAAATTAGTTCCATTATTGTTTTCCGTATCGTTTGGCTTTGTTCGTCTTTTAGTGGAGTGTTTTTGGCAAGTTCTCGCAGGAAGCGTTGATTATTTAAATTCTTTGTACCTACTGCGTTAATACTCATTATTCCAAAGTCACACTTCACGCACACTTGATAAAGGAAAATAGCTAATTAGGAAATTGTTTCAAATGATACTTCGTTATCAGAGAATGGGGATAATGGGCCCTATCTTCAAGGATTTACAATTGTTTTCGACTATGTACTGGCTCATCTACTAACAATACTGCTAATTTTCACTTTTTATTATTATTACCGAATATTTTGTTTTATAACTGATTTGAAAATTAAAGTTGTATGGTACGTATTCAAATTTACACCTCATAAAGGTCAACACTTATTCGAAATGACATATTCTGAAGCCACATTTGAAATCTCTATTACGTATATGTGCCGGAGCCTCGCAATTATTTAGTTACCAAACAAACTTATATCGTCCACAATTCAATTTCAGTAAGTTGAGAACTGTATTACCATAATTGGATCATCCACATTTAAAATTCAACAACAGAACATAATCAAACCGAACCAAACTATCGCAACTATGTATACATATAGAGTGCTAAGTTTTATATCAATCAACTAACTTTAGCATTACTCTGAATATTTTTAATAAAATCTTTAGTTGTTAAAATATTGAACAGTTATGGTAATGTAACGAATATCGAACTAGATATTTTATTCGAGACCTTAGTAAACTTTATCGCAATTTAATCATTAAAGATGGTTCATAATGTATACTCTCAATTTACATAATTCCAATGAAAATATTGACAAACTAATGCACACACGCTCCGGTGTTTTGATAAGCTTAAGCGCGACGGAGAAACGATGAACGGTCTGAAAGCATCTGAAGTGTGAAGCTGCCTGCCGCGGCCCCGTCTCTTTATTGACACTTGTGCCATCTAAATAACAATCGTATCGTTTCGATCTTCTATTGCGTTTGTCGTAATATTCCATCTGTGCGAGATCATACATCATTTTGTACGAATCGAAAAGATCGCGAGCAATATGAGCGTATGAATGTCGCAGTTCATCTTTAACCAAAGTCCAAGTCTAGCAAATAGACTGCAATGTGATTTTATGATTTTCTAGATTTATATAGGTAGTGTGCTTTACGTTTGGGTTTGTGCCAATATAAATTCACTCCGTTTCACTTAATGACATTATTTTTATTTTCGAACTGGTTTCACTATCATTATCTTGAGTACCATATCTTTGTATTTTATCAGTCAACATTTCGAAAATATTATGCTCTCCTACGAGTGTGTTTGTAATAATTAAAAGATCTATTCCATATTTTCTGGCAGGCATCACGAATTTAACATATATCTGCATTGTTTCATGTTTCAGGAATATATTGAATATTTGTGCGAAACGAACGATGAAAATAAATTTATTTATGTTTTTCATATTTATATGTATGACGAAACAATGAAGGAATTGATGTGATTTGAAATGAAAAACAATACAATATTTTGTTTGTTTGTTTGTTTGTTGTGCTTTTTGAGCATAAACCGAAAGTTCTATTTGATGAAAAATATTACCGGAAAACGGATGTTAGTCCGAATGTGGGACAGGGTGCTATATTTGATTGTGTATATTTCCGGCAAATATGTATGCTATCATTGACGCATCAGGATATTTGAAATAATGAAAATAATGTTTCTAGAAATCTGCAATGATTTGTGTATAGTGAACAGATTACGAAGGATCAAAGCAGCAATTTAATTTGTCAATGTAATACGTATAACAAAAAAAAATTTGTAATTTTGTGTATTATTATATTTCCGTTTTTGATGACCCGCCACTGATGTATTGAACATTTAAACGATATTTGGTCAGTGTTATGAAACACTCACTTTTCCGTGCTAGTTTTTAATCGATGACGCAACCGTAATATACGCGAAAACGTATGAAAATGCATGACAATATGAGTAACTAGGTTGGCAGTTCCATTAGTCATATAACTAGATTTAAAAACGCGTTATGTGAGAATGAATTTTTTTTTTTTTTGAAATGTGTACAGTTTACTTAAAAGTACAACAGGTAAACACGAGGGTCATACATTAATTCGATCTGTATAAATAATGTCACAATTAATGCAAGACTTGCTTCTTTATATAAATTGTTAAGAGGTTGATGTTGGAAAAACATAATTTTGTAAAACAAGAGACGGAAAAAAGTGTGTTTACTCAATGTTAAAAACAGTAACAGGCAAAGTAAACGACATAAATTTATCAAGAAATTCCACATGTCACACACAGATTTTTTCTTTTAAATTACTGGATTCCACATGGAAAAGTTACACCACATGCGAGCCAAGCACACCACTATAAGCAAGTCATGACAAATAGAACCTTGCCCCAGAAGATGAATCTGCCATTGCTGTGTCGCTTTAGCAAACGACGATATTGCTTGCGGTAGAGAATGCCGTAAGGGGACAATGGTTGACGAAACTTGAAGGTCAACTTGCTCCGCTAAACCTGATTTATGCGATCTCCACTGAAAGCTCTCACTCCTTTATTTGCCTTCAGCAGGATTTAGAAGCGCTAGGTGCTGTGTCTGTGCTTTTATTACGCGCTGCCCCCCTCCCCTCCACTGTTACATACTACTTGGTGCGAATTTGTGGGCTCGGAAACAGAGGCCTGTCTGGGTACATATTGTGCGGCACATGTTGTGTTATTAGCCCAGACTGATATTAGTTTCTTAGGAGTAAACTTTTTTCATCTCTCCTAAACGTTCTCTTATTAGAACCACGTCTAACGAAATATCTGTCTTACTTAACAAACATTATTCTTCACCATACAATGGATTCATATTCCAACCATTTTTATTATACTTTGTTGAATGATTATTTGATATTTGTCGGCATTTTAACAATATTGATAACGATAATAATAAATTGCAACCATTGCAGTTGCGGAAACCGATATAAAGCCTATATTTGTTCAAAAAAAAAATTGTTTATACAAAATGTTGGTTTATTATTGAAGAAAAAAAATGCATTGACATATATGAATGCATAAGCGCATCATATATGTAGTACATACGTGACAATACGTAACGTAATTGTAATGTTGCGTGATAATTTAACTTTTCACCCTTCGCACTATATAACCGCATACCGACTGTTAAATCGTGATCTTCCATTATTTTTTTGCTTTAACGGCCTGTTACACGGACAAATTATGTGCTGCTAGTTAAATTAATGTTATACTTGTGAGTACACCCTTAAATTTGCAGGTAAATGAATATTCCAACATGCAAGTCACGTTTTTTAACCGTGATATACTTTGTACTATGTAGTACGTGTTCGTGTGCTGATAATTTCGGTTACACAACTTGTATTTGCCAACAGAACAGTAGGATTGTGACATTTCCATTTGTTTTATATGCGATATTATTTTTATTCCATTTTTGTATATTTTTGCTCGTTTCATAAGTCTTATATTTATTGATTTTTCGTTTATGATTTGACTGTCTTGCGTTGGAGTTCATTGTATACTTGCATTTTATTCAAATAGCACAGGTCGAGTCGATTTTCACAAAATCTGAAAGACATTTTGCGCAAATAAAACGATTCCAGCGTTGATCCTTATCATGAATTATGCAGCGTGTCTGGTTTGAATACGGCACCCGCCCAAGTCGCTGGACGCGACTGAAAAGTTTAAATAACTTTGCATCGATAACGCAAATCTTGTCTTCTGTAAACGTTTCAGAAAATCTGTTATATGTATATTCCATCTTTGTGGAACCTGTAACTGGATGAATTAATGTGTTTTTTATAAAACACATTTCTTCTTGAAGTGATCTTTCTTTTATATCCAGTGTTCATTATGGAAATTTAAACAGATTTACAAATATATACTTGAAATATTTCATAGATTTATTTACAAGTCACGCGAAGTTATTTCTTGCATATAAAACTACAATTTGCGTAATATAATACATGTTTATGTTTGCTAAATCATCGCAATGTTGCATTGATAATAGAATTTCGAATATTATGTTTACGTTCTCGATTTACGAAAATCGTAAAAGTCAACAATAAAAATGAAAAGTTTGTTACATCCACTGACTATTGAACATATGTATGTATGAAACATGCCATCATGCATTGAGTGCACCAACAACATGTGCTTTGCAGAAGTGCAAACATCTCCGTTGCTGTTTCCCATTTGCATATTCGATTCTGCAAAGTAGCGCAGATTTTCTGAAGTCGTACAAAGACGTGTAAGTCGGTACTCTTCTACACTACATAAATATTACATCGAACCTTCTTCCTTGACTTTTTGTTGTTATTCTGTTTTACATTTGAAATCAACATCGACTTCATATGAATGTATGTACATATATGTACCGTCTATTTGGAGATATTACATTATTCCCATTATCTTCTAGCGTAGATATTTTCTATACAAATAAGTTAAAATCTTTTCTAGATATAGTTTATCTCTATATTTCCTTTTATCTAATATTTACAAACCAAAGTCTGCATGGAATCAGTAACATGTCAAAGAAAGCTGATCCTTGTTTATGCGTTTATTACTATTAGGGGGATTAAATGAAGTAATTTGTAATGATAATAAATAGTTTAATAAATTTCTGTTTATAATTTAATTAACTTATGCAATTAAATTATGTAGCACCTGATGTTTGGCTATATTTCAGAGTAAATTATTGATGGAATTAAATTATGTTATATTCAATTAATAATTAATGAAATTTGATAATTTGCAAAATTTCGTATTAAACTGGGTTTTTAAATTAAAAGATATTGTTCGTTTAGGATGTGGAACATAAAATAGTGATGATCTATGAAATGTTTCAATCGTGTTTTATGACGATATATATATATATATATATATATATATATATATATATATATATATATATATATATATATATATATATATATATGCAATAATTATATGAAAATTTGTTCAGAGATACGGTACGCAGTACTGAATATTCAAGGAAAGTTTTCGCAGAAATGTCTGTAAACATAATAATGTTCAAACCGACACCGATTATAATATTGAAAATAGTTTCGGAATTTCAAATTAATTTGCAAAATGGTTTATATATTCTGGACATTTATAGAACCACAGCACCCAATATGTAACCACGATAAATGTTGGTCAATGTTTTTCTTATTTTGTTATATATTATTAATTAACAAGTTGATGATATGCTAAACTAATATCCCCTCCCAATACCGTGCGAATATTAATTAAATTAAATTGTGTTGATTATACTAAAAGAGTATACTCTTTTAGTATAATCACTCTATAGAGTGGCTCTTAAATTTAAATCATGTAGCACAATTGGCATAAAAATCAATTCGCGTTCGATCCCCTTTGGCGTATCACTGCCACTGAAGGCCCTTCATTCTAAACCGCTAACGAAATATATCTCGATAACGATTAGCTCCTTTTAAGTTGGTGCAAAAGTGGCGGTGGTGCCTTTCGATAAGCTCATGTCTACTGTTTTAAAACCCTGCAGCACCGCTCGATGGCTCTTCTTTCAAACACCGCTTGTTTTTCTTTAGTAAATTACAGAATTTAGATAAGACGCGATTGAAAAGCTCAAACGTCCAAATCAGTATCGGTTTATAATTTGTTATGCTTTGTGTTTTTTTTTTTTGTTAACTTTTGGGCGTAACTATGAATAATTTTATTCAATAATCAATTAGTGTCGGCCATGATTCAATGTTTATTTAAATTAGAAACACAGTGAATTGCTACTATTTATGTGAAACGATTGTTTGTAGTGACATAAAATAAAGCAGTCAATTTCCCATTTCCCTGTACGATGAATACAATCGACATAAACAAGTGTACAGCTCAACTACCGTATCGTGTTAATAAACCGGTAAACACAACCGGTAAATGTTGCGATAACATCGTAAAAGCACGGTGTCATTCGAAAAAGTTTGCATGTTCATTGTACTCGTTCGTTGAATCGCGTTCTATAGTAACGAATTGATTTCGAAAAGGACTAAAGTTGTATTTTTTTTAATCTCCAGATCGTCCTCCTATAAGACAATAAATATCATTTTATCTATTAACATTAATCTTCTAGTACATTTTTCTAAGTATAATTTGTAGACACATGAAAGTAATAAGCTAGTACTTCTTAGTATTTTAATCTTTTGTATAAAGAATATACCAAGTAATTTGTATTGTCGTTTGTGATTTATAACAGTATATTAAATTTACTAAATATATAAAAAATAATAGAGAATCTACTGAATGTCTAGTCTCTTCAAAATACTTATTATTTTTTAAAAATGTTCATCATTTATTTTAAAACGCTGATCATATACATGCGCAAGCATAAATGTAAATTAAATTCTATAAATTATTAACTTCACGTTTAGTAATAAAACAAATCTGAAAACGATACTAGATTTGCTGTAGTGAAAAACAAACCGTGATTGAAATTGTTGAACATTAATTAAAATACAAAACAAACGAACGGCAAAAGGAAAATGTAAAACTGCAAAATCAATTAAGCGTATTGTACGATAGGGAATCAAAATAATTACATTCTAAGCAATGCAATCATATTTACGAAAAAAACAAGAAAGATTTTAATTAAATTGCTTTCTGAAACATTTCTTTATTTATTTAAATATTTTAAAATTTCTTACAAAAGAAATTTCCCATATTATATAAATTATCTGCAAAAGTAAAATATGTACCCGTACATATATACCGTGTAATGATTTTCCAAAAATGGAATTTCGAAAATTAAACCATGTCATATCATGCTATAAAATCTAGTGAACCTCCAATCAAACCATGTCCAATCTACGGAAATAAAATAACGTATATTCGGACTATCACTAGAATATTAATGCCCTAATTTTGTTCATCATTTGCGACCTACCATTTTCCATGCAGACAGTTAACTTTGATATCGATTACTATTCAAGGTACTGCTATGGTTTTTCAAGCCAATAAAATGCAGTGTTGCGTTATTGGAATTAAATAGATACGTTTATTCGATAAAATCAAAAAATTGTTATTTATTTTAACAGGAATATTAATAGAATGTAGTTCGTAGTATTTATTTTTGCGAATAATAGCTATTAGTACAGACAAGGCGTAGGAGAAGAAGGAGTGCGAAAACCTTTGAGCAAATCTTCAAACAGACCTGAAATAATTTCAGTGTGGTCGTAGGGAAATACTGGTTTTATGCTCTATATATGTTTTCGCATACATATGTACATACATATATGTAAACTCATTACCATACATTGACTTCTAGCAATTAACACTAAAACAACTTGTCGCAATTGCAAAGCTCAGTACAATACACGTATGTATGTACACATTTATGAATTCTATTCACACATTGTGAAAATCTACTGACCGACTTACAACTTACAGAAACCTACCTACATTCATACATATAATATAAATATGTACAAGGTTCATACATTTCTATCATTCTAAATATATAACTACTATCTCAATTATCCAGCTGTCCTTTACAGACTTCTTCATTAAATAACTGACGAGAATTTTCCATAAATAAATACGCAATTTCACATCATTCTATATAGTATATTTATAAATTAAATTTGCGCATCTTTCAAAAGTATAAATCCGTAGATTTTAAACAGAGATATGAATTGTTTGCATCCATGTTTTTGCGCCGTACAAATTTTCAACATACACAAAGATACGATTATATAGACTTTTCATAACATGCACATTGTTATACTTGTGTGAAATAAGATCCATGTACTTTCAACAATTTTGTTTGCGTATATTATCATCCCCTAGTGAAATATCGCAAGTCTTCGTTGTTTGACTTGCGCGAAGAAAATAACATGTTGCAGTTTCCAATGCAGTTGTTGTTAGCTTTTAGTACTTGTTATGTTTAAATATTAGCCTAGATTTTTGAAACGTTTACGCGGACAGGATTTCATTTCTTTATTACCTCTAGTTAAGCACTACACATCAAACATTGTGCGGATGACTCGAAATCAATTCGTATAAAAATATATTTACATTGCATATATTTCTATTTTTTGTAAAAACTTTTTCGAATCAAAAATCGCAATATAAATAGAATTTTAAAATAGGGTAAAAGAATATTTGAACATATACGTCAGGTTTGCTTTATATTTACATCAAAAGCCTGGTTTTTTTTTTTTATGTACAACAAAAAATAAGCTAGCAGCCTATAACTTGTAATTAATACGTTGAGTATATAATTTACGCGTAAAAAACATGTGAAAGTGAAGAAGAAGAAAGAATGTAGACGGCAAATAGCATTTTTAATGAAATATTTCTTAAGTGAAAAAAATCCGTCGCATAATAACTCAAAATGCCACCTGATGTTTCATTAAATTTATAAAATATATTTTTAGTTCGTCTTTTCTTTCAGTTCGCATAAGTTAAGTTAGGTAATCAAGGCATTTGTTATTCCTTTTTTTTTCTTTCCTATCCTATTACCAAGTTGCTGTTGATGGTCTCCTGTTTTAAGTGTAGCACTTACGTCACAGTAAATCACTTTAGGTACATGAAGGCGAGATAAACGAAAAGCGTAAATAAAAAATGAGCTAGTCGTTATTCTTGTGTTTATGCGGAAGATTATGTGCACATGCGTAATACGCGTTTATAAATTATCTTACCTAGACGACTATTATTATTAATTTTCATCAAATGTTTATCAAAAAACTCTAAAATGGTTTTTGAATGACTATGACTATTTATGTGGAATGAAAATGTTATTAGGGTAGCGAAAACGTTAGCTATGATAAAGTTAGGGGGTATATATTTTGATAAATAATGCCAGTAGAGAGATTTAAGGATTTGGTTAATTTTTAAATACGCTTATTTTTCACGAGCTCACTAATCCTTATATCGCAAAGTTGACAAAGATAAATGTAGGTTATATCAAAGGATGAATAAAGAAATTGAAAAATGAGCTGGATTACAATTTTTGAAGCTTGAAAATAATGTTAAAATTTTCATTTATCATCTTTAAAATTGCAAAATGTATGTTAATCAAATGCACAGTAATTATTGATTCAACGCGCTATTGTTTTTCAAATGATTAAAGATCCAAATGTATATTTGCTAAAGTTGCAATTTACTTTTTAACTTTTCAATTGTAACTTTGTGTAAAGCTTTACATGGGCTTTATCCTTTTTATGGTATGTATGTGTATTGAATAAAAATAATATGTATGAACGAAAATAAAATGCGACATTTGACAAAAATCGTTTTAGAAACGCGATAAAACAAATTGCAAATCGTATAGAATGAAATTAGTAATAAATAATTGTGATACACAAAGCGAACGGACGCAGCGAGCACAATAATAATTAATATCTACGTATCTAAAGCTATTGTTATGGATGGTGATATATGAAATATCAAACATGTGTATATTAATAAATATGTCAATGTTTATAATAGAATTTCGTTTGACGCTATCTCGAAAAGTTGACAATGATTATTTGATGATTCATTCGCCGTAAAATGTTTGTTTCGCTATTGCTAACGTAACAAATATTAAATATGATGGAAAAATTTAATTGTTTTTACAATCACTAGGTATTCAAACAATGTTGCATTGCAATTTTGACAAATATATTGATTTTTATTGACAAATCAAATTTACAGTTCGCACTCGCATGTTTATTGCAATATATTTGTTTTGTTATAATTAAAATGAAAGAATTACGACGTAAAATAAAAAGAGACGAATTTGTTTCATAAAAGGTAAAAGGAACCAGTGTGGATAGTCGGTGCTTTTATGAACTTTGAAGGAATAGCGAGTCATTAAACATTTTTAATGCAGTCCATTACATTGAGTAACGCATTGCCTAATACATTTCAGCACCGTTCACATTTTACTTTCATGAAACCATACCTCAACGCAGCATAAATTTATCTACGCCTTTGCTAAACTAACGCGAATACTAAAAAGATTATAAGACGACATCATGAAAAATACGTAATTTACGTGATTATACTAGAGATTGATTTTTGGTAAATTTTGTATCAAATGGGAATCCCCCTACATACCTATACATAGTACGTATACTAGAATTCTTGCTTTCGTGATAATTTGACAACTGTAGAATGCATGCGAATTATTAATGATGCAGTTATCTATGGAATGCTAATTAGGCCAGGTTAAATATTTAACAATCCCAGTGCAGCTCTCATTCATCGTTATTTATTGCAAACAATAGTCAGCTTTAGGCGATATACTTGTTTGAAATTAGTTTGAATTGTGTAGTAATGTGCAACATGACCTCATTGGTCAAACTATATTCGATCATATTATTTGAAATCCTTAATCATTTTCATTGCGTTTTATATATGTATTTTAGAAACAATTGACAACCATCCCTGACTTTATAAGATAAGTGTGTTACGTAAGTTACTCATTTATTTATTTAACATCCGAGTATTCTTACACGCTACGCTTGGCATTCTTCTTTGACTTTGATGTGTTTGTTTTTCTGCAACTTCACTGGAAGCACGGAACAAAAACGAAAAACGAAAAACGACAAACAGAATTGTTACTTATTAATCACTTCCATCAGTTTGTAGTGCAATAATTGATACAACTGCAAACTATATTATTTTCATTTTGTTGTCTCTTTACAACATTAAATTAAACATAAATTCGATACATTTGACAAAAATAGAAAAAAGATTCCTTCATAACAAAGACCTTGGTGCGATTTACGTAAACAAACGTTAAAAAGTTTCAGAAGATTTTTATTATTTATAAACCTTTCAGTTGTTCTACCAATTTTTTTCCCATTTGACAAAACAAACAATACCCCATTTCTTTAGGGACATCATTTTTATAGACTTGCATTTTATAAAAAAAAATATACCCTCTGGACGATATGTAAACGTTTAATATATTTCTCCTCCAGGAATTCTCTAAATAAAATCGTTACATAATTCAAAATACCAAGATACAAAACGAGGCACGATAAAATAAAAAGTATTATATTGAAATGAAATTGTTATTCGATTTCTTGAAAAATCAAAAACAAATCCGTATTGGCTGGAATCATCAATTATCCAATAAGCACAATTGAAAACAATTTTAGCGGTTAAACCTTTTAACCACATTTATCATAACTACTATAAGCTCGAAACAAAAAAAGGCTAAAAGAAATTGCCGCGATATGTATGACACACAGTGGGGAGATTTTTTTATTTTATTTTGTCTTGTCTTGTGTTTGAACTGAGATCGTTGAGACACTCGCCTCGTTTTCGATATATTAAAGCGCCTATAACGACAAAACTAAACGTAATTTGTTACTTCCGCTATATGAAGAAGAAAGACACAATCATTGGCATCGCGCCAACCGAGGCTATCCGCGAAATCGATATTGTCGAGCGAAAACGAAACGAGAACGAAAATAAAGTAGAGAATAGAAGCAATGGTGAAAGAGGTAAAGTGTAAAAGAATACTTGTCGACTTCAGTATCAGAGCCGTATTAACGATAGTACTTGTTGAAAGTTGAAATTGAACCGTTAAACAAAGCTGAAATCTGATCGTTACATATGGCTAAAATAATCTCCAAGTCGGAAAAGTCGAAAATCATGATACATTATATTTAAACTTGGTATAGTTTATGTCTGCGTTTTTCTATAGAAAAAAAAAAATCCCTATTATAAGCGATTTATTTGTGTTACCCTCGTAGACACAAAGTACTCTTTGCAGTGTCGACGGTTTTACAAGTACCTACTCACTGCAACATAGGCAGGTTGTACGTATGTATGTATGTATGTACTGAACTCTAGTGTCGGGATTGATATTCATTGCGTATAGCAGTGTGATTGGGATTTGAAGATATTGATGCCTAGGGATATATCACTAGTTCGTGATACCAGTACATTTTACGTGTCGTGTTTTTCGATTTAGAAATCTACTAGTTAGTAGTAGTATATAAAATTTTTTAAGTTTTCAGCTCTTTGGACTAATTATCTAACAATTTTATATATATATATATATATATATATATATATATATATATATATATATATATATATATGTATACGTTTCTTGAAAGAAGAAACTTTAAATCTCGTTAAATTTCTAATAGGTAAATTACGACGTGGTAATTTATCTTTTCTTATATAGTCACATTATTAAAATCACTGGTTGAAAAGTTTTAAAATCTAACATTTATTATCGTTATAAATGTACGAAACTATTAATAGTACGTTAAGTTTGAAAGTTTATTAATTAAAAAGTAAATTAATCTCGAACATTATGCATATTGTTTTCAATAGCATTTTGATGAGAAAATTTGTTGACTTGAATCTTAAGATGAATTAATAATTCATGTATTTGCTGCATTTAATAATTTATCTGTATCAAAATCCTAAATATTAATTTATTAAAAGCTTTCGTACTCCATTCAACAACTCTCGTATACGTATATGGCTGTTAGTATCTTACCACTACATGTCACACACGTCATGTTAAAAACTCGATATGACATATGCCGTCAACATAATCTCACCCCTAGTGGTGTTTCTATATCGGCTTAGCCACTTCTAACACATACGTGCCCCGGCGTTTTTGTTCCACCTTACGACACCATATTGCCAATGGCGTTGCTGCAGCCGTTATCGTAAGTTCCGGCCGCCGCGGTGAGTCTGACTTCCGGTTCATCGCACATCTTTGCCCTGCCGCGTTCCTTTCACCAAACGTACTTCGCCCCAATCGTTCTTTGTTTAACCGTTACTCAGATGTGTTGACGAACTGAAACAAGGGGGGAAATGAGTTTTTCCAACCATATAGGTGCCTGAGCATATAGACAAAGAATCTGGTTACTATAAAAATGAAGATGCGCTAGATAGGTAAACAGAGATTGCGGAAGGGAATTTAAACTGTTTAACAAAGCGGAAATTATATGATTTTCAAAACAAATACAGATTTGTTTTTATACACTCTATTATTCTACAGGAAAAAAAAACGGAACAACAAAAAGTTTACGTGTTATAAATAACAAACAAACAAAATTTGCTCGTTTGGAATAAAATAATACATCCCTACATGACTTTTTTTGTTATATTCTTTTATTTATTTTTAAATTACATCCTGGATATTCTTAAAGCTGCAAATAAATTCCAAACATAATTACTTTTACTTTATCTATAAGCAACTAACACGAACAACATTAATGGTAAACAGGCAATCCATTGCACATTTTCAGGCTATGCTACATAGAAGTAGTTAATCTGTTTAGCGTCAGGTTAGGTCCCTAGCGTTAATACACGCGATTTCAATGGAAGGTGTAGGATTTGTTGCCACACCACGAACTAATCCATCAAAAACAACTATAATAGATCATTGGCAAATAATTCCCGACCACTAAACTCGGTTACATTTTGCATTTACAGTTAAGAATTAAATTGATTACAATACGTATTATTACTACTTCGTATAAAAAAAAAACAGTACAGTTGAAATATAATAATCATTAGAGATATTTTCGACGTGAAAGGAACAATCTATATTCATTTAGAAAACGTTTTACCTCAACAGATATTTTGACGTGAACAGGATGTATATCGCGTCCGAGAGATACCTACCCTTAAATGTATTTATACATCACAAGCTGCTATGCTGCCCCAGGTAATCTGGGATATAAGTTAATTATGATATATGTGCGTGTTATCTTCTTTTTGCCGTTTTTTTTTATTCGGTGAAGAATATGTTTCATAAAGTGCTATGTTGCTTTCATATTATCTTTTCAGAACGAAAAATTTAATCCAATTATGCATATATTCTAACTTCCATAAAAAAAAAGTCCATAAAACATAACAATCTGTTCTATTCTTTATTATAATTTTAATTAATATAAAAAAATAATTAAATTTTTACTAGTATAAAACATAAATGAATCATTATTATAGCTAATAATGTTTGTTTTTGAATAAATTATAGCGAAAAATATTCTAGGTTTTTTACGCGCAATAACTACTATTTTACGCGACCTTAACGATAGGAGCGAAATTAATAAATTTAAAAAGTTTTATATAAAACTTTGAACAGTTCGTAACTTTTATTTGGAATTAGGTTAAAGAGATGTAATGTATGTTTACGTTTGCAAAATAAAGTGTCCGTTCTGTAAATATCCGTTATTTACTACGGCAATCACTGTGAAAAAGTATGCACATTACCGAACATTTCTAAGCCCAAATGCTTCTAAATCTATTGATTTATAGAGGTAATACTGTGTTTCTAAAGGAAGCATATCTCTATAAAGGATACAGGGCAGTTTTCGTTAAATGCAGATGACTCCTCAAGCTTGACATTTGTTTGAAAGGAAAATATTGAAATAAATTACTATTTTATCGATTACTCACGCACACGCCCGTGTAATATTTTCTAAGAAAAATAAAACTTCATTCCGTTCGGCTGGTCTTATATACATATATATATAGTAAGCGATTTCGTTGAACGAGTTAATGAAGCAGAAAAGTATGGATAATTGAATCTTCAGAATATTGATTTCAATATTTCAAATTTAGTCTTTAGTTTTTGACGTAAAATGCAAAAGGCTCAATTCGTCACGTGACTCAACATTTGTTTTACTTTCTTTAGATTTTACATTTGCATTTCGAAGACATTTCGAAAGTTTTCATTTAGCGAATATACTGGATAATTGATTTTCTTTTATTAATAGGATAGTATCATCCGAAAGTTTTGATGGCATTAGGGAAAAATACGTTTCGCGTATAAACAAATCTGACACGGAAAGGGAAAAAGTTTTCAACTTACAATTCACTTAACTATCTAAATTCCGTACGTTTTTCTTCAAAATAATGAAGGTCTTAAACTTACACCAAAAGTTAATTATAAGAAACTTCCCTTTAAAACGACACAAGAAGATTTAATGCACAAGAAATTTATCATATAAGGAATATGTACGTATGATTTTGAAAAAAATCGAAATAGACTCGCTGAATGTATTGTCATGAAGCCAAATGATATGGGGAACGTTATCATTATCACCATTTTAATATTTCATCATCATAGTCTGGATTCCGTTTTGTGTTGGTTGCTTTGCTGTAATTACAGTTCTTTGTTGGAAGCCAGCAGATAAAATTGTTTTAAAAAAACCTTTTTCTTTTGTGTTGTTGTTGCTGTGGTGGAGCGAAAGAATGATGGTATTATGCAAATTTATATTATATGACAGGAGACTTTATCTTTATAGTTTTTGCTATTTATATTCTCTTTTTTTGCAATGAGCGTTTTTTTCTTTTTAATTCAATTTTATACTTTCATAAAGAAGTATGTCCGTAATTAATTTTATTTAAAGGTTCAAAGAGATTTTATAAGAAAACGAAATTTAGTTTTGGATAAAAAAAGGACATGTAATGTTTTTTAATTGAACAGAATTAAAATAAGACACGAAGCCTTTGTGCACACCTTGAATTTTAATTCATTTCGTATATACATTAACCATTTTCGTTTCAAAATTTATTTTCACGATATTTTAAAAAAACACTAAATTAATTTAGTTTAATGAAAAAATGTACATATATGTATTTATGTACATATATCTGAATATCATTAAGATAATTTCATTTTGTAAGCGAACATATTCAGAATATTTGATGGCGCCTCTTTATGATTGACGTATTTGTGTTACGATAGAATTCCCAAAATTAACAATTTCTCAAACAATTACTTTGTCTTATATCATTAAGAACACATCATACGAAAACAAGATCCTTGCTTCCATTAGCAAGTAACAACATCAATGACAATGTTGGCATCAGATAACCACACACGTACGCATCATGTATGTGTGACGTCACAATCTGTTCTTCTTAATTAGACCATAGTAGTTGATACGTAATATAGCACCTCGGTTTCTATTCCCAATATATCTTGAGTAGTACCCTTTACACCAGAATATTAATCATATTTACTTAAAATAGGTCGATTAACAATTATTTTTCAATTTAATTCTAAAAATATTACTACTTCAAATGATTACCATAGCTGTGAAGATATTTCACGTTGTGTTGGAATAAAAAATAAAGAAGAGTGGCATTAACCTAAAGCACTTGGTTAATTTGTAATTAAACGCCTTTCATTTTTATATTACAATCATTTGTATGAAAACAATTTGGAAGTTGTTATTATTTGAACACCACCCCCCCAAAAAAAATGTTTCAATCCCCAATTTTAGTCGCGTCGTGACTTTGCCACGAATGCGACAAGTTTTTTTCATTAATTACTGCCTGGTAGCATTTGTGCGTTAGCAAGGACTTTACGCTTTTAAAAGAATAGCTTATTAAAATATTAAATTCAGCGAAAAATTTTCTTAAAAAGGGTAGCCGCCAGAGAGAGCTCATCCAAGATAAGACGGCAAAGAAGATCACGACGGTGATAAAATTATGGTAGAAGAGCAGAAAATTGAACCATCAAATCAAAGTTAAGAATGAAGATGTTCGCATATTTTCTCTGCTTTGTGTATAATCATGATATTTTGCTTTTGGCGAATTTAGTCATCTTTATCGTGACATAGGCATTTGTTTGTTTATGCCAGTAATACACTGACATGTTTTGTCGACATATCATTTTGCAAAGTGTCTTAGATAGATCAATAGAGATACGAAAGAGATCATAGATTTGGGTCATTAGTTATAATAGAGTAATAAATTCGTGAATTTTGTTTAAATAAATATGTTATAGTGTTTCTTTTTTCTTTAATATCGTTTTCTCTTCTTATTCAACTCTATCAACATACTAATAAATTCATCCCCAAGGAGCAACGATATGGATCCATCGGGGCGTACACAATTATTAGACGAAGTGACTTGTTTTCCAGATTTGATGCCGTTCGACTTGTCAAGCTTGGGTGAAGTTATTGATTTTCCAATCCAGTGTCACTTTTTTAACAGTGGTTTTTCTATAATGATGATGCATTCTAGTTGGCTTGTTGGAAATTTGTTTTGACCTTGGTTACTTGTTTACTAAGAGGTCAAACCGAGAAGTTCAAGCGTAAGAATGATGCTTGAATTGCGGTTGAAAAATCAATATTTGGTTCGGTTTTAATTATGAGTGGGTATTATCTTTTAATTAAATATTCGATCGATGTAATGAATTGCGGATTAATATCATGTTACTATTTAATTTACAGTTGTTTTTAATTCCAAATATTTGATTTGATATCAATAAGGTCACTATTTAATATTTATTTGTTGTAAAATGCATATTTCAACGTTTGTGCTAATTGTGAAAGAACTTGAACTTCATAATTGAAATTCTAAATAAAATAAAGCGAAACAAAACAAAACCAGAGAAGTTAAAATAATTAAAGTGGCAACCCTTCTTTATTCTTTTTACTTCAACTGACAGTTTAATACTGCTATAACTGACATTCAATTATGAAATTAGCATATCTAATTTAAATATAATGACCGTCTCGAAGACCTAGTCTTTTCTTATTGCTATTCTTCCTTTAGTTCCTCGTTCTTTTTCTGGCAGGGATTTTTAATAGGTATCGTAAAAATGTAAAATTATCATATCTAAAGCTGCATTCTATATTAGTGGAAAATATATTTTGTTTTTTTGCCTTTCCTTAAATTTATTTTTGTATTAAAACCAAATATGACTCAATATCTAACATA
This sequence comes from Nebria brevicollis, assembly GCA_944738965.1. NCBI lineage: Eukaryota > Metazoa > Arthropoda > Insecta > Coleoptera > Carabidae > Nebria > Nebria brevicollis. The sequence continues at coordinate 7,115,306 of OX122909.1, forward strand.
ATTTGAAAATATATATATAGGTATATATTCATGATTCAGGATTAATATATACATATATAGAAAATTATAAAACTTCTGAAGAATTGCTGCGAAATTTTGATTTGAATGGAAAAATTAAATTCACATCATTTCACGCAGATCTTAATTAAAAGTTAAACTCAATTGCTTTCCAAAATAAGGAATCACGTACAAGTTCAAACAAGAATTAGAGCAACGTCCAGAAAGAGATTTTCCAAGATTTAGTTTTAATTAGCATTCAACCAGAATTCTTTTTTTTGATTAAAATAGTTTAGCAGTTACGGCTGGATTAAAAAGAACAAAACAGAATCACATTTAACTGAGAATTCTTAACAAATTTTAAACGTTCTATTTCAACAATAAAAATAAATTGCGTTCAGGTATTTTAGTCATTGTATAGAAGTGAAAAATTAAATATCAACTACTCTGATGGTATATTTGTAAAAGAGTGAAATATCACCAGATTTCTCTTGCAAAATTTACGTGTATGTAAATAAATATACAGAAAAAGAATCGCTCCAGCACACTTTAATCAAAACTGCATCGGAAAGTTTCTAAACTAATCACGACAGTGGCGTTCGTTTTCAATCTAACACACTTCCTTGAATATTCCATCAAAACTTGAAATCAGTTTTTTTCTGACACCTAACACGCCAGATTTCATCATCTCTCTCTCTCTCTCTCTCCCTCTAAATTCATAATAGTGCACCAACTATTTCGTTAGATTCGTAATTTTCATTTTGTTATGCTTATTATAGTGTAATTAAAAAAAAAACGCAATTGCTTACACTGAACTTTTGGTTTAACAAATAACTTGAAATATTTGAGAAATATTTATACTATGTATGAGACAGTAAAAATGTAACTACTCTTCGAGTAAAACGATGAATAAATGAATGAGTAAATTTTGATTAAAAGTTTTGTTATTTTTTTTTTCTGTGGTTTTCATCAGTATTGACATATTTGTTGTATGTGCGAAACAAATTTTGCAAACTTTATAATGATGTTACGCTTTTGAAAAAAAATACGAAATTTATCAACCATAACCGAAATTTTATACATTGAATTGCGACAGCAACCGCTAATTATTTTAATGAGTAAATTTGTTTATGATGTATAATTTAATTCGCGACTGTCAATATGTCATCAGTTTTTCAAAGTGAAGGATATTTAATAATTAATAAAATTAAAATTATATTTTCGTGATGTAAGCATTTTACATGAAATATTTTCGACAGTTCATAATTAATTAAATTAATATATAATTATTCTGCATCGTTATTGTACTTATATATATATATATATATATACATTAAATGATTTAACCACTTTTATAATTAGATTAATTGAACCAATTTAATCCCACATTCTTAACAAACAAATTCAACATTTATATTTATAAGTCGTAGCAAACAATTAATACATATCAATGATCGTTTAGATTTCAAAATGTATTTGTTTTCTACTACGAACAATCTGCTTGCAGCATTATAACAAAAAGCGCTGTTCAATTAAAAACGAAAATAAAACAAATGTAAATCAGCACGCCAAGTAACTGACTCTTAAGGAAAACAACGAAATAAACAACTGTGGAAACAAAAGCTGGCTAAATAAAACTCTTGGAACAGTAAGATTTTAAAACGCCGGAGAGTAAAGTTAGTTTATATAATGAGAGCACGCGATTGTTTGGGGAAGGATATTATTTAATCCGAAAACATAGAAGTTTACTATGAAGAGCTAGTTTATATATATAATTCACTAATTAGATGATATTTAAATGCAGATGCATAGATAGGGAAATATGAAGAGTGTAACATGTGCATTTTATACAAATCTAAATTCCGAAACATAATGAAAGACCAATTAAAACAGTTTTGATTCAATTTAACTCACCTTGATTTAATTTTAATCAAATTACGTTTAAAATTACATCAAGGTAGGTAATTGAATTAAGTTTATTTCAATAAAGTCTATTCTGTGAAAGATTTCTTTAGATCGATTATCGATCTTCTGGCTTTAAGAATTGAAGGAGTTTTACTGTATTAATTAAATTTTATTTAAACTCTAAATAAAGCGTTTGCATGATTTAGTACGTTTACAAATTACGAATGAAATGGTTTAACAATTAAAATAAATTTGAATTTATTTAAAATCGATCCGTATTTAGTAAAGAAAAAATAAATAAATAAAGAATAACTAACGGAATGTTCTGTTTTGCGTAACAAAAGCTTGCCGCATGTCGATTGTTCTAATAATATGAGTAAATCATTTGTTTGGTAAACTTCATCTGGTTATTATGAAATCTATGGTTCTGGCACACCAAAGCTTTCGTTGCTTGTACCGAGAGGCCGAAGTTTAGCGTTTTAATTAGAGTTCGTAATTAGCGAATGTTATCAACACCGGCAGCAGTTCAGTTTCTCTTCCACTGTCAGCAGCGCACTTTTAAGTTCAAATGATGAAAATAAAAGAATCATACATATATTCTAAGAGTCTATATTATTTTTTATTGTCAATAATGAGCTAGTCTTATTGTTGGAAGATGTAAGAACGCAATGTATTAAATTGTTGATGGTTACGAATTTGAGAAAAATTCATCGGGCCTCGCTGGGGATCGCACCCAAAGGCTCTGGGGTCGATCCCCGGCGAGGCCCGATGATTTTTTCTCAAATTCGTAACCATCAACAATTTTATTTTTTATTATAACATGCAGTCAAATAAAATAATAGATTTGATGCGATAGTTTGGTGGCAGTAAAATCGACCCAGCTTAAAATTAGAGTAGAGCAAATATTTCGCGTAAATAACATGTCATGTGCGAAGCATAACAAAATACCATAGCAACCATTAATCCTTTTCCGAAAATTATAAATCACGTTTTAATTCAGCCGTCTGTGGTTACATGACCGTCATGAAACATTAAACATGTTTGGCATTGATAAAAAAAAAAACTAACTAGCCACCAAACCGACCGTTGACAAAGTGAAAAAAAAAACACACACCAATTTTGACAGTTTACAAATGAAAAATGTTAGCATATTTAGATTGTAATTCATATATTTATATACATAACGATAAAAATTTAAATGTAATTTTTCATTTTGATTTGATAAATGTTTTTTTAACGTAGTCAAAAATTGTACATTATTTCGCATTTTAAAACTAACAATGTTAGTCACATGAAAATAAATATCAATAAAAACTTTCGTACGTCACTGGCTTGAAAACATCTGGTTTGTCGTAGTTTTAATAAAAACGGCAACGCAATTATGTACGAATTATGTTTCCCAGTTACAAAACAAATTGAAGCTAATAAACTGTGTTCATGTTAAGGTATCTGATAGTTTAAAGTTTTTTTGTGTGTAAGTGTACATTTTTCCTATAAATACGTAAGTTTACCGCTATTTATTATTAAATTGAGTTATAATTTTCGATTTAAAATTCAACTATAAACGAATACTTCAAAAGTAATAAATTTTGTCGTACTTGGAAAGTAAATAATTAAATTCTTATAGAGATGCATCACGTGTAATGCAACAAACTGAATTGGTACCAAAGTTCCGAGGCACGTAGACAGCAAAGTCTCGAGTTGCATTCATTAACAAGAATTGCGTTACTAAAAGTTACTTTAATAACTAGATTACTCAATAGTTTTGTTTCATGTAGATATTATGAAGATAATTAATAATACTCTAATAGTTAAAGCTTTATATGAGGCGATAGATCGAAAAAGATTTTTTTTTTGTTTGTGGATTAGGGTAATCTTTTGCGATACCAGGATCTTTAATTCTTAGCTGGTGGCTGGGAGTAGTAAGCAACAAAACTTTAGTTCCCAATAAAGTTTTGATGTTAATACGTCATATATACGGTTAGGTTACTTTACAACGTCATTCTTCAAGCCCTTGAGTCGGGTAGTTCGTAGAAGTCGAAAAGTAGGATTTTCAAGTTGGAAAGTGGCTAAACTTATGACCTGTGGTGGCGACCGTAACGGTCTCCATTGCCAACTTACCAAAACTTTTTCGCTCTCTGGACGTCCGTATATATATATATATATATATGTTTCTTTGATTTAGTCCATTGCAACCCGTTTTGTTTCACGATGTAAAAGTTTCCTACGCCATCACCATATACATAACTGTACCGTTTCTAGTACACCAATGGGAGATAGTCATAAGATATGTGTCTTCGACATGATATACAATATGCGTTAAGTGTTACAAATATTATTTTTCAACATGAACAGAATATTAATAACGATGATAAATGTTGTTGACTACCACTGAATATTGACAATCCTCCAAGCATAACATGCGAATGCTATCAAACTAGTAAATATTAAATATGAAAATACTTGTATAAGAAACATATTTGTGTAAATAGGTATAACGCGAAAATATCTTTAAGTATTTTTTTTTTCTAAGTTCCACAAAAGCGTGAAATTCATTCAAATAAAAATACCTACTACTGTAGTGCCTGAAGCTTTGCAATATATTGCGTTGTCTTTACTTTTAACAATTTTTTGTTTACATCAACTTTTTTCGTCTCCTGCTCCAAGTTTTCCTGCTGGTGCTGACGATGTGTCGCTTTAAAAATATTGATGATGCAACTTTAAAGTTTAATAACTTTCGAAAAGTTTCGCTAAAAATTGGTCGCAATTTCTTTACACCGTACATGCTATAGGTGTACCTATAGGTAGTCAATTCGAAACAGTTTTTATTTGTTATTGCATTTTCTAACTTCATAGCAACTTTTAAGTACAATGATCGTATTACGAGGTTTCCAATTCGATAATTTGTTTTATAATTATAGAAATGTATTTTTTATATTATTTTAAAAGAATATCGATGATTTAGGTATTTAATATAGGTTATTTAATTAGATATATTTGCGTATAAATAATATTGGTGCCAATATATGGTCAGCTATTGTTTATATTGTAATTGGTCGTTGATAATAATTAATGAAAATTGTCGTACACCGTTTAGATCAAATCGTAATCTATCAAATTTGCTGATTTGACAGCCATACATCCCATAATCAATCACTGACACGCGCCAATTGACGTAACAGAAGATGACAGTCTGTTCACAGCTGATCATAACATATGCTGATGAATGACATCTGTTGCTGGCCCAACAACATAATCATACATTGTAAATCATCTTATGAAAATTTCGGATATTGGACAGAAATTAAAAAAAAAATTATTTTAAGCACTCATATCTAAAATTACTGTCGAGTTCCTAATTGGCACCAGGTCATATATTTGGAGCATTTAATTACTATTTTGGAGATTAATATTCTAGAAATGTACTCCACCTGAAGTGGTTTATTTACGTAATTCAAACTCAAATAACAAAATAGTAAATTATTCTGAATATTAGTAAACCATTGAGTAAACACATTGAATGTTAAATGTAATAAGATGGTCAGTAGAGTAGGTTGTACGTAATCTAATTCCTAGATGGAGATCTTAGATTGCAATGAACTGAAATACCTTGATGAATACATACGATTTGAATAGAGATATAAGTAAGTGTAAATTCAATTTGGTTTGACCGGATGTGGTACTTTACAGGCAATGAAAGTCTTATTATTAATCCGTATGTATTTGTTAGTTTTGTTAATTGTCAATTCTGTAACATTGCTTTAGACAACGAGATGTAAAACAAGAATAATAAAACATAATTGCGAAAGGACTTGGTTGACATTTGTTTATGATGCGCTTTATTATTTTGTGAATATAGTACGTATTGTTGTCGTTGAAGTCGATAATATAATTCAACAGGGAAGCGCTCAAAATTTGTCTCCAAAGATTTGCATAAGCCAAGTGCAGAAACTTTGTGTGTTGCATGTTAATATTTTATTCTGATAATATACAGTCGAAAACACATTTCCATTTTTGACAGTTACCTCCGGAGGTAATACGAACTGTCGTCATAAATTGTTCACTATATTTTATAGTGTTGCGATAAAAATATGCACTTTATTGGATTGTTATTTATTACTCAAAAATAATGTTGTTGAAACAATATACGTACGCGTCTATAGGCATTAGTCTATAATTCAATAAACATCACGCGAAGCCTCTAAAAAAACTATGCAATTGTAACTTTTGTCAAGTTTTGCGATTCCATTAAACATTAAAAATAATATCTTCGCGCAGGCTTTAAAAGACCGAAACAATAAGAATGCAGTGTATAAGCATGGGATAGAAGTCTCTTTTCTACTTCATTTCATTAACGATTCAATCGAAATATACATTAACTTTGTGGTAATGAAGCAAGCTGTATATGGCGAAAGGGGTTTTGCGCTTATAGAACTTCTAATTAGATTGCTTATTTCCTTTCCTTCTCTAACTAAGATTATTTCCTGTTACTGATTACGTTTAAGGACTATTATTTTATATAGTTGTCGTCTAGAGGGTCAGAAGATAAATAGAGCAAATACAAAATATATATAAGACATGTATTAAATGGTTGATTGTTACGAATTTGAGAAAAATTCATCGGGCCTCGCCGGGGATCGAACCCAGAGCCTTTGGATTACTGCTCTACCACTTGAGCTACAGTGCGTAAATCCAAAGGCTCTGGGTTCGATTCCCGGCGAGGCCCGATGATTTTTTTTCAAATTCGTAACAATCAACAATTTAATACATTGCGTTGGTACACCTTCCATCAAAAAGACTAGCTCATTATTGATTTCATATGACGTGCTCAAAATCAACTCAAAAATATAAATATTAAAAAAAAATCTATTTTTATCCGAGATTACTTGGGATTAAAATGTATGTTTTATAAATAAGGTCGATAATAGGGTGCATGAGTTTCGAAATAATTAAATTCGAAATCTTATATTAAAACTTGACTTTGTTTTTCATTAAATTATTTTAAGATGAATTGGGTTTTAAGAATGATGAAACTTTGCGTGCTTACTTGATTAATATGTCCATTGCGACATAATACAACGTTGATGTTTTTATTACTGTTTATGAAAATAAATTATGTTTTATCTCAATCAAGCCGACATGAAAATTAATAATCATTATAATGAGAGACTAGTAATTCAAATACACTGTGTTACTGTCATATTGTTCTAATTGATTTTGTATTATAAAAAATAATTGATTTGAAATTGCGAGTTTATTTTAAAAAAAATATTTTAAGCACACGACCGCGACTACAACAAAATAAAAGCTCAACTAATGCAGTACCTAGTAGTTTTACATTTTAAAAATATTAACTAGGAAAATGTTTTTGTTTTTCTGTTTATTCTCGTTATCCATGGAACACATACTGCAACCATATTACACTTCCATTATGATGTCGTTCTTTATTTTTTTTTTTTGTTAGACCATGACATATTTTTACAAAAAAATCGTATCTGCATATTTGTATAATCTGTTTTACTGACAAAAAAGTATATAGTATATGTATAAAACATTTTTGTTTATTTCTGGTACTTAATGTCAGACGGTAAAAAAATATTTATTTGTGAATGAAATTGTATTGATTGCGAGCGACGAGCTGGATGAAAATATCCTATACACAAATAAATAACGAATATGAACTATAATAGGAAGAGGAAGGGTTTGTGTTTGGAATATCGTAAATGTAAGGATTAGGATAGCAGCAGAAGGCAGTAATCGCAAACTCAAAGAGCGCTTATTTTAATACACAAGCTATGCCATGGGAACTGAGCACTGTGCGTCAGATGTCTTCGATCCATTTTCAACGTAAACGAGACGTTGGAAATTTTTCAATTTCGCCTCTCGTTATTTATAGAAAAAAAAAAAAAACTCTTCGTAATTTAAAATGAAACCGTTCCCGGTCTGGAAATATTGCTGAAATGCGGGAATATGATGATGTCTATTGACTTGTCTGTTGTATTTATTGATTGATTTATTTATGTATGCGGATGTATAAGGATGAGAGCTTGTATTATTAGATTATGGTTGAGGCTTTTCTACTCACAAATCTCGTTATAAAATACCGAGCGAGTCATCTTTCAATATCTAGGGTTAGTTCGCAAGATATTTCTCAACTCATGGATATTTGTATATTAATAATAAACAGCTGGCAGATGTGTGCCAGTACCCGTTTAACGTTGCAAACGACATACCATAAATATGTTACATATTTCATCATAAGATACTTGTTTGTTTTTAAATGATATATGTTTTCTTATTTTATTCTGTGCCATACTTGGAAATCTTTGTTTTGTGGATTTAGTGCCACTTATCTGATGATTTTATACGTACCAATGGATGGGTCATTCTATTAACTAATCATGTGATTAATTAGATGTCAGTAACGTACACCCACACAACGTACTTTTGGTACGGAATGATTAATCGAAAGATTCCACAGCGCTGTTTAGCATCTTCATTGCTTTATATATATCATTAGATATTGGTTTAAGCACAAATATTATTTTATCATATAAAAAAAAACGAGCGAAAATAAATGATTAAAATTAATATAAAATTTATTAATTTTAGAAAAACGATCGATTTACGTTTAAAACTAATTTTGCTTTGATGTTGTAGCTCAATAGTGAAATTAATCGCATAGAATTATTCATGAACTGAATGTATGCATTCATAGAAAAACCAAAGCATAAATTGCAGTATACGTCCAAGGAAGTTTGGAAAACAATCCAAACGTTTAGAGTCTCCTATTTACGGCCAACTTCTCCATGAATAGCCGCGGAGTCCAGTGAATTTTGCGCACGACGAAATTTATCACTGTTTTAGTTTAGCATTTCAGCACGTTTCCCTTTCTCTCTATCTCTCTCTCTCTTTCATTTGCATTCTTTTCGCTTGATTTCTTGCGCTCTTCAGGAATTTCTACGCCGAGTAAATTAATTAGCAATTCTATATTTATCTATTAATTCAACGGTGGCACGAAAGAAATCATTTATATATATATATATGATAGTAATAAAAAATAAATGTTTAATCTTTATTTCGCATAAATCTAGTTATGAAAAATTTTTTCGTCTAATATTCCGTGCAGAAACATAAATATTAATATAATCAATCATCTAATTTGTATCTGATTTTCACGTACTATTAACTCGTGTATATAACGTACAGTACAGCGTTGTGATTCACCATTAGGTGGTATGTATGTATGTACATTATCATTAATATATAGTGTGACAACACATCTACAGTAATTCTACTACAGACAATTACGTTTCCCCTAGTCTAATATCTAATCAACATGACCTATTGTCACATTTGAGTGATAAATCACAGACTCCTAAGCTCTGCTATAGGATTTCTGCGAATATTTACCAACTAACGGTATTTGCAACTAACGGTATTTCGGCGAAGCTATTTTATTTAGAATGATTGATCTTAATAAGGGAAGCTGATTAAACCTATTTCTATTTTGGTGGCAATGTGCCATTATGTTATAGTCAACTGGATTTAAATTATGTTTTCATTGTATCTATATGTATAGATGCATAATCTCGATAAAATATGTATAGATGCACATTATTGGTAATGGTTTGCGAAATTATGGAAAGGCAGGCATTCGAATGAAACATATTTGTTATTATGTGGAACAATTTGCGTGAGTATTAGCTGCTGGTGGACATGTCTGATGTCGGCAGCATTGTTAGTTGTTATTAATATTGAAAGCACTGTTACGCGATGCACCGTATGATGATGATGATGATGATGATGGGATAATTCACAAATGACTAAAGCGTACATGCATGCATACATGGTTTTGAGTGGACAACATTTTTGATGAAGCTTGACTTGGTGTTTGACATAACTAATCCAAAATGTTTATATAGATATACGATAACATAGAGACATATAGGCTTTAGGGATGATTTAGGTTTGAATTTTTGTTTTGTTTTTGTGCATTTGTTTGAAATATGATTATAAAAGTAATGCTGGTGTAAATCGCCTTGAGCAGTGAACAGCGATAACGTAAAAAACGATCATATCACATTTTGGAATTCAATAAAACGTAATAAATTGTATTTTTCATATTTCTTTGTCAAGTTGATATGCAAAGCCTCGATTTTAAAGAAACAGCGCGTGCTCCATTCGAAAATATATTTGATTGTGTTTTTTTTTTCTCTCTGACATAATTGGAAATGTGATTGATGAGACCTCAGTTTTCCCACTGTGTGTGTGTGTGTGTGTGTACCGTGCTGCGCCAAACAGAGCTCTAGGTTTTATGAAAGGCCGATTGTATCTTTGTATTATTGGAAACCCAGCAAGTGTAAAATATATAATGCGTTTTTTTTTTAGCGTGAATTGATGGCAATTTCTATAGAACATTTCCAATATTTTCCGAAAGGGAAACGTGTGCAGATTTCATAACATTTTAAAATAAACATTCTAAATGTATATATAAATTCGCTGCCGCGAATCAAGTCGCCTAAATAAATATTTATTATACTTTTGAAATCGATTAAAAAATAAAAATGTCTAAGCATCAAATAAAAATGTTTCTTTAGTGAAATTATATCCACCAGTTTCGTTGACAAGCGACTCCACACGACACAAATCAGTTCATGCATTCGCGCTTGGTGGCGGCATTCTTAAGTACGACGAAACGCTGTAGCATGAAAGTAGAGCCAGTCGAGAAGCATCGTTGTCGAAATTGACTGTCACATATTTTATTCTCGTCGCGCGCCATTCAAGACGACGTGGCGTCAGCATCGGTGGCGGTGACGGTGGCGTACGGACGACAACAGAACGAATCGTCAACGGTCTTGTGACGTCCCCTGCTGCGACACGCCGCGACGCATGGTATGCCATCATGATTTGTGATGTATGTTGGCGCTGCAATGCTGCCTTGAAAAATGAACAACCGTGCTAGAGTGCGCTGTATGCTCTATTCTCTTACAAGTGACGACGCTCGCAGAGAATATTTCAACGACTTTATATAATCGGTTTGCCGGTTTCTCACTTTTCTGCTTTCCATACATACATATCTACATATATCATTTACTAGACTTTTGTTCCTTTCATTTACGCTTACTTCATTTCCATGCATTTACATCAAATTTTATTGCGATTTGCAGTAATTTTACCTCATTAAATTGATTTTAAACTATTACAATCTATTGTAGCTCAATTTATTTTATTACTATTATTTTACATCCTTATATTTAATATCTCTATATTTTATGCTATAAGCAATCAATGGTAAAGTAACAAGCTCTACTTGCGACTGGTATAAGACGTAAACATACATAACTATTTAGGTATGTATAGTTGCTTTTGCTCATATATTGTTATGACTTTACGTTTATGAGCATTTCGACACTGTTTGTTTGGCAGTGTTTACTTATATAATGGCTTAGACATGGAAATGTACGACAGCCTTGTTATGTTTAAAATGACTGGGATTCAAGTGCTTTGTATTTACACTTATTATACAGTAAGTACATATAGCGCTTCAGAAACGAGAAACGTTTCCATATGTTTGCTAAATTAACAAATGAAATACATCATACCCTCATAGAAAATTATAAATATTTTGATATCATTCCCCAAAACCACTTTCGCGTATTATTAATTTTTAAACGTAATCCCCTACATATAAATCCTAGATTTATTGTACACTTGATATTAAAATCCAGGCGCATAAACATAACATATTCATACCTTCATTATTATTACAAGTAGTTGAGTTTTATTAGATACTTCAAAGCCTGTTCGTTGTCACCCCTATGTAACATAGTGATGTGCAAAATGCGTCGCATTTCATATACTGCATGATATAAAACAATTGGAAGTAATTACCTTTTGCGTGCGGTATAATTTCCGCAGTGTAAACAGTGTATTACGCAAAGGAGTATAAATCAGTCGAAACGCGACAGACGCTTATCGGGGAAGAAAATCTAAATGAAAATCCTTTGTGAGCTTTCTAACGCGCTAAAGGTTAGTTGTTAACTTGCATTTATAATCGCAACATAATGCAGTAAAGTTTGCTAGACAATTGTCGCACTGTTCTATAGTCTGCAGACAATTAGGATGTGATGTTATTTCCGGAAATAGGAAACCGGAAGATGTATAGTTTCCAGTTTAAAGTGTATATGTACGTATATGTGTATTTTATACAACTATATGTATGTGTGTACAAAGTTTATAAATTAGAGCTTTGTTGGTAAGTTTCAACTTAAATTGCATTGATTCTTGTGGTCGTACTAATTGAAAGTTTCTTGTACTGATATGATGATAATTAATACCGCTATTGTTCCAATTGATAAAAAATCTATGATTTAAATGAATATTTTGGAATTCAACACGCGTATTAATCTATTGTTGAATATTATACATGAATATAATAACAACGTAATATATAATGCCTGTAGGATCTATATCATCGTATCGGTAATACAATAGCTGATGAAATTGAATAGAGCATGAAATATCAAGTCACTCATTCCACTCGATCGCATTATCACGTATGACTTATAATCTTCCTTCCGTTTATGCGCCATTATTCCACCTCATATATTGACTATCACACTTCCTCCATTTATTCGCTATCAAATACACAAAAGCGGAATGAAATTGATAAAGTGATTGCACCATGTCGAAATAGTTCTATTCATTAGAATCTATGTATGTCGTTTAAGCAACACTAAATAAGCGCAGCTTATCTTTTAGTTAATCTTCAACAAACAATATGCGTCGAAGAATTCATCAATTAGAGTTTGGCAGTCATATTTTACGCAGCAACTTCTTTGTCAACAAAACATACTTCTTAGACAGTTATGATTTATGCACGTGTGCGTACTGCCTACATGTGTGATATACTATGTCCGCTAGGACAAGTGACTGAGTGAGCGAACGAGCACATGCGCAAATGTTTAAATGAAGGATGTGCTCCTCGTTCGGGGGTTCAGGTCATTTTTCAAACTGAGTAAACGGAACTGACGCAGAAGTGCTTGGCTTGACAACAGATATGTGAAATCCTTCAGCTTATAGAGGATGTTGAACCGATTGCTATCTGTCTATTTCTATGTCGAAAATATTAACAAATCCTAAACTAAATACGTCCCAGCTTCAATAATACTAAATTACCATCTGTCTTTATTCATTCACTACTCTATTAACATTAAATATTATTTAAAAATATTTAAATTTTAAAAAATCGAAAACTTCGCGGGATTCGAACCCGAACCAACTCCGTCTATAACCCAAAATAACGAAAGTCAGCGAGACAAACAAGCCAATATGACCCACGGAAGTAATTTACTGTATAAGACATATATTTTTTAAAATATTTGTACAATTCCTTTAATTATACTATTCATTTACTACAGTCTCTAGTAACTTTTATATAAAATTTTAAAAATATTGATTGTTAATTACAATTGCAACGTTCAATTAATAACTATCTCAATAACTAATATTGTTGAAAATTTTTATAACGATCTATTGTTTAATATATCGGCTCGTTGGTCTAGGGGTATGATACTCGCTTAGGGTGCGAGTGGTCCCGGGTTCAAATCCCGGACGAGCCCAAGATGATTTTTATTTGAAATATAATGTTAAGCCAAAATTAGAATATTTCGCGTACGTAAAACTGCATACCTATGCTATTTTAGTAACACTAAAAACTAATCATTACACACAAAGTGTGTTCTCTACGACTGTTCAATGTCTACAGAATGTACTTTTAAAGTACTAGTAGAAGGAATAGAATGAAACAAATATAAAAGTAAGTAGAATCATTATTTCCAATCATGTGCTACCTCTAAAACGAAAGATCATTCGCTCTGTCGATAATATCAATTTGACAGCATATTGATCGCCTGTTTCCGGTTGCAAAATGCACATTACCTATGCTTATTGCATCGTGAAACGATCGTTAGACCAAATGTTACATTTATAGCTCACATAATATTATTTTCACATCTTTGTTGCATAGAAGCACAGATGAAATAGAATTTTTTTGCAAAAAAAATGACTAAGGAACCATTTGAGAAATATACCAAATATTATTGATCTGATAAGTGCAGTGTAATAAAAATTGATGTTATAAAAGGATTGCAACATCCAAAATGGTGTTCATTTACTAGAAGAAAAATGAACAAAAAATTGCAAACACGACAAACTAAACTAAACATACTAAAAACGAACAATTGCTGAGCAAACACTTTTTAATTGCTTTGACAAAAAAGTTTATTTGTTCAACGGGTCTCAATTAAAAAGTATGAAACATTAAAACAAAAAATCGAATGAAAATAAAGTAATGACCCCAAACATACCAGTTGCTTTGGAGGCCAGATCAAACGGTAAAACTTCCAAAATTATAAACTGGACATTCAGTACATACATATATAAAAAAAAATCATTGAGTAAAATTAACTGGACACGATTCTAATTTCGTAAAATAACGAATAAACACCTTTTTTTTAATGAATAATTTTGAGTTAGGATATTAGATACATTCATATTAATGCGTGGCATTACCATTTTATGGTTGAGCGTAATGCTGGGGAAAACATTAGCACTGTCCAATTTATCGAGTTTCCCTGACGTCACACATTTTCTCAAAGCTGTGCACATCAAAGGATGCGTTGGTTTTACATTAACAATGTTAGGAAAACTTTTAATGGATTCGAAAATGAAATTTGATAAATTCGCACAACGAATTTTCACCCTACTAACTTTATGCCTAATAATTTTCGGCGTGTTGATGTACGTACATTTTACGGCTATTAATATTTATAATTAAATTAAAAAATCATAAATACGATATTTTGGTAATTTTTGTTTAATCTTCATATTTAAAACGGAACTATATATTACTATATAGTAATAAAACTTGAGATTTATATATATATATATATATATATATATATATATATATATATATATATATATATATATATATATATATATATATATATAAAATAATAATGATCCTGCCATGATATTAAATATCAATTCGAAATAATTGTAATACTTTATAAGTAGCTTAGAAATTGTGACAGCGAAACAAGATCAATTTCTTTGCAAAGACTTTTCATGGAAATACGATTACAAGAATTACGCGGAATATTCATTAATTTTTTGTAAGAAGATTACTGCAATATGAACATAAAACAAGCACAATAATAGTAATGTTTAAATTTAACAACTACTCAATGAAATTATTTTTCAAATTAAATACAATTGTATTGAATTTTACATAAAGTAAAATCAATTATAGTACTATTAAATATTACTATCTAATAACAGTTTTCTGTTATAATCACTGTTAAAATTGTATAAATTGATAATTGCATGATACTAAAAGTACGTAGATTATAAAAAATTGTTACAATCAGTTTTCGTATGATTGAACGAAAATTCTAAAGCATTGAGTGAAAGGGTTATAAAAGCTTATGTAGTTATTGCGACATGTCACAAATTATAAACTTAAAATTGTAGTCAAGCGGAAGTATTACGCGAGCGTCATATATCTATAAGCGTGTATGTGCAAAAACTCATTAATCATTCGTTTCTTTTTGTTGTTTCGGTGCTGTCAAAGTGTACTTAACATGTCAAACGATGGTTGGTGTTCGAAAATTTTCGCATCCCGTTCATAAATTTTCACGTTACAACACAAGTAATGCATGCCAATGTGTAAGCTTTGGAGCTACTAGGTTACATAGCAGTAGCTACTCGTGATGCCATAAATAAATTTATATTTTTAAATGAAATGAGGTGGAAATAAAAAACTCATTCAAATTCATATAAAATATTTTTATTTGAGCAGAATAATGAAAATTGACTGGAGCAAAAGCGTTTCTATTTAAAAGCGAGTAGTATCGATTGTTTATGGAAGAAGACAGACAGACAGACAGACAGAGTCCTTTATCTCGTTTGGTGACTGTTTTAGTACGCTTACTAGTTTATGACAATAAATGTTGAATGTATTTACGTATTCACTCTTGAGATTTGATCTTGGCGCTGTTAGAATTCTATGTATATTTATGAGCCTTGTCGAGTATTTTTGTTGCTTGAATTTCCGATGCATAAAAATATGTGCACATCATAAAATATGCGACGGTACAAGTTTGATAAATGCGATTTTGTACACATTGTGATGTAAGAAAGTGTTACAAATACAACGAATGGCGGGCTTATAAGTTTGTGCACTTAATGTTTTTCGCTGTCTGGACTCCTAAAGTTCTTCAGTTTGAAATTTCTCTAAAGTGTATCGCTCATATCAAATTTCAATTCTTGACTCAACTTGAGTGGTAAAAAACAAATGGATTGAAAAGCGACCACTCAAATATTTACAAACAACGATTACGGTCACAAGGGTAGTTAAAATTTTTATTTATTTTTGTTGAAATAAGAAAATACAAAAAATTGAAAATGTAATTTTACAAAAGTAAAATCCATCAAACTAAATTATCTTGGTTACACAAGAAAAAGGCTAACGGTTGAAACTAGATTAGGATATAGAATAAAGAACATGATTCCAGTTGCGAAGCAGAGGGGGTGGTGGTAAAGAATCGAATGGGTGGGGGGGGGGTGGTTAATTTAAATTTTCCGTTGTGGGGTAACAAAAGAATCTGTGTGAGAAATCGCTGGGAATTTTCGTTTACGCTCTGAAAAACCCTCCCATTAGAAAACAAGCTAAAGTTTCGTCAATCAATCTCCCTTCGAGCTGCCTTCGATTCTTTTGAAATTAGTATACGAAACCACGAAAACGGACCTTTTTTTAAACCCATTTCAAACTGGTACTTAGTTGAAATTTCAATAGATTAAAATTTATTTTTTTACATATATTCATAATCAAAATTATAGTCAACCCTCATTGGTACCCGTCAAAGAAGTAGAAAAAATGGTGGAAGTAAAGAAATCGTTTTAATCTCTTGTAAGAAACTCGATTTGGGGTGTGGTCTGTTTTGGATCTATTTTTTTGTCAAGTCCACAGTTTTTCGTTGATTTTTGTACAACTGCGTGTTTTTTCCCTAATAAATTGTTATTTTTTCCCTTGTGTTGTCGTTTGGATTGAAGTTCGAATTACGCAGTAATTGAGGATTAATTTCGCAAATAAATCTTCACACAATCAACAAAATGTTATTGGATTGATTGATATTTATTTAATTGAGAATTTTTATTCGTATATACCCTCAAATAATTTACCATTAAATAGGAATTTACGAAATTATTGACTTTTGGGAAGTACAAAAAAAAAAGCAAGATTGCTATATAGAGTTGAAAGGATCGGAAAAGATGTTATTGACAGTAAGGAAATTCGTATTAGGCAATCAGGCATTTATCCTCTTATGGAAATCTAATATGGATATTATGTTGTTTGATACTTTAAAAGTACTACCCTATAAAATAATGCATGAAATCATGTTTTACGCCTGTTTATTCTAGTGAATAGTCTTAAGGTTTTTGTCGGGTTCTATCTATTATTAAATTACGGATTACGTCCTCATTTCACCAATGAATTTTCGTCTTTCGTCTTAGAACCAACTGATTTTTTTCTGGTTTTCGACGAAGACGAAAAAGAATGACTGACAGTGGCGTTTGTGCCAAAAGGCCACTTTTCGCATCCCTTACCTCATGCGAGGGTTCAGACGTAACGGGATTTAGTTACGACAGAATATCGACACGCCATTTCCCGAGGTTTTACGTTACCACCCGTGATTCTTACGCTTTTTGCTTTCAGATGTTGGCTTCGTCTCTTGTTGTCCTACATTTTTTTACATCTATCCCACTTTGTCATATACAGTACCAGTATTTTATTAGTCAGACTAGAATTGTTTTGTTGTTTACGGTTTGACTCGATCGAGAAAATGGAGTTTACAAATGACATAGATTTCCTTACGTCGTAAAAAAAACTTGTTGATAATCAAACAATTACGAGAAAATTATTTACGAGTTCTCAATATTAAATATTGTAGAGAGAGAGAGAGAGAAACTAATAACTGTTCTATTATAATTCAGAATGCTTTAGGGGTCACGGAGATTGTATTTTTCCCAAGAGTGAGAAATGGCCAAGCCCTAAAGGCAACTGCGTTGGACAGACACACAAATAAGACCTATCTTATGAATTATTTATGACAACAAAACAAACATACCTATATAAAAAAAACCAACAAGGCAATCATTTAGATGATATAAAAAGTCTGTTAAACAATGAAATGGTCAGTAGAGCAATTTTGTTTAAGCTTACAAATTGCTAAGAATATAAAGATGAAAGGATAAAACGAATTCGTGCTCATTTGTCAGCACTTATTTTTTTGTAATATCACTTAACGTTTTTTTTTTTGTGTAAACATATAATTCATGGCGTATATGGATTTATGAACGATACCAAAATAAAAATGGTTGTCAATCGAATCAAAGTCTCTAGTATCGCGCAAACAATTTGAACGAATTTGATTTTCTTTCTGTCCCGGACATGACACGACAACCGAATCAGAAACACGTCTGATATTCGAAAGGCGATCCTGGTACGATGAAATGAGTTTCTATCCCTTGATCAACTTTTTTTGTCGCCGATGGGGACGATATCAAAATATCACACCACCGGGAGATCAAAAATTATTCTGTCGTCTACAGAGATTTTCCACATCGCATAGGCGGAGTTTTAGAATATATTGCGTAAAACGACGAACACCCAATACTCCCAACATGACTAAATATTAATTGGTCATCATAAAGAAAGTTTTATGTACACCTAACATATGAAATATTACAAACATATATCTGTTGTTGATGTCTAGTTTTTAAGAAGTACTTATGTTTGGTGTCAACAAGAAATATGGTAGAGGTTCTTAAAAAGGTGAAAACAAAAAAATTGGTGTATGTACACCAAGTGGATGTTAGAGAGATATACGTGGTAAGGACATATTTTAAAGACGTGAGAAATATATTTAATACAAATTGTATGTGAATTTGAGATAAACATAAATAGTAAATGGTACCTATAATGTACCAATAAAACTGCAACGCTATATACAGTACAGCAATAAATCGTACAAGGGCCAAATAGAATCCTTTCTATCCTAACCATGTCCCTAGGAACAAACCAACAATAGCCCCATCATTAATTTACCCTTGTGACCCTTTTATGACCGACGGTAGAATGGAAAGAAAATCCCATGACCTTATACCGCGCGCTTTTTCACAGCAAACACACGGCCGAACGTAAATCTGTCCAGATTCAATAGTCTCCCGGAAATCACTACGACAATCTTCCCTTTCGTACGTACTCACAACTGTTTACAGTGGCCTAAGATGATTTTTTTTTCATTAACCTACACAATTTTCCGACGTTTCCAAATTCAATTTATTTATTTATAAAATAATTAATCATTAAAGCAGCTTTCCATACAAGTAATAAATATCAAGTGTCTAATTATTATTTCTATATTGTTGACTCTTTTTGTTTAAATAATTGATATATTTCGCAAATAAATAATATCGGAAATGAATAATTTCGATTTTATAATAGTTCAGGTTCCATTTTAGGCTGATCTATGTTGCCTGTGACACCCATACAATGCCACGTAGCGTTATAACTGTCTCACCTGGGTCTTCCCTTTTCGTTATCAGAAATGAATGAAGTCGTTGAAATGTCAACCCCAGTCACTAATTCTATCGCAGTCGTACGCAATGGTGACGCGATACGTTGCGCTCGTTTCCCGACCAACAACGCCCCTGCATCAGCAGACATTTGTACAGCTATAGCCGTTAAAAGATTTATTATGCGAGGAGTCTTTTGCGCGCGAAAGATGGTGCGAAATTAGTTTCTCGACACTGGTGCGAATGGTTGCTGAGGTTATAGCAAAATGCGTGAATTATCACAATAACGGTTTGGATTCGTTAATTTTGTCGCGCGTAGTATTCCAAATGAAATTCGTTTTACGTAATGTAATTTTGCGTGAGACTCCGTTGAAGGGTGCGACAATTTTGATTTTGTATTAAGTTCATTTTAGTTCAATTTACGTACTAAATTCAACGCTCATTAAATTTGATTGCTGAAGCAATGAAAAGTCATACATGTTTTCGAAGTTTGATACGTAACATATAATAAAGAGTGTAAGACAGTAAAAATTACTGTAATACGGGAATAAATAATAAACTCTGACGTTAGTAATGTTATTTTTAATTAAATAACTATTTACTAATCTTATTTTCGTCGACACCGAATTCATTATTAACTTTAGTCAACATGGTTTATTTAACCAAAACTATACGCAAATTGCAACCGCTTCTTGCTAACAATGTGAACTGTTAAACAGATCTAGGATCTCGACAATAACGTTACGTGCCTTCCGCCTAATATCCTTCCTTGTACTCAACTACGTGCTCATATTTGTGTACATAAACACTTTAATAAATAAACTAATCTATTTGCGAAATTTCTAGTTTATTGACTAGACGTATTGTTAGTGGATGTAGCAAACTTCCCTGAATGATTTTTTTTGCTATGCAATAAAGATAGCAACTAAAGAAATTACGATAACGACAAAAGTTTTTTCAATCTAGGATATACTAGGTGTATGTATGTATGTACATACATACATACTCTTAGTCACTAAAATATCCTCACGCAAACAGAAATGCCACGAGGCATGACAGTTTGAATTTAAATTAAATTACAACGCGCTCAGGTCTAAAACAATATAAGCTCATCAAATCATATCACACGTACGTCGGTATATTTTACAGCAATCGTAAATTCGTGTGAATTTTGTTTTAAAAAACCTAAAATTACGAGACTATACGAAAAGATAATCCGTGTTATTCATCATAAAACAAAAATAAGACATTATTTGTATATGGGCTTGTTCCAGTCGGATAAATACGTATATATTCACATTACCATACTATTGGACAGATTCAATCTGAAGTTATGACGTCATAAAATACCCTTTTGTCAGTAATCTCTCCTGTATATCGGATAGTTATCGTTTGTTCAACAGATTTTATATATATACAGTACAGGTCATTTAAATATGTTATAAAATTTTCCATATACGTTTTAAATGTTAGTTATTTTACGAGTGAGAAATGAGTTCAAGAATATTTAATCATATTGTTAAATAATTAATTTATAATAAATTGTGAAAGGTTTGAACAAATAAACAATTCAGTATGTAAAACAAGATGGATAATCGGATTTGGTGTGACAATTCACATGTCGGGTGTCGCTAACACGTATTTATACATGATAGCGTTTCGATTTGTTTTGACTTATTCGGTATCAGTCTGATCTGACAACTTATTGTAAAATGCCATATGAATACAACGAGGGAATGAAATATGTTTTACATTGTCAATCCAGGTTGAACATTCATATTTCATCTAGTGGAAAATTATAAAATGGATAGGTTCCCTATTTATATTGTAATATTTTCAATATATAAAATTTATGGATGCAAAATACGTTTTAATGATTTGAGAGTGCTATAAAATCGTGTAGGGTTATTTTTTAAATGATGTTATTATTATAAAATGTAAATTGTATTTTATGCTGAATGTATTCATCTGTTTAAAATAATATTAACTTAAATAAATAGCCCATTTATGTAGTTGGTTTTGTTTGAAAATTATATTTTGTTTTAAACAAATATAACCAGCGAGCAATGCGAGCAAATATTAAATACACCAAAAATTATATAACGGAACATGACAAACATTCGTAGTTTTAACAATATTTGTAAATATCTGTATAATTCAAAATAACAAAGAAGACAACGGTGTTATGATGCACGTACACAAGAATGAAATCCTGGTGATGGATATTG
The DNA here is from genome assembly GCA_944738965.1 of Nebria brevicollis. Lineage (NCBI taxonomy): Eukaryota > Metazoa > Arthropoda > Insecta > Coleoptera > Carabidae > Nebria > Nebria brevicollis. The sequence goes on from OX122909.1 coordinate 7,137,082, forward strand.
GTATAATTTACCAATTTAATAAATAAATAATTGTGAATATCGATAAAATTGAAGAATCTGTACGATTTTTCGGCGAACAAAATAACGCCAGAACTTTTTGTAGGAAAAAAAACAAAATTGGTTGCCACCTGAACACATTAATTTCCCCGACGGAGTAGTCTCTCTCGACTTTTATTATCCACCTCGTGTCCCATAAAACAGAGAAAAAAAGCCCAGAAAGGTACGAAAACCCTGTGCCCATCGTACACGATGGTTTGGAGTCTGTAACGTTTGCTACTCCATCGACCGATAAAAATAACCAAAGTCTATAAAATTATGCCTCAGGTAAGCCGGTTGAGATTTCGCAAGTAGTTAGTTGAAAAAAAAATGAGCTTTCTCCCCAGTTTCAATGGCTTCCGAGCTGTATTCACCTCACGACCTTCTGATACTCTCTACATACTAAACGTACATCGATAAAATATTGCGACTTTACATGATCAATAATTTTAGAAAATCGTGTCAGTTATTTAATACGCATCAAAAAAAATACAAGATTTGTTAGTTTTTAAGTTTCAAGTGTGAACTAATGCACTGACACTGTCGATACGAAAGGATAGTAGGGATAGGCGTATACCAATCGATACGTTTCTTTAACCTTACTTACCAGCATAGTCGTCCGAAATGGCACATAACTGTTTTTCACTACTTTTGATCAAATATATATATTTTTTTAATTTTTTGACTGACATTTCTATAAATCTGCTTTAAAGTTTGAACAATATAAATGATACTTTCTGCCTTTGACATTCAAAATTCCCGAGAGTTTAAAAGAAGTGCAACGCAGGCCATCACATAAAAGCACTTTCATATACCTTCTCGTTGTTATAGAGGTAAAGAACGAGTACAGCGAACGCAATGGTAAAACCCACATCATATTACATAAAATATAAAACGTATGTCGTTCGTTGTACGTACATACATACATACAAGAGGACATGTCTCATTTAAAGCAGTGGCACGAAGCTCTCGTCGAACGTCGACAAGAGCATATAATTTAGTGGTTGGTAAAGAAGAAACCCTTCATATGCCCGCTAAAGAATATCTATCTACCATAAAGAAAATGGAATCTCTTTTCCTTAACAAGTACGGTAGCATACGGTAGCATAATATTAACAAGATTCTAGAATCTTATAGGAATAAGATTCTAAAATCTTGTTAATATTATAATTCCTAAAGATGAGCTTTATTTTCCACTCACAGTGGTCTACTTTTAAAATTTTAATTATTATCAATTAAAAATTGCAATAATATTACAAGCTCAATTTTTATTAATGAATATCCTAGTTTCAGTAAATCTAATAATGAACTCAACGGCAGTTATTTATTTCTGTTCAATCTACTCAACGGCAAAAACTAAAAACCCTATCAACTGTTATAAACACCTAATTTCCGATGTTCCATCGATTATCTAGTTAAAATAGGAAAATCTGTTCATCGAAACAATAACCATCCGCATTCGGATCGTAAAAACGAATGATTAAAGTGATACGAATTTCCAACTTTATCCAGCAAACTCAAATCGTGTATTTGAAGACATGAAACGCGGCCAAAGTTTCATCGTTTTCTATCCGCACTTAAATTCGTTGTTCGCGTGAGACGATTAAACGAACAAAAGAAACAATAAATAAAATGGATATTGCTTATATCGTTTTTAAGGTTAGGTATCGTTACATTCGCAGAATAAAAATTGTATTCCACGACGATCGCACTTTTTAATCAAGGTACTCTTATTATTTCGAATTTTGTGCAAAGAATACATATAAATAAATAATAAATATACAAAGGAAGAAACTGGGAAATATAAAAAAAAAAGCACATGCTAGATAACCAAAAATCACATACTTATTCTAAATAAAATACACTTATTTAATATTTATTAAGCAATAATAATCAATTGAGACCGCTAAGTTAGCGGAAAATAAATAAAAACACTAAATCAATGCATGACTTTACCATGTGAGTGCATGATCTACGAGTGCCATGGCCAGCAACAGCGTACCTTTGCAAACCACGCAGTAGATATTTCATATTTTCACAAAAAACTAATGTAATCGGTCAGCCCGCACAATAAACGTTATAGAATATCCATTAGCAATATATTAGTTAACTTTTAACACTAAAATACATATTAGAATCGCGTTATTTACCCCGTTTTTTATGAATTTAGTTTGGACAAAAATTTGGCCGTGAAGCGTATAACTGACGTTCCACGGCACACTACAATGATTATTATAAATTCATTAAACGGTGTTTTTACTATGTATGTAGTTACATACCTATATCTTCTGTATTGCATTTTTTAAATATTATACGTAGAAAAACACGCGGAAATATAAATACAAATAACATATGTACATATATTAATAGGAATATTTAATTGAAAATATTTATTTCTTACCGAACCAATCGAGACCGGCAAAAACGTTTTATTTTATTTCGTAAGAATGCTATGTTAATATATAGTATGCAATTGTTCTATATATTATCAAGAGGCATATAATATATATTATATACTTTTTGATATTATATACCTAGTAGTATTTAATAAGGATATTGAATTAAATGCGGGTTGTAAAAGAGTAAATTTTAGTTTAAACAATAAAATAAAATAGTAAATATCGCGGTATGACTTCCTGAAAAGGGTAATTTTATTATTGAAATATACGTACTCCCTAATTTATAGATGCAAGCGAGTTGATCTGCATGAGCTGATTTCCGGATCGACTTCTTGTACGTGTACTATAAATGTCTATGTTGTACCTGGCACTTTACAACAAAAAGCGAATGTTCTAAAAAATAAAAAAAATATTGAATATTGTTAAAAATCGCTAGTGGTCACAAGAGTTTGTAATTAGCAATTCGGATAATTGCTTTATATTTTATAATGTTCTAAAACTAGTCTACATTATTCTGCACTATGTAGCAACAATTTAACAATATTTTATAACGTTTTGCATACGTTTTAAACAATAAAACCGTACTACACTGACCGGCAGTCGACACTGTTCTGGTCTTTTTCAACAAATTTCGACAAGTTTTCAGGTAATAACCAGAAATGTGGAAATAAATTCATATGCTGTATACGTGGAACAAGGAGAGACAAAGTCTGTGACGTATTTTTATAATAACTGGTTTCATTTGAATTTGAAAAAAAAAAACATTTTTGTAGCTTAATTCTCGCTTAATCTGGATTGGTTTTTATTGTTTTAATAGTTGCGAACACTAGAAGTCCTCGGATTTCGTTCAAAATTCATATTTCGGTAGATCTAATGAATACAAAAAAATTTTATTTTTAAGTTAGAAAGTGTTTATAGAGTGTTATAGTGAATAGAGAGATTATTCAATTAAATACTTAATATCTGTAAGTGCAACCATTTTTGAGTAATTGCAGAAACCGCACAAAAATGACTGAGTAAACAGGCACTACCGCTTTTAATTATTTTTTTTCAGTGTAACTGGCGGTGAAATGGGTCAGTTCCAAAGTCATATTAGTCGGGTATGTATGTATATATGTGTGTACATTGTCAGGAAAAACTATATGAAGTACCAATTTAACTTGTACAAGTATTCAGCAAAATACAGCTCATTTCGTATTCTAAACATGGGTAACTTCCTGCACAACGAAGGCACTACATTGCTGTCTATGTCGACAAAACTTTAACCTACGATTTTCAGTTCCTGAATTTTCTTTGACCGGGCACACACCAACACATTTCGTATGCAAAGTCGACCAGCACTTGCCCAGGGTGTATGCCACAAATTCGTAATCCCCAAACATACATATCGTACTCCATATGTAGAGCTTGATTAAAGATAACAAAAGATAAAATATCTTAAGGTCCTAGATATCCATATGGTGCTCCAATCAATCAAAACATTCTTTCTTTCAAAGTTAAATAATAAATATAATAATAAAATAATAATGTTCCTCAAAAATTCATATTTTTCTCAAATATTATTATCATATTTATTATAAAGCTTAAGTAACAAAAAATGGCTAGCTCTCAAAAAAACGCCTTGCAATGCTGCGAATAATACTCGTATATTTCGTATGTCAGTACGGATTTGATTGATGTTCGTTATACGCGTACTGTAATGCGTTACACTGACGTATGTAATGCGAATTTCATTAAAATGGTTTATTTCTATTTTGTAAAGCTATTAAGCAAATATCTATAGGAATTCGGGCTAGTGTCGCGCGTAATTCGGTCTCTATGGCGTTGTGAACTCGATGCTACGCTGAAACGAAATGGAATAAATTTAAATACAAACGAATTTAAACGACGTGCATGGAAGCCGGTACCGGTAGAAATTTATAGCAATGTGTAAGAATGGTTAGGTATGGCATTAGCCGATTCCAAAAAATGGGAGTTTTTCGTTTCTGATTCAAAGGAAACCGCACGCCGACTTACATATGTGATATGCATTGCAGATTTATTTCAATGCAGTTTTCTGTGCAGGAGAACGGTATTTATGGCTGTATGTTTTAACTTTTCCTTCCTTCGCTTTCATAAATAATTCATTTTCATAAACGAATATATGAAACACAATTCCCTATTTAGACTTTGAACAAAACGCATATATCGCATAAGTCATTGTAATTTACTAAGAGATTTCGTAATTAATCTTACAATTAGCATATTTAGGCTTAACAAACAATTTCCGTAAAAAAAAAAATTAAATATGACAAATCAAATTAGTATTTGTTTATAATTTGTTAAATTACTACCCAAATGATTTTGGCTTAAAAATTCGTTTGTTTGAATTTGGGGAGGCGTCGTGTGTATTTAGAATGAACGAGTTTACTTTTTGTTTGGCTATGAAAACGAAATTAAAATCAAATATTTGATTAATTACCGCGGCTGATTTCTGTAAGAGGTAATTTATATGTTTCGCATTCTATTATCGTTTCGTTAAACGCTGTAAATTAGTTTAATCGTTTTAAATCTGTTTACCTAGTGACATGCAAACTAAGTATGAATATTTGGATTAAATTCATTAAATTGATAGTGTTTTAATATGTTATAAATGATATATAATATATAAGAATGTACAATAAATCAAAATTGATAAAATAGCAATGAAATTTAATTATAATTAGCTCATAAAGCTAAAATGGCTTAATAGTGAATTGAACAGCATAAAATGAAAATGGTCTCCAATGACCGAACGGCATGGCATGGCATGGCACTCGTAAAAGTGCCCACTTCACTATTCGACGCGACGTATAAACTGCAATGGATTTGATATGCTTGGTTTACGATTTCGTATATAGCTTGGCCGTTAAAATTCAGGGCTGAATTTCGTATTGTACGATTTGAAGCTTCATATTCTTTATTTGGGAGCCACTTTTTGTCAGTGCTTCTACACATATTTCACACACATACAGAAATCGTGAATCATATCTCATTTTAGATTTAACATTTAATAGATGGAGTGAACATTTTCTTAAATAGTTATATTCAATTGTTCATTTATGATAAGCTAACAAATAAACATAATTATTATCCTTCCTTTCTAAACTGACTATGGATAAGAAAGTTAAGTGTGGGACACAGTTATGAACCACTGTTTGAAAGCATAAAGGTGCAGCAGTGAAATGTTACGATTAATCCGTTTTTATAGTACGCGACAATGCAATGCAGACAGTGAACATTTCCAGCTAGATATAAACAAATAGTAGGTCATGAAAGTTGCCGATAATAAAGTTGCTGGCAAGAATCACAGCTCAAACAATGCTGAACCACCAAAACGTAAAACTCGCCACTATCAGCTGCAGCGAAACACGACTATATAATTGATATTTTCCCTATTTTTTTATTTTACATAATTTATAAAAAAAACTCTAGAAACTGAACTGTTTGAAGAATTTATTTTATTTTACATTTAAAAAATGTTACATAAATATTAGAAACAAGTGCTTTTGTATATGTTTGTTGTAAAACAGTAAGTGTTAGGTATTTTCGCAACATTTAACATGAAATCATGTGGAATAAATCTGTTTGATTGATTAAATTTGACCGTTCAGTGTGTTACGGTACGTTGACCACTTTGAATCGGCAATGTGACAGTGCTACGCCACTGGTCACTCAGATGCGGCGACATTTATACGTACCTGTGCGCATCCCACTGCACAGACACTGACCACTCTACTATATAACACAATCATCGCGTGACGCTTCAGGAATGGGGTTAGTTAGAACCGCAATTGGGAATACCAATGATGCAGAATCTCATCAGATTCATCATCGTGGTAAGCAACACAATTAAATATATCTTATTTTGTTTCTAAATTTATTATGGTATATGTACATTTCGATTGGTATCTACACATTTATGTATCGAATCCATGAAATACAGATTATAAAAGTATCTAGATTTGTTACTACACTAGTTTTATAGTACGCCCCCAATTTAATGTATTAATCAGTAGGAACGTGGTATTTTAACTTGCACGTTCTAAGAAAATAGCGTCGTTGCAGCACAACTAATTGGAATTGCTTTAACGATTCCTTGAAGTTTTATTCTTCCTCCTATACGTGCAAACCAAACAATTTTATATTCTCACATCCTCGAAGATTGCGTTATGGTAATATAGAGTAATTTTAAAATAATTAAAAGTTAAAAGTGACTGTTGAAATGCACGTCAGAGAACTCTAATACAGCTGACTAAAGTTTAGTTAATTGGGGAACAAAACGCTTTACTTGTTCCAAATATGAAATGCGTCAGTAACCCGAATTGCCGCAATCATTAACCAGGTTATTGCGGTTATTGTTCGTTCGAGTGTTACCGATTGTGAGAGGTTATGGTCGAACGTATTCTATAACCACATATGGACTTCTACGTACATTAAACCACTGCGACCAATTTTGACCGTAATTAGCATCGGTCATAAATTGCAACCCTCAAGTATGCATAGGGCTATTTGTTGTTTAGGCTTAAAAAACAAGACATCTCCGAGTTTTTTGAATGAAATGACGATTTCTGTTTGTTTTTTTGTTGTAATTATATAAATTTGGCAACTGATACTGTTATAAAGTTTCTGTATATATATTTTGTGAATTTCTTGAGAGATTGCATGGAAAATGCCTCGTCATATTTGGTTCAAACATAAAAGCACTTCTGTAACCGTAATTGAAAACGACCGAAAAAAAAAACTTTCGGAAACATCGTGTCCAATATTTCAAAAGCGGTAAATAGGAACCACGCGAATTAATGCACAAGTTTCCATCCACTCGTAACCTTTTTCGGTAATACCAGTTGCGATCTTCAAAGTTTGCGTTTTATATTTTTGCGAACGCACTAAAACACCGCATGACGTTACAATTAATCTTTTAAGCTAATGGATTTTCAAATTGCCGTGTCCCGTTATCATACAGTGTATTTTAAACACTAAATATGATATTTCTTTAAGTTTGTACGATTTAGAAAATCATATCTCTGGGGTCGTTAATAATTTCGGACATGTCCACTTGTGCACCCAGCCACGGTGACAGAGTGTCCATCAGGATAACATACGACGAAATCTTTCACCTGTTAGCCCTATTACGAAAATCACAACATCACATAGAAATCAATGCTGCTTCACGCAAGCACTAGTTGGGTTGTTGAAGAGCACGTAACTCTCTTCTTCATCTTATCTTTTGGATTACAGACGTAGAGGATTTAACGGTTGGTTAGACTGGCGGATGTGAACCTATGCGAAGTAAAAGCAACCACCATGTCGACTGCAATATACGTATGTATTGATCTACTAAACTTTAAAGATTATACTTAAACTTGTTTTGTATTGAAATCGTGTACGTGTATTTAATTAATATGACACTAAAAATAGTATTACATTTTAATGCAATTAGGTTATTGATTCAAAAATTTTTTTTTTTCAACAGTACCCTATAATATTTTGTTATTAATTTAATTTTTTGGAGCGTAAACATTACTTCCGCTTGGCGGCGTAAATAAAATACGATTCCGAATTTATTATTTTCCGATATGTATATATATTTTGAGTGTTTTAATTTTTCCTGTGGCACAAATCACCGCGAGTTATTAATAGTATTTAGTCGATTTTATAGCAATGGAAAATATGGTAATTTTCAATTGTTTTATTATATGTGTATAAAAGAAAAACTGAAAAGATATCCTTGAATAAAGTTATCAACACTGGGAATCTGGGAACGGTAGAAGTATAAGAATAATTATTCATATTGCCAGGCACATTTCTGTTGTGTTTTCCATTTTTATTTTCGTGTTTAACGGGAGACAAAAGTACGAGACTGCCGACAGTTGTTGGCGTGTTTCTTTTTTATGAGACTAAAAGTGAATCTGTTATAAACAACTTTAACAATTAAAGCTTCGTCTAGCAAAGTTCAGTCCTGTAACTGCCACCAGGATTGTTGTGCAACTTTTTACTTCCTTCCTTTGCTTCGTTCTCCGTCTTCAGTATTTTTTCCTGTTCATTCCTTTATTCGTGCGGTTCACACATTTTTTTTTTGCCTACAAGATGTTTACGGTTTTCTCACATTTATTTCTTTATAAATATGAATAAATTAGCAAATGACAAATATGAATAAGTCATTTTATCTAAACGCATGCCAACTGGGATCACAACCCTAATTCTCCAAATGTTTACCTATAACCCGGTGCTAATTTATTCCTGAGAGTCTTGTCGAACTTCGAGGGCTTTTAGAGTGTGAATCCTTCCAGACGTTGTAGATGTCTTTTTGATGATCCCAGTTGACACGTTTTCAGATAGTGTTCCGATTTGGGGAATGAATTTATAGTAGTATTTTATTGACTTTGTTGAACTTTTGCTTGCAGATGTCCTTGAAGGAACAACTTCAACGATATCTAGTCAATCCACAACAACCACGATGATACGTGACACAATGGGTAACTCACCCTCATCGCCCCCATACCCTGGTTATCCACCGCATTCCCCATACGTGCGGCGATCCTCGCCACCAGGTTCACCGGCACCGAAGAAATGCTGTTTTGAGGAGCGCAAGGACCCTGGATACCCTAAAGAAAGTTTCCTATGCTGCTGCTATACATGCCCAGCTGCAAGAAGCACTTCCGTCTTCGCCTCAATTGGTGTCTGCGTGCTAGTCATTGCATATACAATCATTGGCGCATTTACATTCATGGCATTGGAAGGTACTTTATGAATTCACCCATATTTTTAAAATGTTATTTTTTTAAATATATTTAATTGTTATAAACTATATATGAGTAAATTTCGATTAAGACGGAAAAATAGTCTCTGACTGGATGTTAATATGCATTTAGACACATAGCTATGGTAATCGGATTAAATGGTAATGTAGAACAACTAAAATATTCATCGGTGAAGTTGAAAGTGTAGTGCATTAGCGGGCGGTAAAGCAAAATCTGCTTAAAGGTAGCAACAGCTAAGCAAATTATAAATGTGTGATCTATCGCTTTTGAGATGGTACCACTCACGCCATCAAAGAGCACTCTTTGTTCTCCCTTTTATCTTCTATAGTACATACATATATAATTGATTTTTAGTTTAGGATTTATCGACATTTTTAAATAAAATAGACAGCAAACTAAATCGTCTTTTAGCGTAATATTGATACGATACATACTAGGGTAGCTTATTAAACATTTATACTATCCATAAAATATGGTTGAATTGAATATTGTTTCACCTTCAAATAACTTTATTATTTATATGCAATTTGATGTACACGAAAAGTAGTTGAGAAATGAATGAATAATAAATGAAAGGAACTCAAAAGTTCTGTATTGTTAGTTGACATTTTAAGCTGAGATAGACGCAAATGCATAATATTATACAACGTTGAACTAATAATCTTTTCAACATTGCATAAATTAATATCGTATTATTCCATACATTTTAATCAAAATATCATTTTCCAGGCTATAATAGCTGTTTTTAGGGCGCCATTATACGTATAGAAAGTCATCAGAAAATGGTTCATAAATGTCATCTGCATCGTTAAGTTCGCACAATGGTTAAAGAATTTTTCTGGCTTCACCGTGTCGTTCTCTATTATAATATATAGGGTAATCTGTAAAATGATATTGTAATATATTTGAAAGGTACCCATTTGCACCAGTAATGCTTATAGGAATATTTTTCTTTCATATAACAATAAATATATTTATTTTGAGTAAAATGTACATTTGCGTTTAGGTGGGATACACCATGATACAGCAGTAGCAGCTTCAAAACCAAGTCCAAATCGTGAAAGCTCCCTAGTATCTGAATTACGCTCACATACTGTTGATAGACTATGGAGTATTACAGAGAATTTAAATATCCTCTATCGTGAGAATTGGACTCGGTTAGCCGCTGAAGAAGTCCTCGAATTCCAGGAGGCGTTGGTCAGAGCGCTTCGCTCTAGTAGCGGGGGTGCTTATGTGGCATCTGCACGTGGCGGTACCATGTATTACACTCACGAGCACCGGTGGAGCTTTAGTTCATCGTTCCTGTACTCATTGACGCTGATTACAACAATTGGTGAGTTAATTTTGATTTATTTCACCAGAAATGTTTATAAACTTATTATAGTCTCGTGCATGATTTACAAGGAACAATTTGATTATCGTAGCTGAATTAGGAATTTAAATCATCAATCTGGAATAACAGTTATTCCACATGGATGACTACGCACTTAAATTCCCATTAGGAATCTATACGGTATTAATATGGAGGAATAGTCTCTTAAGTTGATCGGAAATAATTTAAAACTATTAAAATTTAATCCGTAAGCCAACCGCATACGAGCTAAGTTCTAATAGCCACCGCTGGTGTTACGCGCTCCATATAAATATCATGATTATACATAATGCATCAGAACTAAATGCCCTGACATTTCATGCAAATCAAATAATGTTTGCATATCAATTAGAACTAAGGGTAATGTATTTCTGAATTAGTTAGACACCTGCACCGCATATGCTTACGCTGCAAATGCATTTGCAAAATATTCTACCAACGAATTAATCTAAACTGTATTTGTTATTATTTACTTGAAAATTATTCTACACGCAGTTTAAAAATTAAACGAGTTTACTATTTCTCTTGACTGAACAATATAACAGCATGACTAGGAATACCGTTTGCAGCGTGTCTTGAACCTTTTTTTTTTAAATTAACTTTGTCGAAGGGGCGCAAACTTTGACGCAAAATCGAATTTTATAAAATTTAATTACGAACATTGAGTTTTAGAGTGTCTGTCAATTGGCAATTATTGTTGATTTATTTTAATAAAACTCAATTAATAAAATTCGGAAAATTCTTACTTCAATATAGATTAGGGTAAAATAAAAAGTCGCTTGGCAATGAAATCGTTACGACTCATGCAGTAAAACAGTTTAGATTTGAAAAATTGCTAGCAGTGAAGCGCGTTTTTTTTTTATGTTAGAAGATTTAACAAAGTTCCTAGCATACATTCGTAAAGTGTATCTGTTTTTCACAACCACAGACGCAATCTTCAAATTACGACAACTTGACAAATATACAACGTAGATATGTCACAAAATACGTTGCGCAAAGTTTCTGCAGGTGCTTTTGCGCCAAGTGTTAAGCTAAGTAAGATGGAGAATCTTTGTAGCGCATCACACTCACTTGTAAGATTACGAAGCCAACAAAAGTTACAGTTTTCTAAACTCTAACGCGAAAGTATTACGGTTTGGAATTAAGATTTACGAATATGTCACTGTCGTAGTTTTTGATCTCTATTGCACTATATTGTAAATATTCTCGCGTAGAATTAAACATGTGGACTCATTTAGGGAACATTAAGCTTAGATTTAATACACCTGTACAGTCTCATGCGTGCGTGCGTCGGTAAAGTAATTTTCTATATTACCAAGCGAGTTTCATCTGCATGAGTGCATACTGCATTGTGCATATTGTGAGTGGACGACTCTTACGTTCTGCATATATGTATAGATAGCGAAATGAGAACAAGACCAACAAAAGTATAAATGTATGTATATATATACATATATATATGTACATAGGTACGACTGGGAGGGTCTGCATTGCAGTGGATTTAAGTGGTAATGTTTGTGTACACCACAAAGTACATGCTTAGTTTAGTTTATTCCACGACACTGTTCAAAATGAAATGATGTAGGAAATATTAAATATTTCGATTTTAATCACTCGACATGTTTTATTTAACTGACGATTTTTACATATATTTTGTTTTTAATTTCTTAATAGGAAATGATGCTTTTTATAAATAAAATTACCAAATACTGTAGAATTATTTTATTATAAATAGAAAATGAGTAGATTTGAAATTTAATTTAAAATAAATTCGAACTTTATTTTATGTGCATAGAAATTACAACAAAAATAACTTTAGTAAAACGAAGCCTGGAGCCTTATGGAAATGGTTCAGGAATGTTTTCAAAATCAAATTAAATCAGAAAAGTGTAGTTAAACAGAAATACCTAGTTATGGTAGAGAATATCTAAAAAGTTTTCTTATTAAACGTAATCTAGAAAATATGTTCTCGTCAAAAAGAAATATGTAGATACAAATTTGTTTCATGTATTCTTTTTTGTTTTAATATACATCAATTTTGAGATATACAAGCCAGTAAATATTGTTGAAACTGTTCATTTCTTTATATACTCATGCATATAGGCTGGGATATATAAACATAACGCTACAAAATGTAATATGTTTGAAACATCAAAGATCCATTGTGTTTACATGTTGTGACGTTTCCGTCCAACTCTGGTTCAAAGTCAATTTTGTATTTGATACTACTGGTTATTTGTTTACTCTTACAAGGTAGTATATATAAGAGTAAAGTTAGTTTGAAAAAGGTTCGACAAATAATATAAATATTCGTTGCTTATGTAACATGTGCTGCATATTAGGATTATAAATTAAAACGATTATTTTTTTATGGTTAAAAAAAACATGGCGCTTATCAAGGTAGTCAAACGGAAGAATAGAAATAATTAGTTTACGCTGTCGAACTTTGTGTTTTTGCTAGTACAAGTTTTGAACAAAAGTTCATAGGGTTTGCAATTAAATTTGTCTGTGGCATTTGTACACGTTTTTGTTTTTATCCTTTTACCATCCGCATTCGTTTGTGAGTCTTTTTCGTTTAGGTCGTTTATTTATTTATTTTTTTTATTTTGTTTTACGAAACTTGTTTACCGACCGATGTTGCCAAGTGAAACACACTTCAGTTTCGCTCAAACCAACAGCGGAGACAAAGTTAGCTCATGTCAATTAAACGGGAATTAGAAGTTGTCAAAAAGACAGCAATTGCGATGTGTGTATATACGTGGAAAACTTCTTCAAAATATAATCTGACATGTTTTTTTTTTTATTTTCATTCTGTTGATTTTCCTTGTCATAGACATCATAAAATGATATTTATATAATTCTACTTGTACTGTTGGAATTCATATCTGTTTATTTGAAAACTTTATTTATGATTAAACAATAACAACGCTGCTTGCATCCACATTTGAAACTTGAACAAAGTTGATTGTTTTAAGGGTTGCTTTTACAACAACATGTTGTATGATTTGATTTATTTTTCTTACTCAAAACTTAGTAATACGTAAGACGTCTTCGCAATCTTCTCCAGCTTCTTTCGTTGTGGCGTCTGCGTCTCTGGTAAAGGTGACACATCTGTCAGATGGGATTTAATAAATACGAGTTTTTAAAAGTTACGAGACTCCTCATTACAGTTTTGACAGTCGAGTATTTATGTCGGTTCGTTACAAAACCAACAGTTATTTATTGTTTTAAATTTAATATTATTTTACTAGGAAATTTAACTCGCTTTTTAATCGTAATTATTGAGCTTTCTATAAAATGTATTAGCATAGGCAAGTAATTCTTATAAGAAACGTGACCTATACTGACTAAAGCTTTCATATAAAAAGGTTTAATGTATGAGCCACTTTAGATAAATTTCGTCAAGCTAAAACACTCTCCCGCATATTGAGTCTTCTATAACCATTACTTAAAAGTATAAAAATATCCTCAACGTTGTATTTTCTATCGTTTTTTTTGCCACACACACACACACACACACGCATTAGATAAATAAGCTAAATATGTCGATGCTTGAAGCAGACGATAAGAACGGAAATCGAAACATAACTTCGTTCGCTCGCTTAAAAGACTTTTAAAGCTCCAGCAAACGTGTTTGCTTTGTTATACTTTATTCCACATTTATTCTCTAAAACATACCGCTGCAAAAATCCCCTGTTAATATTTAGTAGTTAATAACAACTACTAGTAGTCATTAGTGACTGTTTAATGATTTTTATTTCGTTTAGAAAATGGAATTTTTGAACATTTTCTGAACTTGATTAATATGTAGAATAGAGTACATATAAGATTTTCATGTTGTGTTATGGTGTAGGGAAATGCAACTGTTGAAAAAGGATGTTATGAAAATTAAGTTTCCGTTCTATTTTCCTGGGCTTTCGTCTTTGCGTGTACGTCACGCCGTTGCCAAGGTAACTTCATTGCAGTCAGCGACCAACGTAAAAGTTATAAACGCGAAACATTCCCATTGCCACCTACGTTTCCGGTATTTACCATTTTACGTAGATATTTCGTAATATGAATGCAATGGTTGTTGAAGTATTCGTTAAGTACTGTTGCTGTTGCAATTTACAGGAACAAATTTGATTTAAGCTTTTTTATCCTAACTGAAATTCAATTACCAATTCGCAAGGATTTGTACTAAAAGAGATTTGCGATGCTGAAGGTGCTATAAATATTCATAAAAAAAAATAAACAGTGTAAAAATGGGCATCATGTCATCTTAAGCGGTATATTTGCATATTGATGACTTGTCGAGCGTGTTTTCTGTGAAGGAGAAGACGCAGTGTGCACCGGTAGCGTAACGGACATTGACAAATATCGCGACAACGGAATCACTGTTTCTCTTATTGATTTTAGTCATTTCCGCTTCAGGAATTTTGTCATTTTGGGTCAGAGCGCCACTCTACTTCAGCGACAGATACATAGGTAAAGGATACGAGGAGATGGAGAATTTTAAGTTGTCCTCCCAAAAAACGAAAATGGATGTTAGTACGACGGATATAAAATCGTTATAAATCACGTAATATATTTGAAATATTATTCCGTTATATCTTTATTAAATTAAGGCCAGACCCAATGTAAAATTTGATTGATTTTTGTTATAAAACCTTGTACGAAATTTCACCTTTTGACCTTCTCTGAATCGAGTCTGGATTATTTTTGGAATGATATCTGTGTGTGTGTGTGTGGGTGTTTGTTTGGGAAATTTGCACAGTGAACACCAATAATTTCTACTTAGCGATTCAGCAATTAATTTCTTAGTACAGACTATATAGCTTTATCAAAACAATTTCGACGATTTCCCAAATACAACAAGCGCACATTACATATTAACGTTCAGAAATTAATCTAGAACCTGCTGAAACAATGATATATCACCCGATCTCGATGTTCGCGACAAAGATAAGTAGTGTTAAAACTGCGCAGAGGTAAATTCACGCGACACAGATATCTATGAAACTGATTTCGTACTTATAAATAAATTAATCATGAGTGAAATGTCATCCTTGGAGCTTTAACCAACGAATGTATTATTTAATGTTGACCTAATTTTCGATTTTCCTAACACACTTTTGTTTATCAAGACAAACTTCTCCATTATCCTATTTAACGATCTAGACATTCTCACTAGCTTTAGTTATTCGGATGATTTAAAGTTCAATTTCCAAAATTCAATATTCAAATTAACAGAAAATAGAAGGCTCTGTTGCTCGTATTATTTAAGACTTTAAGCGGATTTTACACACTAATCATCTTCCTATCATGGGAAATTAAAGTAATAATCGCATTTAATAATTTCTAAATATCTTATTAATACTCGCATACAGAGTATTATAGATTATTTACCAATTTCTACGAAATGAATTTATTCATAAATATATATACACAAAGCATTAGTTTACGCGGAAGCTCTACGACTACATAATGGCTCTTAACTGTCACTAACTATAATGCGACTTAATTTAAAAATTTGCTTAGTAAACACTATTGAATTTATCCTAAGGCTTCCCGTTCCCAGGCATTTAAATAAGCGGGAGCTAATTATAAGACATTGTTTAGTTGATTTACCAACTCAGTGCGTAAATTCGTATGACCTTTTTTAGAATATTCAGATCTTTAAAATCAAAATGTCGATCTTGCCAGGATTCGAACCTGGAATCTTCTGATCCGTAGTCAGACGCGTTATCCGTTGCGCCACAAGACCTGTGTGAAGGCAGATATATAAATCGGTAAAAACGGAAATGTGTATCACTTGGGTCTTTTAGAAATAGAGTTTTTTATATTTATAATTAAAACCAAAATATATTTCTAACAAAATACATGTTTTTTTACTTTGCTAATATATATTTTGCAATATTGTATAGCTAAGGATTTTTTTTATGTCAAAAAGCACAAGTAATCTATGATCTTTTAGGTAATCTGGTTAATCGTCCATAAGTTAAAAAGTGAGTTGACCCCGACGTGATTTGAACACGCAACCTTCTGATCTGGAGTCAGACGCGCTACCGTTGCGCCACGGAGTCGTTAAAATAAATAATAATCTAGTTCAAGTAGCAAATTTACTAACAACTACATCAACTATAATTATGTGTATTAATAACCCTGTCAACAGGTAGTAGAGAATCATGGTTGGCATGTGTACGCTATATCGAACACGCAGAGTTATTTAAAATTAATAGTTTCTTACTTTGCAATACATATATAGTCGAAATTGTAGCATAGTTTTCAGAAAAGCAATTCCCAAATTAGAAAGAATGTTAATTATATCATTAAATAATTTACTTAATCCTCTCCGAAATTCGTTTCGAAATACCTAAGCTAATTTGTATTTTAAAAGAGTTTAAAAGGTTGACTTGAACATTATTGCTATATTTATTATTAAAAGTTAATTTCAAACCAACGCGATGGGAGGTTAATATGAAACTTAAATTACTTTGGCCACATTTGTCCAACATTTTCTGAAATTTAGATTCATCAAGCTCATAAACTTTTAAGTTTTAAATTTTTAAACTATTCTATTTTCTTTACCGCATTTGAGCCTTATCATATTTTATTATTAATAGATATTCAAATAGAATATTTGAACACTACAAGAGTGAATGAGTATAAATTTACGAAATCCTTTTGTACGGTGTAATACCCGTGGTCCAATTGGTAAGGAAACCCGAAAACGCTTTCCAGGCGCCGTTATCGATTCATTTCCACACACATTCCGTTTTCACTTCTGCAGTTTCTATTTTATCGGCGAATGAACCGTATTGGTAGATTGAACGCGAGAATGATCGCAGCCGATAACTACAGAAATAAAATTCGTTGTGATTTTTTTGCTGCCCTTTTCTTTAAGATATAAAAAAAAATCTCGTAATATGTAGGTAGAAAATATGGGAATTGATTTCGCTCGTTTCCAAGCTTAGATTTCTTTCATTGACGGTTCGCTAAAGTTAGGTAAGTTAATAATGGAATATCATGAGTTCTAAGCTTTTTAAGAGCTTTTCTTGCTGTGATAAAATTTTTTTGATTCGTTTCTATTATTAGAAAAACGCGATTCAATTTATTCTATTTTAAGCGCTACGTATTTCAAGTATGATTTTGCTTTTTTGCACGTAGTAAAAATTGTAATCACTGAATGAAGTAATCGAATTGGGTCATCCTTGAAATGTTCAATCGACAATGTTCACAAACTCTTACTAACTTACTAAGTGTCTGAAACCCTCCCTAAAAACTTACTGAGGTCCTGGATACCGGGATAGTTCGTTCTAATTACCAACATCATAAACTTAAAACGTAATCAGAG
Organism: Nebria brevicollis; assembly: GCA_944738965.1. Classification (NCBI taxonomy): domain Eukaryota; kingdom Metazoa; phylum Arthropoda; class Insecta; order Coleoptera; family Carabidae; genus Nebria; species Nebria brevicollis. Next base: position 7,155,007 of record OX122909.1, read on the forward strand.
CAAGCTCTGATACTGTTTGGTGGTTTTCCCGATTAACTTGTTACACACGCTTAAGTCTGTGTTACTCCGGCCCGGACGAAGACGGAGTACAAAATTTAATTTGGTGCCATAACTATACTAACTTTGGTGTGTCACGCAAGCACATGGAAATTTATTAAATTTTCGTCAAGCCTCTCCAAAGTTCATTGCGCACCACTACAGATATTTAAGTGTTTAGGTTTTTTTGATTGTTTACTAGAAAGCGAGAAGCATCAGGTGATCTTTCGTTAGTACGATATAAATTGTCTGCGTTAATAAATTGCAAGCAATTTCCCACGCTCAAGTTTGCTATATATCAAAGACACATATTGAAGGCTTCAATCGATAAACGGATAGCAACACCCAAAATAGGACATTCATAAATTGTTTTGGCAAAATCTATACCGAGCCAGGCACAAATATTATTTATTCCTGTCCAGGCGTCGAATATGTTTTTATTTTTAAATTCATGGTGTAACAAAGACGCACGCGTATTGCGCACTTATTACCCTGTTTGCGTGTCGGAACAAATGGCCGTTAGGGTACGCGTGGCCACCGACCGCCGGGCTTGTCAAAACGTCCACGGCGTCGCACCTCTGTGGTTGACAACCGGAAAAATAACAAGAGCTTAATTTTGTGTTCGCGTTGTTTGTGACGTGTCACGTTCACGAATACACTATCACGCGCGCACGCTTTTTAAAACTGAAATACAGATACAATCCCAATCTTTACGTTTCAATTTTTTTTTTTTTATCAAAAACTTCTTATACATTATTCACATATTTTATAGAAATAAGAGTAAACATTCACTTTGAATATTATTTTCAAACATCGGTTGTTTTGCCATATACAATTGTAATGTTTAAAATTTCATAATTAACAAAAGTTGAAATTTGTCGGTAGTAAAAAATTACGATTCGGAAAATACGTTCAGTTAAGGGGATATAGAAAATAATTTTGCCCTGTTGCAATGATATAGTGGGAAATATTATTTTTATTTCTCAAAGCGTAAATAATAAAACACGATACGTATAACAAATAATGAAAACCATAATATGGTATAATAAAAACAAAAAGTCTCTAGCAATTTATTGCCGCTGGCAATTTCTGCGGCTATTTTGGTATATTGCCACAAATCATCGCAATATCTCAGTTGCTCGGTCAGTAAAGTACAATTGCAATTGTTCGTGGAAACTGAGTGAAATAAGTGACGACACGTGGCGGTTAGGGAGATGCATTGGCGTCATTTAGAAACACATACAAAATTTAAATTCTTGATATAGGTCTCATAAAGAGTTGCCCCCCCCCCCCCTCCCCCATTCTATCATTTTAGTTGTGTGAGCTGGTGAGTTATATGAACATATATAGTTATACAGATTTAAGAGAATTGCGTTGTTTCTGTGGTTGACATTGAGTAAATGATATGTGTAAGTCTGGAAATATTTGTTATTTCTTTAGTGAAATGTCTACGATGGGGATAGGTATTTACTAATAATAAAAGCAATTATGTAAAAAGGGAACAGTTTGTATGTAATCGATTCGAGTTTCGTAGAAATGTGAACCTGAATCGGCAGTCGAGAAACAATTAAACAAGTTTGAAGTAGCTGCCTTTGGGTGTAAAGGACACTATCGCTATGAGGACCTTGATGGCAAGAGGCGGAACCATTGAGAGAGGAAATTGTATTTCGCTTCGCGTAGCACACATATCCACTCACCAATTGCTCTACAACAGTTATACATCCATGCATACGTTCATACTTAATCGCAATTAAACCACATCCGGTTTGTCCTCATTTCCGGTACTGAACCGGTATATGGTTCAGGTAACACAAATTTGTGCACCGTGTATTCGTTTAGTAGTAAATGGGTCTGATGTTGATGCTTCCACTTCGTGTTAGCCTCCAAGGTAGCTAATTATTCTATTGGCAAAATCATTTAACGATCCCCTATCGAAATTACTGTTACATATCTCTTTGAGTGACATCGTTATTCTTCATTTTAATTCATTCCAACATATTTAATTCTAATATTAAATTGTAGAAAGGCAGCAGCTATATTTAGGTTGTCTAGTCAGGATGTATGCTGATTATTTATAGATAGCCTATCTATTTTAAGGCATCGTTCCAGCTCTAACGTTTATATTTTTATTTATAATATGTCAGGATGGCCGAGCGGTCTAAGGCGCCAGACTCAAGGTTACACCTTACTCGTTATCGATAGCGAGTTGAGCGTTCTGGTCCTCTCTGAGGGCGTGGGTTCGAATCCCACTTCTGACAGTAACTTTTTTCCCTAAAAAATTTGATTAGAAAAAGTTAGTTGTCCATATTTGAAAAAAAATGTTGTGCATGTTTACTCTAGTCATTGTTTGCAGTTTCTGCAATTACTCAAATATGGTTACATTTACAGAAAACTGTCATGAATAAAAATTGAAGGTATTTAGATTTAGCACAACTTTTTTATTCATATTATTATATAATGATAAATACATAGGTAGTTAATATCTAATATCTATTAAATTAAGCGATTTACTTCAATTTCGAAATAAATAAGATCGAACTTTATAAAGTCAATCAAATTTCATAGTAAATCTTTGGCAGACAGTGACTCGTTCGACGTAGTGATGATCGACAATATATACCTCCCCCCTATCGTTCGTTTCGTCTTTAACGCGACGTCATTGCGAGAAAGTTTTAAATTTTTCAACGGATCAAGTAAGTGTGAGACGAAAAAAAAAGAAATAGAATAAGAAGAAAAAAGTCGTTTCACACTATACATTCGCGCTGACAAGGTACCTGTCATTCTGTTGACAGCCTCGTGATAAAACGAACCCCTTGATATTTAATTCTTCATTTTTCACTTTTGCGCTTTTTTTTTCGCGCCATAGATCCTTCACTCCTCTTCGATACTGAAGTATCAGATCAGCGGCTGTCAAACGGTGGTTAATGATATGAGAGTCTTCTTTCGCGTTTCTTTTGTCGCTTATCATTATCATTTTGATAAGTGATATGCTTGTCATACATCTTTACGAAATCTTAATAGATGCTCATGTCTTTCGTACCTTATTATTGCTGATCTTATAATTATTTTATTAGAGAATTTCTCGTTTCAATTACTGCGTACACAGTCCATTTGAAATTCCATAACATATTATCAATATCTTGCCAATCCAGTGTATATGTATATATTTCGAACATGCCATAGCGGAATGATCCAACAATTCCTTAGCGAGTGGCATACCGGTGTTTGCATTGATGGCATAACTGCATCATTTACGATTATCTTGCCTCTCAGTGCTTGAGACATTGTTACCAATAAACAAAGCATTCAGACAATCTCCACAACTTCCTTTATTCCCCAGTTCGCTCTGTTTAATTCACCCATTGAAATTTAGTGTAATGTCGTACAGATCGCAGCACTATATGTAAGTGTGCTGAACTCCTCAATGACACAATAATAGTCTTCGAAAAAAAAAAAAATATATATCCATAAAATATCGATACAATTCGTTCATTTTGGGAAATCATTTCCATTCACTCACAAATCGTTTCCATAACTATAAAAGGACAGAGAGTGGCCCTTTTTTCCAGTTCGCAGCTTGCACATATATTTTGTGCGGCAAATGGGTGTCGGTTTTTTCCCGACAGCTTACAATATCGTACACATTTTTTTTATTATTTCCCCCGGAAACGCAGAATACAATTCCCGGATAGGAAAGATGAATTTAAAATATTTCCCCGTTACTGGAGCGATAGAGAGGCCTACGCAAAACTACGATATCGCTTATAAGATGTTTTTCTTGGCAATTGGGTAAAAAACATATTTTGTTAAAGTTCATATTTAGTTTAGAAAATATGTGCAAACAAATCAATTTATTCCCAGGACACCACTTACTAACATAACCAGAACAAATAAACGTTTTTAAAATTACTGTCAACAACATGCCACATATGAAAACAAAATAAACAATAACTGTATATTTGACAAACGCAAAATAACAGACTTTATCACACTGAATACTATTTTCATAAAGCCACAATATTATTTTAACGTTAATCATTTATTTTTAAACATACAACGCGCACTCGCGCCTAATATGAAATAAATTGATATTACTCAATCCGTAATAAACCTACTGTCACATAAATACAAGCTTTTGATTGTTTATACGTTTAACAAGATTATTATGCTTAAATAGTCGTTAATAATTTTGTTAAATTATTAATTAGCAACGATCAGTCCTTTGAATGATTTTAAACATATGTTTAAAAGCTATTTAAATCTTAAATGAACAAATAAAACAATATACTAATTTGTGTAGTACTAGCAGTATTTTATATAGAGTAGTTAATTTTAACTTTGACATCACAACAACGTTGAATTGCTAACGTATGGGCACTAGCACTAATGGGGGACGTCACGTTAGTAATAGCGTCCTGTTTAATTAAATTCTATATAACAGGAACAGTGTTACACAAATCGAACATGTCCATGAGATGTGTGTGTGTGTATCTAAAGATATATGTACCAATTGTTTCTAATGTACTTGCTGTCTTATATGTTACTCAGGAAAATTATAATTATCTTATTGCGCTTCCCAGATGCAATTAAGTTTTTGTAACGCAACCTTTGTGACTAATGTTGGATAATAAACTCGTTACACTTACCCATAATAAAAGAAATACTAACAAGACTACTATAATAGCCCATATTTTTGAAATAAGTGAAATATTTCAACGAAATAATTTTTCATGAATCATAAATAAATTGATTATTACCCGCACAAATACCAGCTTTGATAAACACATCAAGTAAATCCCTAGCATTCCCTTAAACTCATTATGGCTCAGTGCGAAAACGGAATATTAAATTTCGGCAAAATTGATATTTAGCGGTAAATTTACGATGATTATATTCAAAAAAAAAAAATTTTATATGGTAGGCGTAACGTCGTTTCTCAGTGTGAAGCAACTAGGGAAAAAAATCAATAGTTACCATAAGGAGTAAGAGATATAATTTCGAAAGGGAGGTAGGAAAAAAATCGTAAATTTGATCGGAGAATGGATTGCAATATTTTATGAACAGATACGCCTCTTATTCTCGTATCTTTCTACGTAAAAGATAGCTGCTTTTTTTGTGCATTTTCTGAGTGAAGATGAGTGTAGGAGACGGTGTAATTAATATTTTAATTAACGCAGCGCACTTAGAATAATCATGATATACACAACGTCGAGAATATCATGCTGTTGATTTTAATGTTTGTACTGTATATTTCGAGTAATTAAGATGCATCATAATTTGTTTCGTTAAAAAATATATAACCGCGGTTAAATCCTGACGATGACCAAAAATTTTATTAATTACGATTCGGAATGTTATCAAGAGAACAATCATTTTATAGAATCGAATTAGATTTGATTTTAAATTCATAAAGTTATTTCATTAGTACTGTGCACCGTCGGGAATAGGTTCATTAATGTTTTATTTATTTTTGTCTATTTAAACTAATATTTTGACTGTTACTCTTTGACATGTTAAAAATACATTTATATATAACGTCATGTTAAAAATACAAAAATCATAAACCCTAGCTGCACTAGCAGAGCCGCCAGGCATAAAATTCAATTTTTCATAGAGTAACCGATCTTTCGAATAAAAGCAAAGAAAACCGTTATCAAATAAATGCAATTAAAATATAGGTTTCAAAATCATATATATTGCTTTCCAGTCTACAGGATTAAAAAAAAATTGTAATTATTTTTATTCATGTATGAAATGTTGTAAAAATTGCATTTTAATGTTTGCTTTTGATATGAGAATACCTTTTTGTTCATACAGATATTTTATTAAAAGAGAAAAAAAAAATTTTTTTCCCCGTCAATATGAATTTTATTACAAAATTTATTTCGTTATCGTTAACAAACATTACAAATATTTACTGTCATTATTTTTGGGAACACTTTATTATCTGGTCGACACTTTTAAATATTTTTATTACACGCAAAAACATCGAGTACGTTGCCAAAAATACGATTTGACAAAAAAAAACTGTTGGTTCTACGAGGTCAGCACGACAAATAATTAATCAGCAGACATATCTCAAAATAAAAAAAAAATCCATCGTATTCTTGCTCCGTTGTGTTTTGTGTGTAACAACGAAGAATGTATAGTAAAAGAAAACGAATTGTAAACATTTTTGAGGGAGGGTACGTTTGCTCGGGAATTCTAATTACCTTATGTAGGCCATTCTATAATTTTTTATACGAAATGTGCTTCATTTAGCAACTTTTCTACCGCAGCCCTCACATTTATATAAGTTTGTTGAGAGTAACCGTCATGGGAAATCAACAGTAGCCATGGTGGACTTCGTGTTGGCGTCCTTTCAGTCGTTAAATTGTTGATACCTGGGGGATATATCTCGCATTGATTACGAAAACTTTAAATTGCCGTTTATCAACTCTAACAAAACAAAAACCAAACGAAAATCTAACTTTGATTTATTATTATTTAAATCATTTGCTAAATAAAAATATTTTCTATCACCCTATATTTATCTATTTTTCGAGTTACATGGGGAATTAAAAATAAAAATAAATAACAGTAGTTATAAAATTATTGTAGTTTGTGGTTTAAAATATAAATAAAAAAAGTTTGCGGTGCAACAACAAGCAGATTGATTTGGGGCTCATTTAAAGTTTTGAACTCGATGTATTTGTTTTGCAACGCGGTCACGATTAGTTCCTTTTGCAATGGTGACCGGTTGACTGAGGATTAAATATGAAAAATTCTTTTGTCCAAACAGTACGGTTGCGTTGACTGAGAACTTTTCGTTTTATTCGTTGACCACAGTTGGTAGTTATTTGTATGTTAGCTAGTGACAAATAGAGCCGACCGCGAAAGGTTAGCATCAGAATTTTTTATTATTCCTGCAGCCGCAACCGGGGTTTTGTATGTTTTCTAGGATAAAATCACTCTTTTTTTTTTTGTTCTGTATATTGTACGCGATGTGTGATGTATGAGTTTTCTTTTTGCTTCAGAAACTAAAAAGTTCAAAGTTACTTTTTGTTGAAATTGGTTCCGTGTTGTTTATGAAAATGCCAGGATTCTTTTCTTTATATTTACAAAAGAAGAACCTCTTAACCCTTACTTATACCACTGAAATAGTAAGAAAACTTTTTTTAATATATATATATAAAATATATATTTAAAAAAAAAATACTTCTAAGGATACTTGTTTCTGCACAAGTTATTATATATTAGTTTAAAAAAGTGCTTTTAGGAGCACTTTTAAAAAAATATTAAATCGATAGTTTATTTCGTGTTTATTGATTTATACACACTTATAAATAAATATATATACATTCTTATATAAAATAATATAAAGACACGTTTTATCTTAGTATTTGTTGATTCAAAAAGCATAATAGATCATATCAAACATAATTTCCGTTTCGCAGTAGGTATTATATCTATTTCCGCTTTCATAACTGCACCTTGGCCATAATTCAAACTCGTACAACACAAACTAATCACGAACTTGTTCCCGACATTTTTTCTTCATCTCCGTTTTCTTTTATCCGTCATTCCACCACGACCAAAACCATTTCTACTGCTGTTCCTACGCGTTGGTTTTGTATTTTGATTGAATTCTAAAGTTGAAAAATTTAATCTACGCCTGCATCATGGTTCAAAAGTATGCAGATATTTCCAATTATAAACAACACGGAAAAGATAAAAATTGAAGATGACGACGCTGATGAATGTGAATGTTGGGTATGGTATTATTGCTAATATAGTATATTTTTGTTGTCGTTATAATTTTAAAATTTAAATTTTTTCGTCCCTGATTCGACACTCAAAAATATATAATACGTGCCTGGCGGCCTCGTTTCGTAATTGAAATATTACCCGTACAGAAAATTGATGATATCAAATTCACGCTCTTTAAGTTTGAACAAGAGGTTGAAGTATTTCAAGATATATATTAGATCGCAAATTATGTACGCAAATTTTCAGATGAAAGTAAATTTTCTTTGAATTCTCTATAGATGATATATGTATATATTCGCAATATATTTCGTTGTTTTGTTATTGATTACCTAATTAATATTTATGTAAGGTATATTGAAAATAATATTATAATAAATTACGTAATACAAATTACAATATTAAATAATCATTTTGTTAAGGCTTCTAAATATTAATTCACCAACTATAGTTTGTTGTGTGAACTAGTAAATATGATAAACCAAGTAATAATTCGGTGTCTCGTTCACCGCGGGTGTGACCTAAAAAAAATGGCTCATTTAAGTAACGCCCAATGTTCGCACATATTCCCGTAAGACGACACAATCATAATAAACAAAATAAGCAAACAGCATGGACGGCCCTGCTGCGTGCTTAATACCTTACCTCAAATGTCTCCGGCAGGTGAACATTCCGCAGAACGAACAACAAAACGCATGTAAACCATCTTGGGAATTAAATTAAACAAAAAGACCTTGTTTCGCATAGGTATGCGCGTCGGTAATAAATATTCTTGTCGTGGTGAGCTTCCCTATAGGCCGAAATGTTAGAGATGTTCAGCTGGTTGCGTCGAAATTACCGAACGTAAATGTTTTCGTATGAACCATTTGAATTGCACAGTCGCTTGTTATTAGAGCTCTGTGTGTGATAGATAAAGACCAGGTATGGACAATGACCACTACTTATCACATACAAAAGCCCTTTTTGGCTCTTCTCTAACAATAAGTTTCTTTGTGACTTTATGGGACTCATTGACCACAGTTGTACATCGTTTTACGATTTACCATAAATAATAGTAGATAAATGACCATTTTTTAAATAGGGGCCATATTAGTTTTAATACTAAATAAATAATCTAGGACCTTTATGGATTTTTGAAAACAAGAATACACTAAAGTAATTCTAGGATTGTAAAGACAAAAAATATATATCTGCGAATCTGAGGCTTAAATATATATATATTGCGATTTCCCTGGTGGCTGTGGTTGACGTACGAATGCCGAAAGGCTCCCAAAGTGCCCCAAAACCAACCACCATCTACGCTTTTGTGACCACAAATGCCAACCTCTCCCGCAGGACTAGCTCAAGGAGCTAGAATCAAGGATAGATAAAAATAGGACAATGGGCTTTGTCTCAAACTTTTTGTTACCGTTAACGGTCCAACAAAATAATATTCACTTTTTTTTTGAGATAACTATCAACAACTAATCCTATCATAATTATTGATTGCTAAACTTAACGACATTTAACATTGATCGGTTCATATTGAGAATAAATAATCAATATTTTATTAATATTAGTTTTTTAATTCAAGTCTCAACTTTAATTTAATTATTTATATTAAAAACATATAACAACTAGTGAAATATTTGGTATAGCAATTGAAATTTCAAATATGTTTAATTGGTAAATGTATATATTTTATTCGTATTCGCATGTTTACCTTTAGTAAAATTAATTAAACTAATAGGATTAGTACAAAATTATCAATTAACATGTAAATGACAATTGCTAGTTGCGCTTTTTTCAGTGTATTATAAATTCAATTCAATTCGTTATTAATTAAATGATACACATGTTGATCCATTATTAAAAACGGTATCATTAATTCGTATGTTCAATTTAAAATACATACTAATCAAATCATAATTTACAATTGCATATTTAGGTGCAGATTATTAATAATAAATCTACTAAAATTACTAATAGAAGTTTAATGGAAAAAGCACCATCATAAGCGTTCCAGGTACTTGAGTTTAAATTTAAAGCAATAAACCTAGAGTTCGCATCGTTTCACACAAATCCTTCTCATAAAAATGTTTATTCTACACGGTACAAAAACCTTTCTAGATTCCTACCATAATTAACATAACGTATTCGTTAAGTAACTAACATCCTTTACATTGAATACAATGCGTTTCAAAGTTCACTTGACTGCTTGCACGCTTCCCGCCACTAATTCGAATTTACGGTTGACGTGAAACTCGCACGAACTTCACCTCGATAATTTTCAAGCGCACGTAACTCGCTCGCTTGTTCGTTAACTTCCTGGTGGTTCAATTCATTATTTGCCCAGTACCGTATTTCAGGACCCGACTCTTCAGCAAAGCAATAACATTTTATTACTTAAGCATAAGAATGTCATGATTTCTTAAGCTCCCATATATACATATAATTCATTTAAGTAAAAATAAATCCTGGTCTAAATGTTAAGCTCCTTAATTCAAATATGATATGTTTTAAAAATATTTCTAAAGAATTGTTTGTAATTATAAATTTGAATAATTTTGGCGGATTATATTGTTAGAGCTTTCGCTTATAATACGAAATAACACAACTTTTTTTGCTAATGAAGGCTTTCGAATTGTAAATTCACTTATCGTGTGAAACAATCAACGAACGAGCATTGCTGGGAACGAGATTCGTAAAAAAAACAAAAAGGAGTAACGAAAAGTGAGTGCGTGAAAGTTAAAATTTATTTTTTTCCTAAACGACCTCCACCCCCAAGCACGAAAAAGTGCTGAATTTGAATAGAGTTCCCATTGTACAGTTCGTCTATTCGAGGCGTGCGAGCAAGACAAGTTTATGTATACGTTTAGGAGCGAGAAAGAGATGATAGCATACATATATAAACCAATTGAAAACTACATAGCAATCCAATCCATCCTGTTGAATAACTGATAAACTTGAAAACCCCAAAGGCGTTGCTTTCCCGTATTTTCTCCAGACTTTGTTGGTTGCGCCGTTGTGTCGTCGCATGGAAAGTGTCACTTTCTTTCCATTCTATACACAAACAGAGTTTCCTCTTTTATTTACGTCCATCATAGTCATAGACAACATTTGTAGACACACCTTAAGACAACAGAACTGCGGCAAAATATTATTCTGACAAAGGACATACATCTGTATACCCATGTCAATTGTATAATTCTTGCTGTAATCGGTTGTCTCTGTCAGCCACGTTGCTACAACTGTATGTACTATAAGGGCGAGACAACTAAAAGAAATAATTATTGAATAATTTGAAAAATTATTTGGTTTTTAGTTACACTTTATTATTTTATTTAATTAGTGACTAGTTTCACCACACTGTGGCACCATCAGTACACCAAGTACATAAAATAATAAAGTGTAACTAAAAAACCTAGTAATTTTTCAAATTATTCAATAATTATGGAGTTTTGCAAAGTAAAGGCTTCAACTATTGAATTTTTTTTTTTAAATAATATTTATAAATATGGGTTTTTGAAGAATTTAAATACATTAAGGTCGAGGTTAAATAAATCAATGAAATCAGTTTGGTCTGACAGCGCCAGTGTCGTGACTGAATATAGTTATTATTTTTTTTTTTCAATTTAAAGAACCTCACGTTTTAAGAGACATTGTTTCAATTCAGCAAGAAGACAAAAAAAAATATTTTTTATATATGATTGATTTGACAAGTAAATTTAATATACGGATTTATTTTTTTAAGAGTTCTTCCAATATTTCACGGATGCAATGTTGAAAATTCTGGAAACTTATTTCAAACGTCAAATGTTTGATGATAATATTAACAATCAATTTTCGAACTTCATTGGAATGTCAATACAAATCAGTATTTTAAAAAAATATATATATATATATTTTAAAAAATCAATCTCTAGTGTATTTCCAATCATTTTCAACTCGTAATAAATAAATCACAAATAAAATATAAGTTGTGTACAAAAAGTGAAGAGACGTCCGGGCGCGGTGGTTGGGTTGTTTGGTTGGTTGGTTAGTATATTAAAATACCAATAAATCTTCAGAGTCGAAAGGGAGACCAAAGCCTGCAGCTTCACTGTGCCCGTCTCCAAAAAAAACACGTTATTTAATCAAATCTCCGTTTACACAAAGATTTTCAACAAACTCTCTTTGCGTATTTCCTTTTTTTTCCCGTCTTGCCAGTGCCTTCTATATCCCCTGATACTACGCTCTATATTTGCCCTTTATGCAAACTTACAATTGACGGTATTCAATTGAAGCGAACATTGTTGAACAGTATTTATTTATCTTTTTTTACTTTTCAAAGCATGTCGCATTTTATTGAAAATAGTCACAGCCGATCAGCTTACCATTTTGTTACGCTCACACAATACCATTCTTATCCTCCATCCACATGATACGCATACAAATAAATGGGTTGCGACAGTTGGTCAATTCACCATAAAATCTATTTCTAGAAATAATAGACTTATGGTTTATTATTATTAATTAATATTGAATGATAGTAAAGTTTGGAGTTAGCGCAGGATGAAGTAAATCTAAAATGGTTTAAATGGGGCGTTCGATAAGAGTTGAATCTATAAGGCATATTGCCAAATGTGATAAGGTTTGATGTTGTAGTACAGTCAGATATAGCAATAAATCCAAGTCGCGGAATGGGTTTCAGGTCGTTTCACAATAACGATATCGTTTCTTCAGTATTTGTTTAAGACTGTATCGCACATTTCATCCAAACGAGCGGCGTACAGACGATAGATGCGAGAAAATTTAAATTCTCCCGAAGGACCTTTCATCTTGATGGGTCCCGCACTTCCACGGTATATACGCAAACGGTTTTCGCACCGTACTCTTCCCATACCTTAGCGCGATTGCAAACACACGAAGATTGATACAGGATACAAGGGAACCAAGAATTGTTTATATAAATATACCCGTCACTCATTCTTACTTACTTCTACCAGCCAGATATTCTACGACTACAAGACAACAATATTTCCTAACGAATACATTAGGGTCAGATTATCCTCACACGTTTACTCGTTTTTTTCATAGAAATGATTTTTAAAATTATACTAATTAACAACATATAGTATTTTCATAATAGTAAAATGGCAATGAAATAAAAGAAAGCAAATGCCTGTCAAATATTTGACGGATACCCGTTAAGCAACCACAAGCTTTTTCTGTGTAGTCTTACCACAGTTCAATCATATTTTTTTCCAATTCCTTGTCGCACTTTTCGCGCTTTTGTTGCCGTCGTCGCTGTTTTGTATCGCGTAATTGTGAAGATTTTTTTTTGTTGTACCGCGACGAAAACATGAAAAGATCGTTGAGGGGGAGGGGGGGAATATTTTTATATCGTATTCCTGATAGCCGGTAAAAATGAAACATCATATTTGTTGTTTGATGTCAACGTGTGTGTGTGTGTGTGTGTAGCTTTTGTTAGTTGAAACCTTATTGTTATTAAAAAAGTCCATTGATCGCGTTCGCTTGCATTGATACCTAATAACATGAACTCTATATAGCGACGTTATTATTCGTAATATGGAATACGACAGAAATAATAAGTCTTTGTGACATGCGTATGAAATAAAAATCGTTGATATATTAAATAGGGACACAATATATGTTGAATACCCGTGCTTGTTATCAATCGTTATTATGTTAAAGATTTGATTTGTATACGATGTATGTATGTTTGAAACATGTTATACATTGTCGGGCAACCGCCCCTCATATAAATATTAAAAGCATAATTAACTTTAGCGTACGAGTTATTTATAAACTGCAACGTTTTGCATTTAATTGCCGTATGAAGCAACAGGATCGTCATTTCAACATGTTGATATGCAATTAGTAATTTACTAATTTCACACGATGGTCTACCACTCATCTCCATATATTAGTAGTTGCGCGTATACCAACTATACACCTATGCGTGAGTAGTTGTATATATATATATACAAACATACTCATATAAGTTTAAAATAATTCTGGTGAAATGTCCAGAATGTACTCATGAATCTGTCCAACATGTCTGAGATACGACCAGAAATATGGTCCACTGGGAAACGCGATAAACTTAGTAATATTTATGTGATGTATAATAATAGTTAATGGTCACTAATGAAACATAGCATATTGCACATTTAAGAGCTGCTTAAATAGATAATACAAGGTTAAAAATAAACAAAATTAGATTTATTACAGCCTCCATAGCAATAAATGGACCATGGCACGTTTCGAGTCCAAATTACGCATACATAAATTCAACAATCTATTAACAATTGCACCATTGTACTAGTGTACATTTGACAACCGTCCAAATACCTAAATACATATTATAGAAACATATTCTCTAGAAAGGGTTCATACAAAACCGAAACCTCTAACACAAGAACAAAGATTCGGTAACAACGGTATTTATATCCCTCAAAATAGCAACGTTGTTAGCTTTGATGCCTATCCGCCCCCATCGTCCGAAATCGGGTAGAATGACGTTGTGTAATAATACAAAGTCAGACTGATTTCGGTTTATCGTTTAGGCCTCTTTAGTTACGTACATGTTAGCGAGTAATTGAGCCAATCCGAATGTGGCAATTTGCTCTAGTACACAGATTACCCAATTATTACCTGTATGTGTAGCGTAATAGTACATAGATTGAGTATTGCATATGTTTGTGTAAATCAATTGTTTTATTTAGTACCGAATCGTATCAAAACAGTTTTAAGATTGATATATGAGCATAACATATTTGCCAATGCTATAAAAATATCGTATCTTTCTAAGCGATTTGTCGATAACAATTTTACGTATTACTCTATAATGGTTTGGTATGTTACTATGAAATAGTATTATATGTGATACATCGTATTCGTATACGCAAATATATATGCATATAAAATATTATCGTTTTCGCGCTACATATGGGTGCGCGATTCTGATCACAAGCATAATATAAGAAACATAAAAATATTTTGTATTTATGATGTACGTAAACTTTGATCAAATAGAAACTAGTTTTAAATTGAGGTGTAAATAAATATATGGTTTACTTTTGTAAATTGTTTAAGTTTGTCGCGAAATACTTATTTAATTATGTTTTTTAAAAACAAACAAAAAATGGTGCCTAGTTATTTTATTAGATGTGATGAAATATTAAAATGGTTCCTAATAAAATATGTCATTTCTGACACACTATATAAAATGTACTGTTGTATACCTATGTCGGTTGGCTCCAAACATGAAATGTTATTTTGCTTATACACAGATGCTTTGCGGAACTCGTTCTTTTCGTCGTAAAAGACATTTTACGACAGCCATTAAAGTTTTGGGGTAAACATATGCATAATTTATTTTTACGCTGAATTGTGTCCTCGTCCATGTATAAAACATTGTGATTATTCCATACATATTTTCGAGGATTGCAATGCTAATAAAATTATAATGAAATTTATGCTAAACAAAAAAAAATATTTACCATAAACTATAAACATACATAGATACGTAAATAATATGAGGAAAATCTGATCGTTTGTGTATTTCTATAAATTTCTAGGATATGGTAGCGTTGCACCACGAACGGCCTGGGGTAAATTAGTAACGATCTTGTACGCCCTGATCGGCATACCACTTATGTTGATATACCTGTCCACCACCGGGGACGTATTGGCGAGAAGTTTCCGCCGTCTGTACGGAAAACTGTGCGGAACCACGCCTGTCAAAGCTTCCGGTAAGTTGTACCATATACACTTACGAACGTACCACATCATATAAATATATTAGTTGAGTAAACATACACTGCCGGGCACATTGCAATCATATTATCTGGCATTTGAAATGTGGGCCAGTTATGAGTTATTTATGTCGCGACATTTTCATTATTTCATTTATTTTCTTTAATAAAAACTACACCTGCTATTGTTTTAATTTTCTCAACATTCATTATGGATGTTATTTAACAAGATATAAAAACGTATTCGTTGTAGGTGACTGTCCTTGTTCGGCAACTGTAAAAGTACCAATTACTCTATGTTTGGTACTTGTACTTGGGTATATTTGCTGTGGAGCTGTTCTTTTCCATCGTTTAGAAAACTGGAGTATGTTGGAAGGTGAGAAACATTATCTAAGTGTTTTTTTGTGTTTGATTCGATTAGATACGTTAAAAAGCTGCCCAAATAATGTATGTAAATAAAATTGATCATGTATAGATTCCGTCTATGTTTGCAGGGATTATTTTAATATTTATTTATGTGTCTGTGGTTTATGTGTTTGTAGGGTCGTACTTTTGCTTTACGAGCTTGGGTACGATTGGTTTCGGAGACCTGGTGCCCGGCCAACACGCCGAAGAAATCTCATTGTGTGCTTGCTCAATCTATATCCTGGCCGGCATGGCCTTGGTAGCGATGTGCGTTAGTTTAGTTCAAGAAGAAGCCACTTCCCTACTCAGACTCATAGGTAAATATTTTATTTGCAAACGCATCTAGCTATAATTAACCTTTAGAGGACCGGGATTTGAGAAATTTCAAAATAAGTGAGTTTGAGTCATGCACAAAAAACTAAACTAAGACCTTTGGTGGGTCGGGGCTTGACGCCTCAAGGTCGTCATCCCGGTCCTCTAAAGGTTAAGGAAGAACTTATCCAATTATGTGGAAATTTTATTTTAATTTAATGCATTTGAAATATTAGTCGACAATCTAGAAAGTCAAAAGTCTTGTAAGAAAATAAATGCTTTAAAAAGCAGCATTCTTATTGATTAGCAGCTAATGCGAGTGTTTCCTAATTAATTAGGAGCAACATGTGGCACTAAGCCACGCACCCAAGAACAAGAAGAGATCGCAATGTCGGTAGTAGGTTCCTGACAGCGACCAGCCACCGAGGGTGCAGCCCCCCTCAAATCGACCCCCATTTACACGAAACGCCCGCCAGCCATGTTCCATCACAACAGTCTGCCCCGTAAGACGAGCTTCCAGCGAAACGCGCCGGCTCGGCGGTCTGTCGGCGCGGAGCCGCTCGTCGAGTACTTTGTGCCGCGAAGCGTCAGCGAATTCGACCTCTCGATCTCAACGGACATGCCGCTGCTGAATCCACGCATAGCGCCGCAACAAAAGTGCAAGGTGCCCGCGAAAAGCCGAGAGAAAATGGTTACGTTCGAGGACGAGTTAGCGGGCAGGAAGAACCCTCTTGAGGATGTCTTCATGTGACCCAACCGGTCGCCTGCCTAACATAAGGATGAGTGCGAGTGTGTTGTGACTGAGTTAGATGAGTGTGCGATTTGTGAGTTGTTGAAGTTAAGCAAAGAGAAACAAAAAACTAATGCTGCTGCTGTCATTGCCGTGGCGACTGTTGAACAGTAACAGCACTTTTAGCTAACGTGGATTGAAGATAGGTGGCAGGTTGATGGAACGATTAACTGATTTAGACTAAGGGTTTTTATTGTTCGAGTACTGTTTCGTGTACGATTTAAGTTTGATTCGTATGAGGATTAGTTTAAGTGGAATTCTATTACGTGAAGAATGTACAAACGTACCGAGCTATATAGTGATTTAAACCACTACTAATTATTTATTATTGTATTCTCTAAAAGTATATTAATTTCATAACTTTCTAGTTTGCGTTGGATTAATAACAAAATTGAAACTTATTCCTTCGATATTTCCTTAACAAATTTCTGATCATATTTTAAGTAAGTACATTCATAAAGTCCTCAACTTCGTCGTTGTATCTAACAAGTTTTAAAATTAAATTTGTAAACTTGGTTGTATGAAATTGTGCAACAATAGTTTCGTATGCCTGCTCAACTCCGGCAAACATTCTTCACGTGTGCATGTTCACATAATTACACAAGATTTTGTTAGAAAATATCAAAGATACTTCTAAATAATGTAGTTCAGGCATTAAATGCCTAACAATATAAATATATAAAACATAAGTGTCCTATAACGCAACTATAAATAAATAAATTACCCCACAAAATCATAAAAACTTGTATGCATTCTTCCACATTTTTGTCTTTTATTGGTTTTTTACCCATTTAAAATTAAGATAACATCAACAAAACTAATATTTTATGTTCATTTTAAAACACTCGGAGTTGAAGTAAATTGTTTTAATAAACTAGTTTAACTATCATAAAAGTCAGCATTCATTTGAAATGAACGTTGAGTTTTGTTTCAGTTGTCGTGTAATGTACATGTCTTCTGACACAGTTTAAGTGCTTTTCAAACGTGGATTTATTAGTTGGAGAAGTTCAAGCGACATCATTGTCTCGTCGCCGTCTTTTATAACTTCAATTAAAATCCAGTGTTCCAGAAACAAACGAACAATAGGTTGCAATAGTGAGTACGTTTTAAATGATTTTATTATCTATTTTGCTAACTTTATTGATTTATTTTATCAATATAAGATACAATTTATTTGAAAATCAAATCATCACAAATTTTAGTAGTAGCAATGAGTACAGTAGCATTGGTAGTAGTAAACAGCTTTAAATAAATAATATTCCGAAGAAGATATATTCTTTATATTTATATTTTTTCTCTTCAATTACACTGAAAATTAACGGCGAACTTTCTTATACGCAAAATTTTCAGCAAAATGAAAAATTACCAAGGGGTTAACAAAAAATTTGGTGATTTCGATTCAAAACCATCTAAAATGAGATTTTGTATCCAGGTAACAGAAATTAAAAAAGGTTCATTTTTATTAATTTTTTTAGCACATCCTTTCTTCACCAGGGTTTTTCTTTCGGTTAAACCTTTCTCCGCTAGGGTTTTAGCGGCAAGTAGCTAAACTAATATACTAAACAGTGGCGCCGTAAATTTTTTTGCCTTTAGTTCAGCCTCTCACCGCTGAGACCCTCAATCAGAAAACATCATCAGCTTCTGGAGAAATCTATTCCCTGGAGACCTCTAGGTGCTAGGAACAATAAGGACCACAAGGAAGATAATAAAAACGTATGTATTGCTCAAATAATGTATTACTTTTAACTATTTACAGTTTAAACAAATAAATATTTAAACCAATTAATTTTATATATTTTTGTTTATAGAAAATACAGTCGATTGAAGACCAAGATCTGCACCCCATACCCCCCTTTACATATATAATTTATTATACATTATTTTTTAAGTGAATTTATATATTTGAATTAATATAACTGTGCTGTATTTAATTAATTTATTATATATTTAACTGTTGTAAGTTGATATTGTTATAAATAATATATTTGAATTAAATGTATAAATAATTGTACTTGTAAAAATGATTTTTTGTATTTGTAACACTTGATTTTAAATAAAAATATTATAAAATATACTTACAGTCTTTACTTTACCTTTTAAAATGGGTACTTTTTGTTTTTCAGGTTATCCGTTAAAAAATATCTTAAAAGATCAAAATTTGGGTTAAAAATCAGGTAAAAAAGAAAAAAAAATTTTAAACTTATATAAGTTTCAATTAAAATTTTGAGGTTAGAATTAACCTAAAAATTTTAATTAAAAATTTTGAGGTTAGATTTAACCTAAAATTTTTAATTAGCAAATTTTGTCATTTTTTTGACCACTTGGTCAAAAAAATCTCGAAAATAGCTAATTAAAATTTTTAGGTTAATTCTAACCTCAAAATATTTTGAGGTTAGAATTAACCTCAAAATTTTAATTAGCATTTTCCGAGATTTTTTCGACAAAATGGTCAAAAAAATTTCAAAATTTGCTAATTAAAATTTTTAGGTTAAACCTAACCTCAAAATTTTTAATTAAAATTTTTAGGTTAATTCTAACCTCAAAATTTTAATTGAAATTTATATAAGTTTAAAATTTTTTTTTTTTTTACAGTACATTTTAACCAAATGTAATGTTTTTTTAGGAAGATTTGAAGGAGTTTTAAGGTAAATTAAAAGAATGTGTGTATTTTTTATGATGTTTTTATTTACAACCAAGTAATATACGTACAAAAATCAGTACAATTATTTAATTCAAATATATCAACCCCTATTTCTAACAATATCAAAATACAACATTTAAAAATATGACAAATTAATGATATACAATATAAAAGTAATACTTATAACTGTAATAAATTCATTATAATAGAAATATAACATTTGTTTAGCAATAAAAGTGTTTCATGCACTAATAACAACTTATAACAATAAA
Source organism: Nebria brevicollis (assembly GCA_944738965.1). NCBI lineage: Eukaryota > Metazoa > Arthropoda > Insecta > Coleoptera > Carabidae > Nebria > Nebria brevicollis. The sequence goes on from OX122909.1 coordinate 7,174,951, forward strand.
TTACATTATAAATAAATAATATACTTAACAAAAGAAGACAATAATATAAATATATAAATTTAAAGTAAAGTAATATATGTACGTACAAAAATCAGTACAATTATTTAAACACTTAATACAAATATATCAACCCCTAATTCTAACAACATTTAAATATATGATAAATCAATGATACACAATATAAAAGTAATATTTATAGCTGTAATAAATTCATTATAATAGAAATATAACATTTGTTTAACAATAAAAGTGTTTCATGCACTAATAACAACTTATAACAATAAATTACATTATAAATAAATAATATACTTAACAAAAGAAGACAATAATATAAATTTAAAGTAAAGTAATATACGTACAAAAATCAGTACAATTATTTAAACACTTAATACAAATATATCAACCCCTAATTCTAACAACATTTAAATATATGATAAATCAATGATATACAATATAAAAGTAATACTTATAACTGTAATAATTTAATTATAATAGAAATATATCATTTGTTTAATAATAAAAGTGTTTCATTTACTAATAACAACTTATAACAGAAATAAATGCGAAAAATAACAGTTAATTTGTTTTAATGTTTTATTTAAATTAAACATATTATTATTGCTTTTAACATATTTTGATAAAGAATGCTTTGAATCCATTTAACACTTATATAAAAACAGATATTTTGTGATTGATCACTTACAAATAATAGAAAATCAATTGTACTGTGACTTCTATCAAATAGAAAATGATTAGTATTCTTACCCTTCTTCAATATACGAGTGATTCTCGTTCTAATTACCTTGACGGCACTGTACAATAACTTGAAAGCGTTTCTATGACAAATGACCTATTAATTTAGTAGACAATTAAAAGGCTTCATTCAAAAAGCGATGATGACTTAACAAAATAAAATAAAAACCATCAAAAGGACTTCAAGTCGCATCCAATTAAAAAGAGTATCCTACCTTTGTAATCCCACACATAGAAAGGACGAACATATTACCGCTCTAGTATGTACCTTTGATTAACGGATTATTCAAATCATTAGTTCTGTTTTTTGCCATTCATTACACATCTGCCCAGCTCACGCAAGATTATAATTTTACCAAAAAAACTCAGGATATTATTTTTAAATGTCAGTTTAATTCAATTACCTGTTTTTTTACATAAAAAAACCCATGGTATATTGTTTCATAAAACGCTTTCAAGTATCGTGCCAATTTTGGGTACAAGTATAAACATTTAAATCAGTTCGTAAAATAATGAAGAATATTTATTTGAAATATTTCACAAAATTAATAAATAACAAAATATAATAATCAGAGCAACGTTTTATAGGGACATTTATGTATATGTGTTTATAAAATAAAGCAAAATAGATTTCATCATGTTGTAGTTAGCGTTTTCAGTAGTAGATGGTGTCTTCTGTTTTCCATGTATCGTTAATAAATGTTGCAGCTCGTTCAGCAACCATGAACGTAGGTGCTTGTAAATTGCCACTAGGTGTCCGTGGATAGACAGACGCATCCGCCACCCTTAGGTTTTTTATACCAATTACGCGTAGTTTATTATCAACTACTGCTAGTTCTGCAAAAAAAAATTGTTTTAGTTTGTTGTATCTAAGATTGTTAAATATTAATTAATATCTGCAGGAATATGCTTACTGTTTGTAGCGGCGCCCATTTTACATGTGCCAACTTGATGATTCTCTGGATTGGTTCTGTGAGAAATATAACAGAGCCAATACTGGTCGCTGTTGTTTGGTAAATGTTCACATCCTTTCATTAATGTCGGATCTAAGTACACGTTCTTTTGTTGCATAGCTTGAGTGTCGATCATCTTTAATGCTATCCTGAAATATAAACAAATTCTTAGTTCTGTAATTCCTTGCCGAGTATCTGATTGATTTTGATTTTAACATAGTGCTCTGTTATAGGCCACTGGGGCCTCTTCAGAGTGTATTGTGTCAGTGTGAAGTGTTGTATTTGTGTTTCTGTGTTTGCCACAGGCGCTAGTGCTGCAACTAGCTGCCTATTGTAGCTGCTATTAGAGTGACTAGATATATAAGAGTGTGGACAATAGCTTCCCAGCCTGTGATTGGCGCCGCCATAGTTTGTCTAAATGTTCAAACGAAATGCATTGCGTTATATGGAGCGCGCGGCTCATATTTTCTTATACTCTTTAAATCTAAAGGACCAGATAAGATAATAGCACCCCGTATTTTTTATGTTATTCCTGAATAAATTGTGCGTATTTCATTCCGCGACAGCATAGGTCTATCTATTATAGAAACATTTATACTAAATTCCAAACATTTCGCGGGCTAATATAATTATTTGTGCTGTATACTTGCAAGTATATTAGTGTTATACATTTCGCGAATCTCTTAAAATAAACACTGTTTATTATGCTTATTACATTTATTAATTAAAACTGTGTATTTTAAAATTATGTTTATACCGTAATATTTGAGCGCGAAATGTTTCGACTTTTGTATAATTGTTTCTATAAAAGATAGGCATATGCTGTCGCGGAATAAAATACGCAGAATTTATTCAGGAATAACATAAAAAATACGGGGTGCAATTATCTTATCTGGTCCTTTAGATTTAAAGAGTATAAGAAAATATGAGCCGCGCACTCCATATAACGCAATGCATTTCATTTGAACATTTAGACAAACTATGGCGGCGACCAATCACAAGCGGGGAACCTGCGCTCTATGCTTTGGATAGGGACTACTCGTCGATTGTCCACACTCTTATATAGCTGCTATTGGCCCCTTGCAGAGTATCTGTGCAATTAACTAACCTTATACCGGCTAGTAATCTGTCAACATCGTCTTGGACTGTTAGAGTGCCTGCGTATATAACTGGCGGAGATGTTGGAAACTGGTCGGTGAGTTTAACATACCCAACTGATTTAGCGTTCAATAAAGTTGGTGACATACTAAAATATAATTGTTATTCATGTTAGAATTGTCGAATTAAATCAATAATTGAAGTAATACCTAAAAACACGATGTCCAGGAGCAACTACTTCTAAAAATTCACCAGTTTTGGAGCAATTCGCCATGAAACCAGCATGGAACATTTGGATATCTGGACGTGGATCCGGATCACTTGCATTAGTTTTAAGAAAACCAGTTATCTTATCAAAATAAACAATGTTAGCATTAAACTATCATCATAATATTGTTGATTTGTAACAATTAACCTTGACTCAAATAACTTTTTTATTGTGACAAATCTAGATTATTTTTGCAAACAATTCATTTTTAATTTACTGCTAGCTCGCAAATTAATTTACCTGTGATAATCCAGTAGATGTTATCGGTCCCGTTCGATTGGCAAAGAAATCTTTGCTTGTATAATCATTCAATTGTTGCGTATAAAATTCATCGCCAATGCGGAAGAACAATTCGGTAGATGCGTGATTGTTTAGATTTTTACCAACACCTGGCATATCTTTTACAACATTCACTCCTAAAATATGTTTAAATAAATTCAAAATTATTCACTTCCATCATTTACCCCATTTATCAATTCAATAAACTAGATTATATTGTTTTATAATCCTTGAAAATGTTGTATGCTATCAACTCTACAATATATAATATACTTTTTTATTGTTATTTATTTAGTCATTTTATACTTCTTTATAATCTATTTAAATTAAATGTAATGCGAAAAAAAACTACTGCATTTAAGATAAATATGCGTTTTGTTTTCACAAATTTAAGTATAACGTTTATAAAAATTGATAGTGACGTACCAGCTTCTTCTAGATCTTCTTTCGGTCCCAAACCAGATATGAGTAATAATTGCGGAGAAGCAAATGATCCAGCACTAACAATCACTTCTTTTCTAGCTCGAATCACTTGTTCATAACCATTACGCTCAACAATCACACCAACTGCAGTATTATTGCTAATAAGTATTTGTAATACCTAAACCAAAAATCAGAGTAGTTTGAATCATATGGGTGTTAAATATTATTAAAATACTTACTCTAGATTTAGGCGACACGTATAAATTTGGTCGTTCTAAATTCTTGTAGACGTAAGCATTAACAGTAGTTTCGCGAGTGCCGTCGATAGTTGTTGATTGCGCAATCGTGAATCCGAATTGAGACTTTCCATTCAAATCGTGATTGACTCTATATCCTAAATCCTTCCAGCCGCTGAGTATATCATCCGAGAACTTTGGATGGTCGTTAAATCGAGATATCGTTAATGGTCCTCCAGTTGCGTGATATTTAGCCTAATTTGATTGCAATCCGAATAAATTTATTGATGGTTTTGGTCATAAATATTAAAATACCTCAATATAAGGTGCATTTATGTTCAAGTTGTTCTCAGACTTTAAGAAAAAGGGAAATACTTCTTTCCATGACCAACCATCTATTCCATCACTCTTTAAAAGATCGTAATCGTATGGATTTCCTCTCATGTACATCATTCCATGGATGGATGTAGTACCACCCATTACTTTTCCTATCCGTGCAAAAAATCAAGTATGAATAAGAATTGTAATTCGTTTTAATAATAAAGGTGTATACCTCTTGGGGAAAAACATATGCCGTTCTGGTTTTGACATATGTTATCTTGGGGTTGGTATTCGTAGTTCCAATTAACGACTGGATCGTGTAAATAATTGAAGTAAATTGAAGGAAGTCGGGTAGCTGCTGGTGCTGGAGCTCCAGCTTCTAGTAGCATCACCTCCCAATCTTTGGCTTCACTCAATCGTCCAGCTACTATAGAACCAGCAGCACCAGATCCTATCACAATAAAATCTACTTCTTCCTATAAAAAATACAAATTTGCCAGTTAAAATATCAGCAGTGTCATGCACCGAACTTTCTTATCCGCATATGGGTTAAACCATATCGTAGTTACATTATTTTTCTAATTTATAATATTTGCTCTAACCTTTAGATCGCTTTTACACTAAATATGTTTCTTAGAATAAATATTAAATGTCAAACTTCAAATTATTTAATTCTATTTTGTTAAACAATTGACAGGCGCAGATGATACGATTTATGTAACAATATATATAATAAGCAGACATTTATTTTGAAACCAGAACAATTTTTGGAGAAAAGATTAAAACAAAAGTTGTGCTAAATATAAATATCATTAATTTTTGTTCATAAAAATTTTCTGTAACTGTTACCATTTTTGAGTAATTGCAGAAACTGCAAAAAATGACTAGGGTAAACATGCACTTCCGGTCGGAATATGGTTTTCAAAAATAGGAGGTTTTCGTGCCAGGCACATACAAATCTTAAGTTTAAAATTTCGTAATTTTCCCTTTAGCCGTTTGGGCTGTAGAGCCCTCACATACACACACAGACACACACACACACACACACACACACACACACACACACACACACACACACACACACACACACACACACACACACACACACACACACACACACACACACACACACACACACACACAGACGGACGTCATTCCAAAAATAGTCGGAATCGATTCAGGGAAGGTCAAAACGTATATTTCCGTTAAAATCTCGAGTTCGAAATTTTTCATGATTACAATACTTACTTATACTGCGTATAAGAAAGTAAAAATCATTTGAATAAAAAATTGTAGCGAAGTGAAATTAATTGAGTATCCTTACTATATCATAGTATTTATCATAATGACATCTAGTTGGATCTTCAAATTCGCCGTAATCGATTATTTTCTCTTCCAATTCACTCATATATTTCTCATACTCATCGCCACATGTTATGTCAACAGTATATTGTTCCTTAGGACAACTATTCGCATACGGAAATGCATTAGTTGTTGATAAACCAATAAGACAGAAAAGTACAAATCTGTAAATAAAAATAAATAGAAAATAATAGCAACTTATACAAGTTAGTTTTAATATAGCTACAAATATACTTACGTTTCACCTGAAAACATATTACAAGTTTATAATTTTTAGTAGAAATAATTATTTAAAATCTTTCACAAACAATATTCGATGTATTTTATAACTAACTATTTTCTATTTTCCACTAATGTTATTTTTTAAACCGTCTAGTAAAAATGTCTAAATATTTAATTACAAACAACTTTTAAAAATAAATCTATTTTGAATTGCTTATCAGTGTTTATTATTATTCGAAAAATAATAGTCATTTAATTATATATATATACATATAATGAATGTTTAAGTGTAATAAGTAAAACAGCAAGGACTTCTATCGATAATTTTTAAAATAGGTCACATTATGGTTATTGTATGAATAATTGAATAATTAAAATTGTCAATTACAAACAATTATCATTACTTATTAGCACGCACATAATTTTTAAATACAGAACTCAACCAACAATCATAATTACACAATATATTAATAAGCCACGGAATTGAAAATTAAAACGCGAATCAATTATTCAATGTCAATTCATGAATTTATATTCGTCATTTATTTCTCAAAAATGTTAAAATTGTATAATATAATAAAAGTGGGAATATATACTTGGTTTATAATTCTTAGAAAATATTTATAATGATTTATGAATAAGTAATAGCGTAACAATACAGTTTAAAATGTATGAATTATATTTAGTTTTGATTAATATAATACCTGTAACTGTTGAGCGACATTGTATGTGGGTAATTGAATCAACAGTACTGGAATAATATCTGGACGTTGCTGTTTTTATATTTTTTTACAAGCTCCTAATTCATAATAAAGACAGACGTTATCATATCAGAGTTAAGGCATTATTAAGTAGGTATACATTGGCTGATAAAAATACCTACGCGCGTTCGTATATTAGCATTTTTTGGCATAATAATTGATTGGCTGAATTCGTTAAAAAACATTAACTTACGTAGATAATACTAGTTAATATTATCGTTATTTTGCCGAGTTCACCGTAAATTTACCAACTTATAAAATCACCAAAAATATACAGTAAATATTTTAATAATAAATTCAAATCGTATTATTATATCTGAACTATTAAAAAATCAGAAGCACAAAATTTAAAGCAGCATAAATAAATATTAAATATACGAGTGATTTATCTTGTAAGTATTTTTATGTACCACATTTAATTTAATTTTTTTACATACCAGGGATGAACACTTATTATTAAATATTGCTTTTTTGTCAATTTCTATAACATTAAACACTTAAAATATAAACTAACTTTGTTAAAAAACCAATAAACTAATTTTAATAAATACTAATCATTAACAGTGCTTTAGTTTGAGTATTAAATATATATAAAAACATATATTCTTGTTGTATATATAAGAAAAATGAAGTTGAATTTTTTGATTTTATAAATAAATATGTCCATCCCTACTTATTAATATTACTCATTTTTATTTAATTTTACACGACACGATGAAGCAATAGACGCATTGTTACCGACAGTGTTACAACATTGTGATAAATGAATTAGTAATTGTTTAATTATATTTAATAATTACGAATTTATATTCGCTTGAGTCGTAAAGGATTCACGACATCCTGTTAGGATTAGATAGGATTTGGTGTCAAAGTTGTTCACAATATTATCCTTCAACTTATAGATTTGACGAGTGGGCGTAAATATGACGTTGTTTTTATTTTTTAATTGATTTAGTGTTCTTAATGACAGTTGTTTTTGAAATTATTATATAATTTATCAATACCACTTTCAGTTGTTGCGATAATGTCAATAAGTAAACAAAAGAGAACAATAAATACGCGATTGTTATTAAATTAATTGCTATATTGTTTAAATAAGAAGCTCATATTTATTGAAATCGTTTTAGTTATTTTATCTTATCGAAAACGTATTGTTGTGAACGATATAATTAAGTAGCTTTAGGAATTAACAAAATAAAAGGGTTTATAATAGTTAAACATTTTTAGGTACATTTTAAAATGTCCAAAAAATATAATTAAAATTCTACGAAACAAAAACGTTTTTTTTTTTTGTGAAATAATATAAATGGTGTGTGCGCCTATGGATTCGATCATATGAAATTAGACCGCCTGTGGTATTTCCCATTATGTCATATTGCACTTTGGAGTTTCAATTTAGATCATCGTAGATTATTTTAGAAATATGTCAAAATATACGGGTTTATTAAAAAATATTCTCATTATACGTAAATGTACAACAAATAAATTAATAAATAGTGCACCTATATTTAGTGCTTTAAGACGGTATAGTCAAACTCAAAATGTGAAATGTTGGAAATGTGGGGTAGAAAAAAAATCAATGGTTGAAATATTCTGTGATAATTGTAAATTTATTCAACAACCGCACAATAAAGAAAATTATTTTAAAGTGATTGGAATAAACGAATCGTATGATGTTGATATTAAAGCTTTAACGAAAAGATATCGAGAGTTACAAAGTGTTTTACATCCAGATAAATATAGCAACAAGTAAGTTATATGAGTAAAGGCGAAAATTATTTTATATAATTCGTTATTTTTAGATCTAATGAAGAGAAGCATATATCTGAAGAATATTCTTCTATTGTAAATCGAGCATATACTATATTACAATCTCCAATAAATAGAGGTCTCCACTTACTAGCACTAAAGGGTGAACAAATAGATGAAAAAGACAAAAATACCGATCAACAATTTCTTATGGAAATAATGGAATTAAATGAAGAAGTTAGTTTGTTTTATTTTATTAATTTCATTATTTATTAACAATTTTTATAGGTTGAAGAAGCAAAAACGCCTGAGCAACTATTGGATTTGAATAAGAAGAATCGACAAATGCTCGAACAATTAGCACTAGAGTTATCGAAAGCTTTTAGCACTATTAGTATTTTAGATGCTAAAAAAGTACTAATTCGCATGAAATATTATACTAGTATATCAGCGCAAATAAATAGTATTTTAAGAGAAAAAGGAATTGTTGAATAAATTGTATTGTTAATATAAATTTATAAACAAATATATGTACGTTAATTTACCCTATAAAAAATATTTTGCACCAATTCTACGCCACTGAAATAAACCGCTTTTAGATCTTACAAGTTCATTTAGAACTATTTGGAATCAGCTGTTAGATCAAAATAGTCTTTTGTTATGTTTTTGTAAAAATCAAAATCGCACAAATTTACCATAAATTAAAAAAAATTGAGATAACAACGCAATCATTGGTAAAAAAATGAGCACCCAAAATCAACCAACATCAGGTATTGTCACATAAATAACACCAAATCGCATTTCTGTTAACCTCATTGACTAAACAGATATATGAGTTAAATTTGATGAGGAAATAGCCTAAGATGAATGACCTAACGTTGCTAGGGTTTTTTATTATAAAACAATCGGGATAAATCTCAATATTTATCTTGACTACGTCCTCTGTTAATTTAAAGCTCTAAATTGCATATATTTAGCTCATAAATGGTTGTTATTTTAGCGGGCGATGGAGGGACAATTTTACATGATTTCGACACAAATTTACCAACTGAACATTCGGTAATTTGAATGTTATCTGTTCATTACCTTAAACTCTTTTAATCATTACTTTTAAAATGAATTTTATTAAGAATTATTCCCTAATGGTTTGATGTACAGATAACTGATAAAGCATTACGAATCAAATCTAATTATTTAGCTATTTAATGTTGTAGTATCTGGGACATATGGATAACTTGCATGGGTATACATTATATGACGAGGGGACAGAATTGGAAATGTTAGGACTACATACAGACACTTGGGTCTGTCCAGGACATACGTTACCCTTATTCGTGGAATATGAACGAGAAATGTTAATAATGCGCCACCATATGGCTAATACACAAACATTTGTTCTTATTTGTTCAAAGTAAATGAATATTTATACAGGTTATAAATAAAAATACAAAATTTGTTTTCGTAGTATCGATGAAAGTATGGGTTATGGTATTACTATGGAAATTATCGAAGCTTCCGAATCAGCGAATTCGCTTGCGCTGAAAGCGAAAGGTCGTCAAAGGTGTTTAATACTAAATAAAAAATCATATATCGCATCTAGAATGGCGAAAATTGTTATTCGCATTTTACCCGATATTGAAATTGCGGGTCCGTTATTCAACCTACAATTACCATCGTTGAATAAATGTCGCATTAATGTTATAGATAACAAAACACTTGTTCAAAATAACAAATTGAGAAAGTTAGTACATTAAAACATTATTGTTATTATATTAATGTGAGGTTTTATTAATATTAGATATGATGCGGCACAAATGAGTTGGCCACTTTGGTTGTACAACCAATACGAACCACACATGCTAACAAACAAAATCCAACGTTTACTCAATGCTTATTCTATAGGTAATTCAATATTTAATTATAATATATATTCATTTGTGTGGTCTTCTTTTCCTTATTGTTATTTTAGGTCAATCCGCGCCATCTGACCCAATCAAACTATCGTATTGGTTCATGCAAAACTTCCAGTTGAACAACGATGAAAGGCTTAATATACTCAAATTAGATTCAGCTGTGCAACGCTTGAAATTGGAATTACACTATTTACAAATGGTATTTATAGTTTTGTTTTAATTGTTATTATTTTATTCATGTTAATACTGTTTTAGAAACGACTGATATGTTGCGCTTTGTGTAATACAGTTGTTGCGAAACAAAGCGATGTATTTGCAATGTCTAAAGATGGCGTCCAAAGTAATTATTGCAATCCAGGTATGTGTTTGCTTTCATTACAATTATATATATAACTCACTGGGATATTTTATAGGTGGTCATGTTTATGAAACGTTAACAGTATCAGACGCGTATCGAATTACTTTATCGGGACCCTCATCAGAAGAGTTTAGTTGGTTTCCAGGGTATGTCCTAATCCTAATTTTTTTTAAATTATTATTTATGTTAAATTGAATGTGTTTTATAAATTGCGATGGTTATTTTTGTTTAGATACGCTTGGACAACTGCAGAATGTGCTCAATGTAACCATCATTTGGGATGGTTGTTCACGTCAAAAAAATTGAAACCATATAAATTTTGGGGTTTAGCGAAAAACTGTATTACAGCCAAAATCATCAACAACAATATGGATAAGTTAATCTAAATCTGTAACTAGATTTATTTTTTTAAAAACTAGTCTTCTAAAATATATTTATTACAACTCTGTAACATCTAAGTTGCATTCTTTGACTACAAGCTTTGAATAATCAAAGCTACAAGCTTATGGCATTGGTATTTATTTTAATGCAACACCTCTTGAAACAGTTTTTGCATTAAACTCTTATGAACAATAGTTAAACGTGATTTATGAAATAAAAACTAGGAAATATTAAATGATTGAACCATGTAATCGATTAAATATAAAATAAATCGACCTATATAACAAATCCTTACCGATTGGTAAGGATTTTCGTTATTAATTTGTTGTCACTATAGAAATAAAGATAATTTAGCTCTAAAAGAGAAACAAAATAAATCTATAAGTGGTGGAATTACAGAATATGAATGTATTTTAGCAAATTGGAGAACGAGAATTTGTATTGATGGTTTTTGTATACATAGAATAAGAAATCGATTTGAGAAAAACATGTAATGTGTGTTATTTTGAAATAAAGATATGGAATATATATATTTATTTTTAAAATTATTGCATAAATCTCACGTGTTTTTAAATTTGGTTCGTTGGGAAATATATGTTCACGCTGCCACTGTCTAGTTGAATAGTCTCTCCGTTAGGATTCAGACCTCCACGTGACGTGCAGCAGCAGCGATTCGTTGCAGACGTTCTTTCTGATCCGAATTTCGACTCGGCATACGTCAGCCATTAAAGAAAGGTGAGTTTTTGAATTACTTCTATATTTTAAAACAAATCTAACTAATTAAAAAGATTCCAAACAACCGTTAGTACTTCCAGTACTTAAATCATAATCATCAAATGTTCTGTTTCGCCATTTGGCGATGACTTATGTCATTATGTAATGTAAGGATTCATGTGATTCGCGGAATTACTAAATAATTATGATAATCTACTTATTTATAACGAAATTAAGCAATGAAAACGTTAATTTCAATCATATTTATTTACTATCTATTTATTTTTATAAAATTGAAAATATTAGCTTATGTCATTAGATCAATTTGTGTGGAATTTGTTTATTTAAATAGTAATCCCATTCATACATTTTATTCAAGTTCAATTACTAATAAATGTTATAAAAAGCAAAATGCATCTTTTGCAATTTGAAACATTGAACTTCACTTTTGAATCATGTACTTTGTATTACAATTTTGAAGCATGCTATTTTTAGCATTTTAGCGGTCACATTAAGCATAATTTGTTGTTAAATTTAATTTTTGAATAATTTTTTTTGGTTATATAACGCTGTTCCTGACCTTAAATATTGATTTTCATGGTTCAATATTATCACCGACATACGTTTACATCTAAAAATATGAATCTGTGTATTTTATTTCTATAAATTGTTAGTAAAGAAATGAATCTTTATCGAAATCGTTATCAATTATTATTAATATGATTGTTGTCTGATAAATGTTACTTCATATCTTTGAATAAATTTTCGATAAAATAATTTTCGATCAGTTTGTCTTTTGAAATAAACAAATATCAAAAAACAGTTGATTACTTATTGTTAATAGTATTATATTGTTGGTTTTTTATTGTATAAATTTTACAGTCAATTTAAGTGCGAGATAATAAGGTAATTATATAAGATACATTTTTTAACGTGCGTTCTATATTTATTTGACAATAAATATTATAACTTCTCAAACACAACAATAATGTTTTCTGTCTGTCTATTGTGGCAGTGTGCCCAATACTGCATAAGTTTTGCAACATAAAATAATACCGAATTGCACTTTATAACTCTGCTCTAAATAAATGATTTAAACAAGGCCATTTCTATTTTTTAATGAAGGAATATAATGATTTGAATATTTGAATAATTTTGATTGAATTTCCAGATGTTTTCAATTTTTGGTAGCGCAGCCTGCCAAGAAAGCAAAACAATGGCACTTGAAGATTCCACACCTGCAATGAGTCCAACACCAATTGGACTAACGCAATCGTTAGTCGCTGGCAGGACAATCGCTGCTGCCGCGGTACAACCAGGTGGTAAGTCAAATTATATTTTCCGTTTCACTAAATTTAAGTTAGCGATATGTTCGAAAATAAAACCACGATAACACTTCAACTGTTTTCTACATATTAGGTTTTAACTGGATAACGATAAATGTCTTTGCTTTATAATAATTATATCATAATTATGTTTACCCAGAACCCAAGCAAGAACCCCAAAAATCAAACACAAACTCAAGTCAAGAATCAAATCTCTTAGAACTGAACTCACATATAAACGAAAAACCAAGCTTTATTGAATCCGCTTTAAATGAAAGCCCGATAGACATTCTGCCGGTCATTGTACCGAATTTAGAATCAAATCAAGAACTACAACTTGGATCAAACTTGAAACCAACCATAGTCGCTAACATTGCACAAAACGTGGAATTGAATGTGAGAATTATTCCAAAACGAGTTATACCATATCCCCCATGGTGTTTAGAAATCCCTGAAACCGAATCAAACCAAGAAGTAACTGATGTATCAATTGACAAATCAAATCTAGATATTACTCAAACATCAAATCAAGAAATACCAACTACATCTTTAGAACCTAATCCAGTATCCTTACTACCAAATCCAGACTCGACTCTAGACATAATTCCAGAATCAAATACAGTTTCCTCTACTACATTGGATTCAGAGTCGATCCTTTCATCAAATCCCCAAGAAACCAAATGTTCTGAATTGACTAAGGAACAAGCAAATCTACAAATATTGAATTCACTTAGCGCAAAGCTGGAATATGTCTACAAGTTAATTATTGAATTTGATACTAGAAAGTGTGTGAATTGGGATATACGAATTCTTATGTGTAAACAAAAAATGGAATATATCATGTCAATAGTTGAACAAATGAAACTACCTAAGGAACCACCTATCAAATCACATTAGTTTTAATTCCATATTAAACTTATTTTAGTTGTGTTTGTTTAAAATGTTTTTTGCTATAAACTGCAGACTAGTTGTGACGTCATTTCCATTTTGATAAGCGCGCGAAAAGTGGATTTTAATCTTCTGATTTATGAATACATTTTTTAATAAAATCAAATTTGAAGTAAAATATGTTTTCAATTAATATATTTTAGTTATTATAATAGATTAGATTTTTAATAACAATTCCCTAAATTTTGGGATGCGCACTTGAGCCAAAAACAGGCTTGGGTCACATAACACACAAACTTTTTTTCGAATAAATTAAAAAACAAACAATACCTTCTTAATTCGTATCTATTAGACTCCTGCGAGTTCGGTTCCAACCACTATTTCGCTCTGTGCGGTCTTGGTGGTATTCTATCATGCGGTCTTACACACACAATGGTCGTACCACTCGATCTGGTCAAGTGCCGTATGCAAGTCGACCCCGTCAAATACAAGAATGTGTTCCACGGTTTCAAGGTCACACTTAAAGAAGACGGTATGCGAGGTCTTGGCAAAGGTTGGGCACCCACCTTCTTCGGTTACTCCATCCAGGTATATAACAATTCTTATAAGCATTTCTCAAACAACTCAATGCAGTATAATAATTTGTTTACTTTTATCAAATAGGGTCTGTGCAAATTTGGTCTTTATGAAGTATTCAAAGTATTCTATTCAGACTTGATTGGCGAAGAGAACTCTTACCTATACAGAACATCGCTGTATTTGGTGTCGTCTGCCTCTGCAGAATTCTTCGCTGATATCGGTCTGTCACCATTCGAAGCCGCTAAGGTCCGTATCCAAACCATGCCCGGTTTTGCGAACACATTCCGTGAAGCTATGCCCAAAATCTATAACGCTGAGGGTATGAACGGTTTCTATAAAGGTTTGGTGCCATTGTGGATGAGACAAATCCCATACACCATGATGAAGTTCGCCTGTTTCGAACGTACTGTTGAACTTCTCTACAAGTAAGTTCTTTTCTATTCACATATTCCAAAAATAATTTATCTCGTAAGGTTTATATAAATCAAAAACAATATTTCTACCATAGTGATTTATAACTGAGTTACCATTTATTATATTTATTATGTATATTTTTTTAACAGATACGTAGTACCTAAACCCCGAGCAGATTGCACTAAGGGTGAACAATTAGTTGTTACATTCGCCGCTGGTTACATTGCTGGTGTGTTCTGCGCAATTGTCAGCCATCCTGCCGATACAGTAGTATCGAAATTGAACAAAGAACCCGGTGCAACAGCCGTCGATGTCGCCAAGAAACTTGGTTTCGCCGGTATGTGGAAGGGTCTCGTACCTAGGATAGTCATGATCGGCACACTTACCGCCGCTCAATGGTTCATCTATGATGCAGTCAAGGTATAAATGGACAGATTCAACAAATTCTTAGTACATTTTATTTCATATATCTTCTATCTTTAATAGGTATGGCTTCGTATGCCACGTCCACCACCACCAGAAATGCCAGAATCCCTTAAGAAGAAGCTCGCAGCCAAGGGTGAATTATAAACATCAGCAAACGTAACTTAAACCAATAGAGAATTAAAGTAAACAAAAATTGTGACAAGCAAAAAGATCCCATGTTTTTAGTAAATTATTTAATTACTAAAAGAAAAAAAAACCACGAATATAGTCAAAGTAAACAGTTGTTGTACAATTGTGTCTTGTTGAATGTAGTAACATGTATTAATAAAAAAATCCAATTGAAAAAATACGATTTTTTATAATTAATTTTTTATTTTGATTTTAATCATAAATGATATTAACTATGAATTGTTATTTAAAAGAAACTTTATTTTTTTGCTTGATTTTTAGAATCTGTATATAGATGTCTAATAAAAATATATATTACCGAATTTCTATTTGTTTCATATTCAAACTTACTATTGATTTTACGTTTAGGAATAACGAAACAAATACTTATTGTAAATCAAACAACAAATTGCTTGCGATGATTTTTCTCATATTACGTATTTGTTTTCAACGGAATGAGGTGTTGGCGTATCATTTTTCTAAATAACACACTCACCATAGCAACAATCGACAAGTAAAATTTGATTTGACATTTATCTCGCAAAATTGAAGTTTCTAGTACACAATGGATCGGAAATCGATTACTGAATTTAGTCCTAGTGAATCGTTAGTAGCAGGGAGGGTTATTGCTGCTGCTGCTATTAAAGAAGGAGGTAAGTAATACTGATTATAATATAAATATTTGGTTATTCAATATGCGGATAGATCCAGCGATGTTTATTTTTGTGTAAGGCCCTAATATAAGTTCCCGGCTATTTCGAAATGTAAACATTTTTTTAAACTCTTATTCTAAGTCAGCGGTAATTTTTAAAAATCTGTCTTGATTAATAATTACGATAATAATAAATATGTAAACCTTTCAGGTGTAGATTAGTGGAAATAAGTCATTGAATACGCGTTACTTATACATATTTATTACACGCGCTAATCATTTAAGCTTTAATAATCATGCTCACGCAAATAAACCAAATGATTAATAGTTTTTTTTTTTACTTTGCAGATTCATGTGAATTAGGATCTGTAAAATATTTTGCGATGTGTGCCTTTGGTGGAGTCGTGTCGTGTGGTTCAACCCACACCATGATGACGCCACTAGATTTGGTCAAATGCCGTATGCAAGTCGATCCCGAAAAATATAAAGGACTATTCAGCGGATTTAGTATAATACTTAAGGAAGATGGTGCCAAAGGCCTCCTCAAAGGTTGGGCACCTACGTTTTTCGGTTACGCCATTCAGGTTAGTATGTATTAAAAATCGAATTAAAAATTCGATTTTTAATAACGCGACTATAGAAAACTTATTTATGCGACCAACTTCAGAGCTTATTATTTTTATTTAGTGGGTATATCTCTCTAATTATTTTAAACTGGTGATAGGGATTGGGGAAATTCGGACTATATGAAGTATTTAAAGTCGAGTACGCTAAACTCATCGGTGAAGAAAACTCTTACAGCTACAGGACGTTACTCTATCTTGTATCTTCCGCCTCTGGTGAATTCTTCGCTGATATCGGTCTGGCGCCGTTCGAAGCCACCAAAGTCCGTGTACAAACAATGCCTGGATTCGCAAACACACTACGCGAAGGCATGCCAAAAATCTTTAACGCCGAGGGTATGAATGGTTTCTACAAAGGTATAGTACCATTATGGATGAGGCAGATACCATACACCATGATGAAGTTCTCATGTTTTGAAACTACCGTTGAACTTCTCTATAAGTAAGCTACTTCATAATAAGTAATATTATTTTCGGAATAATTGCAACACATTCCATTTACTCTACTTCCTTTCTTAGACACGTAGTGCCAAAACCCCGTGCAGATTGCACTAAGGGTGAACAGTTAATTGTAACGTTCGCCGCTGGTTACATTGCTGGTGTATTCTGTGCAATTGTCAGCCATCCCGCTGATACTGTGGTATCGAAATTGAATAAAGAACCTGGTGCCACAGCTGGTGATATTCTTAAGAAACTTGGTTTTGGCGGAATGTGGAAAGGTCTTATACCTAGAATTGTCATGATTGGAACGCTTACAGCCCTCCAATGGTTCATTTATGACGGTGTAAAGGTAACATCTCATAAATACCTAGATGAATATATGTATGTGTGTGTAGTGTATCAGCGAAAAACAACATATTGATTGCGTTAATAACAAACGAGTATAGTATGCAAATAATCAATGTATAAAACTTAAATTTTCAATAGGTATCTCTTCATATGCCTCGCCCTCCACCTGCGCAAATGCCCGAATCGCTGCGAAAGAAACTTCAGGCCAAAGGTGAATTATAAATAATATATCGTAATAAAACACGTCACATGTTTATGAAAAAAAAAAAATAATAATAACAATCAGTTTGAACAGTCAATTTTATAGAATTTTTTCCCCTAAAAATGACTGTGTTACATTTAATTTGAAATGTTTTACGGGGTTGGTTATAGTTGTATTCGTGTATTTATTAATTAGTTTGAGGTAAACTTGTAAAATTGGAATACATACATCCGCTAATATATATAGTCGGATTCACGGAACTTGAACAATTTTTTTGGCGTTTCGTTTATACAACACTTTTAAACGGAGCAGATTCAAATAAAATCAAGGAAAATAACAGTTCAATTCTGTTTTTCTCTTCTTCAAATAACGTCAAACTACTCAAAATCATGCTTTTGACCCGATTTAACAATGTGAAACAATAATGTGACATGAAAACAATAATATACGAAGTATGACGAAATATGATTGAATATAAACGTGGTTGCGTTTGTTATTAATACGTCTGCGTTAAGTAAAGATGTACGTCTATAAGCTTTATTAAACGACACTATCACACATATTATAAAAGACATCTACATTATTTTTATGTCGTTATTTATTTCTGACTAAGGAATGTAAAGAATGTTCAAGTTCCGTGAATCCTACTATAAAGTATTATATATATTTGTTTGCGCTTATATATCACGGGTATTTAAATATTTATGTAAGTAGTTTAAATAAGAACCGTAAACTTAAAAAAAGAATAGATCATTTTGTATGGTATGTATCTCTACGAAACATAAATATTTATTCATAGTTTTCTTTTATTTTCTAAACTATATATATTATAACAATAAAATAAATTAAATCGTACAAGTTCTTAAATAATCCATGTATAGACATTAAAAACGACAATTATAAAAGGAAATTTGTACAGAAATTACACATATTTACAATTAATATAGCTAGTCTATTTTGTACAATAATGCCCAACTTACCTACATAATATTTAATCAACCATATACGATTATGATTCTACGGATTGTACTTAAAAATGACTAGATTTTCCGTTACTTACAAGTTAGAAATATGGTCCACAATATTTTAGTATCAAGTTTAATTGATTTAAAGGTGTGATTCTAAGTTAATTTGTTGTTTTTTATAAATACTCAACCTCCACCAGCTTAGAATCGCACCATGAAGACATCTGATCAATGAACAGTTTTAGCGAGAGCAATCATCTAAATAACTACTTAAAAACGAATTTGTTGCATGCCATTAGAGTGATTAGAATTTTAAAAATTATTTATTAAATATCGCGGCCGTAATTTTATTATTTAAATTAGCGTTACGAATTTATAATTTCAATTTGTTTTTATGATATTATTCATAATCGATTCCGAACCATGGTGTTGCAGTTTATGCGCTAAATAATAATGTTTAATGATGAAGCTCTTTTGGCATATTTCACAAACAAAAGGCCCGGTTTTCTGGTGCGTTTTTATGTGTTTTTTTAAGTTGTCTGGACGAGAAAACTTTTTATTGCAGATCTCGCAGCTAAAATCTTTTGCGCCACTGTGCGACGTTAAGTGGCGCATTAAATGTTCTTTGCGCGAAAACGTTTTCGGACAATGATTACAACTAAAGGGCCTGATGCCCGAATGCAATTTCGTATGTTGGTATAAGTGTTCCCTACGTTTAAAAATCTTATCGCAAATATCACACTTAAAGCACTTACCACTGTGATTTAAATCTGATTTATTATTATTATTATTTAAGTGATCACTGTCCGGTTTCTCTAGGTTAGGTTTGGTGTTTGGTTTCTGAATGTATTCGGAGGGTTTAAGCAACACTTCTTTTAGTTTATTTACTTCGTTTTCAGGTAAACCTGATTCGATTAACTGTTCCATATCGACTAGCAACATCGGTTGAATTACATTCGATTTGATCATATTATTAAAATCGGTGTTTACGTTCTCGATATTGTTATTTAGTATTTTTGGTTCGTAGCCCGTTTTTAGGGGTTGATAGTTTTGATTGTTGAAATTTAGGGTTGTTATGTTACAGGGTATTAAGTTTGATTGGTTTTCGTGATTTGGAGGTTTTATGTTGTATTTTATTTGTTGTTCGTGAGGTTTTAATGTTATATTTTGTGATATATTAAAATCGGGTGGTGGTTTTAGTTCGTTGTTACTAGATAAGGTATTTTGCATTGTTATTTTTGTGTAATGTTGGGGAATTTTACTAGAAATAGTTGGTAATTCTAATGTAAAATACTGTTGATTACCGTCTGAAAGTAGATGGGGTTGATTTTGATTTGAGGGGATGTTTTCCTAAAATATATATATATATATATATATATATATATATATATATATATATATATATATATATATATATATAACAAAAAAATTATAACTAATTACTTTACTTAAATGTTTTTTAATAAGTGCAAAAAGTAATTAAATTTGTTTTTTTTATTATTATTAATAGTGTAAACCAATTAGCGATAATAATTTACTCGGATTTTTTTTCAAATATTTAAATTAAAAGATATTTTGACATATATGCGCAATTAACACAATACACAAATCACAGTGAAAAAAATATCAACTCTTGAACAGATTGTTTATAACAAAATCAAAACGTACCTGAACAATTTTCTTCATGGAGTTTGCATTCGGCTGGTTCGTATTATCTAGTTTTTGACCCGTATCTTTTACGTAAACCTAAAAACTCAATCAAAGAAACCCCCCCGCCATATAAAACACAAATATAATTAGCAAAAAAAAAAAATTAATAATAAATACCTTGCCCGCTTTCTTAAAATCGTCGGTAAAACGAAAATTGGCAAAATAACTTGACAGCATCGTCTCAGAATTAATACAATTCTGGCGAAACGTGAAACATTGTTCTAGCGTCTGTACACAAGTTGTGCACACAACTTTTGGCAGGTAATCATGTTCACAGATCTATTTAAACAAATTTTGCAAACACTGTGCACAACAAAACTACACAAATCCAAACTTACTAGCAATGGAAAGCACGATTGTATTTTTTGTTGGAGCTGCATTTTGCGCCCTTCTTCCCGGAATATATAGATTTTATCTTTTGGTTGACTAGATGTGCACAATCGGCACAATTCGTAATAATTTACACGTTTGTAACCAGTCATATTACATCAAAAGAATGTAATTTTCATCACCAAACGTCAATTATTTTGACAAGCGACATTTGTATTTGTTTATAAACAAGACCCGTTTATGCTACACATCATTCAAAAACGAAAATCTACTAAAATAAAACCCAAAACACACTCTTTCCACTACAAGAACATAATAAATCTAAATAAGAAACACAATCGTAATATTAAAAATTATCTCCATAACGCCCTTATTACATAAATTCATATAATAAATGTACATTTTTAGTGTACCATAAACGGGTCTTATACGATTCAGTTACATCTATCACACATAATTCCTACTACATGACGTTTGTGTTCAACGTTCTTCTAACAGATGGCGCTGCAACACTATTGATTACTTTTACATTTTTAATGATTTTTTTTTCATGATTAGTGTGCGATTTCAATTTTTTAGATGTATTTACGCAGTGTTTGTGATTACAACTTATTACTACTTAAATCGTTGCAATTCAAGACTTAGCTATTTTCGTACATTTATTTTCAAGCGTCCATTACGTAATTTGCGTTGCTCACGTTATTTTAAGGACATGCCTTGTTTACTCAGAAAATAATTTCGTTTTTGGATAATCGTTACTCGGTTTATCAACTATGACGGTCGGTCATATCAGAGATTAAGAATTTATTTTAATATTAGATAAAATTGTTCAACACGCAGTTTACCAATTCGAGAAAATATGGTAGCACCAGCTGCTTAAGTGATTTGTATTTGCAGAATGTATTTGGGTGTATCTAAATAATTTAGTCTTGAATCTGTTTGATTTAAAAGAAAAATAAAATAATAATAGTCGAATTTGATAAACAGGGCTCGGTTATATTAAAATAATCAACAATATAAGATTTACCCGGGCTGAAGATACGATATAATATACATTTTTGTTGTTCATATACAGTTATACGAACAAAGCAACTTTCATTTTGTATGCAGTATGGAATTTTGACAGTAATCCCATACGATAGTAAGGTCGAAAATGATATGCGATGTATTATAATAGACAAACCGACAAGTAATCGTTACTGTGCAGTTTCACCTATTTGGAAAGCAGGCTGTGCTGACGTCATCCACATGGAAAATTCTGATTGGTAAGCGAGAATGTAATACGGACCGTGATTGGTTGCATTGAGACGCGTCTGTTTATACGCGTCGACCCCATGCGACGGTCACTGATCACGACGAAAATCATTTGTGATCTCATCGCTAAAGAGAACAGTCGGTTACCTGGTTTATAAATACTATGATATCATGCGTAAAATTATTATATATATATAAAATAATATTTTCTGTCCCTTGGTTTCATAAAAATATTATATAGGACAGATCATAGTGAATGAGTGAATGCCATATTTCAAACAAACAAATAACTCCTACCTAGTGATACTTGCCTTTGAAAATGGCACTCGTATGTGATTTAAAAAGGTTTGATTATTTTTTAAAACGAACGAAATAACTTACAAACTGAAGCCTTTGAGTAAGGCTCTCGCAGAAAATACGCTAAAAATTATATTAGGATCGATTTACACTTTATTTATTTCTCGTCTCGTTTCGTGTTTCAATTCGATTATAATAAAAAAAAAAGACGTAATTAGACTCCAATGTGCTCTTATTACGCTGATTAATCGATTAGAAGCGTCATATGCATCGATTGACTTATTTCGAGTCTACGTGGCAGTTATTCCAAGCCGTATGGCGAAGCCATCGGCCATTTTGCTAACGGAAATTTCAATTTCAACGAAATCTACATCAACGAAAATAACGGTTTACCAAGCCCCGATTAACTAGCCGTTCGATATTTACTGTGAAAATATATTTTGTCAATTTATTTATAACATTGACCTTCGAAAATAGTTGGAATTTTTTGTCATTTCGGTTGTTCATTATTTTCAACTATTATCTTAGTTGTTTGAAAACAGAAGGTTAAATCGATTTGTAATATATTTTTAGCATATTTTTGAGAAAAACTAGTTTTTATTTTGCAATGTACACGTTTATCTATTCGATGACCTTCAATTGTATTTTTGAGGTCATTATGGCTGTGTACGAAATGCCTTATTTAGACATTAGGGTTAAGCCCAATTTAATTTTTTCACGTACGTATAGATAAATTATTATTATTTTTGCATGAGGCACGTTCAAAAAAAAAAAACAAAAACGGCTTTAGTTTACGGAAACATGCTTTCTCTTCATTTTATACTCTATTCTCTTTTCTTATAAGGTGAAGGTGCATCCAATCACGAATCTATTTGATTTTTTATTTTTTACAAATTTAATTTCTTTGGCTTTCATTAATTTTTTAGTAGAACATTTTCGTTTGGTGGCCGTGATTTTTGGGTTTGTGTCCTGCAAAAATAAACATTTTGAATACAGCCATCGGAGGGGGAGTATGCGCGAAACGAACACAACTTAACTAAAATGGGGCATCTTTGTAATACCGCGGTAGCGGTAACCGGTTATGCAAGACATACGTTTCGTTGCACGTTGTGCGCCATCTATGCGAATATTTAAATATTTTTTTTTACTTTGAGCCGGTAACACTGATCCAGCACTAAACCGCGCATATATGAAACTTATCTAGAACACTCATTTATTACCATTATACACTAAAGAGCGTGAAAGAAATTATTGTAAAATAATTGGCAAACATCAAAAAATACAAATAAAACTTTAGTTGATATTCATAAATATATTTAATTGTTTATTTAAAATAATAAAACTAATCATATTTTGGCGTCATGGAAAGCAATTTAAACTTTTTTAATAATCTTGTACCGCAACGCACAACAAATATTTAAGATAACAATTATTTATCTATTAACTTTTATCAATCATGACTTATATAGTCTATAGTATTGAATAAATGAGATAAAATAAATTTGTTCCGCTAATTAACTGAAGTTTTATGACGCCAGAAATGTAAATTTATGAGTATTCATATCTTTTTTTGAGTTTATTTATCGATATCTGCCTTCACCTTATAATAATTATGGTATGCAACGATTAGCGTGTAATTTAGATATATGCAATTATCTAATGAGGAAACCATCGAAGGAAGTTCGATCAAGAATTTTTGACTACAAATCAAAAATTAATATAATCAAAATTTTGCATATGGGAACAAAAACAATTCTTTGTTAGAATAATTTTTAAAAATATTCCTTGACGTCAATTAGAAATTATTATCATTATATATATTTTCCAGAGAAACATTAACTGAACTAGTCGACCGTAATATGTTATTATTTTCGTTGGATTTATTATCAGCAATTAGATAACTTAGATACGATGAAAAAGTGTAATCTTAGAATAAAATACATATTTATAGTAACTCAATATATGTAGATAATTTTCCATTTGGATATGTTGTTTATTTTATTTTTTTTATGCATAATTTTTATGAAGAATAGCACTTATAATTTTAGTTTCATCAGATTAAACTACAAATAGAAATAGTTTTATTTGATGTTTGCTTAGTAAGAACTGTTCAAATACTATTGTTAATTGTTCCTAAATTATAATTTTCTAATTCACTAGTACGGGGGAACCCCCATCGGAAGAAAA
Source organism: Nebria brevicollis (assembly GCA_944738965.1). Taxonomy (NCBI): domain Eukaryota; kingdom Metazoa; phylum Arthropoda; class Insecta; order Coleoptera; family Carabidae; genus Nebria; species Nebria brevicollis. The sequence continues at coordinate 7,199,551 of OX122909.1, forward strand.
AGAATCTGAAAATCCAGATTTAGAAGACGGCGAAATAGAAGACGACGATGAGGATGATGAACCACAACCAACCGAAGTTGCTTCACATCCTCAAGAAAACGACGTAGCTACAAGCTCACAAATATTACCCGCTGCGATCCCGACTGACACAAACATTTTTCCGCATAATGACGCTGCGGCATCGCACATAAAAACGAAACGACGCCCTAGCTCGGACCGGAAATCTGACAAGCATCTAACAGAAGCTGAAAAATGTGTGCGAATGCTGCACAAATTGGAACGAGCTGAACGGGAACGAAGGGAGCGCTTACGTCGCGAACAAATGACAGGTAATTTCCCCTCACAGAATTATTCGCTCATTTATAATAAATTAATTTACTGATTGTACTACTTAAATATATTTGATGAATAAAAATATTCAATTTAGTTTTAAGATATTTTGTTGCATGCGTAAATAAAGAGTTGTTCTTTTTTATTAATTTATTCCAGATGATTGGGCTGGTAATGTGGAAAAGGCGATTGCCAGTGTTTTGAAGAAAGATCGACATAGTGTTAGTGGAGAAGAAGAGGAGGAAGAAGAGAAGAAACGTGGTAGAAAACGTAAAAAGAAGGAAAGAGAACGTAAAAAGGTATATATTATATAAGTTTTAAAAACTAAAACTACTTTCTTAAACATATTTGAACACTTAATAGATTAATTATTATTTATATTTTTAGAAGCATAGAAAAGTTGATTCGCCTAAAACTGAAGAAATTGATGATGACGAAATGCTTAATGTTCGCGGCGGCAGTCCTGAAAATAAACCTCATAAAGAAAATTCACCTGTTACTGTTAATAATGGTTAGTTCTACTTAAAGTAACAAAAATGTCTCTTATATAATTACTAATATATAAAAATAAAATTTGTTAAATATGTAGCAGAAGCTGAAGCTTACGAAAGTTATGAATCCGCCGAATACGATTCTGATTATCATCAAAATAATAGTAGACCAAATAAAAGGAATTTCGATCGAGAACGCAAAGCAAGGAATCGTAATCGGGAATCGAGACGTGAGAGAAAAAATTTCCGGGAGAAAAACAGGAAAAAAGATAATGATCAACAACAACAACGGCCCCCAATGCAAGATGCAAATAGTATATGCATGTTTTTTATGCAAGGCAAATGTCATAAAGTTAGTTAAAATGAAAAACACGCGTTTGCGAACTTTCGTAATATGAAATAATTCTAGCAAGGTGATGAATGCCCGTACTCCCATGATGCACTCCCACCCATGAAAATGGAACTGTGCAAATTCTATCTGATGGAATGTTGTGCCAAACGAGATAAATGTCTGTACATGCACTCGGAATTCCCCTGCAAATATTACCATACTGGTTTAAAGTGTTTTGCGAAAGACAATTGCAAATTCGCGCACGGTAAACCACTCAGTGATAGTTTGAAACAAATTTTGCTTAAGGTAACAGTTTATTATATACTTATTAAACTATTAAATAAATATTACTGTTGATTTTACTTTGCTAGCATTTGGAAACTGCTCCAAAAGAAATCTTAGGTGATTTCCCTCGTTTGAGTCGAGAAGGAGCTCAGCACATGGTCAATCAAACCCAAAAAGGTCTAGAGATTCAATACGGAATCAAAACTGCCCAGCCCAATGGTTCCCAATCAGAGAAAAGTGGTATTCCATCCTTGTTCGATATAACTGTTCCAGTTCCAGCTGAAATTCAAATTATGCAACATCAACAACAAATGCAACAACAGCAACAACAACAACAACAAAATCTACAACATCAAAATGCTGCAAATGAAGGTAAACTTTTAATTCTTAACCTACAAACTAGATTATTTGTAAATGGAGGTTATTAATATTGAAAAAATATATATGGTTATTTAAATAAAAATAATAAATTACGATTTAATTTCAATGGTTTAATAGATAAATCAAAACAATCAGATAAATCTGATAAACCAACGAAAGTTCGTCATACTCGATGGAATGATGAACCCGCTGTGGCAGCACCCGTGTTATCATTACTAAACCCTGCATTTGCCGGCACTATGAGTGGTAATCCATTCAGTAGTCTAAACCCTCAAGATCAACAAAAAATACAAGAATACCAACTGAATTACCAGTTGAAAGGATTTTACAGCGAACAGGATCAAGATATGAGAATAAATAGGTAAGTTCGACATTCGACAATTATTGAACAAAAATAAATTATATGCAATTATTTGTTGTATTATAGTAATGGTGACGTAGATATGCGAGCTTTGCCCCAAATAATACCACAACCAACGGAACCAGCTGAAATAAATTACGAACAATACAAACATGATGCTGGTTTAACATCAAATATGAGTGAGCCGAATGAACAAATAATGGATACGGATATCCGAAACTTTGGTGCTGAACCAAAACCAGCCGAAATTGAAGAACCACAACTGGTTATTGCTGATAAGACTGAATTTAGCCCCGCAAAGAAAGAAGATGTTACATCTGATAGCAGTGCCAACATGGAGAACTTAACGATAGATGAGAAAGCTGGTAAGTTTTTCTATTTTTTTTTGCGAGTGTATGAATATTTTAATACAATTAATTTTAGGTGATTCTGGTTCAGAACTCCCTAGTAACTTACCAAAAAAACAACGGGAACTCTTCCTCCGGATACAGGCGCAACAAAAAGAAAACATTCCGGAAAATCAGCACGCAAATGACGATTCACCGATACTGAAAGATGATGATTGGTATTCTAGTGATGATGACAATGATCCTCTATCGAAAATGGTTATCCATTTGGTAAGTTCAAAATCTCAACAGTTTCATTCGCATATTTTTGTAGGTTATATCGCTTATAGTATATTATATATTACTTCTGTAGGAGGATGAACCAAAAGACGATGAAGATGGTTCCCAACAATCACCGTCAGACAATCACACCAGTTCACCTCCACCGATTAAACCTGTTGAAGTTATCGATAAACTAGGTGACTTGTCTAAAATCGACATCAGCGCCGAAGTGACCAAACTCTTAACCTCAATCAAAAGCGGCCAGGCGCCAATTTCTATAAAACAAGACCCCGCCACATATGAATCTTCTATATCATCGACCACTTTACCCACAGCGACAATTAGTGACGTACTAAAACGACGTGATCCACGACAAGCAATCGGGAAAACCGTCGATATGGAGATAAAATCACCGATTATGAGCACGGATCGAGTGAAATCCTGTAAGGGTGAACCGAGGGATGCGCGACTGAGTATTTATGAACAAGGGATTGTTAATCCGGAGGAAGCGAAACAATTGAGCATTTATGATCAAGGAATGATTGATGATGCTGCCAAAGAAGATGTGGATTTACGGAATTTAGATGCGTTAGCAAAGGATTTGGATATGCGACCAAGTTTCGGTGATACTGATCTGCGGCAAGGTGAGTTATACCTTTCACTTTTTACAGTATAAGACTGTATACATAATTTCTATTAATATATGTACACCATAGACATTTATTAAATATCAAAATGAATGTTTTCATAGGTGGCGCAGGCGCAGTTGGAAGAAAAGATGTTGATTTGAGACAACTTGGTTTACAATTTAAAGCAATGCAAAACTACACACCGGCAACTGAAATTGATGCTAGCCACAATTCGCACCCTAATATTGTATGGAAGGTAAATTAATTTTATTATTAAAATAATTAATCATTTTTCATCAATATATTCCAGGTAATAATTTAGGAATTTTCTTTTAGCTTTACATTGTAGATATTCCACGCCCAGATTACTCTGGATTAAAATTGCAAGCCCAAGATGCCCAAGTAATAGTCGATCCACGTTTACGAAAGATCTTCCGTGTTCAATCCAGTGACGAAAAAGATTCACCAGCTTCACCAAAACAACAACAACAACAGCAACCGCAACAACCCCAGAAACCTGCTAGACAAGATCCACGACGTCGAAATGTCGCAAAAGATGAAAGTCCACCGAAATCTGACGTCACAAATCTTAGTTATTCGCAGCAATTGCAACTACTACAAAACTCAGCGTTTTACCAAAGTCTAACCAGCTCCCAAAAAGTAATGCTTAACCAAGAAATCGCCTTAAAGTGTGAACAAAACACTTTGAACGACCCCATTTTGGGTGGGATCTTGTCTAGTTTAGGCCTAATCCAATCTCTAAACAATCAAAATGGAAGTGCTATGAATATCTTAGCTAATGTCAATTCGTTAGTACCAAATTTAAATCCTGGATTAATGCCTCAAAATATGGGTAACATGGGACAAAATATGAATCAAAATATAGGGCAAAATATGGGAGGGCTAGGACCAAATATGGGAGTTGGAATGGGTGGAAATATGGGTCAAAATATGAATGCAATGGGTTCAAATTTAGGTCAAATGCCACAAAATATGGGTCAAATGGGTCCGAATTTAGGACCGATGGGTCAAAATATGGGACCTAATATGGGCCAACCCATGGGCCCAAATCTTGGTCCAAACATGGCTGGGCCTGGGTTGAATCCTGCATTAGGCCAAAACCTGGGTGGAATGAATCCAAATATGGGACAAGGAATGATGCCTATGAATCCAAATGTACCGAACTCTAATATGGGTAACATTGGTCCTGGATTATTAGGTGCAGCTCCCGGTATTCCAATCGGACCCCAAATGGGGCAAAACGAATTCCAAATAAATTTCGACCCTAGAAATGGAGGATTATTGGGTCCAGCTCCGTTTCAAAACTTCCCTGAAAATCAAAACTTTCAATACAACGAAGAGTTTTACCCTAATAATAACGATGACAACAATTTTAATAATAGCGGAAATCAGAACTATAATAACAATGCGAGAAACAATGATAGGAATTTCCGGGGGGATAGAAATGCAGGGGGTGGCCGCAGAGGGCGCAGCTGGAATAATAGGAATAATAATGCGAGGAATTTCAACCGTAATAATAATAATAATAGAAATCGTTCTAACAGAAGTTATACACCGCCGTAAATGACCTAGTGGGGTTTAACAAATATACGTTAGTATAGTACTATGACCTATTTATTAGTGGGCTGTGAAAACAATATGTGTGTATATGTGTGCATGTGATCCTTCCCACTGCCCAAGTAACGTAACCCATGCAATATTTTATGTCCGCCAATCAAAATGGGCTTCGATCGTTTGCGAAGGAAGACTGTTCCAATAAAACAAACAAACCAATCAATCAATCAATCGGCGTTCCTTAACCAAGCAATTGTTATTTCATTCAACCAAATCCTAGGGCTTCTATTGTATTGTATTATGTTTTGTTATTCTCGTGACGTTTCCTGCTTTGTTGCCGTCTCATGAACTTTTTACCATTCCGTATTATTATTTAAAATCATTTGTATTTATTAAGGTTATCATGGTTTATATAATTTCTTTTTTTTTTTAATTTGCATTTTATAAATGTGAATAACGATAGGTTTTTAAAAAGACGTAAATTACATTGTATCTAAATAATTCAGTTTCATATACATATATATCTTTGTTATTTGTATTAAATAAGGTTATGTTAATTCAATAAAAAATACAGTAAGTCATTTGTAAATAGTAGCAAGTAAACGTTAAAAAATAATTTTCTATTTATGCTCAAATATATAAGTGATTAAATTATTTCAATTTTATTTATAACAAACTAGCGCATTTTAATTCCAACTTTATAATTACTCACAATTTACCCTCAAATGCCACCTAACCTACAATTCTCTGTTGCAATTTACAGAGAGCCTCGAACCACACTTTTTCCATAATTAAATACTGCTAAGTTGAGTAACTGAACTCACCTTATCGATATATTATAAAACTTAAGCAACTACAAATGTGGTTATGTCCCTACCCCCAATAACACGGGAATAGGCTATGTAAACGATTAACGCTGAGAGATACGTTATTTTCATTAAGCCTCACAATTATTATTATTGATATATTGGCATAATGTCACAATAAATGCGCTATAATAATAACATATGTCAGTTGTCACCGTTTAGATTTCCCGCGCATTTAGTGAGGCAGCCATTTTGTTAACGATGACATCATTTTATTACATTAACTGAACGCTGACTAAAATGTGTTGATCATTTGGGTGTGACCAAAATAATATTTAAACAGTAAGTTTTCTAAATAATACATCATTTATCCATGATTGAAACACGTTAACAACATAATATAAACACATTTCATGCGCTATTTATTCAACGCGAGTTAACATTAAAATTGTTTGTGTGTTATTTTTAAGGTTACGTTCGTGTTTTTGTGTGCATTGATAATGATTTTTTATTTTTAAATATTTAGATGACATCTTTACGGAAGAAAGTTACCAGTTATTTTAGACAGTTGAGTTTCCACAATGAGCCGCGAGAACGGAAATCAAATATCAACGAGAATTCATTTATAACGAAATATTTAACGGGGTACAATTTTTTTTTCTATAAAAAATTTAGTCATATAAAAATGTTTGTTTTTTTTTTAAAGTCAAATTAAATTAAAAGATGGCCCACCAGTTCTATACGGTAAAAGTCCGAATGACTTACCGAATTTCGAACTGGGCTCATACGCAACCGGTTCGGATAATATTGTCGGATGTTCAACCGGTCCAAACGGCGGTCTTACAACTGTTACTCGAATAGAAAAGCATTTATCGATTACCGATCCGGATATAGATTTTATAGATACGCAAGAAGAATTGGGTAAGTTTTTTTCTTAATTAATATAAATTGTTGTAACTTATAAACAAATTAAACCTGTATCTTATTTATTCTTATAAGCCTATAACAAAACATTCTTTTGTTTATTTAAACACTGGTTATTTTTCTATAACAATACTTGAGTAACATTTGTTAAACATTATTGTTAATTACAATAAAAAACAATGGTAAAGGTGCTTTAATTACGTTAGGGATTACGTCATTTTATTGTTTCATGTTTATACTTGTAAGATACGCAAGAGTTGCATACTTAATAGGTATTTAATAACAGTTTTTTTTTATTGTTTTTGAAATATAAATAGAACAATTAATATAAAAAAAAACATTGTTCTATAAGGGGTAAATATTTATAGTTATATATGGGTGAATTTCTATTAACAGTGGCGTTTATATGTTTTAAAATAGCTAAATATTCACAGTATATACGAAATGTTTTAAAAGAGAACATAAACGAATTAAATTATAACCTAATTCTCATGTATAGATTTAAGTGTAATGACAGTACGTATGAACTATATTAAAACTAAGTTATTTTATATATAAATAAAAATGTAAATAATATCATACCATCGTAGATAATTGAATAATTTTCCTTGCAGCTGAAACAAAACATAAATCGCCAATACGCACCTCAAAGCAACCATTAGATAACACAACAATGGTAATAAAGGTAGCGGGTCAAGAGTATAAAGTGACCAATCGTAAAAGTCGTAGCTTAGGCAGTTTAACCGATTTAACAGCTCTCGTTGATAATCAAGACGAGCGTAGCACATGTAGTAATTTAGTAAATAGTAATGTAAATTCAGCTTCCAACGGTGACGCACCGAAAACGGTGCCGGATAATAACAATGAATTTAGCGAACATTGTAAAAATAACCAAAAACAAATACCCCTACGTCAACCATCTGCGAAAAACTGTGATGATATTTTATTTTCTAACACGCAACGTGTTGAAACTGATCAAAACCAAAGTGAATATGTAAATAAAAGTTTTAGTTTAAGTAAGTCGAAAAGTGAATGCAACCCATTTGAACATAGGAAAAAAGGGAAAATTATTAGATTAACTGAACGACCTCAAGCTCAGGGTAATGTTTACTGTTTTTACTATGGTGTGACTTTACTTACTTACTAGCATGTAAGGCTTTGATGAACATGGTAATTGTTTAGTAATAATTGCAGTATACTAAAAAACCCATTTATGCACGATTGTCACCTCCAAATAATGCTTCCAGCTTCTAACATGCATGAAGTTTATAAATATATAACAACATGGCATTTACTATTATTTTTAAATTACTGAATATAATACGAAAAAAATTTTTGTGTAATAGACAATTTTACTTTTAATATTAATAATTTTTGTTATTTATAAACCATATTAATTTATAATTTGAACTAAGAATATATAAATAAAAATTGAGTTTTTAATTTATATTTCAGGTGCACTAGATACTACCAATAGATTTACAGATAGTGGTGATCCAATGTTACCAAAACAATGGAATCGTAAAACTGATTTCGTATACGGTTTATCCGATTCGCTATACGATACAAATCAAGTAACAAAAAACAAAAATGGCAATCCCATTGCTGATTGTTACGGCGTCATCGCACGAGATGATTCCGCTATTTTGGCACTAGCTGATGGTGTCAATTGGGGTAAAAATTAATCATCTCCCAAACAGAATTATTTCTAATTTCAAAATAATTTCAGGCGAAAAAGCATGTATAGCTGCAAAATCCGCAATACACGGTTGTTTACACTACCTAAACAAAACCATATTCGACGACACATCCCTTTTCGAATTCGACAACACCAAATCCGAGATACCACCCCAATTCTACGATAACCAAAATTCCCCGATAAATACCTCGTACATATCCCCACCAAAACCCCGCACCACCTCAAAAGCCAGCGAAACAAACGAAAATCGTATCGTAAACACAACAGATGTGTTTGTATCTCTATTGCGTGCATTCAACTGTGCACATAACCTAATTTTGGAAAATCAGGGTATGCTCACGACATTAACGGTCGCTGTTGTGTTACCATTAAAATCTAGTTGTTCTCGACGGAAGTCTAGTGATATTTCAACTCAGGATTTTAATTTACCGCGTAGACGAGCGCCGTTGGTGACGCCATCTAGTTCTCACCCTAGTAAGGCTAGGGCAAATAGTACGGCGTCGATAATTAGTGATACTAGTGTAATAAAATACGATGATTTTAAGGGGGAAAAGTATATTTGTTGTGTGTGTAATGTCGGTGATACGTTAGCGTATGTTTATTCGCCGAAGTATGGGGTGCGCGAACTGACGAAGGGATCGCATGATGTGTATTTGAATCGGGATATGCGAGATGCGTTAGGTGCTCTTGGACCAGTGGATGGTGAGTTAATAATCGTGTTAAGGTCTCGTAAAATGTTTTCGCTTTAAGGAATTTATTATTTTTGTTGGAAAATTGGAATTTATTTTTGAAAATATTTCTACTACAATTTTTAAGCTACCATATATTATTAATTTTTTTTTATGAAGGTATTAATCCAGAACTGAACAATTTAACACTATCTGTAACTACTTTGGATGCTGGCGATATAGTTATGATTGCTAGTGATGGACTTACAGACAACTATGATCCAACAGTATGCAAATACACTGTAAATTCAACTACTTCCGAACATCCAAAAGTACAACAGACAAATCCAGGATCTCATACTACTAAAGGTAAGAATTTCAAATATACTTCAAATTTGAATAAAATCAATCGATATATAAAATAACGAAACCGTTTATTATTTTTATGAAATAATAATTGCTCATAAATATGTATAAATTATATTATTCTACAATGAAATACTAATATGCAATGAAGACCAAGCAATGGTTAAGACTAAGCATAACAACTGTTATGTTTTGAATGTGTTTATAATTTTTTATTTTAGAAATGCCATCAGTTAAACCTACCATAACACCAACAACGCGCGACCCATCGAAACCTGTCCGTGAACGTCGAATATCTTCATCCGGAGCAAAAGCAATACCATCGAAAGTAACTCCATCTAACGTAAGTCGACTAGCACTCACCCAACCCTCCCCTAGTAGTAGTAGTTTTAAAACAGACATCACACACACAAACAAAGAAAACAACCCCGAGAAACTCGCATACGATATTTGTGATAACCCATTAGTTGCCCAATTTATGTCTGAAAATGCTTTTGATAATAAAGAACCCGAACCTCACAGACCCAAATCAGTATCTAGTCAAAAACACTCTAAACCAACCCAAAAACACACAAACCTAACCTCAAAGCCCCCGAAACGAGTAGCGTTATCTAGCTCAGAAAATAAAAACAAAAATCTCAACCCGTTAGCGAAAAGTAGTTCAGTTTCTGGTGTCTTTAAATCGAAAACAAACTCAAACGTATCAGAACCTGTGAAATATAATTTCCTTCGGTCGAAAACTAGTATAGATTTAGCTCCCCCTGTAAAAGTAATTCCTAGAAATGATGAGGGCCTACCATTTGTTACCCCTATCCAAAAATATGAGTTAACCTTATTGTTGATTGAAGATATATTGAAAAGGGGTATATCTGGTAAGGACACACAGTGTACGAATGCAAAGACGCTGTGCGAAAATTTACTCAAATATACTGTTAGTATTACGGCGGCGAAACGGCATACGTTGGAAGATGTCGATTTGTATTTTGATAATAAAAATGATATTTTAGTTGAGTGTTCGTTGCGGGAGAAAAAGGTAAGGCGTAAACGGTGTTTGGAGAAAGTTCAAAATTTACCGGGTAAATTGGATCATGTCAGTGTTGTTGCCTATAATGTTGGTAACAAAATTGTTGAGGTTAATAACTATAGTTGAGTTGTTTTTTAATTGTTTTTATTTTTATTCAATTCTATTACATTTCTTATTAGGGTAGTATACTATTTTTAATAATATTACGTAATCAGGTAATTATATTATGATTTGACTACCCTCGAAAAACATTTACAATTATATTTAAAATTCTAATTATTAATGATTTGGTTTCGTCCCAAATTTGTCGTACGTTTCCTAAATTTATATACAGAACCAAGTTCAAATAATTTTAATATTTTAGTGCAATATAAATACTCGTATCCAATCACATGTGCAATGAGTAATATCGACCAAAAGTCAAGCGTTTATTTTTACATTACATTAGCCAAGAAGTGAATAAAATACCTAAATAGGTATTTTATTCACCGTGCTTAGCCTACTATAATTACATATGGATGGTTTAACATTTGCGCAGAACTCATATCTCAGGGTATTTTTACAAATACGCCTATAGTTCCAACCGCATATAAATATTTACGCTTGACTTTGTCTATATATTTGAAGAAAGTAAGTAAGTTCCATATAAAATATCACGAAATATAATATGCACAAAAATTGATTAGAATTAAAAAGTTCGTTAGTCGATTGGATTATTTCAAAATGACTACTTAAAATATTTCAAATTTTAAGTAATCATATTGGATAATCACTGACTATTTTAAAAGTTAATGGAAATATATCCAAAGTACATAACAAAAACACAGGTATTCCTTATTATGAAATAATAAATAAAAGTATAGTGCCATTTAATAAACAATTGTCATATTTAACAATAAACAAACGTAAGAATATATCAGTAACTAGAAGTTATTGTGACGTCATTAGTAACACTTGAATCAAATGTATTTAACTAGCAAAGCACAACATCTATACTAAAAATATCCCTAGACACTAAACATGACTTATATAGACGCGCTAATAATTTCTAAACTGTGTTAAAAATATTGGTCATTTAAAATTCGTTTATTAAATTCAATATTTAGTTCAAATAACCACTTAACAATTATATGTTGCAGCAATATGTACCTTAAAGAAGCTTTTAAACGATTTAAAGGGACATTTAATTTGTTAAAAATTAATATAACATTTTTAATATTTTTATTTTACATCACACTTTTCGATAAATTATTAAATTTTACAACGACCGCATTATTATATATTTAATGTACTTGTTAAATATCACGTAAATAATAATAGTTTTTATATTCAGTCAAAAAGTTATATTTATATGTAGTTTTTTTTTAATTTAAATTGAAATAACTGGTGCTTTTAAAGAACAAACATTTTATTTTCGAAAATTTTCAAATTAGTATCTTAGATATGTAGAAGTTTTATTTTCTAATATCTGAATACCTAAATTGATTAATAATTAGTATGATATTAATTAATCAGTAATTCAACAATTTTCGTGATCTCAAAAAAAAAATTACTACATTTTGCTTTTAAAAGTATTATATTTATGCATGGTAGTGTAAAAAAGTCAATTTACTAAAATATATAGTACTATTCTTATAGAAATAATTTATTTTTAAAATATTATAGCATTTATTAGGATCAAGAAGTCCATGATCGTATTACATGGATTTGATCTCTGATTATAAAAGTACATATATAGACATTTCGTACAAAATATTTTGTAGTGGCATATATTTAATTATTAATTTCAATTCGCATTGATTTAAGCAAAAATACTAAATTAAAAATTAATGATGTCTCGATTTTGAAAATTAATTTTATTTTACGATTGATAAATGAGGTAAATTTTGTGCCAAATGAATAAATACTCATGTCATTAATGTTCACTTTTTTGTGGCATTTTTTTTTTGCAGAGAAAATTTATGTTTTGAGTATTTTTCCGTTTGGCCATATTTTGATGATTTCTCTGTACAAAATATTTAATTAACTATGTGTTTGTGTCATTTTTGTGTTATTGTTAATCATTATTATCAATGTTTTTATTCGTAGCATTTAAACATATTTTAATATCAAAGAAACAAATAAATTTAAGTCGAAATATTTATAAAACAGACATTCTTTGTTCAATTTCGTAATGAAATTTGTTATGTAAATTTATATTGTCTGTGTTCGTTTTATATATATATATATATTGTACTATTTTGCTAAATTTTGGGTAAAATCCAAAAATAATTTTTCATTTGTTATGTCTATGTGCAATAATAAAAATTTAATTTTAAATCATATTTGTGATGATTCCATTAAAACTATAATTATTTACAGAATTGCATTAATATTTAGTTGTTTAATACGTTTCTAATAAGAACTATTTCGTTTGGGATCACAGGTTGAGAATCACTGGGACATGAGACTCGCAACTAACTTCACGTCAGTGTTTGACAACTCATGGATGTGTGTTGTGACAATATTGTAAATATTCAATTAATTCCTATATTCCACAAAAACAAATCCTAAGAATGGCACAAGAACCTTCTGAAAATGTGATTAGAAGTAAAAAACCATCAGGTACTTAATAACTCTATTATATCACTATTTCGTAATTTTGCCCTACCTATGTTTCTTATTGATTTAAGTAAATACCATCATCCTATTGTCCTTTCATAGTGACCTATTTAATATTTGATGATCTAATTCCATCACTCACTTATTCGCAATAAACATATCCAAATCAATACATTTCTAAATCATGTTTCGTAACTAGGGTTAACATATATGTTTTAAAATTATTTTTAATTCCTTAATACGAATTACATTTTTAATTTACATTTATATTTAGATAGTGCATTTAAACAACAAAGACTACCTGCATGGCAACCAATATTAACGGCTGGTACAGTTCTACCTACATTTTTCGTTATCGGTATTGCGTTCATACCGGTCGGTATCGGTTTATTGTATTTTTCGGATGAGGTGCGAGAAATAAGCCTCGATTACACGAATTGTACGAATCACACCGTCACAGACCATAACGACTATAAAGACCATGAAATCCCGTGCGCCAAATTGATTGCAAATAGCAGTGAACCTGTTAATTGCAATTGTAGGATACCGTTCGTACTTGATACTGATTTTCATGTAAGTATTTTGTTTTTATATAAAAACTAAGTACTTTTTTGTAATTGTTTGAAATTTCTTGACATATATGCTTTTATTTTCATTGTGTAATATGAATAAATTAGGTGTGTTTTGGTATATTTAGGGTAAAGTGTATATGTATTATGGTTTGTCGAACTATTATCAAAATCATAGACGATATGTTAAATCACGTGATGATAGTCAGTTATTAGGGCATTTGAGTGAGACGCCATCTTCAGATTGTATTCCATTTGCTTTCAATAATGAAACAAAGAAACCTATAGCGCCGTGTGGCGCCATTGCGAATTCTTTATTTAATGGTAAAATACCGGTGTTTTTTAGTTTGAAATAATTTAATGAAACATGTATGTTTTGGTTAGATGAATTAACGATTTATTCACAAAAACACACCTCTTTGGTGCCGTTACTCCGCACGGGTATCGCTTGGCCGTCCGACAAACAAATCAAATTCCGTAATCCACCCGGTGATCTTAAAGACGCATTCAAATCATTCTCCAAGCCAATCAATTGGAAGAAACCTGTTTACGAGCTGGATACTGATAGCGAAAATAACGGTTTCCAAAACGAGGATTTAATTGTTTGGATGCGTACTGCTGCGTTACCAACATTCCGGAAATTATATCGACGAGTTGATCATAGTATTTCTGGGTATGCGGAAGGACTAACTCGAGGGAATTACACACTTTATGTACAATATTGTAAGTTTTCCATTAAACAACCCAACAATGTTTAGGGAGCACTTTCATCATTTTTTGGTTTACATAAAGTGTTTTGTTAGTTCTTATTGTGTAGACAGTGTCTAAAAAACTGAAATGGACTACAATTTTCATTTGTTGTGTCTAGTACTTGCAGGTTATGTTTTATTAATGTGTTTTTTTGTGAAGCGTATTCGGTGAGTGCGTTCGATGGCACGAAACGTATGATCCTATCAACGACGTCACTTTTAGGCGGGAAGAATCCATTTTTGGGCATTGCGTACATTGTTGTCGGATGTGTATGTCTACTGCTTGGTATTGCGTTGTTGTTTATCCATATCAAATGCAGTCGCAGGTAATATTTTGGATATATTGACCCAACTCGTATTTTAAATTGTTTTTTTTTTAGTACTAGTGAAATGATAAATGTGAATCCTCGTACACCTTACCAATAAATCACCGAGTGTTATTTTAGTCTTAGGTTATATTAAACTTATTTACTTAAGTAACACATAAATGTGCCTGTTGATAGATGTAAGTATTGTTAGATGTGATGTAATTTAAAATCTTATTATTATTATTAAAAAAAAACTTGTAATTTATACCTTATTTATATATGGTCAATGTAAATAGAAAAAAATAATATATTATTGTCTGCTATATGTTTCGTAAATAGGTCCTCATCATCTATTATGTGGAGATGAATTCTGGGATTCACTCCCAGTATTTGAATTTAAATGTGTTTAATTTAATTAAATAAGCAACTTGAATGTTTAGTCGAATTCGCCTTTAACTATCTCTTTTTTTAATATGCGCTAATTGATGCGTAAATTTGAAAATAAAATTATAACAATTATAAATTAAAACAATGTCTTCCTTCACAATAGTCCAATGCTTTTTAATTTATCAGGAAATAACATTCGTAACCGCAATTTCTTTAGTTATTTGCGTTATTTGTATTCGGAAGAGTAGGGATATTGCGAATCTGTAAACCACTATAATAATGCTGGCTTTACTGATATGAGCTCAGTTTTCTAATCGAACTTTGCAATGTATAAGCGAGTTATTATTTTTATTTTCTGTTGGTTCGTGCAATCAAAGTCGCATGAGTATTGTGTTAACGACTCGTCGATTTTGTGGAAATCTCTCGACATTTGGAATGTAGTAGATCTTCACGAAAAATGGTACTCGCACCCTGTTGAAGAGTTGTCCCAACCGTGTCGTACCGAATTCGGTACTTTTTTGGAGGGACTTTCAAATGGATCTGCATGGGCAATGAAAAGTAATTTTTTCTATATTTAATTCTATATCTTATTTATTTAAAAATATGCATCTAGGAGCACTTTTTTCTATACAAGTTTTTATTTATTTAAAAAAGTGCTTCTAAAAGAACATGTTTGAAAATATTATATCAATTGTTGATTTCGTAATTTATTACACGCACTTATAAATATATATATATATATATTTTTTTTTTTGAAAAAAAACATCTGCAGTGTCATGCACCGAACTTTCTTATACGCATATGGGTTAAACCACTTCGTAGTTTCATTATTTTTCTAATTTATAATATTTATTCTAACCTTTACATCGCTTTTACACTAAATATATATCTTAGAATAAATATTAAATGTCAAACTTCAAATTATTTACGTCTATTTTGTTAAACAATTGACAGGCGCAGATGATACGATTTATATAAAAATATATATATAAAAGGCAGAAATTTATTTTGAAACCAGTACACTTTTTGGAAAAAAAATTCAAACAAAAGTTGTGCTAAATATGAATACCTTTAATTTTTGTTCATAAAAATTTTCTGTAACTGTAACCATTTTTGAGTAATTGCAGAAACTGCAAAAAATGACTAGAGTAAACAGGCACTTCCGGTCGGAATATTGTTTTCAAAAATAGGAGGTGCACACCCCAGGCATATACAAATCTTAAGTTTAAAGTTTCATAATTTTAGCTTCAACCGTTTAGGCTGTAGAGAACATACACACACACACATACAGACACACACACACAGACAGGCGTCATTCCAAAAATAGTTGGAATCGATTCAGGGAAGGTCAAAACGTATATTTCCGTTGAAATCTCGAGATCGAAATTTTTCATGATTACAATACTTATACTGCGTATAAGAAAGTAAAAATAACTAAAAATTTGCAGGAGTAATTTAATAATGTAAATACAGGTATATGTACTAAGTAATGCACAGTACTGAAATATTAAACAATCACTAATTTGAATTATTCTTACAATTTCCGTATTTGCTTTTGCCTGTAGTGAAATTAATAATTGAAAACGGCATCGCTAACATAGCTGCTATATAAGGCGTGACAAGTAAACGAGATGTAATTTATTAAATGTGACTTTAATAATATCCTTTGTAGGATATAGAATGTGGAATGTTTTTTTTAAAAATGTAGCATAGGCAAATTAATTTTCGCGGAAGTGCATAATATGGTTTCCCGTCAAAATATGTTTCTTTAGTTATTTTCAATGTGATTAACTATTATGATTGACTTATGTATTAAAAGTTAATTATAATAGTAGTAAATACTTTTCGTATATTGCGCTTACACAAAAAATAATATTTTTTTATAGTGTTGGACGCAAGTGGACATTACAGCGGTGGTTTGTTTTGGGGCAATGAATTTTGGTTAGGCTCCCAAACGTTATGCCGCACGATGGAAAATACGCGCTCCAATCAAATACCATCGATATATTTAGAACTGGGACACGAATGGCGCACGTATGAAAATCGAATTGTATCTGAGGGCGATCCATTGGATATTTATTCAATTCCACCATTTTCGATTGGGTTTTCAGTCGCAACCATCCACATAAAATTCAATTCCATTTGCCAACTAAGCAATGCAACAGTAAGCATATATTGTTTTATATTTCTTATGTACTAATCAAACAACAAAATGAAATTTTTATCATTTATTTTAAAAGCGAGTTAGATAAATAATATAACATACGATTTCTCTTCTGTCTACACACATTCTGTGCATAATTAATCATATACATGGCATATTTATCAAAACCACCTGGACGTTAGTGAAATCAGATGTTTTTTTTTAATTAATACGGAAATACAAATGCGAATATTTAACACAAAAAGTAAATGATTTACCGCATGCCTATTATCGCATGCTAAATTATGATATCTAATGCATAGTCTAGTCACGAGTCAAGCTTTTCCAAGCAGCTTTTATATACATATAATTTTGTTTAGGAACCTATAGTTTATGTGGGATTATGTCTACCGCGTTCTTGTAAAGTACGCGACATACAAACAGTACTGCAATGGTCCACGGATGCTGTAATAAAATCAACAAAAATACGCGTTCTAAATGACGCATATTACTCAATGTGGAATGATTCTAGGTTTTATATTTTAAGGTATGTTTTGATGAAACAATTTATTATTTACCTTATATATATATTTGTTAATTAATCTTTTACAGTTCATTGTTTATAATTGTAATATTATTTATGATTGCTGGAACAACTTTCGAAATATGTCTCGCTGAGAAAAAAACGAATAATTCGTGGTTAAGGATAATAAATTGTTTTTCTATAATTGGGAATATACGTAGTATATTCTCTATGAAAGTTGGCGAAGATACACTAAGCCCTATTCATGGTTTGAAGTTTATTTCTATGCTTTGGGTCATTTTAGTCCATACTTGTTTAATGACATTTCATGTGGCAGGTAAAACAAATAGTTCAAATTTCCTATACAATTTATTAGATTTGGTAATAATTGTTTTTAGCAAATAAAAAATATAGAGATGGAGCTGAATCAGATCTTTTCTATCAAACAATAAGTAATGGTACATTTGCCGTAGATACATTTTTAACTTTAAGGTATTATAGCTCAATAATATGCAAATATATATTAATACAATTTTATTTTAGTGGGGTTTTAGTATCGTTTTTATTCTTTCGAACAATTACAAAATACCCTGTTGGTAAACTAACTGGTTTTGATGGGAGTTTAGGTAAACTAATATTGTATATTAGTATGTTAGTGTATCGGATAATTCGATTATCGTTACCATACTTAGTCATTGTTGTGCTTGCTGGTTTTTTAATGGAGTTAAAAGTCTATAAAGCTCCACTTCCCATACCCAGTGATGATCATATAAATTGCGCACAGTATTGGTGGAGAAATGCATTGTTTATCAATACGTTTTATCCAGTTGGAGAAATGGTAATATTTATTTTTATTATTGTGTGAGATTATTAAGCGAAATTATTTTCAGTGTATGGTTTGGAGTTGGTATCTAGCAAACGATACCCAATTCTACATTTTAGGAATCCCCTTATTACTACTAGCGTTAAATTATCGTAAAACTACTTTATTGCTAGGGATTTTATTATTGGTGTCATCGTGGATTATAACAGCTTTAATTAGTATCCAAAATGATCATATAATTGATCCTAGAGACCCGTTCGCAAATTACGATAATTTGTACGACAAACCCTGGACTAGGGTTGCTCCATATCTTATAGGAATGACTGCAGGTAAATACCCACAAAATACAGGGTGTAACAGCGAAACGAGCTACCTCGAATAACTTCTATGTTATTAAAGATACAATAAAATAGTATAAGACAATCTTATGCAGGACCAAGGGGGACATCCAACTATAAAAGAAAATATTTTTTTAAACCAGTGGTTCTCAAGCAACAACACAAAGTTATGTTTTTTCAAATGAGATGCTATATATTTTTTAAGCCCATTCGATAGAGTATTTTTTTCTGAATTCCATTATGTATTTGTTTTATACCCTTACATAAGTAAAATATTGAGAAAAATGCGATTGAAAGTTAAATAAATTTTATTTTTATAGTTATTTTTCAGTAGGCTATGAAACAAAATTGAGCTTAAATACAACGAAACTTAAATTAAATACATTAAATTATTTGTTATTTACATTATAAATAGTGTTATAAAGTAAATAACAAATAATTCCATGTATTTAAGCTCAATTTTGTTTCATAGCCTACTGAAAAATAACTTTAAAAATAAAATTTATTTAACTTTCAATCGCATTTTTCTCAATATTTTACTTATGTAAGGGTATAAAATGAATACATAATGGAATTCAGAAAAAAATACTCTATCGAATGGGCTTAAAAATAATATAGCATCTCATTTGAAAAAACATAACTTTGTGTTGTTGCTTGAGAACCACTGGTTTAAAAAAATATTTTCTTTTATAGTTGGATGTCCCCCTTGGTCCTGCATAAGATTGTATTATACTATTTTATTGTATCTTTAATAACATAGAAGTTATTCGAGGTAGCTCGTTTCGCTGTTACACACACCCTGTATATTATAAAACCAATTTAAAGCTTTTCTGAACAGGTTGGTTTCTCTACCGATTAAAATGCCAGTTGAAGCTTAATAAAATGGTGAATTATTCTCTATGGATCTTTTCCTTATCCACATTGATATTTCTCGTATATAGTCCAGTATACTTACCGAAAAATCCTCTCTTTGGGGCATTATACACAACTTTATCTCATAGTGCTTGGTCACTGGTTGTTTCATGGGTTCTAATTGGATGTGTTACCGGAAATGGTACTTGGATTAATCAGATATTATCCTGGAGGTATTTAAATAATAAATATATACATTTTTATATATATATATATATTATATAGTTAAATGGTTGAATATTTTATTTTAGATATATGTATCCTTTGAGTCGTTTATCATATTGTGCTTATTTGGTACATCCGTTGGTGATTCGAGAAGTGCTTTTAAGTTCAGACAGTCCATTCCATTTAAGCGTGGAAATAATGGTATGTTTACTCGTTGAACATTTAGTCGCTTATTACGTATGGAATGAATGTTTTATTGTTGTTTCAGTCGGTGTTGTTTTTCGGATTCTTGTTTTTATCTTTGGTATTTGCCGCCATTTTATCGCTAGCTTTTGAAGCCCCAATGGTTGCCCTGTTACGATTGGCGCATCCAATGCGAAGAGTGACTCAATAATTTATTTTATCGGTTTATGTGTATTTTTTTAATGATTTATTGTTGTATTATTTTTGTTTAAAAAAATCTTTATTTAACAATTAGTATATATTTGCTTTTGCAAATTATAAATGACATTGAAAAAATATATATATATTTAACTAGTACTTATTTAAAATTAATATGATATATAAAATAAAAATATTTATTTAGGTACAATTTTAGAATAGTATAAAAAAATAATTATGATAAATTTATAAACATCTTCTTTGTGGTTATGTCACGCTGCCACTGACGTTTCGTAATGTCAACGAGTTGGTTATAGTATCGAAATAAAATAAAATTCAAAATAATTAATGAATAACATAAATAATATGGAACCAGATAAAACTGACTTATCTAACGAACAATGGAACTCAATACTACGTCATTTCATCGGCAACAACTATCGATACCGGGACAATATAATAATCCCAAAGAATCTAGGACCAGTTGTGATCAAAACGAATGAAGAGAAAATGGTGGAAGCCGTCTTCGAAAGTTGCCCTTTCAAATCAGTGATGAGCTGTGTTATTGGTGTGATATCTACACCACATGTGCGACTTAAGAATAAAATAAGTTTTTGTAGGTTATGGGTTGGGAGCTGTGATTGGGTTATTCTCTTCAAGTATAGGCCCTCAATCAGCTACAGTCATTGAAACACAAACCGCTAGGGAAGTATTGAAGGATATGAAGAATACTACTTTGAGTTACGCGAAAAATTTCGCTGTTATCGGTTTAGTATTTTCTGCAGTTGAATGCACCATTGAATCGCAAAGGGGTAAGAGTGATTGGAAGAATGGTACGTATGCTGGTGGTGTCACAGGAGGATTGATCGGTTTAAGAGGTATATTATTTATTTAAAAAAAAATGTTTAGATAATTAAGAACATAAATGTTTTTTAGCTGGGGTGAAAGCTGGAATTTTTGGCGCTGCTGGTTTTGCAGCATTTTCTACACTTATTGATTATTATATGCATTCGAGATTTTAACCACCTTACAAATTCTAGTTATAAGTAAGTAAATTATAATTTTGTTTTGTTCCAATAAACATATAAAACATATTACAGTATATTCAAAAAAAAATATTTACCCGTTTCTAGGATCATTCCATTTATGTTTTTAATTTTCTATTTAGGACATATTTACGCACCTTGTACAGTTACTTTAGCTTTTAGTTATTTAATTTATTCGTGATCGAAATTAACAACTCGCTCTCTGGCGGTGAAACTAATGTACTACAAAAATTGGTCATTACGCCCGGCATTAATGTACCAAACAGCTGTTTGTTCCACTAATGGCCAGCTGTCATTTTTTTTATAAATATCCAAGGAACAAAATATCTATCATATTTGACGAAGTAAATTCTTCGGATAATTCACAAATACTTTGTAAATAACAGTTGCAATCAAAATACACATTTAAAGAACACAAAATAAAAGATTCTGACTCCAAGAGTTATTCGTTTTGGCAAAGAACATTTATAATCAGTTCACTTTAAAAGATATTTCACTTTGCTGGCTTTCGCGTGTCCAATCATAGCCTCTATCTCAACTTTCAAATACGTTGGTCATTACGCCAGGCATTTTTATTAACGCTACTAGCGCCGCCAACGATAATTTCGATCACGAATAGGTTATTTTTAATGAACAGACTAAAGAAAGTTCTGTTCGATTAATTATATTAAAAAAGCGTTTTATTTTGAAATAATAAGTACAATAATTGTCATGGTATATAGATATAAATTCAATTAAAAGCATAAACCAATAATTGGCACAATACACGTTCCTATATTTGCACATTTTTTATTACAAATTTAAAAAATAAAAGGAATGCTATATTTACATCATTAATAGGAATTATAGTTGTTCCGACACTGTAAAAATTCTAATATATTTTACTAGCGATGACTACAAACTAGTGTAAATTTAAATGAGTCAGTCCTACACTTTATAGGAACATGGCTTAAGAATTTTATAAAAATGTTAGGCAATTTTTTTTAATACTATTAGAGTCCCCAAATATCAAAAAAAATAAACTATTTTGAGGTTAAATATTAAAGGAACTTAGTTACAAATTTTATATATATATTATATCAATTGAAAAGAGCATTTAATTCAGTTTAGTTCGGCTTAACCCTTAAGAATTATAAAAAGTATTTTAAATTTAAATAAAATTTTGTATTTTAAGTACAGGTTTCATAAAAAAAAAGCACAATTTATAATAAATAATCCTTTAGATGTATGATGAATTAAATTTTGCTATCAACTAAAATAATGTTTGAACTGAATAAACTTGTAGTTTAATTCACTAAAATAAATTTGAAATTGAGTATAATTTTAAATTATAATAACGTACATTACCATATCAATCAATCGATTTTGTCTTACATTTGTTAAAAATAATAAAATATATTCATAAGCGATAATAGCTATATAAAAATATATTTTTTCAAAATAAGTTTTACGTTTCCGACTTACATACAGGGTGCTTCTTATATATTGCGATAAAATGTCTATAAAAAATTTGAGTATACTTACCAACATAACATACTTAAAATATTAAATTAAGTACAAACTGATACGAAAGTCTTTAATTCAAAATAAAAATACTACTTGCGAATTTTCCAACTTAACCATCTTAAACATAATAAAACACCCTGCATATAAACCAAAAGTAACCAAATCCATAATTACTCTTTTATATATACTTACATAAACCTACCGGCAAATATAATTATTACTATTAGACTTTTTTTTATAATATATCGCACATGTATCCTCGTTTCTGAATCTTTATCGTTTTTTTTGTTTTCTCATGGCACTTTATTAGTGATATGCGCATTCAATCCGTGGCACTGTTAGTGCTGTTGTTGTATCTGGGCCTGCATGGCGGCTAGCATTTCTTGCATTCGCTTCAACTCAGCTTCTTTCTCTTGAAGCATCCTATCTTTTTCGGTAAAGCCACCGTTCTTATCTTCTAACGTTCTGCTTTTGCGGGAAAATGTAACAAAATACAGATTAAGTCTAGATGATAAATACACCAAAAAATTGTGCAAAACAAATGTAACTACCCAATGAATAACACATGAACATAAACTACAAAACACCAAAAGTAAAAGGTGCGTTTGTTTTTTTTACAACATGCAGTGCTGATACCTAGAAGACTTTCCATTTACCACCAAATCAAGTAACAAAAATATAAGCCACAACAAAATGATCGAATACCCATTGAAACCGAAATAAAATACAACAAATAACAAGAAAACATAAATTACTACTCACTACTTCACTACAAAAGGACAACAAATATTAATACGACAAAACACTGCATTGTATGTAAATTTGATTTAAACTCACGTGGTACGCTTGGGGACCGGTGCAGGTGCACCTTTTGCTAACCTTTCAGATCTGTAGTTTTCATAATGCACTTCTTGCGTTACTTCTTGAAGATCTTGCATATGTGTACTACACGGAAAAAAAAATATCTATAGTGTCCTTATATGAGTCAAATAAAATGAAACATACATAAGCATAGTTCTTAATTTAATAAAATCACAGTGTTCCGGATTCTCAACTTCGACGACGCCCCATGGATACAAACGCCCTCGAACTTTTCGACCTCGAACCTCCAATAATGTATTCGCACCACATACTGCAAATGGTACCGCTTGCTTCAATTGACGCACCTAATTGCGACATTTCCCATATATTAAAAAGTACATAAAATAACCATCATATTATACTTGTTCTTTATATTCTTCATCTTCGTCGGAATCACACTCAGGCAGTGGATATATTTTAATGCCGTTCGCAGCAATTTCATCTAAAACACGTTGCTTTAAACGTTGCACTTCTTTTTTCGTTAACACATCTGCTTTGGCAATAACTGGCACAATATTCACCTATATACATTGACACATATTTATTTGAATAAAATAATAAATATACATTTGTAATTCAAATTCATGACGTCACTAGTATTATGATAGTCTAAACGTGATAAGTAACTAATCACACATTTATCGGTTACTGATGTATAATGCATTTTGTTATCACCAGAAAAACAATTTCTATATATAGAAATTCTTGAGATTTCTGATTTATAAACTTACCTTATGATGTAGTTGTTTCATAAATTCAATATCTAAAGGTTTTAATCCATGGCCAAACGGTGAAATGAAATAAAAACAACAATGGATTCGATTATCGACAATATTTCGCCGATTTAACCCAGATTCATCGCGTAAAAACCGTTCGAATTGTTCATCAATGTATCGCAAAATCGACGTAAAGCTATCTGTGTTATCAATTGCGTCCCCATATCCAGGCGTATCGACGACCGTAAGTCTTAACTTAACGCCTCGTTCTTCAATCTCGACTGTAGACGCGTCGAGTTTCACCGTCTGCGTCGCTTTTTCTGTACAATCGGGTATTATTCGTTCCGGGTATAAATCGGTTAAAAAAAGTGAATTTACTAATGTTGATTTGCCTAAACCACTCTCCCCGACAACCATTAACGTAAATTCAAAACCTTTTTTAACCGATTTTCGGTGCACCTGATTTGGTAAATTGGCAAATCCTACATAGCCCGGAGTTTCCAAACTAGAAAACTAAATATATATTCTAAATTAATCTCATATATTTTCAAATATCTTCTCAAATTTTTTGATTATAATAATAAAAACAACAAAAAGTGTTTTTGGCGCTCCTAATTTATAGGTGTCCCTAAATGACACTAATATAACTTTTAAGGGTATTGATCTTATTTTAAGTAATTTTCAATTACAAATAACTTCTAATTAAAATGCTATATGGAGTTCATAAAAATAATAACCCTATACTTCCATGTAGACAAATTACAACCAGTAAAATTGCTTTTCAAGTGTAATTTAATATTTAATCAAACTTCCGTTTCCAATTTTTTTTTTACATACGTTAAACAATGAAATAATTATGTTATTTATAACAAAGTACTTACATTTTTAATTGAGTCACTAGACATGGTGTGTGCCTTATCGTTTAGTATTGGTCAAAATTTAATAGATAAAGTCGTTGTAAAATGAGATTTCAAACATAAATATTTGATGGATTTTGTTTACAAGTTTTTATTTTAGATTTGAGGCGTGGTTTAAATATGATTGTTTATAAAAGAAGAACAAGACACCACATTTCAATCAATCATAAACGTTTCGGAACGTTCACATTGCAACGTTGTATATATATTTAGTTAAACAACATTTATTAGATGTTTTCGTAGGCAACATTTGCCATTATGAGAAATTGTAAGTTATTTTGGCGGAAACAAAATAGCGGAACCATTTTAAAATGCAATTAAACAAATTGTGACTATTTTATATATTTTTCTCAATAATATTACCTATTTCTTACATTATAATTAATTTAAAATAAAGATATATTAATTATTGATAATCTAATCGTGTTAAAGATAACTATTTAAGCGAAATAATAATCAAATCTTTAATTTTATATTAAATAGAGTTAATTGAATTAATTTATAGTAAAGTAATGAATTTATTTAATAATACTATACAAAGACATATTTGCCATGAAATGATAACGATAAATTAATTTAATGATTAGATATGGAAACTGTTGATATGTAGAAAACGTATGTCGTAGATCTTGACTAACAGCGTATATATGTTTTGTTCCGTACAAAGGTACGAACGCGAACTTGCTAGTTAATAATATCTTCACAAAAACCAGGTAAATACAAATTTTAAAGAGTTGCTTTTCATTTCAATCATATTTATTAAAAACTAGAATTAATTCACGTATAAAAAAAAAACGTTCATCAGCCGCAAATAACATAATATATTAACTTTAAAGTCTTGAGTTCGATGTTATTAGTCAGCTACAATGGCGTCGAACCCAGGACTCCTAGCTCAGCGAATATTCGAATACTTGCACAATATTGTTGATGAAACAAATAACGCTGATTCAATTAATAATTTTATTGCATATTTATATTTAATTTTTGATTTTACCATTTGTTTTTTTTCCCGTAAAAACTTCGGCGGGCTTTTATGTTTAAATTCACATATATTTTAAATTCAAAATAATGCCCTTGACATTATTAAATTATACTCAAGGTTAATTATGTATAATATTCCCAGTTTTTTTATTGTTTCTAGATAAATCTTTATAAAATATATTTTATAAATTATAATAGGATTTTTAAACTTTTATAGATATGGAGAACGATCCTGTAGTAGTACCCGAAAAAATATTATTAAACAAAGTTCCTATACAAAATCGTTTAAAACTTGATGTGAAAAAATCGCAAAAAATTCGCAAAACCGTAACAGATATTGAAACAATCTCGAAAAAATCACAACACGCTGTTGAATCATTACGTGAACCAAACACAAAAATAACCATCGTAGAAAGAGCGCTTGGTAAATTTAACAGTGAACGAGATGAAATTGCCGCAAAATCCTGTTTTAATCAATCGCTTCGCGAAGGACCACCGTTCGTTTGCAAAATGTGCCATACATGGTTTTCAGTGGGTACAAAACTAGAGTTGCATTACATCGTAAACCACGATTTATACCATTGCGAAATTTGTTCATGTTTATTCGAAACATCAGACGAAAAACTCAAACACATCGCACACTTCCATCAAAATATATTTTGCGAAATATGCCAAACACAAATCGAAACAAGGACAGCGTTATTATCGCATTACGAAAGTGACCACAATTGTATCGCGTGTACGTTTTGTGGTTTTCTATTACAACCTAAACAAATGTATTCGTCACATTTAACAAAAAAACATTTTATTTGCTCGAAATTCATCGAGACGCCAGTTGTCATTGCTAAAAAACGCGAAGCGGAAATTGACTATTTTTGTAGCTTATGCAATAAAAATCGCGAAATTGATATGTTTTATGGACACATGCATTCGTACCATAAAATCCATAATACATCGCTATTGAATTTGGTACAAAATAAGCTTAATTTCGAAATAAACGGGGCGAAAATCGACGTGAAGAAAACTCAAATAACCAACAAATTACCCAGAAGTACAAAAAACAAATGTGACATTTGCCAAATAAAATTCAATAAAAGAATACCGAGTAGTTTCCATTATGTTTATTGTCAGGGTAAAATAGTGTGTAAATATTGCGATAAAAAATTCGATTCATCTGAATTAAACGAAATTCATCTTCAAACTAAACATTCGAAATTTATGTGCACATTAGGCTGCGAGAAGTTAATTTACACCACTGAAACCAACCTATCTAAACATTACAACGATTTCCATGATATAATCTCGTGTCGATATTGCGATGTATTTATTTCATTAAATAACGATAAATTCAATACACATTTAACAGAGTTTCACCATTATAAAGCGAATATCATGAAAAATTTCACGGATTCCTTATTTGAAGTCACAGAAAATGACAAAAATAACAACATCGTTATCTGTTGCCTTTGCGACGAAAACATCACGCTACTTATCAAATCCGTCGAGGATATTTTCGCACACTTCAATCAAATACATTCTGTATCATTAAAACGAATCAATCAACTAATAACGCAAAAACCAGTGTTGGAGGAATATGATGAGTTTTATCGCGAAATTAACGACGAGATACAAACAGACTTAAGCCATGAAATACCAAGTATGATCGCACCTGACGATGAAATGGAATTAGATGATTTAGAAGTGCATTTAAATTATTTAGATTCTGAGTTTACGCAAGATATTGACCCGCAACACATTGAAATCCTTTACGATTATTATTCGGATGAGTTGAGTGCAGGGAAACATAAATGCGAGTTTTGCAATGAGGATTTTGTTGTTGTGTCTGATTTGATGCATCATTTAAAAGATGCGCATCGCGTGAAATCAAATTTGAAGGAGACGAAATGTGACAAATGTAAAGAGATATTTTTTAATGAGATTACATTTATGGAACATTTTAACTCACATGAAAAATCAAATTCGATCAAATTGTACAATTGTAGCTGTGATAATAATAATAAAGTTATATGTAGCTTAGCGTATCGACATATTTTACAAACGCATTCGCTAGAATTACATAAATATGATGTACAAACAATAGGGCTAAAATGTCGATATTGCGAACAGCGATATTGGGAGCGAATTTTATTGAATGACCATGAAATTCAGATGCATTTCGAGGATAACTCAAACGATTTTCTTAAATGTTTCAAGTGTCTTACAGTATTTAGTAACCAGGTGAACTTTTTATTTTGAAATTGAACTAAATAAAATAATGATTGAAATATTTTTTAGAATTGCCTTAGTGAACACACCAAAATTTGCCACGAAGCCCTATTTACACACCTCACCTATAAATGTCTTCAATGCACCGTAGCATTTCCAAACATCGAATTAATTAGGAAACACTTCCGTTCGGAACACTCCAACCTAAAAGTATACGTGTGCCCAGTGCCAGATTGTCACAAAACTGTTCTGCGCATAAAATCACTCAAAAATCATCTCCGTATGCCGCACACAGCCAAAAAGAAATCAAATAAATGCGAATCTTGCGAGATCTGCGGGAAAGTATCGAAAAACCAACGATCTGCTACGATACACATGTTGATGAAACACCGCCGAGAAAAAGCTGGTTTTCAATGCAGATTATGCCGCGATCGTTTTCCTACCATTGAACTACGGTAAGATAATTACACAAAAGCGAGTTTTAGTGCTTATTCTTTATACTTTTAGCAAACTTCATTATGCAACCAAACATTCTGGAGAGTTCGCGTACTCTTGTTTGTTATGTGGTAAAGGATTTTTAAGCAAATCTGGCTTATATGGTCACAAAAAAATTCACCAGAAAAACGAATTTTATGTGTGTGAATATTGCAACAAACAATTTATTGTAGGTGAAGTGTAAGTACGTTATGGGTAAATTGGTAATTGGGGTGTTTTTTTTTAAGCGTAAAGATTCATATAATGAGCATTTGTTGATACATATTGGACCACGGCACCAGTGTCCACATTGCCAGAAAACGTTCACGCAACGTTCGAATCTTACTCGTCATGTTCGTATTCACACCGGGCAAAAACCGTACTCATGCAGTTATTGCGATAAGAAATTCAGTGATCAAGGATCTTGCAGGTATAGCAATACGGTTTTATTAACGAAAGCGAATAAATAGTTATAATGTTTAGATCTCATGAACGAGTACATACAAAAGCAGAGCACTGTGAGTGTTCGTATTGCGGGAAGAAATTTAGTAAATGGCAAAAATTAAAATACCATATAAAATTCCATACAGGCGAAGGTAACTATTCAAAATATTTAAGTTTATTTTTTTTTTGAATAACTTATTTGTATTTTAGGTTTGGTTGATTGTGAAGTGTGCGGCAAACAATTTTCGAACTCGTACTCATTAGGTGAACATAGAAAAATACATAATCAACAAACGTTAGTGATGTGCAATTGTGGTCGGGGTTTTAGCAGCGAGAAATATTTGCAAAGACATATGATTAATGTTCACGGTGACCCACAAAACACCACCAAATATTTGTGTCCTATTTGTTACAAACCACTATTACACAAATCATCATATTTAAGTCACATTATGACGCATGCGAATGTTAAACATATAAAAGTAAGTGTCAAATTTCATCAAATTAAACTTCATTATTCACACCCTACTAAACAATAGCGCCACTAGTCATACTAAAGATAACATAGAAAACTTTTATTTAGAATACTATATAGGCAAAAAAAGTAAGCACGTGACAAAAGACGCGGGAATCGAATTCGTTCGCATTCAACGCTGAGAGACATGTTAACCTTATGGCCAGAATCGGCGGCTCATTTATTTTGAGACATTACACTTGCATTTGTCGATGAAACAATGAAAAAAATGAATGTGTTAGGGGCAATAGAATAACCTTTATGCTATAGTGCTTATGAAATTACGAACATCTTTAATAAAGCTATATTTTCAAATTGAAAATGCATTTTATGTTAAATGCGCCTCTGCACATGCGCGACCATGCTCAATATGCTGCGTTTGTTTGGATTTTTACATTTTCTACAACGAAGCCAAACAAACGCAGCATATTGCGCATGGTCGCGCATGTGCAGAGGCGCATTTAACATAAAATGCATTTTCAATTTGAAAATATAGCTTTATTAAAGATGTTCGTAATTTCATAAGCACTATAGCATAAAGGTTATTCTATTGCCCCTAACACATTCATTTTTTTCATTGTTTCATCGACAAATGCAAGTGTAATGTCTCAAAATAAATGAGCCGCCGATTCTGGCCATAAGGTTAACATGTCTCTCAGCGTTGAAAGCGAACGAATTCGATCCCCGCGTCTTTTGTCACGTGCTTACTTTTTTTGCCTATTATACAAAACATTTATTTTATAATTTCTGAACCTATATATAAAAATACTTAAGAAATTTAAAAAAAAAAATTTCCAGTGCACATTATGTGATAAAGAATACCAAACTCGACGAACCGTTCGCAAACACCTAATAGAACAACACAACCTAACACCTACGAGTGACTTAAGCACCTATTTCAAAGAATTAACACCGCAAGAAGTTGGTTTAAACGTACCACCAGCAGCTGAAATGGCAACAGTAAACTGCAATGATTTGCTAGACGATGCAAGCGTATTACGAATTAACATTTCACAACTACAACCACTAGAAAAGACGGTCGAAATAACCGAGTTAGAAGGTAAACATAATGACGCTAATATCAAAGTGGAAGTTATTAGCGACGAAGATGATACTTCATTGATGAGTAGAATGAAAAGAAAAGAGAAAACACCTATTAAATATAGCTTAAATAAATGGAAGAAACAAATGATTATAGATGATTTTGAAACATCTAGCGATGATAGTGAGTAAGTATGATTACTAAACGCATTGACATTTCTAAGTTACGTTTATTTCGTTAAAGTTAACAATTATATTTAAACAACAGTTTTAATTTTGTTTGATAAACAATATATTTAATATACAATATTTACCTTACGTACAAAAACATATAGCAATACAATATAAAGTAGAATATATTATATAAACCGCCTATAATTAAAACGAACCTATTTGTAAAAAAAAGTTTAATAATAATATTACTCCTGTTCAATCTAAAAGAATTATAAATATTTATATATATATTATAATAAAATATATACTGTTATTAATATATTAATAATAAATAAGATGTATTTTTAGATGAATAAAAATATTTTCTTATTTTTGTTTATATCCAAAAATAAATCAAAAATTATTTGCTAACATAAGTTACGGAATACGAGCAATAATGAATGATTAATAAATAAAATGTATAGAGCGCGCTCTGCTGGGGATTAGATGTTAAAAATTGTACCTTTCTTCGTGGTGTAGGCACCGTTTCTTTACCGCTGTGGTCAACCTGGCACTCCTACTTATAGTATACAAGTTTACCTGTATGCCCCACCGACTTACCTGTGTTTTTGAGCCGCGCTTCAGCGGTCAGTTGCCGTGAACACACTACAAGAACAACACTGTGTCGTGTGTTAGTGAACGTTTTTTTTTTACAGTTTCTAAAACAAAAAAACAATTCTACAATAGTATTAACAATTATTAAACGTAAAATCAATTGAACGACTTTATAGTTAATTAAAATTGGACTAAAAGTTATGCGGCGTGTTTCGTTGGAATTTATATATTTCGTGTGTTTCTTTTAAAACTTGTGAACTATAACTCTTAAGGATTGAATTTGTTTGCGTTTTAGGTAAGCCAAAATCAACTGTTTTTTAATTATATATATTTTATTATATTAATTTCGAACTTTGTATGTTTCTACGTACATAATACGCATTTTTTTTTTACAATTCTCTACGATGTATTATTTGTTTTGGATTAATAATTGAATAATGAATTTAAAAAGAGTATAAATTACAAAAAACTAATGTGATTTTCTGTCTTAATTGTTATAGATATATTGTTTAAACAATTTCCATAATCAATAAATGACTGAAATATTATTAAAAAAAAGTTGTGTTTAAGAAATTAAAAGTAATTTATGTATGTACGAAATATCGTAAAATTGAACCGAATTTATGATTTCGAAAGAAGAAATGCAACAGTGAAATAATGCGGAAACAATAATAAAAAAAAACATATTATAAACTATATTCACAAATAATAAATACAAACATGTAATTAACAGCAACAATAAAAAGGAATAGTAGTTCTCATGAAATATTTCAATTATAAAATATTACGAAATGTAATTTAGGAATGTTTATAATCATTAACGCAATATTACATCAAAAGTAACTGTAACAGGTATCATTTAACCAGGCTCCCGCAGAATTATGTTAAACAAAAATTGATATAGTGTTCACACATTTAAATTTGTTTTAATAATTAACTAAAGTTTGTCAACATTTTTAAATGTTGCAAATATTTTTTATATCATTAGCATTTGTGAGAACTATTTGTTTTCTTGAAAAGAATACTCAAACATACATTTATTATTCTATGCGAATATTACTTAAAGTCTTACTGTAAATATTTCACACTTTTATGATGACATCTATGAGGAATTATTTTAAATAGTCCTACCAGATTTATTTTCTCGCATATATATTTATGTATTTAACAAATAAAGTATATTTAATCTGGTAATCTAATTTGATATTACGAATCAATTATATTTGAGTTAATTAGTAGTGAGTAAGAAATAAAAAGTTTTGAAACTTATCGACTCTAGGCACCTATAATTTTTCAATGACATTCCAATGTCTATTATAAGTTAGGCAGTGTTAAAAAACTATATTCAAACTGTTGAGACAATGGAGTATGAGTACGTAGAGTAATTCGAGGACATTGGCATACCAAAAAAAAAATCAGAAAACGTTTTACCATTTATGAGAAGTTCACTTTCAAATTTTTCCACCGTCTCTACAACACTGCTAAATTGTATGAGTTTCTTGTCTGAGATCTCTCTCGAGTATCGATTTCATAAGCGTAGCTACACTTTTCTTTCTTAAGATTAAAGATCTAATCTAAGTAAATCTGTAAGGGATATTTGGGGCAAAAAAGTAGATATATTAAGAGATAAATGGTTTTTGTTTATTGGTAATCGTTCACAGTGACGCCATTTTAAGTTTACGATCAAAATGAAAAATCGCCGTTAATGCACGATTTCGAATTTGATCGAACTTCGCTTCCGAAATATTTTCTCTTAGCGACCACGGTCGACTATAATTAAAAACGAAAAGAAACAGGAAATCGGTGCGAAACAAGTTTTTGAGTTTTTCGTTTCCTACAATATTTTCTGGTTGTTAATTCACTAAACATAACCGAATAGATATTTCATCAAATTGACACAGCAAGAAAGTTGCTGCCATAATACTATTTTGCAATAAAACTATTTTGTTTTGAGTGAACAATGTCTAATTTAAGAGTCTTATTTCTTTAACCGGATGGTAAACGTTACTGATTGATTCTAGCAATTGAATAGTAAAGAAAATGGAAAGTTCATAAATTATTATTTAATTCAGAGATTACATATTGGCGTAGCCATTGCTTGTTTAGTTCAAATCACTAATAAATATACCGTGTACTAAAAAAACTTACAATCATGCATAAAATTGTGTTTAATAAAATAATAATTATAGAGAAAACAAATGTTTGAATCTTTAGAATCTTCATTAGATTAAAGTACATATAAAAATGATGATATGCATTACTTGAGTTTGAACTAGTTCCGTGGCTATCTCAATGGGGAAAATACCTGCATTTCTCTACTTCCGGTTTATATACAATAAAAAAAAAAACTCACATGCATCGTTGTTAGTCTCTGATTATACACAATATGGTGATTCGACAGAAATTTGAACAAATAACATGTCATAAATGAAACCGCTAACGGTTATTATGCGATTGCGTTGTTTTTCTGTTCAATTGTTCACAAAAAAAACTATAACATAATATATGCGGCATAGTTTTAAACAGAAGCTCAACAATTTCGAAAAAATCATTGTTCACTTTCTAGAATACTATAACGAAATTTTTTAAGCCTTGGTCATTGCCCTATCGATAAGATAAAAAAAGGAAATAATTCAAACGGCATTCCTAGTAAAAGTTTCACTTAAAAATACGTCCCTTTCAAACCAAAAATAGCAATAACGTCTTCCGCAATGCTCTTACTGTTGATGATGGCAAAAGAAAGTCTAGTTTTTTTCTTGCAAATACGACACATGTATATTTAAAAATAAAAAAATTTTTAGTTGCATTTTGTTCTTCTTTTAATTAGTTTTAAAAAATCTAGTAGGGTAAAACGACCAGTTTTGGCACAGTTAAGAAAATTCTCTACTCTTTTGAGGATTAAAAAAAATATGGATAATATATTTATATAATAATTGAAAATTTTTAAAGTTTAAGTGTTTTATAAAGTTAAAAAAAAAAAATTTAATTGTTTATTGATGTTTTAGGTAATTTTGTTCACAATTTATAATTCGATGTTAAAATGCCAGTTTTGGCACGGTGGTTGCCTTTAAGAGAACAGTCCTTTCTAGTAGTAGCACGGCATTGCTAGTAAAAGTTTCACTTAAAAATACGTCCCTTTCAAACCAAAAATAGCAATAACGTCTTCCACAATGCTCTTACTGTTGATGATGGCAAAAGAAAGTCTAGTTTTTTTCTTGCAAATACGACACATGTATATTTAAAAATAAAAAATTTTTTAGTTGCATTTTGTTCGGTAATTGATAAATATTGTTGGAAAAGAGAAAGGTGTACATATCCATGGGTAGATGATGAGAAGATGAGCAGATTGTTCGAATGACGTAATCATCTGGTGATAGGATGAAATGACCCTGGCCTATGCAACCGAATCTGATCATTGTGAATGTGAAAGGTGATTGGTGACTGAATTACACGGATTTAATCCTGCAATTGCATTGTGCATGAACTATAACAAATATATAAAAAAAATTATTAAATATTTTGATTAACAAAGTTAAAAGGGCATTGATCTGTGGCAAAACGACCGGTTATATGAAATAATATAAATGGTAATTTCACGACAATCTCACACGGTTTTCTTGTAAAAGTTAATTTTAATACAATGTTTAACGATTTTAATTAGCAGATCTAGACAATGGGCAAATGAATAGTGTAATAGATATTACTTTGATAGATTGCCTATTCATACATTTGTTTATAATCGTATGTTGTAATGTTTTATAATTAAAAAAAAAATACAACAATACATTTACCAATAATAAACGCATTTATTAATAAATATTTCAACATTCAATTATTTCATATTAAATGTGTAGCAGTGTTAAAAATCCACCCAATCACGGTAACCGGATGCAACCAACAAAAATGGACCAAGACGCGTGAATAACCGCATAATATAATTTAGAGAATAATATGTGTATAAAACAGGTATTTAAATATTCTGTACACGAAGTGGGTTCTATATTTTAAGTGAAATTAAGGTCTCTGGGTCGAATTCTGCACGGAGGCAACCATAAGATACGTCACTACCTGATGGCGTTGTAACAAAACGGCAATGCAATATAAATCAGTAAAGACGTATTTTGTAATAACAATTGCTTGTATAATTATTTTTAAATGCGTGTGGTGAAAACGCAATTAATACTAATGCATATTTTATTGCATTTTAATATTGATTAGAATAATGTGATCATGAAATTAACGTTTTTATTTGAGTAGGAGTTCGCAAAGGATGTATTTAAATTACGCCTTAAAAACTGATATTTTCTCACGTGTCCATAAAATATGCATAAAACGGACATAGAGTATTAAGCCTGATTTTTAGCTATGCAATAGTGCTTTATGTCTCTTGGTAAATATTTGTTTAATTATATATTGTACATTTTTTTTTGTAAGATATTATAATTATGTCTTTATTCGATTTGGGAATGTTTATGGGTGTTCATGGTCACGCGGATACATGATACATGTAACAATTATTCCCATCTATAATTAGCGTTTTTGGGAAAGTGAATTTAAAATAATGATTACGGCATTCCGTCGCCGCGGTACCAAGTCGTCTCAAATCGGAACATGGTGCCAATTCGGAACGCAAATTTCAATTTGTTCTCAACGTCATTTAAGACGAAGATTAGCCTATTTATAACAAACAAGTAGAGCGAAATATTGCACATGATGCTTAAAATAATTTAACAAATATGGCTCGGTTATAACAACTGTAATAATATTAGTATTTGGCATATATGTAAGAAAAAAAGTATTGTCACTCATATATAGACAACAGCACGTGATGCTTATATTTATTAATGAATTCCTAACTGTATATTATTGCTCAATAAACAAATATGGAGGTTGCCATAGCAACCCACAGTTATATTACGTACAGATTTATAAATATGTATGCGACGAACACGTATACCAATTATACTAAATGATTAAAGAGTTTTGATAAAACGAAATGACTTCCGACATTTGTCCTGACGTCTCATTGAAATCTCTAATGCAGTCATATATATAAAATAAATATACGCTTCATTAAATATTGACGTCATTTTTTATTTATTATTATAAAAAAAAGCAGTTTATAACGACAATTAAAATATGGCAAATTAGCCCGGATATATTTGCTATGGAACTCTCTAAAAATCGAGTAACCATTAAGTTGTTTATCAAATATTTTCATCAAATTGATTCGTTATAAACTTTATATATATATATAGAAAAAAAAAAAGAACTTTCACTTATGTATGTATATAATTTTGAACCACGAAAACACTAATATTTCAAAACGATTTTCGTAAATGAAACTATAGTTACTTTTAAGTTGAATACGAAAAACAAAAAACCTTGAAAATGAAATGGCTGGTTTTTTAAACAAATACCTGTAATTAGATAGACATTTCCATTAAATAGACAATTAATATGAACCATGAACTGTGATCCAGTGTTTGAAACATGTGTGATGGTGCGAGGTAACATAAAAAAATTGCGTTGTTTGTTGATTTGAGCATATGTATATTTAGAAAATGGAGTTGACCTTCGTGATATTGAGGGAAAAAAAAGGTGGAGTCATTTTCGAAATATTCCACATTGGAATGCTACAGATAAACTATTGACTATTGTCGTGTGGGACTCCAACTAGATTCTAATACGTTTACGAGTAGGTGATCTCCTTTTATAGTTGACTAGAAATAAACAGGTGAATTTTATATATGCTTAAGTAATCGTTAATAATAATCTAACAAATGTCAACAAGCTTTAATAGATTCTGTTAGATTAACAAAAGATTATTCTATGTCGTTGGAGAGCAAAACTAAAATAAGTAACAGATTGTTTTTAAAATAACAGTTTTAATATTTAATAAATGCTTCTAAGAATACTACAGATTGTATTTGTTTTATAATTTGGGTACAAAGTTAAATAAAAAAAATGTTATGGTCTGTAAATCTAAAAGAGTGACGACCTTTAAGATTGTGCGTTTGTATGGTACGACAACCCTGTACGAGTTGATGAAAATTTATGGGACAATACCCCCCTAGATAGAAAAAGACTTAAGAAAACACATGACTTGAATCATACGGTTCATTTCACAGGTGACCTCGATTTTCAACGCATTGAGAGTGCGGTTCAGACACCGGCACAGCGTTCCAATCGACAGGTAAAAAAAGAAACAAACGTAAAAACAACTTTTTTTTATTTTATTAAAAATTCGTTTTTTTACAAGCACCCCCCCCCCCCAATCGAATTTCTTACACCCGAAATTCCGTAACCCATATATTTCTCTTAACTCTCCGAATCAACGTAATTAAAATTTTATTATTTATTTTTTTTTATATATATTGTCATTTTTTACCAGAGGCGTTTGCATCACTTTTTACGATAAGCGTTTTTTTTTTATAATCTAAAAAGCTTTTACCAGTTTTTCTTGTTGCCAATTTTGATTTGTTTTCTTTTCAACTAGCCTAAATATTTTTGCTGATTCATACACATAGACAATTAGTATGTTTTCTAGTAATTTTCTAGTAACCCAATAATGATACGAAAGCCTGCATTTCAATAGAATAAATAATAGCATATATTTCGCATACAATACACATATTTCTAAGCAAGTAAAAGGGGCATAAACAATTGCTTCTGTGATCACAAACTGAGAGAATGAGTACAGTGAATATTCACTTGTCAGCTTGTAATACTTACACAGAAACAAATACCACGATGATAAAAGTTCGTTATAGCACCGACACCCGTATGGTTGCGGCTGCGATCTACAGCTCAACATTGAAACCTGCTTTACAGCATTGCTTTTTTATTTCTTTGAACTGAAACATGTGATTTTTCTTTATAATCATGTCTTTCTTTTAACTTATATAGACTACAACGAACACATTCAGACAATCAATAAATATGTTTATTTATAAAAAATAGTCATAATACAAATTTTAAATTAATTTACATAGGAGATATTTAAATTATATTAAGAGAAATTCAAAAAATGTTAATTGTAATTATTTTTTTAGTAGCTAAATATATTTAAATAAATCCTTATCATTTTTATTGCTAGAAAGTAAAAAAAAGCACTGATTAAATGGGTATTTTAATGAGAATCATAAATTCAAAATATGTCAATTCTTCTTTTAATTAGTTTTAAAAAATCTAGTATATGAAAACAATAATATAATATTTAATTTTTATGTTTCAGAATTAGCATCTCAATCCTGGTGTAAAGATCCCGTGCCATAAGTCAACTAAATAGTGAAATGGGAATAATTTTAAATAATGTGCAATTAATCTAAAAGATGGCCCTCAAAATGCGTAAAGACATTAAAAAATCATCGTACTATGTCTGGTTCTTGGGCGCGAAAGAAAGCAAAGGTCTTCGGGGAAAAGACTTCATCTTACCCGTCATCGACCATTTAGTGCAACGCGAAAAAGATATCGAACCATTCAAAGTCACCCTACAAATCTCCCATAAAGGATTAAAGATAATCCAAACTGTTTTATCAACAAATCCAAAAACGGCCAAGCCGAAAAACGAAACGATTAAACACTTTATACCACACAATACTATTACTTGTGTGTACCAAGATGAGGACATGGTTAGTTGTATTTTATTGTTATTTAACCCAGTCACAAAATGTCCGCTACACGTACATGTTTATCGTTGCGATAGTATAGAGACCGCCACTCTCCTGAAGGGGCAATTGGAAATTTTAATCGAACGCCCTGAGAACCAGAAAAAGTTCCTGGAGTTGGAAGCGCGAACGAAGCAAGTGAAAGAGAAAAAGAAATTCGATTCGTCGCTTGGTTCGGACACTGGTACATCGACTCGTGAGTCGGAATCTAGTGAAGAAAGATACCCGAATGGGGAGAGTAAAATAACGACTTTATATGATTCGTTGGCAGCGGAATTAAGGCAAAAGCTTGGAAAGAATGAGTCTCCTATTTTGTTACCTCCTCGAGATTATGATACAGTGCATCGACAGAAAGGCAATTTACAGGGTATTGATTTGAGGAGGTGTTTGAATACGAATATTGTTGGCTCCAATGCCAAAGGCGGTAGGAAGATTGAGAGTAGCGGGGGCAGTTCTGGCATTGGGAGTGACCATGCACCTTCGCCGGACAGTCCGGAGTCACCGGAGCGGTTTAACATGATGGATAACCAGTCTACTAGTGGTAAGTTTCGTATTTTTTAATATTTACCTTTTGATCTTCCCTGAATAACATCTCTGTGTGTGTGTAAGTCTGTGTGTGTGTGTGTGTGTGTGTATATGGATTTTTTTTATATACTCTTAGTTTTATTGTTATATATTATTATACAATAATAAATATTTGTTTATAAGAAAATATAGTTCTTTAATGAAAAGGTAATATATTGTGCGGTGACGTAAAGTGTGAAATATTTTTATGGTTTTAAAGATATACGTTTAAAAAATACGTGTTTACTTGTTCGGATGGGATGGGCCCAAGGTGTTGCTTAAGATATATGCAAATGAAATTTGGAAATTCTTTAAGTCACTCATACACACACACATATTTTTAAAACCAAAACATTGTCATTTATAAAGAATAAAAAAGTTTTAACGCATAATATTATCACATGTTGAGAAAAAAAGTACATTTTTTAAACTAATAAATTAAACAAATATGTATTTAAATAAAATATATTGTTATTGTTTATAAAAGATTTTTTGAATAAATTACACAGTTTAAATATTATATCAATAGTTTATTTCATATTTATTAATACATGCACACTTACAGATAAACATACATATATATACTCGTATACTAACATAATGAGGCGAAGATCAGGATTAGTCCCGGACTGCATCCTTAGATTAAATGTACTTGGAGTGATAAACATGGGCACCGGGACATTCTGAAATCGAAGGAAACAGAGAAGGACCATTTATAAGGCCCGCACCCGCTTGTGAAATAGCAACCGAATGAATCAAGCAGGAAATCAAATCTTTGCTCTGATAATGGCATAAAACGTACCTGGAAGGAGTCACCAGGCCTAGTTCCTAACGGAACTCATAATCGGGCACCATGGACTAAGGCATACCCCTTGCCATTTTTTCATTTTTCTGAATATTTCGTAAGATTAACCTTGACATTTTTAAATTTTTCTGAATACTTCATTATCATATAGTGTTATTATAAATATCTTCATATTTGTATTGTATTGTTATATATTTATTAATAAAATTATAAATAAATATTTTAATGGTATTATTTAGACAAACATTCCCTTTCCTAATTGTTTTTTCAGGATAAATAATCAAGATATATTTCAGGATAAATAAACAATTTCAAAATTGTGTAAAATTTTAATTAAAATTTTAGGTTAATTCTAACCTCAAAATGTTTAATTAAAATTTTGAGGTTAGATTTAACCTAAAAATTTTAATTAGCATTTGTAAGCTGAAATGGTCAAATAAATTTCAAAACGGTGTAAAAATTTAATTAAAATTTTTAGGTTAATTCTAACCTCAAAATTTTTAATTAAAATTTTGAGGTTAGATTTAACCTAAAAATTTTAATTAGCATTTGTAAGCTGAAATGGTCAAATAAATTTCAAAACGGTGTAAAAATTTAATTAAAATTTTTAGGTTAATTCTAACCTCAAAATTTTTAATTAAAATTTTGAGGTTAGATTTAACCTAAAAATTTTAATTAGCATTTGTAAGCTGAAATGGTCAAATAAATTTCAAAACGGTGTAAAAATTTAATTAAAATTTTTAGGTTAATTCTAACCTCAAATTTTTTTTGAGGTTAGAATTAACCTAAAAATTTTAATTAGCAATTTCGAGATTTTTTTTGATCAAATGGTTAAATAAATTTCAAAGCGGTGCAAAAATTTAATTAAAATTTTTAGGTTAATTCTAACCTCAAAATTTTTTTGAGGTTAGAATTAACCTAAAAATTTTAATTAGCAATTTCGAGATTTTTTTTGACGAAATGGTCAAAAAAATTTCAAAACGGTGTAAAAATTTAATTAAAATTTTTAGGTTAATTCTAACCTCAAAAAAATTTTGAGGTTAGAATTAACCTAAAAATTTTAATTAGCAATTTCGAGATTTTTCTTGACCAAATGGTCAAAATTTTTTGAAAAAGGTGTGAAATTTTAATTAAAATTTTTAGGTTAATTCTAACCTCAAAATTTTTAATTAAAATTTTGAGGTTAGATTTAACCTAAAAATTTTAATTAGCATTTGTAAGCTGAAATGGTCAAATAAATTTGAAAAAGGTGGGAAATTTTAATTAAAATTTTTAGGTTAAATCTAACCTCAAAATTTTAATTAACTTTTTCAAATTTTGGGGAGTTCAAGGAGTTTTAAGGTAAAATAAAATAATGTAGGTATATTTTTATTTTTTTTATTTAAAACTAAGTAAATTAAATACAAAAATCATTGTTACACGCACAATTATTTATAAATTTAGTTCAAATATATGAATCATTTATTATTTATAACAATATCAACTTACAACAATAACATATATTATAAAACAATTATATACAATATAAAAATAATACTTATTACTGTAATAAATAAATTATAATAGAAATAAACAATTAGTTTAGTAATAAAAGTGTTTCATTTACCAATAACAACATATAACAATTAAATAAATGATATATTTAACAAAAGATGACAATAATATAATAAATCATATTTGTTATTATCTGTATAAAGGGGAGGAATGGGCGTTGAGCTTAAGATTGTGGGATGGGGCATTGATCTTCGAGCTGCCGATGGAAATTCTGAAATAGGAAATAAAATTAATTAGTTTAATTTGTTTAAATTAAAATCACATACGTAATAAATAAACTATTTAAACAATACTTACAATTTTATTGTCTTCATTCATTCCTCATAGTCTTCTAGAACCAAGAGGATTGTAGAGTGTTAATTCCTCCAGAAGTTGATGAAGATGTCTTCTGATTGGAGGATGCGGCACTGATCATTGAACTGCCGATGGAATGTAGATTCCTCCAAAAGTTGATGAAGATGTCTTCTGATTGAGGGATGGGGCACTGATCTTTAAACTGCCGATGGACTTCATTTTCTGAAATAAATAAATAAAATATATCAGTTTAACTATCTAAGTTTAAAGTATATTTGTTTAAATTGTAAATTCTCATACGTAATAAATAAAGTATTTAAATAATACTTACAATTTTATTGTCTTCTTTTATTCCTCAAAGTCTTCTAGAACCTAGAGGACTGTAGAGTGTTGAATCCTCTAGAAGGTTATGAAGATGACTGATCATTAAACTGCCGATAGACTGCAATTCTATGTAGATTCCTCGAGAAGATGATGAAGATGTCTTCTGATTGAGAGATGACTGATCTTTGAACTGTCGATGTACTACAATAGACTGTAATTTCTGAAATAAGAAAATAAAATTAATGAGTTTAAATAATTAAGATGTTATCTGATTGGGGGATCAAATGTTGATTTAAAAAAGTGCTTCTAAGAGCACATATTATTTAAATATGAAATGTACATAAATAAGTATATATATATAGTGAAATACCAAACGAAACTAAATGAACAGACGTTTTAAAATGTCTTACAAATATAGTAACAATACCAAAATGC
The DNA here is from genome assembly GCA_944738965.1 of Nebria brevicollis. NCBI lineage: Eukaryota > Metazoa > Arthropoda > Insecta > Coleoptera > Carabidae > Nebria > Nebria brevicollis. The sequence continues at coordinate 7,243,068 of OX122909.1, forward strand.
GAAACATCCGTTTTCATACGTGAATAGATTTAAAAGAATCAACCGTAATTCGCTTTGAAACATTCCATTCATACGTATATCCCAATTATACTTATAAGAACCTTGTAATGAATTTAATTAAAATTATTATTCGATATTTATAACATTTTATTTATGATTTATATACATACATACTTAAATTTTTTTAACAATTGTATTTAACTGCATGTATATGTATTATTACTTATATGCTCAATAGTATCACCTTGACATCAATATACATATATGTATAGATAATATATATTAGAGGTGTGATGATGGAATATTTGATTCTAATGATAGTATCACACTTTCTAAAAAGAATGTTATCGGAAAATCAGCTACAGACGTTTCTATACGATTATTTATGTTAAACAAATAAGAATAATACTTTACTAATGTTTAAATATACGTAAGTAGGAAGTTGACAATATTGTCTTGATCAATATGGCATTTATTTATATTTACAGTGTAAATCGAAGAGAAAATTGTATTTATTGATTTGTAACAGAAGATTATGTTGCATTTCCGCGTTAGTATGATGAAATTCTATACTTATTTATAATTCTGTAAGATGCTATACATTTTTATTTTAATATGTGATAGATTTTTAAAGTTTAAGTATTAATTTTAAGCTGATCTTTTAAATTGTTTCGACAACAAAAATCTAACATGACATCAGTGAAAGTAAAAGTTGCGAGCTATGGAAGATGAGGGTGCAGCTTGGATAATCCATTGTGTTAAAGACATAAAAATTAAATTAAAAAAAAAAAATACTTTGGCAAATAGAAATCGCACACTTGTGCGAAAATTTTAATGTCACTGCTTTTCTATACTTTGCTCAAAATCGTGTCAAGTATTTTGTAAATAACTGTTAGATACATGAATAAATAAAGGAACAAACATTTAAAATTTTATTAATGACTCAATACATTTTAGAGCTAATAGAAATTGTAAGGATAGGAAAATGGTTTAGGGTTGCGTTTGCTATTGGAGTATTTGATACTTTCGCAAAGCAAATGTGGCATGTGAAACTGTATTTGATGATTTCTTTACACAACAAAATAAAACAGGTACAAAGAGAAATAGTTAATAAATAAAGAGAGAAAGCACACACACTATAAACAGTGTGCGCTTAGATCATTCGATCTATTAAATTCATCTTATATGTATGGACAGATTCGCTAAACTTTCACAAAAATTCTTGTTTTCTAACATGTTTAGAACAAAATACTCAAAATTCGAGATACTATTGTTTCTCAAAGAATTCACTCCTAAAAACCTCATTTACGAATACCATCAATAATATTACCATATAAACCAAAGATAAAAACATAACATTTGACATCAATTTTGCGCCGGGTCAAATCGGAACAAATTTCTCCTACATATGTAGACAAAACTCGTAATATTACAACTTACAGAAGCATATAGTCATTTAATATATAAAATAAACAATGATGCAAATTCGCATTTTATAACTTTAGCAACTATTTTCTTGACCTAGTGTCACAGATTTTTTATTATTTCATTATAAGTTTATTATTTATATTATTATTTCATGTATGCACACATTATATTAATTAAATTTTATTACTAAATGGGGAAAGGATTTAAATAAATCGTATTTTATTTATTATTTTATATAAGTGCGCAAAAACATAACTAATATTCTTAAATAATATTGAATCACATAATTCATAAAACTCGTTTGAAATGCGATAAAATTAATAACTTTCAATTAATTTGTTGTAAATAACTATATAAAATATAGGGCAACTAGTTTTTTTTTATTATAACGAATTAAAATTTTTCCCGTTAGGGAAAAGTCGGCCCTGATATCGCGAAAGCGTTTTCAACCAATTATGATCAACATTTACTTTTATCAAATCAATTAATATCGATAATAAATATATGCTAGTATGTCAAATACATTTCAAAGTGAATTAAATATATATTAATTAAATAACAAACTCGTATGGATCTATAATTACTAATCATTTCTAAATGATTATCAATATTTCGAAATCACTTTCGCTCATATATGTCCATACATTTTTCGCGAAAATCCTTACATAAGTTATTTTGGTTCCACCACGAAATGCGCTGCTACATCTATATATTATTCATTAGTTCTTCATTTTATTGCCAGATCTACACATTAGCTTGAATCGCTGTATATTGTATATAAATCTCGAATATTTTACAAACTTTAATAAATTACATATAATATCCATACTTAGATATATAAATTCCATCTTGACGTATCTTCATACCGGTTATACGAATGTTGATAGCCAACAATCCGGTTGGTAATGTTCTAGTTATAAAAGCGCGAGCATTTCTATGTATGTATACGCATTTATGTATATGCAAGCGCAGTTGGCTTTATTATCGCCAAGTTCAAGTTATTTTATAACTAGGAGCGAGGTCGAAAAAAGGCACACTTGCATTTTTTTACATCTCGGATTACTCGTAAAAGTAGCGCATAATATTGTCTCAGTAGCGTGCCTCAAACATAAATCATAATTTAAGTACGCTTACGATATTCAGATGAGCGTGCTAGAATAGGGCGTGTTTAAATTGACTAGTGCAATTTTATAACGAATACCTCTTGGATATCATGAAATAAGTTCACATCGTCGTTTTTAAATAGCTCATTATAATGTGAATATCATATACATTAACAAGTAAACGCAGTGGAAGGGTAACGTTTAATATTATATGTTGAGAACAGGAAGAAATTCTTCTCAACAAATAGAAGAAGAAAAGATTGTTTTAATTATATATTAGAGATGTTTATGCTTTCAGTACATGCAACTATGCATCGGTTTTAAGTGGGGGAAGGGTATGATTAAGGCACGGTGCAGTTGAACAAATTTAGGTCACTTTTTATTTAAAAAGGTCAACCAAGAAGATTTTATTTTATAAAGAAATTATATTATATATAAAAAATCATTGAAATTAAAGTTTAGATTACATTTAATATAACTTCCGGTCCTATAGACCATTTAAAAAAAATTGATTCGGTTTGTCGGTGACTAAAACACGTTTTGTATCGGACAGGGTTCTTTATTCGGTCATAAATACGTATATGGGCACACGTTTATATGAATACGTATAAGTGTAGCACGCAAGTATTATATCTATGCCCCTAGGGGCATACTCAGGTCGGGCTCTGCCCCCACATGGAATGCGGAACAGGTGTTGTATTATGCCAACACAAAGGGTGATGGTCTTTATTTAAAAAATAATTCGATTTGTTTACTAAATAAATATTTATATATGCAAGGACAATAATACTTTCATACATTTATGATTTCCTGCGTGGTTATTACGTTTTTTTTGTCAAATAGTTAAGATTTCTAGAGAACTTTACTGTAAATGTCAAACGTAAATATAATGGTTGACTGATTCGACGGTTTTTTTATTTATTTTTTTGTCGATCAAGGTGAAGTAATCACATTATTTTGTAAAGTAAAAAGTTTTTGTGTAATAGTAAACCGTTATAAAATAATTGGATTGTTTTCTGGATGTATGAACTATTTAAATAATAATAAAACATTTCTTTTGAAATTCTCATGAGACACAAACATTTCAATGAGTATTCTGTTCAAAAATAAGATTAATTACAAAATTAAAAGCAGCGTGTAATTTTCATTTGTTTATATTATATAAAAAAAATTTAAAAGATCTATAGATCTACTAGATACATATAGCGCAAGAATTGAAAATATTCTGCGAATTCAAAATAAATCATAAATCATATTGTGTGGGAAATAATTAAATATTTAATTTATTTTGTTGATATTAAATAGAAACAATGAATACACCTATGCGCAGTGTGCAGTGTCTTTTTAAGACATCTTGGTTAACTGTTATATAGTGCCTTCGAGCAGTTTACGGTTCATTTTGGAAACTGAAAATATTTTTCGAGTTCCTGTAAAGAGGCTATGAAACCATGGCACACTTGACTTAATGTAGGTTTATTGTATATATTTTACATTTATCGAATTTCTACCGCCGAAGTGTTATTACATAAATTTATTTTTATTGATTGGTATTTTAATATAAACATTCACTCATTGATTTTTAAAAGGATTTTTCGTCCTCAATCATATTAATAATTAAATGTTAATAATATACTTGCATCTATGGATACTTAAGTTTGTTTTTTTTAAAAATAATATAACTGTAATCTTCCGATTTTTTTGTCATCAAATGACTCGTAACTTTATACTTTTATTTTTTTAATTGCAACGTATAAAATTATTTAAATGTCAAGAGGAAGTTAAATTAACATTTAGAAAAACTATTTGAAATTTACGCGTAATGGTTTAAGTCACAGTTTTTGTTTGTTTGTAATATATAAGAACACTGATAGTTGTGGTGTTTCTGGGGTAAGATACCAGATCTGGGATGGTACGAATTGGGGTGACACCGTTTATGGTAGATATAGAACGATAGTTGAATAATATGTAATGCAGTTATTAAATTAACATTAAATATATGACATTCACATTAAATATATGACATTCACCAAAAATGAACACTTAGAGTCTAATTTTATTTTCCTCATCATGGCATTTCATACTTCATCAGATTAAATCACCATATCACTAACTAATTGGCGCACTAGCTATAAAAATCTCAGAAATCTATATAATGTAAATGAATAAATTACGATAGACATCTTGAGATGTGTAAAACTAACAAAAATAAAAGAAATACGTTAGCAGTTGCATGCTATATTATGATACGTACTTCCTTATTACATTTATGAACTCGCCTTATAACTTGTTACTATGATTCGCATATTTCATACACGTTCACAAAAATGCTTAAACTATTATTTTTTATATATATCTAAATATGCAAATAATTAACAAATAAAATTATTGTTTCAGACGAAGAATGGAATGCAGAACCAAACGACTCAACTCTCTATCTTATGCATGGGGCATCAGACATGATCCTACCCCGTGCGTCTCGCCACGCAGACCCAGTCAAATTCAGTCCCGAGCCCCCCAAGTCACCTGACTTCCGACCTGAATCACGCGAAGCCCGTTTTGACCGATACCCCGAAGCTGAACCACAAAAATATCAGGACAAGTCTACGAAAGAAGCTATCAACAATAAATACCAAGACCCTTCTAAACGGTACGACCGCTACGATAGTGGATTAGAAAAAGATATTCCGTACGTTGAAAACCCGAAATACCACGCGAGATACCACGAAGAACCACAAAAGTATCCTACAAAGTACGATAGCGAACCCCGCCGAGCTGAGAATGGGTCTAAACGCAACTCAAGGTACCATGATTTCGAAAATGAAGAATTTCGAGAGGGACGAACAAAAGAAGAAACTTTAAGACCAAGGAGTAAATATATTACTGAGGAAACTAGATATTATCAAGAGCCTGATAGGACTAGTCGTAAATATGAGGAACTTCATACGCATGATAGGTCCAGGTATTACGATTCAGAACCCCGCGACAAACAACGCTCTAAATTCCAGGAAGAGCAAAAATATTTTGAATATCCAGATGATAAAACACGACAAGACTTTTATGAACAAAAACCTAAATATATTCCTGAAGAACGTTTTTATCAAGACTCAAAAACTTTAGACAAAAACTGCAAACTGAAATACAACCCTGACGATCCCAGATATTACTCGGACAGTAGACATTCTGGGAAATCCAATCGTTCTAAATTCTCTGAAGAAGATCCAAGAAGTAAATACACCCAAGATGAACTATCTAGAGCAAAATACATACAGGAAGAAATATCTAGATCAAAATATCAACAAGAAGGATCTAAATATGTTCCTGAAGATGTCTCCAGATCCAAGTATCTACCAGATGAAGCACATAGGTCTAGACAGGAAGAAATTTCGAGAACAAAATATACCCAGGATGAAGTTACTAGAGCTAAATATCTCCAAGAAGAAATTTCCAGATCAAAATATTCTCAAGAAGGTTCTAAATATCTTCCAGACGAAGCAACAAGATCAAAATATATTTCAGAAGAAATACCCAGACCAAAATATACTCAAGAAGAAATAGCTAGAGCAAAATATCTTCAAGAAGAAGTTTCAAGATCCAAATATCCTCAAGAAGGATCTAAATACCTTTCAGAAGCATCGAGAAATAAATATCAACCAGAAGGATCTAAATATATACCTGATGACGTTTCTAAATCTAAATATGCTCAAGAAGAAATTCATAGACCCAAATTTCCCCAAGATGAAAGATCTAAATATATTCAAGAAGATATTCAACGATCTAAATACCCTCAAGATGAATTAAGATCCAAATACCACCAAGAAGATCTATCTCACGCAAAATACGCAGATGACTTTTTTGATGATGTTTCAGATCCTAGAAGGCGGCCAGAAGACAGACAAAGATCACCAACTCCTCCAGAAAGTAATGTATCTCCACGAGATCGTTTTAAAGATGCAAAAGAAAAATTCTTGCTTCTCGAAAAAGACAGGCAAGAAGAAGAAGAGAGGTTGCGTAGAGAACTACAGAATCCGGTGCCAATATTGCCAAATATGAAAGATAAAACATTTCTAAAACGACACGAAAGTATGGTACACCCAAAAGATCGGTATGTAGATGACCGAAGATATGAGCAAGACAGTCGTTACCAACCTCAACCAGCACCAAGAACAATCATGGAGGAAGAAGTTAGATTTCGACGAGAAGTGCCTTTAGATCGTTATAGAAGTCCTGATAGGTATGAGAAAAATCGAAGATCATTATTTACACAAATTGAAGAAGAGCATAAGAAGAATTCGAATGAAATTGCAAAAGAACTCAAGAGGAGATCATATATGGAGAATACTTTCGAAAAGGACTATTATCATGATAAAACATATCACGACGCCCCGGAAGGGAAGAGGTATCCTCCAGGTGTGGATAGAGAAGGTTATGCCTTCTCTAAATCCAATGCTGAATTGGATAAAGTTGGGGAGAAATATCCTAAAAATCAGAAATTGAAACAACCAGCTGGATATAGGCACAGTTATGCTGAACCTAAACTTTCGTTGGAGAAAATGGCAAAAAAGCACTATCCAGATTTGGTCCACAGGACCAATAGTTCTGTATCTAATTCAGGTCGGGTCGGAATTGCTAGTGTAAACCCGTATTAGATTTCTATTATATCGGATCTATCGATATAATTTGAGATATATTTAGGAAGTTAAGGGCCTTAGATAGCCAGACAATTTGATATTATAAAAATAATACTCTCATCCATAGTTAAACGCATCAAATTAAAAAATGGCTCTCATAATAATTGCTACTAAAATTCGACTAAAATGATATTTTAAATTATATACTTATTTTGCAATTGTAAATAAAAATAATTATTACTTACATTTACGTCTAGAGTTTAATAATAAACATTTAAGTTTTAATTTGTCTAAATAGTATATGTATATAAAATATTTAATTAACTATAATTCAAGTCATATTCTATTTTAGGAAATATATAATAAAGTATCTAATTTGATATTAAATATCGTAAATATATATTATATAGAGACATAAACATTTTAAACAATCTAAAATAGTAATTAAATAAATATTTATTTAATAGTTTTAATTTAATATGTAAAAAAATATTTCTAAATTTAGTAATATTGCCCTAAATATTGATTTTATTTTAGCTATAATTGATTTACATTTATACTATAAGCGCTATAATATTAGTTATATTAATATAATAAACCTATAGTGTTATAGATTTTCTATATAATATACAGAATAGTACCATAAGATATTGCTACTTATATATGAATATGTTTAATAGAAAAACATTCAAATTTAATAAATCTTCAACTATATTTGTATTATAGAAAAACAGTACAAGTTACTGGAAATATTTTGCAGAAGTTGCCAATGCAAAACGCAATCATGACAATAGAAACTGCCAATATGTTTTGACTATTTTTATACATTACACTTAAATCGACATTAAATGTCAAAAATATATACTAACAAGTGCCTTATAAACAAAATATTATTATAAAGATTTTTATTAGCGTAGATATTTAAACAAATTGACAAACATTATTTGATTATTTTGTATAAAAGTTTTTATCATATTTTTTAAGTGAAACATTAATAATTAACAACTATTTTATAAGAAAATTGTATTTTGTAAAAATGTATTTGTTGATAAATTTTGGTTGCATGACTTAAATACATTATTTGGGATTAATATTTGTTTTTTTATTCGTATCCTTAAGGGAAAATATAATAATATATTTATTTAAATTTGGTGATTTTCAAAATCTGTTATAGTTAAAATATATTAAAGATTCCTTTTTGAATGTAAGAAAATTTTTTAAAGTTATAAAAACGTCATCTATAGTTTGAAGTCTGTAAGCATTTAAGGTTTCTAGATGTTGATTATCTTTCATATTCTTCAGATAGATGTCGATGGAACAAAAGTTAATGTCGGTAGTGTAGAGATTCTGTCGAGTTTATTTTAGTTTAGCTATTGTATACTAGACTGTAGTAGTAGGCTTATATTTATTAATATATATAAAATACGTATTTAAAATAAATAATAGATATTGTTTAAAAACAATTTGTATGTGATGAAAAATAATTTGACTACGATGTGAGTCATTACTTCTAAATGATAAGTTAATTGCAACAATTATATTTATGTATATATCAAGAATGTTATAATAAAACTTGCAGTTGTTATCTAGACTGGGTTCTAATTACATTTTATAATTATTACGTGTAATTTTGCATCCTTTAGAGATTTTAAAAATTCCCATCATGTCATCAGTACATTTATAGTAAGATTAACAAACAAAATGAGTTGAATATTTTTCATTATATAACCGGCAATTTGCATTTAAATGCATTTCTTGGTGCAATTAAATTCTTTAGAAATATTGATGATGATATAAGAAAAGATAAAAAATACGTATGAATAATGATTGTCAGGCAGTTTGAAAAAAATTATTCATCAAAAAGAAAATTGCTATTTTTAATTATACTAATTTATATTCACAATTTTTACTGGTAAAATGCATCATCATATTCATACAATACGCAGTTTATTTGGTATTAATTTAATAATGAAATTATATATGATTCATTACTTTAAGGACCACTAAATTTTAAAGAATACACAAATAAAAAATGTTTTCTTCGAAAACATTTTTGTTAATTTATATGGACCCTCAACATTATAAATAACTCATAAATTAACATTATTACGTACGTAATTCTTAAAAAAGATTCTAAGAATAATCCTAACATTTTATTTAACGCTCAATAACTCAAAAATAAATTTATGGTAATGTTTGTAAATACAAAAATGTGACATGGGATGATTTCCTAATAGACTTTAATTTCAAGGACGACTAGATGTATCAGCAATTTAGAACGAATTAAAAAAAACTGAGAAAAATAACTAAATAATTCGACATATCCGACCGTTTATTTAAAAACTGTGGGACCAACATTTTATTTTGTGAATAAGTGCAAAAAAATGACACTTATTAAAGAAAAAAAATTATAATGATTGTCTTGATTAGGGAAGTTGTTTTAAATATATTTTATATGTATGAGAATAAATTATTTTTAAGTGAAAACTAGCGAAAAAAAGATTTATTTTGTAGTGGTAATTTATTGAATTATGATTGATTGATGTTAGTAATGCAAGTGTATAATAAAGTAGGCCATACAGTCTGTATGTGGAGATGCATCTGATGCAAACGAGCATGCATGTTTGTCGGCATTGCTGCAACTTTCGCGCATCACCACCATAGCTATCAGCAGCTATCGGATTTAATAATAATAAGAATGTGGACGAGCGACGCGAGATATCCTCACAAATGCCGCGACATCAACTTTCTTTCCCGCGAACGCCGCTCCAGGCGCATACCTTCCGGAGCTAAAAACATACCTGGACTGCATACAGGTTCCGACTATATAGAAAGCTGTTTTACTCACATTGTTTAGCTATACGTTGTCTACAGTTTTTATAACAATAACAACTGCAATTATATACATTATAAATAAATTATAATACTATAAAAAAGTCAAGAAGTTTATTCTAATTTGGGATGGGTACGAATTCGTTCGATATTAAATTCAAATGGGATATTATTATTATTATTATAAAATAAATTGAGTGTGCATTTCTAAATAGCAACTTTCGGTTATAAAATTGAAAACAAAGGCCAAGCCGACAGTTAACAATATACTTTCACTCGCTCCCGAAGATACATCGATCGCATTGTAATAAATATCCCGCCACCATCGGATATCCGAAAGATATAGAAGATATCCCCCCGGTGTGTCGATGGGCGAAGACCTTCTCAAGTGACCGTGAATCACAAAAATACTTTCTCTAATCCAACTAGACTATTTTTATTCAAATTTACTTCAAATTTTTTTATTTATTTATAACTATATCAAATATTAAAGTAACATTTTGTATATTTAAAATATTTAAGAGATTTGAAAAATATAATATTGCTACTCTAAGCCTTAGAGTAACAATAGAGTCTAACGTATGTTAAAATGGCCATGAAAGTACTTTCACTATAGAAATAAATCTAATTTGATAATACATTTTTTTGGCCCCACAGAAGATGGTACATCTTATTACGTAGTGATTATGGCCATTTATCATTCGTTGTATGTGTGTGTTTGGTGGGTAAATATGATTTAAGTGGTTGTTATATTATGGTAATATACACAGCTCAACAAAAACTTTCTATCTAATAGTTTAATAGACGAATTTGACATTGAATTTCGGGAGATTTGACTGCGAGAAAGTGAAGGGTGAAAACACTCTAAATTAACGACTATATACAAAACAGATATACAGCTTTTTAAAATTTAATTGAGAATTTAAATAAAAATTGTTTTTTTTTTTTTTCGTCAATCAGATTTGTTCGTGTATAAGATAACTAGACGATATAGTATGTGGTCGAGCCGGTTAGTCGGCAATTTTTATGAACATCATCTAATAAATTGTTGGAAGGAAGCTGGATGCATTGTGTATGTATCATTTCACTGTATGCGTACATATTGCAGTACATTCATAGAGAAAAGTTTTATTCAAAAGCTTTCTTACATATTTGATCTATAATTTTGTATTTACGTAAAATAATCAAATTTCTCTCTATCTAAATTATATATATTCATATAAATAGTATTATTTATCTCAGAAATGTGTCACAAAAAGTATGCTAGAGTAAACTAGCACATGATAGATAAGCACATCAAATGCGTAATGACAATAATTTGAGTAATTGTCGGACAATTTCTATGCATCTAATTACTGTTAAAGATGCGTTGTGTGCGTGTGAAAAAGTGAAATGATTCTATATGTCTATATGTGTGAATGCTCAATCGACTGTTATTAAATTAGTGAAAGATGTTCACGCTGTAAGTTTACAGTTGCTCTGTCGATTTGCAAACGCAGAATAACAAGAAATTCGCGACGAATTGTGTGGGCGATTGGAAGAAAGGGCACTGTTTATGATTCACACATAAATTATTGTCGGTGGTTTTTTTTTTATGTGAAAAAATTTCTCCACTTTGTAAAATATGAAAATCTAAAGAATTTATAGTTTTACAATTATTTATTTGATCAACTTTGAACTTTGACAAGTTATTATTTATTGATTCTAGTATAGAAATCTTGGAATGCTATTTCATATTCCATACGTAAGGAAATATATCGTATCAGTAAATTATGTAAAACACTAATTAATGAAGGATATCATAAAAAACAACAAAATGGTGATTGATAAAATCAAAATTATATTTAATGCCAGGATATGTAGAAACAATAAAATTACATTTTATAAAATGTAACTTCCAACATCTAAGATTTTTTGTTTAATTTGCAAGGCCATCTTTCTGCTTTGAAATTTCACTAGAAACTCTTACCCGAAAACATACAACGTACAAACTGTTAACAGTGTATAATTATACTGTCTGTAACAAGAGTGATATCTATTGAAATTAATAACAATTAAATATTATGTAATTTAATTACGTTTAAATCGTAATTTGATTAATTAAATTCGGCGACAGATATTACATGAATGAAATTACACCATTCTTATCTATTGATCAATTTTTAATTTAAAATTGCAAATATTTATTTGTAAAAATTCTAAATAAATTATCACCAACAATTTTCTCTTTGAATAAATATATTAATATACCATACTTAAGTGTGCATTTGATTTCTCTCTTACGTTTTATTTGCTCTGAGAAAATATTGATTTTCTACAGGAAATATTATCGATAGTATGTTAAAAGTATTGAGAAACCACTACCTATACTTCATAAAATCGATTAGATCTGCTGTTTATCATTCACTTCATGTCCATATTGTTTGATATTCCCTGATAGTGTTTAAGTGTCTTATCGAAGTGTTTTAGTAAATTTCGTTGAGACAAACACTTTCATTGTGGTAAGCTAGGCTTAAGATGTTGAGTTGATGTTCGTTTCGCCAAAAATTATTGTTGCAAAACCGATTAAAATAATAATTTACTATTTAAGTGTCGTTCTACTTTTTCGAATTCATATATCTAAATATACCTTAGTTGTATTAGAAGCATATAGTAGTAAGGTTTAATAACAACTGACCCGTGGCAAATCACTATTATTATATTTGGAAATTATTATATACTTCTAATATATAGTAGGCCGGATGTTATATACCTATAGTTATAGACTATTTTAAACTTGTATTTATTATTGACGATATTTATATAAATAAATAAATTTAAATTAAATGTAGATATGATATGTGATTTCCGGTAAATATAATATATATTTAAAAGTCCAGGATTTTTGTAGAAGAATACAGTGAAGCATGGAAGAGAATTAAAAATAAAGTATAATTATAGCACGATTTTTGTAGAAAACAAACAAAATAATCAGCGATTTTTTCACAGGAAGACAACAGAGCGCGTTTGCAATTGTTCTGCTGTTCCAATTGTTTCAAACTGGTTAATTGACTGAATAATAAAAGAAAAAACAACACGTCTCTTTCCAATTTACAGTAAGCGCTATGGTGTCGTCTTTACCGCACTCGGGTAAGATGAGAAAGTGAAGATGAGTCGCCGGTTGCTATGGGAACCGTTTGACCTATGCGCATTTGTCTTTTTTTTATTTTATTTGTTGATGAAAAAGTATCCAGGAAATTTCTCTTTTTCGAAAATTATTTCGAATTAGTTTGTCATATTTATTGTTACTAATTAGATTTTTAATATTTAAAATTTATTGCGAAATTAAATAATCGTCGAAATATACGATAAATGCGAATAGTTAGCAATTTTATTAAATGTTATTTTGTTGTAATTTTGTAATGCTGAGGGTATATGGATGTAGAACGATGTAATATTAATGTTAGTGCAGAGTAAGCCAAGCTGAACTCGCATACGAAATTATATATAATAAGTTTCGTGATGTTTATGTCCTGGTTTTGCAATATAAATACATCCATTTACTCACCCAGACACAACATGATACGCGAAATATATTTGAACATCATTGCATGACACCAGATTAAATGCTAGTGCAGAAAAATTGTTCTAATTATTATTTATCAAACATTTATTCAAATATGCTCGTAAAAATGACTAAATAAGTACATGTTGACGTAAATTTTAAACAATAAAAATGATCTCAATGAAATAAATGAGTCAAAATATGAATGAACGACATTGAATTCCGAATTAGAAACATTTAGCAAAGATCACGATTGGAATATGGCCTTGTTAATGACCCAAATCCGAAACAAACCTATCAACTTTTTTTTAATATTTACTTATGACTTTCTGTCAATTAGTGATGTATTATGAAACCTTCAGTGATTTTTTTAATATTTAAATTTTTTATGTGTGTCACCGCGGAATATCATTTTAGTGTATATTTGTTAATATTTACATGCAGAAATGGTCATCGAAAACATGGGCTACTTTTCAAACACCAATGACCAAATTTTTTTTAAAAGTACTATTTTTATTTACATACAGCATGGCATTAGGAATCAATAATTTATTAAAGTGAAGAATGAAACGAGTATGATTTTAGAAACGTAAAGTACGAGTGATTGTTATCAACAAGGTTTTTCCGTTGTTATGGCAACAGAAGTCATATACGATGATGAGTATGTATACATCTTTTAATTTTATTAATTATACGCTAATTAACAACAAAGATAGTGAGTCATTTACTGGCCGTGGAAAAGATTTTGAAATTGCGGAATTATGGCCAGGGAGTTTCCGACTAGCAAATCAAGATGTTTATATACATTTATTAAAATAATAATATTATGACGACCCTGTATAAAAGAAAATCATAATATTTTAATAGTACTATCAAAATATATTCTTAATTGCTTTGGTCAATTAGGGATGTGTTGAAAATAATCAAGGATATTAATACTTTAGATTAAATAAATAAATTTTTTGCAAAGCAACTTTTTCAATTGAGATTCGAGTATATTTAAATCTAATAAGTAAATATTTTTATCAACCTTGGACTCGAAGAGCGGATGTCCAAGATTTTATTGACTGTAAAAAATGCTTAAAAACTTAATTAATTATTGGGTTTAAGGAGAATTAATATCAAAAATATTTATTTTTACATAAATAAAGTATAAGATACGCGGAGATTTTCTTTTCTTCCCATCATTTGCCAGAAGAATGCTTTCGCGTTTTATGTTCATACTGTCATAATTATCAACGTTGGTGGTGAGATTATCAACCAACCAATTCCAGGGACGTACTTACAAGACACTTTTTAAATTGACATATTTACATATTACATTTAGATTTCTCGCTTACTGTGTATACCATACTATAATCAGTAGTCTCTGTTTTTTTAACTCAACACTCACTATTTGCAATAAATGGAAGAATATGAATTTAATTTTCAATATTTATGTATATTAAAAGATTTCATTGAAACCAATTATCCTGACATAGTTAAAACCATGAATTATTGAAACGATGTGAAAGTGTAATCATCGTTTTACCTTTGTTTTATATTATTTCTTATTTACCATAAAATCATAAATAGTTTTAATTTCCAATGTGCGTATGTGCAAGAGCAACAAATCAATAGTATTAAATAGCAATTTCGTTAAATCGATTAGCCTCGTTTTATAAATTAGAAAATTATTTTTTTCGAATTATTTCAAAGAAACATAAAAATCATAACGATATACTAAATATTATACGTAATTAACACGTAAATGTTCAATTTTTATACGAATTAATATTGTGGCGTTATAGTACTGCCCTGTATATACATCTATTTATAAAATGCTTGAGTATTTGTGTGGAAGGGTGGTTTTTAGAAAAAATACGCACTCAAATAACATTGCAGCACACTTGGCATGCCGTGCTTCGCCGACCAACCACTATGATTTTAATACGGACAAATAAAGGAGCGAATGGAATCAGAGCAGACCACACGCAAACGGACGGCCGCAGCGTTGTTTGTTCATCAGTTGCACTTTGCGTGAAGCGAGCCATCAACAACGATGACAATAGTTCAAATACCCGGCATTCCTTCACCATACATATTCCTATATCTATGCATTACGCCTCAAACATACATTTTATAGTGCTATACATCCTTGAATAAAAATAAAACAAGATACGAAAACGGCACCATTAAATTATTTTGTTGGTAATATCTGTATAACAATTAAGAAACTATAGCCTGGGGAATTACGAATTTTGAGCTATTATATTTCTAATACAAGCTTAATACTTTGGCCGGATCAGCGAAAGTTGCGAAATTCTAACCGGACATGTACGCCTACTTGATATTGGTACATATAAGACAAAAAATTGAAAAGGAAAATAGTATCGAAGTATCGTGAATGAATATATCACTGACTACGACACATGTATATATTTCAATCTCATTTAGAAATCAAGGCATGTCCTTAACTTGATAATTACACTCAAATTAAATATACTAATACTTAGCAAATTATTCGAATGTTTATTATTTTAATTAATGTCAAGTTGATATTATTTGGCCTAATTTATGCCAATAAATAATTTTCTATTAATTAAATATTGTATATTAAATAAATTATTTTCCTATATAATGTATGAAAATACTTTCTACAAGTGATTAATATTAAAATGAGTTTTCCTCAAGTGTAAAATTTCTCTTAATACAAAGAAAACATCAAATCGCTACCACAATAATAAAACAAAGATGCAACACAATTTTCCACTGCAAAAACCAACGAGTTTATATATGTCAAATATATACATCAAGAAATTACCATTCTCGTTTCTTATATGTACGTACTATGTTATTAACTATATCTTACCTACCTATACGAATATAACAGACATGTCTGAGTATATATCGCTCTAAAACAAGTAGATTTTGTTGCCGCAGTCGGAAAACACCAAAGAACTTTCACTTGATTCCGTTGAGGCAGACAACTCGAATTTGTTTGATTACTTTTACGACTGCCGAAAATTATTGGTACATACAACCGGTTAACACATATATAATAAGAATTTTGTATAATATATAAATAATGAACGAAAATTGTTTATTAGTATTTTTTTAAAAAATGTTTCTTAAATATATAATAATAAACATTACCTTAATTATTTTTAACGAGAGAACATTGCTTGTTTTTCCGTTGTAGTCTCTATGACAAATCAATTTCGCAGCTCTTTTACAATCTCCTCAGTATCATGGTAGCCTGATACTCGCAGATCTAGTTGAAGACTCAAAATATTAAAATTATTATTAATACATATTTTCGTAATTTATGCCTCATGTAACTGTAATAATAATTTTATGAATCTTTGATATATTTATGATTTTTTGTAATTCTAAACATATTTCTAGTCGCGCTCAAGTTCTGTACTCCTGGTACAAAAGAAAAAATTCTTAACTGTTACCAAAGAAGAAAATATAGACCTTACACAATTCGTTATAGTGTAGATTTTGTTGGGATTAGGAATGTGTGTATAAATCAGAAACGACAAAAAATTAACAACCATCTCGAAATTAAATATGAAAATATTTGACTAGCAATTTTCACATTGTTGGTAACACGTGTATATAGGTTCAAGGTGGAATATTAATAAAGGATATTTGCAATAAATACGAAAATAAATTTGATAAACATGATTCTATAGTTCGATTTACATATTTACAAAATATATTCACTGACTTATAAGCGAGTTTCATACGTTGTCTGGTTCACCAAACATATATTTTTGATACAAGTTTGGGAAGGAAACTCAATGCTGGACAGATTCTAATATTTCATCGTCTTATACATATAATAATAATATACAAAGTATACAACATTTTATTAAATAATTATGAGTTCTGTAAAATGATAAATAACAAAAAAAAAATTTTGCGCTTGTTACATATTTAATTTTGTCTAAAAGGGTAGAAAAATTTTTAATATCATATTTCAACTTACAGATTTACAGACTATAACTCCAAAATTGGTATTATTATGATAATATTTATAGACAGAATTGATATATTGGCGTGTATCATTTTCATATTTTGTTGATAAATAAAATAATAAACAAATATCTGAAAATATGTTCCAATCATTTTATATTTTTGTTTTATAAATTGTGATTTATAAAATAAATAATATTTATGTACCAATAAACATTGATGGATTTTAATTTTGTTTTTTCATATATATGTTTATTATTTGTAAATATATCAAACTTCTTAGTACTTAAATATATTTAGCTTACAATGTTTAAATTTAAGAAAAATGTTACTGGGTTCCATGACTAAGATTTGTTTGTTTTGTTTTATAACAAATTATCAATACATAGCTTTAATTATCATAGTCTTGTGATATATGACTTCATTGCACAGATCCGAAGAGAAAATAAATCGGAATATTAAATAATAACGCGCTAAACGAATTAGCACTTTTACAATCAGTCCGCGAAACCAAAATGATGATATGATGATCATGATTTAATTTACCTTAAATGCAGGGTAAGACGTACATCTAATTCTCTTCAAGTCTCACATTTATGACTATTTGATCAACTAATAATGATTAAACAACTTGCACAGTTGCATAAGCGCTAAAGGTAACTTTCTTTTGCTCCTGGCCATTTTTATGCTTCCGGTCATCTTGCTTCTTGATAACACTCTTCAAACTCGATTCAGTACCCCCAGTCTTATACGTCATCTCCCCAATACTATTCCGCCGCACTTCAGGCTGATTTGCTTCATAATAATTAAAATTCCTACTATTAGTACTTACCACAGTATTACCAAATTCTTTCAATTTCTGCGACAAACCAAACAACCGATTCGATATCGTTTGCGAATTTGTATTATACGATGGCGTCTGTTTTGTTGTGTCGATATATCTATACGCCATTGGTGTCGCATTTCTACTTTCAGACCGGCTTCTCGGCTTGCGCAATAGCCGTGGTACACTATTCGTCCAGCTCTGAGTTGTTTTCGTGGATGCAACATCGGTCATCTTCGGGTATTGTTTCGGTGATGTTTTAGTCGACGTGGTTAACACTAGAGGGGACTGGGGTTGTCGTATGTTATTCCAATTTGGGGTAAATGTTTGAACATTCGCGGAGAATGTTTGTAAATTTGGGGCTGGGTCTTCTAAGCGAGTGAATTTTTCAACGACTTGTTTTTTAGGGTCAACAGCGACCCGAACAAATTGGCCTTTCATTACGTTTTGTTTCGCAAGGTCTATAGGGGGAGCAGGTGCTCTGCCTTTCAGTTTTCGTCGGCGTTCAGGTCGTTTAGGAGCGTCTAAAAGGTCTTCGGCAGATTTCCAGATTTTCTTTAAAGAAGTATCTGGTTTTTTAGTTTCATGGAGAATATCCTCTTTAGATATTGAGCGGTTTTCAGGGTTTAGTTTTGGTTTTAAAGTAAATGAATTAACGGCTGTTGTCGGGTAGAATTCACTTCTAGATGATCGTTCAGATTGAAGAATGACTTTTGAGTCATCTACTGATTTGAGCTTTAACTCTGGTTTCACCTCGTTTTGTCTATACTTAGCGTCAATGGTATTTTGTAATAATTGAGAATTAATTGTCACTTGTGATTTAACATCATTTCTAAATTGATGCTTAATATCATTGTGCCCAAATTGGGATTTGATCTCATTAGATATTTGTCCAAATTTCTCATTAGTGACTTGTCTAAACTGAGAGCCAAATTGAGACTTAATTTCCTTGGATATTTGTTGATATTGCGACTGGGTTTTTCGTTCAAATGTATTCACCAATGGTTTAACACCTTGGTTCGCAGACCGTTTCACCAAATCTGGTGTATTAATACTTATAATACTAGAGGGTTCTGAAGAATCCGGCAATACTAATTTCGTACCCAATTCCCGAGAGATCTCAATATGAGTAACACCATTATTGTCTGTTCGTTGGAGCAAATTAAATTTAGCACCAATATTCCTACCGTACGTCCTCTGATTCGTTACTGCTTTCAATGTGTTGAAACTGCTATAGAATGTTTGTAAATGTTCTACATTATCGAAATTAAACACAAGCACATTTTCCTTTATAACAAACACCAACACTTTCGGGAATTTAACATCAGTGTAACACAAAACATCTGCGAGAGCATAATTTTCACTATCGCCTCGCTGGTCTAGGGGCAATACTATTTCAGTATCGGAGTCAGAACTCGCTGAACCATTAGCACTATCGTTTTCTCGGTGCTTCAAGACGTGGTCCTCCACCATACATGTCGACGATGTGAAGCTATCATCACTGGAGACTAGGGATAGAGTATCGATGTCTGATTCGAAACCCTCATCCGCGGAAATAGATTTAATGAATTGGTGCGGCTTGGAAATCAACACTAGATCGAGTTGGCTTGCGTTAATTCGCAAGTCGTATTCCGCTAAGGGTTGTTTGCGATTTTGGGAATTTTCGACGATTGATGTTAGGGAATGTGCGGTCAGCGTCTCCCGGGATAGAAGTGTTGCCTTGGGCATCTTACAAATTGCATTATCTGCAACAACAAAAAAATAAGATTACACCATGGTAGATTTTGAGCGTAAAAGTATGCTCTAGCTAATAAGGCTTTTAATATAAATAGTGATTGCTTCGCCGACTGGACTAATTAGATAGTGCGATACATTTTTAGAGCAAAACTCAATTTGTCATTGACACAGTTCACTGCCATAAATCCCAAGCTCCTTACGTTATATAAACTCCCACATTCTTCCGAGAGAAAAAAAGATACAGCGTCATTAACGAATGTTTCTCTCGTTATATCCGTTCGAAATGAATTTAATAGTGTATTTCACGACAGCTACTACACAATCGCGTATTAAATAAATAAAAAATGTTTTTATACATATATAGGTGTATCAAAACCACTGAATGCCAACCCAACCATTGTACCAGTTTTGCGACAAGTGTAATATGACTATTTATGTAAGGTGGCCCAAATCTAGCACTGCGTAACCATCATATTAAGTTTCCAACACATGGAGCTCAGAATTGCGTGACTTCACCACACAGAACTGGCCTCAAATTTATTCTCACTCACAATCTTACAAAATTATAAATCCTTTAGAATAAATTTTATTTTTTTTATTGAAGCTTTCTTAATTAAATAACATATATGATTGTTATTAATATAATGTAACTATTTAAATATAAAAAAATTATATATATATAAAAAGAAATATACGCTTTTTCGTAATAATATGCATGATACAGTATGCATTGTAAAGTACAGTCTAAATGCTATAATTCTACTCGTTCTCACCCTACTTGTGCTACAGGTCTAATATTATATATACGTAGTATAAAATAGTTTAAAAGACAACCATTGTTACAAAGTCACGGACTATGGATTCAAGTCGAGTGCAACTCCAAAAATAACTGTGAGAATGCATGTGTATGTGACCTTGTGAACTAAAAATTGTATCAGTTTTTGGCTGTTTTTTTTTGTGGACTAATGTGAATATATTTCCTACTTAGAGTATCTCTTATACATTTTAGTTTCTATTGTTTGTTTATTATGACATGTTTTAAAGAAAGTGTATGAATTTTAACGAAAAAAAAAAGAAATTTTTAGCGTAAATGTAGAAATATCGAAATTAATTTATTTAAATTTGATGATCTGTGATAATTTTCTACGCCACGGTAAAGCTCCTTTATAAACAATATCACACAATTCAGCGGAACAATACGCTAACAAATAACTGGAATGAACAATTACTTTATATTATATATTACTACAGAAACAGTAAACTCGCATTTTGCTAGAGAAAACATAAACAATTGCAGTAAACGGTAAACGGTCAACTTAGTTATTCACTAACTATTGGAATTCAAGAACACGAACAAAATTTCAAATTAAAATAAAAAGAATACGGTGTTTGTGTGCCACCAGCCGCGAGCCGCAAGCGCGGGCGAGCTTCCTCGTGCCAACGATGGGAAAAACGAAAATCACAATGAATTTTACTAAATACCACACAAATTTTTGCTAATGTGTTTGCGGTTTCGTGTGAAACAGATTCCATAATCTCAAGTACAAGGCTACGTTTTTCTCGTAAACTATTGTCGACACATAATTGATTCTTTGATGAACTTGAAATGTTTAAATTCGCTAAATTCTGAATTTAATTAAAACAACAAATATTATAATGCATATACGTGTAATGATTAATTAACGAGAATAAAATCATTGCACTATAACTGTTTTCTGCGTGGTTTTAATATACTGACCACGGCACAGGTCATAATTAAAACTAATAATTAATTTATAATCAACTTATTAAAAGTAACGGATCAAATCGCCTTTGTCTAATGGTTTTAATAACGCAATACAGATCCAGTTCAATTCGTTTACGTATAATTCGAAAAAAAAAAAATACGGAAGCACACCTGAATTTATTATCTATTTACTGTTACATACATTTTCATATTTTACCATTCCATAATTTTAACTGTTTTTATATTAGTTTATGAAAATTATGCCCTATTTATGCAACCATTACTAGATTGATAAAATCTGAATTTATAATCAACAAATTATTTAAAAATCTATAAAATAATTTTACATATTAATTAAAAATAAATTTACGCGTTGTTCATTAAAATAAAATTGCCCTAGTCTCCTACTCGCCAATTCTTCCGTTTATAGAGACGAATTGGCGCTAATTTCGGCATTCTTATTCACAATTCGCAACCTGGTTACCACAACAAATCCAATATTAAGGAGACGCACGTCGCTTTACTAGTATGTAACACTAACGTGTAGAGCATACGTAACTCATATGTTATAAAGCCCCACAATATGTTAAACATGTACTTAAGTGTTACAACAATACATCATGTAATCATATGTATGTTAAGTAAATACTAATTGACGATTCATTTTAACGATTCGAAATTAAGCAATGCTCAAGTATCGCTTTACGTAATTTTCGTACATTTTTGGAGCATGCATGGCTCTTTGAATAAAAATCATTTTGTAAATTATTTTACGACAAATACGCGTCAGATAATTAAATTACGAAAATAAAATTTTAACATTATCAGATTATATTACGAATACTCAAATTTCACACATTAAATGAAATGAGACACTTGCAAAGTTAAGATCGCCTCAAGGACATGACATTGTGTAGGCCTTTATATAACACTTGACATACACGCTATTTACATAAACATTTATGGTTACTACTATATACTTATGTAGTTAATATATTTTAAAAAAAATAATAATAACACAACTAGAAAACCACCCTATTTCATACATTCAATTATAATCGAATACTCAAGCTCTTTATACTGTATTTTAGTTTAAATAACTAATAAACCTATATAAGTTTACTACAGTTATAAAATCATAGTACATATGTAAAATGTATATAATGAAATAAATTCACGCGTTATAAATTTATCGCGCAAACTGAATTATTGCAAATTGTAAACGAACTTTAACATTTACTACATCTATAAACGGTACTCTATAGGGTCTAAATGTCAATTTATTATATAATATTTTTGTACCATAAAACGATGATTCATTAATTTATGTTAAAAAATTACAAAAATATCTTTTTTTCGCTACAACATTGACATTAAGTATTGATTGATTGTGAATTTTGAAGGAGTGATATCATATTTGTAAATATTTAGAGGTTTTTATTATTTATATTCACCGATAAATTGCTATTTTTAAATATTTCGTTAACCCACTTTACTTTCTTAAAAAGTGATAAATAATAAAGAAATAAATCAAAGTTACGGTAAATACATCCTACAAAAGTGCCTAAAAGTGCAACAGAATGTCTCGATTTTCTTTATATTATTTTGGACTATCTATAGATTTATCTTGTCAGTTTATAAAGGGGATAAAACGTGTAATTTGAACTTTCTTATAGGATGATAATTTTTAGTGTTTTAGTAGAACAATTGAACATAAAATGTATGTACATTGATAAGTAACTTAGAGTGACTTTTTTTATACACACATAGGACTTTCTCCGTGTGTAATTAGGTATAATTTGGTCGACTATCTCGTGACGAGAAAATATTTTAAGTAAAAACACAAGTCAAATAGATTAAATATCTATTTGAACCACAGTTACGCAAGTTTCACTTAAACGCTAGTTGAAAAATGCGGAACTTGCGAGAAATATTAATTGCGTTTTACGTACCATAATAAACATATTAATTTCAAATATGAATGTACATTAAACAGGAATGGGAAAGATTTACGCGCAAAATTAATCACTTGACTCCAACATAAACTATAAGCATCTGGTGACAAAATTCTTTTTTCAATACTTCAATAATAACATAAAATTTCTTTACGCCTCAAATTTGAACAAAAATTTGGCTTAAATTCAAAAAAGTTAACACGGAAACACTAGTAACAAGTTTATTATTCCCATTCATTTAAATATCTGTTTTGAGTGCGTAGGATGTTTCTGTACGGCGCCATCAACTTTTTGCCGTGAAGTTCAGTTATGTTGACTACCCACTGATTGAACACACCACAAGAGGGCATACAGACCGATAATTTATAGCTTAAAAACACTAACCAGAAGATATGTCTAACCTAATTTCATAATTTTATAAAAAATCATTGCGTAACTGTGTAAATTAATTCAATAACATTGCTTTAGTTTCCAATTCCTACCGCTAGATCTACAGGGTAGTTTGAATCGCAAATCGCGATATAAATAAGGAAATATGTCAATTATTATAGTTTAACTTGATGATCAATGAAAATAACTTACAATGACAATTTTTTTTAATGAGCCAACTAACCCGATTTTAATCAGAAAACATTATTATTGTTATTAGCTAATTTGCATTTGTAATGAGGACACTTTATTACTATTTGTGCTACTCAAGGATATTATTATTATTTATATTTTAACATTACGTTTATATAGAATAAGTTAAAAAATAAAGTTTGTATTTAATAAAAATTTAAAGTGTATTAATTTCATATGTGGGATGAGTGGATTGAAAAAAAGTGACTGGTGATAGAAATGATTAGAAAGTTAATTGATGAATAATGTTCTTATTTCAATTTATAAACCGCATCTCTTAATATTATTAGAGAAATGCAAAATGACTATTAGGCTTTAATAAGTTCCGATATAATAAATTGGAAATAAATCTTAGATAAAATAAATAAATAGAATAAATGTGTGTTTATAATTATTTCAACCGGACATATCATTGATTATACCCACTGTCGGTCGCTCGATGTTTCAAATGTGAAAGGCATTACATGTGGTGTTCACCTAATTATCATCGCGCTAACATTATATCCTTTCGTTAAATTTAACCCCCAGGTGAAAAGAAGAACGCATACAACTTATGCTATTTTACGTAAATATTCGAAATAATAGTCAATATTGAAAATATGTATGAATATATCAAGCAAATGAAATCACGACTTTACTTTATAGTGTGACTTAAATAAATTACAAAACATTACACAACTCGTCAATTTTACGAGTAAAAACATAAAATCTAAATAAATAAAATATTTGAAACACTGAATTCTTCGCATCACATACAGCAATATTTGCTTTCACTACCAATGTAAAAATGGCGGTCGAGAGTTATGTCTGTTAAAAAGCGAGATAAAAAACTGATAATAAAAAAAAACTCCGGAATTCTAGATCAGTGGGCTAGAAATCTCTTCTCTGCGCCTAGCACTTGTAGTTCTTTTTATTCCATGTCACAAAGCTTTGTTTTGTGTATCGTTTTTAAGACTTTGATCAATATTTAGGCTATTATACCCTCCCGGGTTTGGATTATTAATTACATTTTCTATTTAGCGCAAATATTTACGGGCTATGTATGTGTATATATTTAAAGGTAGTTGCTATGCAAAGAATTTTTTTTTGTTCTTTCAGAACAATTGAAGATTGAAATTCGTGATTTGGAAAATGTTCTGGTTAATAGTTATATATTTCTGTTTCAATTGTTTGTTTAAAATGTGGTTGCTGTTCATAATTTAAGAGTTGTCGTGAGAATTTCTCGTCGAGATGAATTGTTTTATTATAAAAAAATCTTTTTATTTTTTTTAAGGTCGTTTTGAATAGATTTTGTTTATTATGATTAATGTTTAGACACACTAATCATTGTGAAATTATATAGATTTGAGTTGAAGTTTTATGTTTAACAATAATTAATTAATAATGGGTTTGTTTCTAGAACGTTCTATTATTGAAAATATTAACATAATTCTAATGATGTAGATTTTCGGATACTACTATAATTAAATGTGTATTAAAACATCAAAATTAATAATAAAAATATACATATAGGAATAATTTAGAAAATACAACTCGAAAATGTTAAACATAAAAAAAAATTTCACTAGAAAAATGTGCTGGGTTGAGTAATACAGCAATATACACATTCCATGTACGAATAACATGTTCAATAATTCGCAATTTGTTTATTTTGAATTGAATTTACTTTAGAGAGAGAATACCGATTACAGCGTAGACTTAAGAACTTAGAGATGATTTCATCAGCACTTGCTAATTTGGTCCTATGACCATTAAAGAATAAAATTTAGGTAATTATCGCGTCTGAAAAATGTTTCTAGTGTCATATTGAAAACGGGTCAACACTAATGACCAATAATCATTACGATTTAATAACCATTACATACGATTGAGAGAAATCTAAAAGTGTTACATACACTCATAAAAATGTATGTTTCATTTGTTTTTAAGTGTGTGTACAAACTATTTGATGCAATTAATTTGATTTAGAATTTTCAATAATGCCATACGAAATGACGGAGAATGAAACATATAATAGAAATAATGTACTAGTAAAAAGAAGCACGCTAAGAGTCGGAGAGAAATTTCATCGTTCGAATTTTCGATCGAATGGGTGACGAACCCACAGGTGATTTTCAACTCTAACCTACTTTACCCAACCAGCCACACACACTCATTTCAATTATGTGTTCATGCGTTTTTTATGTACCGAGTATGTCAATTTTTATGTGTAATAAGATTAAAGTATAACTATTTTAAGTGAGATTTATTTGTATACAACTACAAGGAAATAAAATATAAAGTCAAAATATATACTTGTCGCACACGCGATAAGATTAATAAGAACACGTTTTTATTGTTTTTTTTTTTAATTTTTTATTTTCATTAACAAGTTCTCTAATATATAAAGTAATAAAGTACTTTGGAGATATTTCTTAATTTTACGACTTTTTTTGTTAGTTTTACAATTTTATAGTGTTTTGTTTATACGTATATATTTTTATTTTTAAATTTTTGAATATATTAAGACTTGCTTTAGAAAACTTAAGCCCACACAAAATTGCATTACGAGTACGAAAAGATCATTCATTGGTGAAGCGCGGATTGTAACGTTTTAGTGAAGTATATTTATAGTTAAGTATTTATTTGTGCAATAAACAGTTAAAAGTATTAATAAATATTATCAAACATAAATCTATAAGTCGGCTCTGGTTTCATTCGAGAAATAATAATAATGCGAATCGTGTAGGAAAGTATAAAGTTGTTTAAACTATCTGTGTATGTAAATATATTTCTCTTGAAAATATTTCACATTCCTTACAGTAACTTGCACATTTTTTTTCTATTTTATGCAACATTCATTTTTGTTTGTTTTGAGCAAATATTTAAAAAAAAATGTTGGAAAATAATCAACTTTCTTTATTCGTATGAAATATAATTTATATTCTAGCAACATTGCAGTTATTATCAGCTTAATCGACATATAGTGTAGAATATATAAATGATCAAATTTCGTAATAGACATTTATTTATAATTCTATTAATTTATTAGTCGGCAATTTTAAATTCACGCAATTTATTTATGTGGCACAAAAAACGAAAATTGTTTTGTATTAGTCGAGGCAGTGTATTTCCTAAACACTAAACCTTATTTCAAAAAGCAATCGTTAAAAAACAGGTAAACAATTCGCGAAGAAAAGCCATAAAACGAAAATGTTAACAATGCCGCACTCGACACACTTACCTAAAAACAGAATATTATTTAATCCATTCATACACTTCTTCGCACAACTTGTTCCAAATAAAAACCAAATGTGTTGGTCACTTGTTTTGCTACACCAAAACCACAATCAATGCACTCGCTCAGTGCGCACAGTTCAGTTGCAACAAATTGTTTGCGATGCATCGCAACTGCGAAACGTAACTCGCGCAGCAAATGCTCTTCATTTTTTTTAATGTACGATAAATAAACATTCCATAATCGTCTTCAGGTGTTTGCTCATTCGGCGCTCACCAACTACTGAGTCGCTCAGGTATATACGTTTGTTCTGTAGTGCACAGTCTACTTGGCTGTTGTTGGGAGAGAGAGAGTGTGCTTGCAGAGCAGGTGAATGGACAACGCAAGCATCATGGATGATTCTCGAAGAGAATCCACTCTTAGATCTCACACAGAATCCACGATTACATTGGAAGAACATACACAACAATTCCAACTTTCCAGAAATCAACCATAAACAACGATTAAAAAAAAAATCAGACCTAAGTCTCTAAAGTTTAATCATAAATAATAAATAGTATCTTATAATTATTATCGCAAATAAAAAATATATTCCTAAAGCCAATTTATTTCCTACATACTTTTATGAATTTTGAAATTCACTAATTTTTTTACACTTAAGAATATCCTTAAATTAGAATTATTAAATAGAAACAATTTTTGAGAGCATGCTTGTTGTTTCTATGCAACCAATTCGTTCTCTAGAAGCAATGATGAGAGTTTGGAATGGGAGAACGTTGCGAGCAATGTGTAGGATGCAGCTAGACATACCTAACCTCACTTTTCAAGTGCATAGATTGTCTGAGAGAGAACCCAATACATGTATCGAAAAGGTACTATTCTTGTCTAGGCTATATATGAGTTTGAATACATTTGATGCATCCATTTGGTTTTGGTGCAGGGTTAAACAGTTGAGGTGAGAGAACGTACCCTCACCTAACCATTAAATTAACTAAATTTATAAATTTTTACTTAATGTTTAATTATAATTTAAAAACCCTAAAATACCGTTAAACAATCAACTCAGTTGTTGTTTCTTTTAACCCAAATTTTTTGTTCATTTAAACGTTCATTCGCCGGAAATAGCGCAATGCGGGGTGGCTGGTTGTAGCACGCATGGCATCACCCGGGGTGACGAACGAACCGGATGTCAGGGTGGTTGACTCGGTTGCTACTACAACGACATTTGACTCGTATTGTAACGACTAGATCTTTCTATGAATTACGTCGTTTAATGTGTGAGAAAAAGATCTTTTTATCAGATGAGAGAAAAAATAATAATAATACAGATAGAGTAAAACATAAATGAAGATAAGTTCATTATTCATGTAACGCAAAAACATAATTTTTGTTTAAAATATAAATGCATGTCTGTATACGTTAGGGACAATTAAATTGCATTAGACAAAATATTTTAATAGCTTAAAATCTAGTGGAGTTTTCGCAACTGTGTAATATAATACAATTTCTAATCCTTCATTGTTGAATCGATAATAATAATAAGGAAACAATTTAAGAAATAAAATTACCAATAATAATAATAAAGTAATGATGATACGATGATCATTAGTTTCCGTAAACGTGGAGAAAGTGAACATATATCTATAAATATATTTTCGTAGTGAACTGAACAGTCGAATCAGAAGTTTGATAATAATTATAGTCTGAACATCATCAGTAACCGCGAAACTTTTACTTTTACGGATAAACTTTTATTTTAACCATGGGGCTATAATAGTTGTTATAAATGACAATAATAAATAAATTACATGATATACATATATGTGTAGTAATATATTGACCGGTTAAATTATTGCAATTTATTATATTTTCTCTAGAAAAGAAATCGTTATTTTGTCTAACATGAAAGTGAATTTCCTAAGACATAATAACGTTTCCAAAATTTATAAATATACGTTATCGATTCAAATATTAAATAAAATTTGCGTTCCAAATTTAAATAAAAAACATAAAAAACACTATTTATAAACCAGGCTTAATATCCAGTTGTTTATTTCGTAACTATATATAAACATTATAAGTTAAATGTCAGACATGCATATATAAAAAAATAAATCTTATTAAGAAAAGAATCAATGAACTTTATATAAAAAAATGATAATGTCATACTTTCTTAACCGAGTAGTACCAATACTCAAAAAAAACCAAATAAATACAATTAGTTTACTTAATCAAAAGTACGTGAAAGATGTATGTAAATTATTTCTAATGAGTCTATTTTCAAATCTATGTGAGAGTTGTGAGAAAAGTGGCGACATTGAAATACCAAGCAATGCTGTACGTGTTATGTGTATGTGAAATTGTGTTTTATTCCCTTGTAATTCAGTCGATTTTTGCATGAATAAAAATGTGTGGCTGTAGGCATGTCATCTGACGCCGATAACCAGATGTACGATTTGACCTATGGCTTTTCGGAGATTTTTGAAATGCGATTAATGAAATTACGCATTCAAACACCTGGGCCAATGCTTGTTGTTGCAGTGTCATCAATGAGAGATTCAAGTGCTTTTTAACAATACTTTACATGACTGTGATGGATTACTTCCTAAACGAATTTATTATTTCTTTCAAACTATTCTAAACAATTATTCTAAACGTTTTACTAAATATTAAAAATAGGTTTGCAATTAAATAAAAAATATATATAAATCTGATTTTAAATTTTTTAATCAATACATTTTATTATTGGTCGTTTGGTAAAAAAAATGCTCGTAAGAGTTTTAAACTGTTTTACGATTTGAAAATTGTATACAAAAATAGGAGGAAAAATTCGCCATCAGTACAATTATAATTTTCCATTTCGGCTCAAGGTAGGCAGCACACGTATAAAATAACACGAAAACAAAACAGTGACCCAGTTTGGTGCGGCACTTGTCCGCAAAACGTGTTCCTAACCTTACCCATTCTTAAACCTCTTACGAGACTGCATCCGAAGAACATTCAATGCAACATTTTTTTGCCTGGCACCGCAATATTAAATCTACTTCAGTCTTGCCGATTAATAGTTTAATGATTCATATAAAATTTTATTATATTGTATGATACAATTTCTCCATGTATCTATACAAATAAAATAAACATTTGCTATTTTTTTATTTAGAACAGGATATAAGAATAAACTCAATATAACGAAATTCTCCTATCTGGGTTTTATTGTAATACATTTTTAATATCTTTCGAGTGACACAATGACGTAAAACCAATATCCGTTGTCTGGCACGAAAACGGAAATGGTGTATTCAAAGAAGACGCACACATATGTTTATAATTTGAGCAATTGTTCCATTGAACATGTTGCTACGTTCAAGGCCTTGAAGATATTTTCGTTGAATTAAAATCGGGAAGTATTAATATATATGGACATTGACCGGACATCAAGGTGTATGAGTTGCTATAAACATACAATACAAAAGAGGAAATGGTTGACAGACTTGCGGTGTACCTTCTAGATTCAAGGTGGTCCTGAGTATGGCTAATGGCTTATTCGATGGTGTAGGTCATAATAAGGTCATCAAGTGCACTGACTGTTGAGGGACATTATCAAATAAGGACAAATTACAATTAAATTTCTGTTTACAATACAAATTATAACTACTTAGAAATATAAAAAAATTACTAATTAAATTCTTTGCTTTATTCTGAATAATAAATACAAAACCAGTACATTTTTACCAGTGTTGATAAAACTTTAAGCAAATGTACTGCATTAGTGTAAATGCAACTGAAGCACCCTATATAAGTGTTTTCTTCATTGAAGAACAGTCCGACAAAAGCAGCCACATATTATGCACTGACTTTTTGTCTACGCATTTGTATATTGGCATTAGGCCTGTACTTTGCACAGTTGATGACACAAGTACTTTTAACAGAATTCTAGAAAGAAACTCTAGTCTCTTCTTAGTACAAAATATACTTATACTAACCGGATGCAACTATATGTAAAACAATCATATAAAATTGTTGAATTGCACAAAATAAATCAATGCATCTTTTAACGTAAATTTGATATGTGAACATCGCACTTTCACTTTGTCAACATAAATAAATAAATAATAAAGAAATTGTTATCAGTCTAAATGGTTATCTAATATTCATATTCCTAGACAGGAAGGATATATTTCCGTGAAAGCAAAAATTAAAAATTAAATTCTAACCGAGTCGACATAGAAAGTTGTTCACAGATTAAATATATGTATGTTTCATTTGCACTTGAAGCAGATTATATGCTGTGCTCCTTGTTGCGCGCTGAACGAGATGAAATTGATGCGCTTTCTTATATGCAATTTTTATGCTTATTTAAATTAATTTTGTATTCATTATATTATTGATGATGGCTCTGAGATCAAATTAATTATTATGGAATTGCGGAAATTATTAGAAGATTTCTATTAAGAATTTCTGAACAATTATTACATTTCTGGTTTTTGTTTCATTTGGGAACCTACATTTTAAATTATTACGCATCTCAACGTTAAGTTTTTTTTAAACCAAAAAATATATATTGCATTTCTAAACTGTAGTCTATGAAAAGCAAGCTCGGTGCTGCTTTCTCATTGAGCAGTTTCAAACTACAAAACACCTCAACAGGTTTCTTGTTGCTTTCTAGACAAATCCGTTCCATCGACATCTACCTGAAGAATATTGAAACGAAAACTAAATTGAATACAACCAGGTATACGAAACTGTAAATTTATAAAAGAATCGCAATTGTTATTACAGCGTTGCTTTAAAGTTAAGCAAGTTGTTTAAATAACAGGCGCAAATTTGAATAAAATCTTTACAGGATAAAACATTTATTTGTCGATCTATATTATAATAATTAGAAAAATAGGGGATGATTCGTAATTTTTATTTAAAAATGATAAATTTCTATTATATAAATAAAGGAATCCAAATTAGATTCTAAACCATCGTATATGTACGTCGATTGGGTGTCTGCTCTACTGCTGATGGCTTTCGACTACAGGTTGAAGAAGAAGGAAAAGAAGAAATCGTTGTGAAATTAAAAAGAACCGCTACACTATACATACATATTGATTGAACCAGTGGTAGCGAGCTACCCAAGGGGCAATAAGAAAATTTAAAAATAAATATTGTTTAAATCATCAAAACTATTTATTATATTAATAAAAAAATAAAATTAAAATATAATAAAATTCAACCATATGTTGTTTGAAATCATATTACATGTGCTACAGTTAATTATAAGTGACCTATAAAAGGTCGTTTGTCATTTTAACGAACTGCACTGTTCGTACTAAAAGCACCTGACCAAGGTGCGTGAGGAATGTACAGTCTGCGGTACAAATAGAAACGCATGTTGTCACTCAGACATCAACGCACAAGAAGTTATAGTAGAGAATTCTTTACATATCATTGGCTATGTCGCGGGTTTAATAAAAAAAATTCTAGTTATTTTCATGTTTAAACATTAGTGTAGACAGCGGTAAATGGTTTTTCCTCACATGTATACCATGATTCCAGTTTGGAATGCCGTTTGTACATGTGTGGGTCTTATCACGCACTTATAGAACATTTTATGAAACCGTAACTAAAATCACGACGCGGCATCTCAATAGACTATTATAAATATGATCCCTAATAATTAGTATTAAATAAATATGCTCAGAAAAAAAGAATGAATTTTTATGGATTGATTCTAATCCTGGCGCGAATGTGAGTGTACGTATTTAGTATTATGAATGTTTGTGTTTGAGGTCAACTTCCAGCATTGAGATATTAGAGGAGTGTTTGTCGAGAAATGCGAAAAATCGCAGTTGTTGTTGATTCTTGTAAGTTAGTTCACGTGTTGAGTAATAATATAAGCCATGATTTATTATGCAAAATGTAGCTATCGATTTCCATAAAGAATGGGATAGGAATTATTTGTTGTCTTCCGTGTTTATATTTACTCAATTATTAAATCGGTATTGATTACCAATGATGCTTCTTACTCAACTTGTTCTTTTTCGCCATTAAATTTCAAATCTTCGTGTTGGTATCTATATTTAGTCTCGCAATTAAAATAAACGAAAAAGTGCGAATGAACGTGTGATTGTATAGGTACATAAGTGATTAACACAAAGATTTACGATGGTACACTGTTAATTAAAATATCCAAACACTTTTCCAGTGTTTTAGTGTTCCCATGACCCCCAAAATAAAAATATTTTTATATTGTTGATACCTAAGGTAGATGAACTCGCAACAATCTGTATAATTTTCAAATGTGCAAATCCCAAAAAACACATTTATATATTTTGCAAATCATTAATAAATGATTATTTATTTGGTTCTTAAAATAGAAGTTTAGTAATATTTACGAAATAACATGGTTTGTTATATGTCGTAAATTAAACCTGACCTATTGTGCTGATTAATTTTGATTAATTAAAAAAAAAAATGTTTATACCATATAAAACAATAAGTACATTAAGGACGCTATGGAAATGATGCATATATTAAATAGTCTTTGTATTCATATTTTTTCTCACTAACTCAAATAGCGCATGCGTCTCGTAATTAGTGCTGCACTATTCATTATTGTCGCTACCAATTAAACTAACTCCTAATGTGAGAACATGAACATCATATCATTTAAACAATGCTAAATTATTGCAATTTTTTTATAAAATTTATTTACCCTATTTTAAATAATTATTTTAATAAATTCCCGACACTATTTCTCATATATGTATAAAGCTATTCTATTAAATATTTTACACAATACCAAATATCTTTTGTACTTTTAAAAAAAGTATAGATAATTTTGAAAAAGTACTTCAAATCTTTTCATACGTTAATTGCAGGAGATATAAAAACGAGCAGCTTTTCGGTCTGGTGAATAAATTGAATTTAATGACATAGCCAGTGAGAACTACAATGGAGGGTAGCTTTGAAGAATAATATTTCTTTGTTCTTAAAATTGACATGTATTTATAGACTGCAATTAAAATTGCATCATTTTCTTAATAACGTACACATGCGATTACCCTTGACTATAACGTATCTACAATATATTACTTAGCCCTATCAGTTTTTGGAATTCTATGAAAAATCACCTAATATGCCGTTTTTAAGTGCATGTTCTGTCAGTCAAAGATTAGAATACTTTTATGAAGCATACCAAGAAAAACCTAAAAGATATACAGGTAGTGCACCTTTGTAGTCCTACCCCAAAATTAAATACTGCGTATAGGGAGGTTTAGTTAAAATTTACCATGGGCGTAAATACCTGCGTAGATAATAGGTATACTAGACATACATACATTCTCTGCTCTGATGTGATGTGAACCTGCCCATATGCGACAGTGCACCTGTCTAGCCGTATTAACTAACATACTGTTTCCGGTACAATGAATCGCTAACTTCATGGGCATACTATGTGCATGGACAATGGATTTCAAGGCACACAGATTAATTTAAGTTCAGTCATTCCCGAGGAGTAAAAGCGACAAAATTGGTCTTACGAGCGAAAGATACTTTTAAAACCGAAAATTTAGCAACGCTGTTAATCTGAGAGACTTCATCGATACATAAGGACAGACACTTTATTCTATTTGTCCTTATACAAAACATGACCATCAAAACTCGAAATATTTATACATATAAACATCAAGTTATATTTATAACTATTACTAATAAACCTAACACCATAACTGCAATGAAGATATATAAGTTAACACCTTGTTTTTTGCATAGACCACCACAAGTCTATCTTCACATGGAAACACCGTTAATACAAATCTCACACACATGAGACCATACTAGTATTTATATATATATATTACAGATATAACAACAACCTCACCTAGAGGAGAGTGGGGAACAAATCATTGACTCAACACCAGACCATTAGTATGGCCAATGCACTTACATCAGCAATGAGAAAATTATACTTTTAGTGTAAAATTACACCCAAAATTGCTATTTATTTCAAGTCAAATCAAATTGTCTTTAATTTCTAACAAATTAAATAAATATATATATTAAATTTCTTTGTGATAATTGAAGTAAATTATAGAAAAAGATTGGTAATTATTTATTTTTATGATAAATATGTATAAAATGAATAAAATTGCAAAAACGAGCTCATAAATGTAGCGTTTTAAAAAGTGCCCTATGCGTCCCCACATGGGCAACCTCACCTATTCTATCGTATCGCGGCAGTGAGGTCAAGCAAACCATGGGACGGCAGTCGACATTCGAACATTCGTTCGCTCGTTCGTAGTCTCAGTCAAATCAACTTACCTGCGGTAAGGTGAGACCAGCGAGCAGCAGAAGTGAGTGAGATTTTGCAGAATTCAAGATGGCGACGGTCGCCTACGTGTAAACCCAAAGTAGGCTTTGAGGCGCTGAGTGTGTTCGCGTGAGCTTTTGGCTGGCTCTCAAAAGCTCGCCAAGAAATCGTGAAAAGTGTGCGGGAAAACTAACCGAGTGGAAAACTATTGTTTTATTATGAGTGCGAGTACCACACGCAGAAAGTGATTTTGATCGGTTGGGGTGTGGTGGAAAGGAATTTTTTTTTTCTTAGTTTTGTGACGCGCAAGTTTTTAATCCGGGTCGTTTTGTTTTCGTGAGATTTCTCTACAGGATTTTTAACCGACCAACGGTGAGATTTTTTTAAACATTTTCAAACCATATGATTTCGAACGATTGATATTTATCGAAAATGAAAGGATTTATATATTTCTCCCATAAATCTAATTTTTAATTTAATGTACTCCAATTAATAAACGAATTAATAAACAAACACCATACAGATTTCGTGTTTTATTTATGTCGACCGCTTTTAAAAATTGTCTTAATTTTAATTCCTAATCTAAATTAACTTATTTTCTATCGTACTTTTACAGAAAATCTCAATACTTCTAAGTATTAATTAAGTAAAAGTATATAAATATTATTTTATAATTTAGTTGAGTAATTTTAAATAATAAGTAATTCAATATAATAAAATAAATAATTAATAAAATTGAATCGTTTTTTATATAAAAATTGATGTAAAATCATCTGCGTTGAGCTATTTAAATTAGTGTAGAGCTAACCTGATTTTGGCATATTATAATTACATATATATATACATATAAAAAAAAACTTTGAAGCCAGATATTTTCATAACGGTCTTTACATAACTGGATTCTGTTTTTATAATTTTCTTTTGATGAGAAGTAATTTTAATAATGTTATTTTTATTGTAAATAGGTTCACCTTGATTTTTGAACTTAAAATCTAATAGTTGTTTATTTCGTTAAACGATCAAATTTTCAAAACAATTTTTTCCTTCCAAGAAATGACCATAATTAATTTATACAATTACACCATAATTATTATTAATTAAATTGAATAATTGCTTCTTGGAATTATATTGTTTAGTCGACGAAACTGTTTATTTTACTTATTTTACGTAAGAAAATTTTCATTATAATTAATTTAATTTTGTCCTCCAATTTACAACAACAAAAATATAATTCTATAAAACAATACATACAGACGCTTTGACATTTATTTTAATAATAATAAGAAATTTCTAAAATTCCACGACGATTAGACAATAAAAGAAGTTGTTTACTTAGAAAATTTACACCGATAAAATCCTATAAACAGTAAAAAAACGGCAAGGTCTCCTATTATCTGTGCCAGGTAACTAAATATTTTCTTTGTCAGGTAGTTTCTACTCAAACATAAATAACAATATTATTCGATAAGAATATCGATAGGTGCATTCTTAAGGACACTGTTTTTTAAACGTATAAGACAGAATAGTAGATCCTAATAATGTGGAATAATTTATTTTTTTAAGTTAATTTACCAAATTACTGTAGCAAAGAAGCTAATTTATAACATATAACAGTTGTTTGGAAATTCATGTAAGCGTAAAAATAAATAAGATTGTCTTATAACATATAATATATATGTTATAATATGTTCCAAGTCATTTACTAGAAAAATTACTTAATATTTATTTTATGATTGTTATTATATCATTGTATTTAAACATTCACATGCATCCATTTGAAACTAGGCGCTTTTGGATTCGAACCACGTGACTCATAAGAGTCCATAAAAATCCTGTATTTTTATTCTCTGATGAAACGTCTATATGTGTATTTATTAGTGATTACACACGACATAGAACCATAGGTGACTCTTTTTAAGACCTTGAGTCCAATCGACACATGCGAATAAGCACCATACATCCACTGCCTTCTTATATATATATCGTACATGTGATGTTTGATCATTATTACTTTGCTAGTATTGCAATAACCAAAGGACATTCACTTTTTTTCCTTCACAGCTCACTTGGCATGCCTTCAATTCCAAACTAAATTCAAAACTATTCGGTTGACAAAACTGTTATTTATAATCGTCAAGGATTTTTTTTCCATTAAAATAAATCAAAAAATTGCATTATTTGTTAACTATAATAGACATTTGCAAATAAGCATTTTGCAGTTAATTTTTATTTCTTATTGACGCATTGTTTAGTAATTGTGCATTGATTGAATTCGGCACCATTGAAAAATTATGGGTGCGTCATAGAACTCTATACCGGAAATACCTTTCGCATTTTTGAGGTTTCTTATAAACCATAATATATAACTTTTATCATTTATATATACAATTATTTATTTTAAGTAAATACATATATATTAGAGCTAAAGCTCTTTTTTGTTTTGAAGAGTATTAATAGTGTTAAATAGTAAACATATGTATGAATATTTTTTAGATAAGAAAAATTTATCAATTATTTATTAATTTTTTCTTTGTATACATGAATAATTCATTGGTAACCAGCATAACTTTATCGAACATTTCTAGGAGTGGTTCAAACGTTTCGAATTATATGAATTTATAAAATACTTCTAATATTTAAACTACGATTGATATTTTTAAATATATAAAGACCCTGCTCTACTAATTAAAAATGTTTGTTGTTTACTAGTTTATCAATAACGTATTATGAAATATCGAACTAAATGTTTTTGACATTTACCAATCAATCATTCCATATTTCTAGATCGTTTTAAATTATTTTTATGTATAAAACATAATTAGAAATATTTATAATTGTATAAATGTGTTTAATTGTTACAGGACGAAAATCATAAAAGTTGAAGAAAATTTGAGAGACGCACATATGCAAGAGAAAATCTGATGAAGAAAGTGCTTTCACTTGCTCGAAAAAATGATTACGCCTGTGTAATACACCTGCTATTAAAAAGTGTTTATTTTTTTTTTTCGTGTGTTTTATTAATCGCAGAGTTATGTGCGTTTGAGTGCGTTGTTTAAAATTAAAATCCTGATAAAATTGTGTGAGAAAACTAATTAAATGCTACTGATAAATCCTCTTTGAAACAGGATTAGAAAAACAAAAACGTTTTAGAAATGAGTGATTCAACCCCGATTTGTCGGTGCCGAGTGCTATATTTGGGCAGCTCAGTGCCTCAAGTGACTAAAGACGGTTTGCAAGGCATCCAGGAGCCTTTACAAGAGTTGTACCCGGAAGCAGGGGCTGTAGGTGCCCGCGGGATTGATAGTTGGTTAAGTGTGTGGTCCAATGGAATATTATTGGAGAACGTTGATGAAAATCATAAGAAAATCACTAGGTTCTTTCCCATTGAGAGTTTGCATTATTGTGCTGCCATAAGGTGAGTCACCTTTCACTCAATAATCTCGCGTTACTCATATTTTGAGATTTACAAAATGTCTGCAGTGTTCCTTTAGAAGGCATTACTTTGTATATAACGTTGAGTTTAACTAATGTTATTTTAACGTCATTTACCTAAAGCGCATTCCTCTTTATGTTTATAGACATATAAACATATTTATCCACAACAAAAATAATATTTATGTATATATTTCCATTAAAATAATGATACGAAACAATAAAATGAAATGAACCGTTTCAAAAACATTTAAAACCACGCTAATAACTTCCTTATTTGCTAATACGATTTTTATAAAAGAAAGCCGGTCTATTACACATTTATAAAACATATACGAATATTAATTATAAGGAACTTCATTTTGAATTAAGCAATGATCGATTTATTATTTTAATACTTGCGTGCATCACCTACATTTCCTTTTTTATTTTGCTAGCTATTGTATAATATATAGGTGCAAAGAAGGCGTATGAATATTTATTTACATTAAATTTTATGAATTTTTTTATGGCGAATTTTAGTCGTATTCATTAGGTGTAATGTTTATTTTGGGGTTTTATTTTAATTATACGATAATTTAAACTATAATTCATAAATCGTATAAGTTTCTGTTGGCAATATTAAAACACAAAGGGATTTTTGAGTCGTTGAGAAAATTGTCTTACAATAATAATGCGGAGGAAGAAATCAGTGTTACGAAATTTTCATTTTATAATTGCTTAGATAATGAAGAAAATTTTGCAATCACTACATGGCCTACTAAATAAATACATACGCATACACCATCAGTATATATATTTATTGCGAAACCATTTATGTGACATGTGCGAATACGCCCCTATACGTGCGTGAGAGAAAGGTTTCATCTGTTTCCAGATAATAACCATCATAAATGTCGCAGTGTTGCCCAATTCGACACTTTCATTATTACTAAATATACCCTAAGATATAATTATTTTTTTTGTTAATCTTAATATATTAAAGAATTTATATACACTAAAGAATCTAATAATAATAGTTACGTATTACTCAATCCTCAACTTTCATTATACTCATATACAGGTGCCACAGCTAAAACGCCAGTTTGCTTTGAAACAAAACGACAATTGATATCATTATGTAATCATTTCTCCTAGCTAGTAAATTAATGCTCTTCTTATTATAATGTTCCATTTATATGATTCTCGGTTTCTCTTGCAAAATCACTACACCTGTGCTTGAGAATTACTCTTACCACATAAGACTCATCTACAATCCCATTTGATGGGATTATTTAGTAAATAAAAATTATTTTCTTCAAATAAAAATAAATAATTTGTTAACTGATTTCTCGTATTTTTTATTTAATCGTTTTTCTTGAAGCTTTACGTGAATTATATCTCAAGAATGTCCACAGAAGTTTTTGTAAATTCCTGATAATTATTGTTAACAAAACATGTAATTGTTATTATATATTACAAAATAATGTATAAGCTACTCATGCATTACGTTTACAATTGTATTTCACACTGAAAAGTGCACGTAAATCGATATCAAAATAGGTCGCAAATTGTAAAACATTGTAAATTATTTATATACGGTTCATTTAGAGAAAAAAAATGTCTACACGTATCATTATTAAAATGTACACAGTATTTTTATACGGAAATGAAATTGTTTCTGGTTGTTTGGACGAACAAAAATAATGAGTAATTTGATTTTCTACTAGGTACAAGTAATATGTATGTCTATTAGTTTGGTATACGTTTAGAATATATGGTGTATGAATGTTTAGATCCGGTATAGATTTCTCCGTAAGTCCGTACCTGATTAAAAGAAATTTTCGAACCATGAGAACGGTAATGTAATCCCGCTAGTTGCCGTATTGGTAACAATAGGCAAAGGAAACGAAACGATTCGCGAGTTTACCACAAAGATATATACCACAACTTATATACTATAAGTTGTGTGTATACACTGTACTTCCGGTTCTGTGACTAAGTGTCCTGGGTCAACGATAGTTTGGCCGTGAAACATGCCACGGACAACACTAACATCAGTATCATAAACTTAACACTATCATTAAATTGGAATTTCAAATCGAATTGTTACCCTTTTTAAACCGTATCATTTATTGCAACAAATGTACGACTAAATTTCTTATTAGGTAAATGCGTGTTGCGAACATTCACGTTTATGATCTTTACGAAAAGAAAGGCATTATGAAATATAATCACAACCGGTTTCCGGTCAAGTGAAAGATTCTGTATCCGGTTACAAAATAATAGATCATAATACTGACACGAATTATTTCTAAATGTGCAATTTTAAAATAGAATTATTTTCGTACATACACCTGAAACGCTGTTGTTGCCAACTCAAACGACCATCCTCACATAGCAACGAGGTGCTAAAGAATGTTAACGGTATTTTATTTTTAAAGGCACTGGCCATCCTTATTACTGTTTAAACAAATCAATGTGGTCACTTAAACGAGAAATCGCGTTTCACAATTAAGTGCATATATGACACAAACATACATATATTTTCATATATATATTTACCATTTCACTTCGGTAATCAATATTTATGT
The DNA here is from genome assembly GCA_944738965.1 of Nebria brevicollis. Classification (NCBI taxonomy): domain Eukaryota; kingdom Metazoa; phylum Arthropoda; class Insecta; order Coleoptera; family Carabidae; genus Nebria; species Nebria brevicollis. Next base: position 7,284,949 of record OX122909.1, read on the forward strand.
TTTTCTTAGAAAGGCATTCATATTTTAAAGATATTTAACAACATATATGTATAGATGTTAAAATGAGAAGAATATTATAATATATTGTTATTCCAGATATGTATTAGTGCCAGAAAAGAATACACTCCATACGCCAACACCTAGATTCCTTCCGTTAGATTCGCCATTCGCCCGGGCACCGAACCCGTCGCACCCACCCTTATTCGCGGCTATATTACGCCGGACCACAGGCATTAAGGTGCTGGAGTGCCATGCATTTATCTGTAAACGTGAAGTTGCAGCGAATGCCCTTGTGCGGTGTTGTTTCCACGCGTACGCAGACAGCTCCTACGCGAAACAAGTGGATACCAACGGGGGTGGAAGTCTGTATGGGACTCTAAACACTGATAGGGGAGCGAAAGAAAAAGTTAGTTGGCGAAATAGGTGCCAATTAATGTTTCAAATATATTTATTATGATTGTTTAGGTAGAAGATTGGAAATTAAGTCGATCACAATCTGGCTCTACTATGACAATAAATACAGTCGGGAATCAAAAAGATGATATAAGCATTTATAATGGGGATGAAAACCATAAAGTTTGGGCGGGTTCACAGGACAACCTGGATACCATCTACGATGTTTACTCCACGTCCACGCTTACAAGGCCTGTTCGACCACGTCAAGTTGCTGCACCTGTATCTGTAAGTGCAGAATCCCTGTTAAGATTCTAGTCACGAAGATTTTATATTGGTTATAAATTTCTATATTTTGGTTGAATTTTAGGTACCTCCTCCACCAGCCCCTAAAGAAAAACAAAAGAAAAAGTCGAAAAAAATGTCTGCCTCTAAAGAAGAACTCTACCCAATGATGAACCACCAAATGAACCAACAAATGAACCAACAAATGAACCAACAAATGAACCAACAAATGAACCAACAAATGAACCATCAAATGAACCATCACCAAATGAACCACCATCAAATGAACGGAAAAGCAAACAGTATAAGCGGTACCATGCTCAAATCGCGTAACCACCATCAACTACCACCTCACCACCAACCCATGTACATAATGGCGCACCCTCAATCCCATCCACAGACATTACCAAACCCCAAATATTTAAAACACCACGGCAACACATACTCGCACCGGCCTAGCAAAAAGATTTTGATACCTGCCCGCCCCATCCCGCCCCCATTCGTCCCAATGGGCCCAATGATCATTCCCACGACCATGAACAAGAAAAATAAAAAATCCAAACAACATATGGCGATGGAAGAACCCATTTACATGCCTAGCTCCCGAGCTTTATCGCCAGTCGCTAGTTACCAACCAGTAAATTTCCCCCATGAAGCCTACTTGATGCAACATTACGCCACCATGGAAAATGGCAAGCATGGGAAGAAAAAGGAGAAAATGAATGCGATACCACCTCCGCCGCCTAGTCAAGAAAAAGGGAAATTGAATAAAAAACTGGCGCAAAGTATGAATGGATTGGATGATCCGAATTTGGCGGATGAGAGTCCTTTTAATACTGGGATTTATAGGAAGAAGGGGCATTTGAATGAACGCGCGTTTTCTTATTCGATTCGACAGGAGCATAGATCTAGAAGTTATGGATCTTTAGCCAATTTAAAATTCGCTACGCCAATACCGAATGGCGTTAATGATGTAAGTGCAAATAATTAATAATTCTATTGGTGTATGATTTGAGTGGAAGAAAATTGTTAATTAGCATAGGAAATTTTTTTAATTGTAGCTATGTTGGAATTTTAATTAATGTCACACGTTTGGACTGGAATTTCGATCAGTTGGTATTTCCGGTTTGATTTTAAATTAAAATTAGCTAGCACCATAAATAATAATGTTTTAAACTTTCCTATTACAACTTATGATTGAAAATTAAAATGGATGAATTGACTAAAATGGTATATGTAGGTCGTATATCAACTAGTGATCTATAGTGTTTGTTTTGATGTTAAAGTATAGTTTTTCTTTTTTTGTGTGTGTGTATGATACAGGTTGAAGATACTCGAGAAGATATTAAAAAAGAACGAGAAATTATGCAAATGGTTCAAGATTTGGAGTTGAGCGGCGATGAGATCGTTCGCTCGGAGGTACCTCGGGGTATGTACGACGGAAGGAATGCGCCGCCCGCGCTAGGTGGCCCACCTGTTATAGTCAACGGTACCAGAGGACATAGGCGATAGTTATACATATAATCTATGCTATGCTACACAACACACACACACACATACATAAAGGTTAGTTCTAAATTATATATAAAATTGTTTTGTTAAGTGTGGGAATTTAAGAAATTACGCGAAATATATAAGAGTTTTCACGTGGCATTCAACGTATTAAAACATTCCTTAGCATATTAAGAATTTTTTCACAGAGTGTACTTAATGATGACCGTTAAATTTTGGACATTGCAATCATGTGTGTGCTACATATTTGCGAAATAACAACTCATCTTTTACATTTTCATAACATTCACAGTAAAAAAAAAACCATAGCCTACTTCAGAAAAAAAAAACAACAAATTTACAAAAAACCATTAACTAACCAAAATAGTCTAAATAATAAAACATTTTACAACAACCATACAAAACGTAATTAATAAACTTTCACTTAAAAAAAATAATTACCGCAATATGGCACAGCTTTTTATGCGGTCATTTCTCAATAAATTCTATAGTCCGGCGGGAACAAAGGTCGGATTTCCGGGTGCCGTACCAACGAGGCATCGATGCGATTAATTTATTCCGTATTGTAAACCGGACATCACAATACATACCTATTTTATGCACCATTATACACTTAAATTAAACGTTACTAAAATAAATATTTTAATAAAAAAACTACCACTATTTATTTTTATTGATAGGTAATATAGATTGAAATCCTAATTAATAGCCCTAATATTAAATGTTCATAAGTGCATTTCCGTAAGGTCAAACTTGCATATATTATATTAAACATATTTTATTATTATTCTATTGTTTAAATAAGTAATAAATCACGTATTTATTCAATCATAAAACCTTCAAGGTTTGCAATAATTGTTAAAATTAAAATATGTTCGTTTCGTTTTCTAATAAAATACAAACATCTTGAAGATGTATTCATTAAAGCATGACACGTTCAACAAGGTTAAAATAAACCGATTCGGTCATCGCGTAAACCGTCATTAGATATATACGATGCTGATGACTTCAATGTCATCCAAGGTCCAATAAAAATATTTACAAAAACGTAATTGCCTATTTTTTGTGTCGCATATTCATAAATAAATATGTTTCTATAAATTTAAAACAGTTTTCTGTTTCAGATCAACGTATAAGTCAAAATAATTGGAGATGGACGTAAGAATGTAATATAAAATACTCAGTTAAGTGAAATAATATAATAAATTATATTGTAACTTGTAATAATCTTACCATATATAGAAGATAATATGTTATTAAAATCAATCATAATTATTGGTAAAGTAATAAATATTACACTAAATACTGTATTAACTAAACAAATATTGAGGAATTTTCGTCCATGCGAATTAGTTAATACACGTTTTATTGTTTCATATATACGAATATAAAAAAGTTATTGTTATAAAAATAATATTAATGTAAAGATGAACAATTTTAAATGATGAAATAATATTCAAAATATGCGTAACATAATAAAATATCAATATTTATTTAATTGTAATTAAATAAAATAGCGTTTAAGTATTTTAAATATTAAATAAATATACTAAAAATCATAAATATCGAACTGTATTGTATATTGCTCAAACATATAAAAAAAACATTGCGTAAAAAGTAGCGTATTTAGTAGTGTATATATGAATCAAAAAGTTTAAATAATTCAAGATAATAAAAATAATTCAGGTGCGCAAACAAAATGTGTGACCTTTTTACGCAATTGTAACGCATGTCAACACAAATTGTACATTTTGAATTTAATCTAGATGAAACCGACCAAAATTTCAATATTTAAGTCTAGCAAAATATTAATTTAGTGCCATTTTAAGGAAATTTAATTTAATAGATTACATTTAACAATTGATTAAAATTGTAATTGTTAAAAAAATGTAAAAATATTCACTTGTTGTATCTGTCAAAATAAATTAGGTCATTTTTATTCAATATGTGGAATAGGTATTTTTATCCTTTTAAATTTAAGGATTGTTAAATGGGAACACGTAATGTTCAGAAAGAAAGAAATACTGGTCTTATTGTAATTGAATTTTATATACAGTATGTATGTATTATAATTATTTTTGTTTGCATTTTAAGAGATTCTAAGCTCATCTATTATAATTTTATATATAATGCCATTTCACGTCAAATTACCACCAATTGTAAAATAGAAAACTGTGCTTTTATTATATAAAAACAAAATTAAACTTGGTTGTCTTAACTCAAAAGGCTCAGAATCTCACCATGATGTATTTAATCAAAATGGACATTGTTTATTATTATAAATATTCAACTTTTTATTGTTATATTGTATGTTTTATGATAGCTATGTATATATAAATAATATAAAGATCGTAAATATATTTTCAATTAAATGACTTATATTTTTTATCAGCCCTAACCTATCTGTTCCTGAATTATAAATCGATTTTTAATAAAAATATCCCTCGACGAAGACGCATTTTATCCATATTATTTCCAAAGAATTAAAAAAAATATTATACTAAAGTTTAAATAAATTGTATAAATATTTTAACTAATCGGGACAACATACTTAAATTAAATGTAACATATTTAGACGTTAAATATAATTAACGTTCGCATTTTTAATTAGATTTATTTATGATATTTTTTGCGCGTTTATTATAAGAAATTTTATGCCATCTTGCGACGAAATATAAAACTAGCAGGTACATTTTCCGTTATTACCTAAAACGGAAATCCGTTCGAATCTGCGACCTACGTTCAAATTTATAACTACATTTCTAACTGATTATTTTATATTTGAAAATAAATTAAGTTTCACTATATCGAATGAAAGTTAAAATAAAATACGGTATAGATACAGTTAAACTTTCAATATATATATTTTCCTAAAATGAACAAACAAAACTGTTAACTTTTTATTTTTGATCAATACTCAACGTACATTGATAAAAAAACACATCTGTAGCGAATTTTAATTAAAACTTGTATGAGTTTACCAACTACGTATGTTTATCTTTTCCTATGTGATACATACTAGTCAATTTAAAATCAGTCCATCACTAACAAACCCAATCATTATCTCTGTATTGAATCAACTTTAACACACATATGCTGTTACATTTTATGGGCCTATCATCATGCGTATGTTACGCCACATACAGTCTACTTAAAGCCCTGATTTTCCACGACGATGGCAGAGAAATTTCGCGCAAATAACAGATGGTGCACATATCTGTTGCTGTGATTGGTTTCACACAAAACAAAATTTATTTCTGTATTGGTACGATCGACCTCTTTTTTAATTTTGATTAAAGTGAAATTTTTTAACAAAGAATTCCACCGTTTTTTTGGTGTTTATATATGAAGTAACTTTAAGATTTTACTAGAAAAGATGATTTGGGTCAAAAATTATCTAATTTACAAAAAAAAAAAAATTTTTATCAACATATTTCAAAACTAAAAACTACAAATATTTACGCAAATTTAATATATTTTTATTTATCAATAATTGTTTTCGAACAAATCTACTTTTATTTATATATTCATAATAACAATACGTGTCGGTGAATGGCCCCAGATATGAAGGTCATTAAATTTCACAAACAATAAATTAATAACTACTAATTATAAGATGAAATCGATTTTTTTTGGGATGTCAAACCAAATTCCCTGTAGGCTACAGTTAAATTCATACGTGGTTGCTATAGGTATCAGATACATAATTCATTGCTTGCTTTAATTGCATATGTATGTATTAGCATGTTAATGTGATTCATGAAACATATGTTAAGCCCATTTTTTTGTCGTATTTTTTTGTAATTAGTAATTATAACATATATATCAGACGTGTTGGAACGTATGTACCTACATACAATTTTTAATTCGTATCCAGTAGTACATTTATTAAATCATATATGTTGGATCTAGCTCAAACTAAATACCAATATGTTTTTAATTTGTTAGACCTGAATGGACACACTTAAAAAATTGATCTTAGAGCATTCCCAGAAATTTTATATTAAAAAGATATTTTTTATTTTTTAATGTGTAATAAATATAATGGAAGGAACTATTTTGAAATTACGATTTTAAGGAAATACTCGTATTTTTACCGATAAGTGTGCTTATGTTTCTATGTCTATATGCTTATATTTCTGTATAGGTACATAATATTTCTTTGAAAAGCTTTTTAAATATTTAAACAATTTAAAAAAAACCACAATACAACAGTAGCTGTAAGCCAGCACTTATCAAACGGTGCCTGAATTACAGCGACTCGCAGAACCATTTGACACACATACGATTCGCGGGAAACCGTTTCAAGACCACTGATGGCCAATTTGATGGTGCTGGCTAGCTGCACACCGTTTTCTTTCATCTAAATCCCGCTTCAAGTAACAAGACAGCCAGTGCGATTTGAAACTCTGTCACGTCGACTACGTAATCCGCGGCCGTTTTACCGCGGAGACGCTAACGCAACAATAAACGGGCGACCGCCACAAAATCAACGAAAATCTGTGACATTTTGGTACTGTTAGACATTTATTGTGGCTTTAATACGAGTGAATTCATAAATAAATAAATAGTTTATTGTGATTATTTTGAATAAAGTGTATAAAGTTTACAAGGATATTATTTTATTAAGGTAATATTAACGTATATATTTATTTATAATATATTTGTAATTTGAGTAAAATTTAATAAATATAATAATAGTTTCACTTCGTCTTGGTGATTTTAGTCGATTCATAGCGGGAAAGCCGCTTAAGTCGTGATTTATATGATATAAGCGCTTTATGAAATGGATATCTCAATGCATATATTCAATTTCTAAATATCTATAGATAGTTGTTTATTGCGATGATGACCCTGCCTTTTCAATAAGCTATCAACGAAACAGCGCTCATGTTATTTATATGAGCTACTGAGTAATATAGACAAATTATTCTTACGATGAATTTATTACTTTACGTAAATACTCGAAACAGTATCGTCATATAGTAAATGAGTGAATAATTTAATATAATGATAAGTTTATGTATGCGCGTGCTCGCATTGCATATTTTACGATTAGCTACCAACAGCGAAATAAATAGATCATACCAACTGCATAATATTAAAAGCACCATCGTTAAAATTAAACCAACAAACGGTACGAGTGAAAATTAGTTGGTTTTTTAATTTCTACGAAACAAACTGTATCATTTGACACAGTTCCGTGGTCGTATATTTTTATATTAAAAATACGTACATTCATTAAAATGTCATTATACCCAAAATATAAACATTTTTATTATTTACCCTTCATTTAAATATCTTGTAATTTCGACAAATTATATATAATATTTGTATTTTATTTCTTATTTCGTAATTATTTGTAATTATTATAAATCTCGTGACACTAAGCGACATAATTAAAATTGTAAACTTATAGATGTATTTTTTTTTAAAAAGAAAGTAAGAAAATATTGTTTTGTTCAAAAGAATGATGTATTTTTAATAAACGCGCGTAATTATTACATATTTATTGCATTTCCTATGTCAATTTGATTTCCATTGTACTTTTATATGCTGCCAAGTATTTTCTTGTCGCAATTAAAGCGTGACCACAATTATATAAATATTATTTCAAAATTTTATCGATAATATCGTAATTTGAAAATTATTGGTGCAGTAATATTTGCATAACGAATCCCCAATGATTATTTAACATTCGCGTTGCATATATGCATGGCTTTCACTCATACATCAAACTGTGGTTGTTTTTTGCATGTTGCAGTATTTATTATCCGCGGGTGGCAAATCTGTTGGCGTTAGTAAATATGTTTACAGTTGGAAATATGGATATATGTTGGTTGTCACGGCGGTAACGAGAGTTATTTATCGTAGTTAAGGATGCATTTGTTTTAATGTATCAAGTTTGTATGCTAGTGCAGTTATTTCCTTATTTTGTTGTTGTTAAAACTAGTTATTTTTAACTGGTAATTCGTTATATTTTTATGCATTAAAATAATAAAAAAAATTCATTGTCAAAAGGATGTAGACGTAAATAAAAAATATAACTGTTCTTATAAGCCAAAAAGTACTCTATATAAAGATACAAATCTGTTTGCGTGTTCTATACATATATATGAAAAAAAGACCGAAACGTTGTTTCCGCAATTTTTATGTAAGAAATAATTTTGTCTGACGACAAAATGGAATGCTCGATTAAGTTAAAAACGTGTTAGTGCAACGAAGCACGCGTCCATAACAGATAAGCACGGCTTACACTCACTGACATATATCGTGACAGATGGACCCAACCATCCACAACATATATATGATGGCATTTCTTCTAAACGGCTACACGATAGAAGAATATAAGATATTTAAGAAATACAATTTGCACGTAGCAAAAAAGTATTTTTTATTCCTAATAGCAAAATTTTTTTGGAATGTAAAGCAAGACAGTTTAAGCTGTAAGCTGTAAGCTGTAAAAGTGCGTTTAATGGTATATATTTATAGCTAAGTAACGGTTTTTTTTTTCTTTAATTTTTATTCATTCTTTCAATAAGGTTAGTTAAACTGGTTTGCTGGATATTTTTACGACATTGTTTATCTTAATTTCGTGATCCGGATCAATTTATGAATATTCTTAGTTGTACATCAGTATTTTATTTATGTAGGTGAACGATTTATATTTTTAAATTGATACAATTACATCTAGAATAAATGTTCAATTGAAATATAATCTTAAATGAGAAGCTAATATTGTTTATTATTTTTTAAATAATTTCAAACATAACAAAATAAATATGACATTTAATGAATGTTTTTTTGTAATAAGGGTATTATTCCATTATCTATTTTTATTTATAAACTTTCCCCCAAAAAGCAAAATAATTGGTTTGCGGCAAATTTTTGATCAAACGTGATGAAAGTAAAAACGTGTACTTTTAATTAAATAATTACGATAATAGAGAAATAGATTTCTTTTGTGTTGTGAGTTATATATTGAAGTGTATTTTTTTTGGGTGTATCCACTGTTTGGTAAGCACGCGATTTTTCACGTGCTGTGAGATTCTTTTTAACAGTTGGTTGGGTTTTCGGCATTTTTAATTAATTTTAATTTTCTAGAGAAAGTACTAGAATATTTTTTACTAACACAGATTACCTGGTGTGGAAAATATTTACATGCTTTTGTGTTAAACAAAATGAATTATATGTTCCTGTTTGGCACAACCGAATATCACACACTCAACACCGACATTGTTCAATCAACACGCACAACAAAAATGTACTCAACCACATTCTAATTATATAGATTAAATCAATATAGAATTTTTTATAAATAGAATATATTTACAAAATAAAAAAACAGCTTAGACTTTATAATTTAAATTATTATTTATCATTGTCAAATTGGTGTAATATTGTGATGTTGATGTTGTTTTCAACATCGGATCACCTACGGTGTTTTGACTAATGCTACCTGTTAATAAGCTACTAGATCTACTGCTGAATTCGTTACAGAAATAAAGACATATACATCACAAGAAATAGGCTACATTAGCATTTAGATGCTACTCTTTCCAATAAATATTAAGCTATAAACCATTTAGGAACCAGTTTCCAAATTTGTAATCTGATACGCTTTTATAGCGCAATCCCTATTCATTCCTAACTAAAACAATCATAAATTGGTCATAAGTACCGACCAAAAATTTATTTTAACATACTATATTTTCCATATATCCCAAAAATTATTCGTAACCGGTTATATTGGATACAATAAAACATTCACTCTTTAAGAAAAATAAACACGGTGTCAAATAATTTCAGATTTTAATGGTTTAGTGTGTCAAATCGTAGCTAAAGCTTCATTAAATTAATTAGTATATATTTGCATAACGTATGTTTATTTTAACTAAAAAACATTTATATATATATTACGCGTTTAATATAATTTGAATCTTGTCAATAAATTAATTATAAACTCCGCAATTAAGAGATCAAAAACAAGATAGGAAATTTCAAAACTAGGCATTTGCAAATAACCGTTTCGCGATCTGTGTAATGTAAATTAGCGTCGCAAACGCCTAGAATAGTAGGCGAATCGGATCACGTTTGCTTCGCGAAATAATTGGAAATACGAGTACCGAGATGTAAAAGATGTCTGTACCATTAGTACTTATTTATGTGCGATCGAAAAAGCGTGAGGTATAACTGTGCTAGACGCAAACAGTTGGTGAAAATTGCAACATATGGTGTTACTAGAGGGTTTCAATTTAAATCGGTTTGGTCTTGATTCCATACTTATTATATGGTTTAAACACCGGTTAATTATACTGTTTATGCATACCCACTAGTTTTATATCAAATTACCGTTATCATTTTTTTTATCCCTTATGAAGGGGATACTCTAGAAATCTAATTTATATAAGTGAAATTTTAAAATCAATCATTTTCACATCTAATGGTGACAATATTATTCACCATAAATTTTCTATAGAAGCACCTGACATATGGTCATTTATAAATAAAGAAGTATTTGCGGCTGCTGTTCAAGAATGTGTTTACAGAACAGTGAAGAAAATATCAAACATACATGGAAGAGTGAAATGTATATAGGTATATACGGTTAGAGCGAACGCTAATGTACTATTGAGTGCTCTTCCTTGAATCTCTATGCAACCTGCATGCACTTCTTCTATTACATACATCGGCTTCTTTTGTCTATTCCTTTCAAGTTTCGTTACTTGATACTTTATTCTTACTTTCTTACATATTATAAATAAATACAAAAGTATTAATCAAATTACGTAACATGTGTTTGTCAAATATAAATAAATTTAATTAGACAATTAAAAGTGCGTAAATATATATCAGACACAATAAGAAAAACGTCTTGGAATAATGAAGTTATCTTGTTAATTAATAAAGCACTAATTAAAACTCAGTCTCTCGACTAACAATTATCTAATACGAATAGAGCTTTATTATTATATTGCATATACAATTAGTAACCAATAGTAGTTATTAAGTACAGGGGTGTTCAATTAAAACATTAATTATATCAAAATAACGTACAAACTATACGAGTAACTACAATCGATACACTGGTCATCTCGCGCATACAATTTGTATAAGACCCGCGGGCATATAATACAAACATCCATGTTCTAGAACGTTGACTTGTAATTAATATTTCTGTACGTGTAAGGTACCTTTGACACCTTAATAATTATTAAACAACCCTAAGGTGCTCTACAAACACATAAAATTAGATTTGCTGAAACATGAAAGACTCTAAAACAACGGTTATTAATGCTTTTGTATTAAATTACAATTATTAATTATGATAATAGTAATTCAGAAACATTAAAAAATATATAATATTTAGAAAATTATATTAACTAGAGTTATAAAAAAAAATTTTTAATACAGATAATGGTGAAACGGTAAATTCTGTAAGAGTATTAAAAAAAAATTGTGTACATCTATATTTTAATCTGATGTTTTAAAGAAAGCGAATGATGGGAATGAAGCGTGCGCGTTGATCAATATTAATGAAATTTGTAACGCTGACAATGATTAATGTAACTATGCTAGATAGATCAGACTAAAAAGCGGTGTAACGAAAAAAATTGCTAACACGTAGCACTGCTAATCAATTATTTTCGGCTCGTCATCGCTGCAATATAATTAATTAAATTGCTGCGGTTTGAATTTTTTTTTTTTATATTTTTATATCGAATTGGACGTACTATAAATTCCTATTAGTCATAGCTGTTAACTAGGCTAACCATTCAAATATTTTATACTCTTTTTATAATTGAAAACGACAATAGGATAAATTAAAAAACTTTTCAAATAAAAATTCATGGATTAGTTAATTTTTAACTATTCAATTACGAATTTGGGGATGGAATTATTATTTATCCAATAGTGACAAACAGGAAGAACGTTTTTATTTACTTTTCCCGTTCTCTTTTAGAGATTATTTCAAATAGCGTAAATTAATATTCAAATAATGATGTTCACCTTTTACACTAATAGTAAACATATTTATTATAAGTGAATGTGAAGAATTGTTGGATAATTTAATAGTTTAAATAATTATAGAGCTTTGGCAATTAATATTCTAATAAGAAAATAGTCATTAAAACAACTAAGAAAATATTCATTTCTATATTTACACCTTAAAAATAAATAAATAAATAAATAAAAAGCTGTAATTTGTAGAGGAAATTGTGATTTAATAAATAGCGAATGACGAAATAAATTAAAATCTCAGGATTTGTAATCGTGAATATGAATTTATAATAAAATCGTAAATCACCGTTCATGTGTCACAGTTGGTTTGATCTGAAACGTGAGTTTCAGATTTTTGTTAGACAGCTGAATGATGTTTAGTACCGTATAACAAACAGCAGCAGTGATTTAAACATTTTTATTTTTACGTCTCAAGTTCGAACACACAATCTTGCGCCATGTAATGTTATAATAACATATGTCTGCAGTTTAATAAACTTCACATACAATCTAATGTACTCACGAGACGTCTAGAATAATTTATCAAAAGCTCACAACTTATTTAAAATTCTATAGATCGCGGAACGAGAAGAAAATTTGTTATTATTTTTTATCATAATTATAGAATAATAATTTCGTTGGTTTTTATGTTTGAAATTAAGAAAGTCTAGTTTTAGTAATATTTAAATGAACTGTGATTTGATGCTATTTATCAAATATAATTATATACTTTAACGATAAAGTATCAAAGAGGTTTTCTTGAAAATTTGAATATAATAAAAAATAAATGAAAGTTTTGAATAAATATTTTTATTTTACAATTCACTGAATATTAGGATTGTATTTTAATTCTTCTGAAGAGAAAATTGTTTTTTTTTTATTTCTATTGTGTATTAAGGTATTATTTTCTACTTGATCCGAAAAGTGTATAATAAAACTGTTAATCATTTTTAATCATCAGTTATTAATAATCATACATTCGGTAGTTTATGATGTATATAACAGTGTTTATAGAAAATTTATAAATAAACACTTAATAGATTTAATCATTTTATTAATTTATGAGCGAAAATTTTTTAATATTGCATAGTAACATTTTTAGAAGCGTGTAAATTAGGAATTTGTAATATTAAATATATTAATAAACGGTAGGGTTTAATAGGATAATAAATGTAATAAGTATGTTTATATTCTATTTAATTTTGCATTAAAATCCTTGATTGCATCAACGAGTTGTTTTGACATTTTAATATAACACCTTTCATAAATAATTATTATTTAAAATTTACGTAATAATAAAATTACCGAAAGTAGTTTAGCATTTAAATATTAACTCATCATCATCATCATTTAATGTAAATGTCATAAAATTGTTTATATAAATGAAAAATTATTACTTTCACTGAATAAACAACAGATTCAGAGTCGCCGAATGATGAAAGGAAACGTGATCTTAAAATATATAATACACAAATGAATAAACTAGACGAAGACAATTGCAATACGCTGGTCAGACATTTGTTGATCTTAATCTGGTTGTTTAGAGAAAAAGAACAATTGTTTATTTTCTGGTGTGGAGAAATTCTAGAAAATCTGATTTTAATCGAGATTCGTCTCGTTTCGAGTTTCGCTTTTATTTTACTTGCATCATATTAAGATTTACAATTATTTTTAATACTTTGTACTAATTGCTTCGACTAGAATAATCACGCATTGACAATGATCAATACGAATGGGCCATATGTTATACTCAGTATCAAACGGGACTTACGCATCCTTTTAAATTTTAAATACACATACGTACATTTAGTGTCCAACAGTCATTGAACATTCCACTACTACAGCCTCGCCATAAATGTAATGTTATATTTTTTTTTTCTGTAAGACTAACAGTACCTATCTAACATGTATGGTCTATATACTCAATTACACATTATATTTACAGACCAGTCAACTCTTATTACATTTAAATAAATATTTAGTCATTTTAAATAAATATTGTAGTTATTATTTGAGACAAAATTTCAATTAAAATTGTCTATAGTTTATTCATTGTTGCTATTATAAAAAAATAAATATACTATAGGTAATTCTATAAGTTAATAGTGGAACTTATGTTACTATAGTAGTGATTCTGAAGAAATTGTTTTTTAAGGCCGTAGGCCGTATGGACAACAGTTAGCTTGTGATAGGTTCGGTTTTAAAGCCGGTTCTGCAATATATATGTGAGCCTGTACTTAGAGAATGAAGTAGCCTACCTGTCTGTGTTAGGTAATTAATAGGCTTTGGTACTTGGATTTATCGGTAGGAAATAATTGCTATGTTAAAATGGGTGTACGTGTTAGAATTAACTAGGAATCATCTTAGGTACCATGGTTAATAAATTTTATATTATTTAACATTAAAAAGGCGAAAACATTATTTTAAAAAAAAATCTCTCAACTGTTAGCAATTTTAGTAAACACTATATTTACTATAGCGTTTACGTTATAGTTTGTTCGATTCCCGTTACTAAATTACCATACATACATATAACGACGTATCATATGTAATGTACGTATAAATAATTTATAAACAAGACTAGTTAATGCTGTATGTGTCACATTGCAAAATGAACAAATGTTATTCACTGTCGAAACATGCGTAATTTGACGCTAGGGAATTTGTTAGACAGGACTCTGAATCCCGAAAGACAATTAAATAAATAAGGCAACTTTCACGGATGTTGGAAACAATATAAAGAAAATTTATTGTTCTGTTTGATTTATTACTCATACGTGTTGAAATGGTGATTTGTTAGAATATATAGGTTTATTGCAAATTGTTTTATACTTTATTTATTATTGTTGTATGTATGTATCATATAAGAAACATTAGTACTTAATTTGTTGTAAAGTGGTGGTGATTTTTTAAATCGAGTCGTAAATGTAATTTAGATTATTTTATTATTTACGTAAATAAATATTGATGATAGTTTTTATTTATGTAGAATGGTGAGTTTTGTTAATATACCCATAAAATAACGGTGTTATTATTATTTCTACAATTCAAAATAAACTTTTACAGTACGCAATTAAATTTGCGGCTGTATATTTAATACGATATTGTTACAGTGAACGCGTTCAATACTATTAACACAGTAACACAAAATACTTGAGAAACGGTAAAAAATACAACAATAAAAAACAAATTCACATATGTATATTGTTTGCGCTATATACTATTATATATAACGCGGTTGCACGTTATATATTTGCATAACGCAATTTTATTGTATAAATAAAATTTTTTTAATATTCAAAATTTTCGACTAAAATGACTTTGAATTTTAATAAAATTTGCATCGCACTAATTATACAGTATCTGTTGTTTGGGGGCCGCTGAGTATCAGCGTAGTAATAAAGGCTGAACCGTTACTATAAAAGAAAAGTGGTTCATATTATATGATGCCATGAATGATGAAGGTAACAAACAACCATCAACTAAGGTAATTTCGGCGAAATCAAAACGACAGAAAAACAGTTTCATAATTATAACAGTTGGAAGCACACGCGGTATTCATATTAATAATAGCTGTATATACATAATATACGATGATCACTTAATTTCACACCACATGCGAAAAAAAAACACTAAAATATTTTTTGCGTTCTTATACAAATTAATAAGGAAGTATTGAAGAGATTACAAAAATTTGTAAATATATTCTGTGCGTGTTTTGAAGATTGAGGCTAGTCTAATAATAAATGAATAGTTTATTGGTATTATTTATTGATTTGATATTTATTAATGAAATTAATTTATTTTAATATATGGAACGCTTTCAAACTAGTTAATAAATTCACTTGAAATCGTGTTTTTTTTATAATTAAGGCCGCTCAACACTCAACTTAGGCATTTTTTCCCAAAAATAGCTCACGTAAATGTGAAAAACAAATATAATTAATTCCCTAATACTGGCGCGTTAATTCGTTGAGGTATTCGTATACAAAATCATTATATGAGTGAAAACACGATTTGGTCATTTGAAAATAAATGATTCACTTTCCTACAAAAGCCATAATTTCTATTTTTCTCTCGTGCATCTGCACAAGATAATCCTGTGGTCATATGAGTGCGTTTAAGACACGAGGCCTAATGGTGTTGCAGCCATGCATGATGTCATAGTTACCCAACAGCCCGTGTAAGATTAACACGTGGACGTACATAAAATCGTAATTATATCCTAAACGCACGTGCTCATGTTTACATGCCTTATAGAGAAAATTACAGATAAATCTGTATGTGTATATCATATTAAAAATAGGGGGCCCTCGAATTTAAAAATTGTGCCCTAAAGCATCTCAATTGTTCTTTAAGGTACCGCTATTTAATATACAAACTAAAGATGATTCTTCTCTTATAGATTATTCTGCCATCAACCATCTGGTGGGAATCTTCACAATTGCGCCGAAAGAACATGTACTGCACGAAAATGTGAAATGGTTGATGGAAAAATCACAAAAGACAGCCGGAGCCACTTGGCTGGTGCCGTTATAGCGCCATATGCACCCATCAGATATCACAATTGTTATACCGTATTAAATCATAGATAGCCATCGACATAAAATAATTGCTAGCAATTTATCGGGAGCCAGAATGGTAGAAGGCATCATTGAAGACAGTTGAAGGTACACCATTAGTTCATACGGTCGCTATCAATTGTTTAGCGCGGAAGTTTTATCATTCGCGCATTTATTTTAATCAATTAGTGTGATTTGTGATTAATAACAATTGTGACACAAATTATTGATTTAGGAATTATATAAAATTAAACGAAAATTGAACATGTTCTTTAAATATTGTGATTTAAAATTGTGTAAATTTAAAATTGATCTTCTTTAAAATTGTTTCGTGCAATATAAACATTATTTATTAAGTATTTTAAAATACAGTTAAACATCCAAAGAGTTTTTTTTTAATTGTTAAACTTGAAATATGTGGAAAACTTTAAAAAGATACATAAATAATTTAAGTCATTTTTCTAAATAATTTTACGTAAATAGTGAAAATGTGTCAAGTAATCAATAGTGCAATATTGAATATATAAAATATTTAAAATTAATCACAAATAACTACAATTTATTTTTTTAAAAGAATTTTAAATTAATAAAAAATGCCGGACGTAACATAGTCTCAAAGAGTTTAATCTACTAAAAATTATGGTAATCTGTGCAATGGAAGGATCAATGAACTCCCACCCCCAAATGGGGCGCCCTTGTTCTCGGTCATCGCAACGCAGCACAACATCGAAAGGATTTCGGTTGTTAGATGACCAAGCCGATACGAATAGTATTTACAGTGTGTATAAACAAAAAATTGATAGCATGTTTGAGTCAGACTCTAGTGGTAATACGTCTAATCAAGTACAAGCGCGTATTGAACGTATGTTCACCGAAGTTGCTAAGGACGAAGGAATCAAGCCAGATATTGGCGCTCACACTTTTAGTATAGATTACTTAGGATCGATACCATTAGGCGAAAAAGTGACGAGCTTATCTGGATTACAAATCCCATTGAAGGAATTATACTTTTCATATAAGCGTAATTTGAGACATAAAGCGACCCTCACAGGTCGTTTAGAAATCTCTAAACTTGGTCTCAAAGTACAGTACCAAGGTGAAAAAGGGGATTTAGAGCAATTAAATTCATTTCCAACTATTGCTGTTTGGTCTGCTGTTAAATTCGTCCTACATAATGAACCAAAAAAATCATACGCGTTCCTCCCATTAATTACTGACCCCGACAACATTGATAAACAATCCTTATTTCGAGATCTCCAAGAATCTGAATCTAAATACATAATCAACAAAACGCATGCGCCACTCTTTGCAGTAGTCATGCGAAAAATAGGCCTCCATAAGCAACTAGAGTGTCACGGTTTCGTTTGCCAGACATCAGAAGACGCTATAGTAATCGCGGCAACACTATACAAATCCCTAATGAACCACATGAAATCCAAAGATAAAAAGCCAAAAAATCGAAACGGCGTCAGCTGCATGTCGATAACTAGTTCCATTTGTGCGGATAGTATTCAAAATGTCCCGGTGCGACCACCGCGGAAGAAACGAAGCACTGCTTCGTCAATTGTGTCTGAAACCGACAGTCCTATAGATACTGGGAAATCTGCGTCGCAGATAAAGAAATCTATTAAATCTCGACGAGCTCCAACCATCCCTTTACCTAAAGACGATATGGATGAGATTTTACCGTATGAGGATCCTGTTGATCCGAAGCAATGGGGTAATGAAGAGGGGGAGCTGAAACGGACGAGGAGTGTACGTAAACGACCTGATAGTGATATGATGTCGAATTCAGGGGAAAATTCTGGAGATATTCTCACTAAAGTGACTATACCTAGATCTGGGAGTTTTTTGAATACTGGCGGCTTAACGAGGTATAAATCAAAAGCTAATAGGTGAGTTTTTTTTAAAAATATTTATATATAATTCCTATTAGTTTTCTTAAATTTGGTTTATTAAATTTCACAAGTCGATATTATAACTAAATAGTTGACATCAATTGTTTTGCATTTCTGAGAAGTTTAAGTTGTTGTTTTCTACGAGACAGTATTTGTGGTAGGAGTTCTATAGGTTGTTTTTCCGTTATCAAAGTCGATTTTCCAAGGAAATATGAACGTCACGTAAACTCATAGTCTTTGTGTTTCAAAAATGGCTAGAGTTACGTCATAAAGTCCCACATATACGACTCAAATAAATAGAAAATTATTAAAAATATATTTAATTTTTGAGGAAAAAACCTAATTTTTACCGCTAAATTCAACGTCTTGTATATATGTAGGTAGTGTATGTGCCGTAGCGTGTATATAATTTACGAGATTGCGAATTTGATAGTGTCTATAATTTATTTATATAGGAAGGATATCGTTACTAAATACAAGCAAATGTGATGAATAGTGTATAAATTTTGATTAAGAAATTTTCATGGCCATTTTAGATTAATAAATTATTCATAATTTTGAATAAATAATTTTATAAACGCATGCTATGATTAGGTGTAGATACGTGTATTTTGCAAGTTTCTACATTTGAAAGTTATAATTATAAATATCGGTAATTATTTAAATTTATTGAACTTGGGAATATATTAAATATAAAAAATTTTAGTACCATATCTAATCAAAACGTATTAGTAACAATAAACGCGTTTATAATAATTATGGACAACATCTAATGATAGAAATAGTCTAGTATAATTATCGTTAATTAGTACTTGTAATAGCAGCTGCCATTCGTCACTATATTGCAAAATAATATTTCTTTTCCTACTTGTATGTTCTATAAAATAGTGATCCTAATTCGCGATGTACCTTTTATAATTGTAGAAATTTATAATGTAATGTCCCAGTTGAATTCCTGTAAGACTCGTTTAGTGTCTAATTAGAAATCTATATACCGTTTAATCGCACTTATCACTACGTCAATATCTCTAGTTTCAAATACGCAATAACTGTAGGACGATTTTTTAGATCATCTAACGGCCAAGCAAGCGGCGGAAGCCCTCTCGGCTTCCACGAACTATTCAATGAATTCCGACTCCAAGAAGGTCTGCACTCAATGGACGAGATCCTCGGGGTTATAATCGACTCAGAAGGCATGTCCTTCAACGATCTCAAACCAATCTATAAAGAATTCCTACTCAAACTAGCCGTGACTCTCACGAAAGACGAGCTCTACCAACGCTCTAAGTCTATAATGCGTCGCCAGAAAAAGAAGCTACTGCGAAAAAATTCAAACGCCCAGAAAAACCGACGAAATATTATTATAGGCGCGAAAGGTTTAAAACGAGTGTTTCGCAAAAGTTTTCGCGTGAATTTATCAAAGAAATTATATAATAAAAAGAAACTTAAGAATCTAGACGTTAAAAAGTCTGTGACTTCTGATGGTAAGAATATGCAAGAGAGTAGTATTTCGACGTCGAGTTATGATACGAAACAGTTTCGCCCAAAACAGGCGAATGTGTTGCGGAAGCAAAGTTATCGGAAACGGAATAGTGATATTAAGGAAGCGAATATGAGGATACGACGCGAGCGAATGAGTACGTCGGAGGATAGTGATTTTTTTACGATGAAACGATCGAAAGCGAAAACATCACCGAATAACCAAAATAGAAATTCATCTAGTGGGTAAGTTACGCTTAACACGAAACTAAACTTAAATAATTGTATGACTTTATTTATTTTTTTGTGAGAAATACCCAATAATTAGTTCATGTTAGAAGTAATTTTTTATAAACTTAATAAACCTTAAAATTAATTAAAACCATCTGACTAACATAATAGTCTTGGTTCCAGTTACGTATCCTGTTCAGAATGCTCGTACGACTCCGACACCTGCACGTGTGTATCCGCTGATAAATGTTACTGCTCCCTCGGCAACAAATTCGAGCAAAACCATCGAAAACCTCCCAAAACACGCCCACACACATCATCCTCCTGTCGAACCGATGAAAAGTGTTACTGCTCCTTAGAGCGCCACTCATTCTCCCTATGCGAATGTGATACAGACAGTTGTGCCGATAGCAACAAATGCTACTGTCAAAATTTCAACCCAAAAGGCACAATTTTCGAGCAACTCAAACGTAGAGGATTCATACCAACATCTGAAGACATGATAACCCCACCAAATGAACGGAAACTACTATGCAAGAAAAACAGCACCACGAAAAGTACTAGAAGTGTCGAGTACGTCCCCAATCCGACAGAAAAGTACTATGAAAAACTCCCTTCGAAAGTAATGGCGAATGAGTTGTATCAGATGAATCGCACTGGATCACGAAGGAGTTTTAGTTCAGATAATTTAACAACGGGGTATGATGTTTTGAATTTAATGAACGATAAGAAACACCATCCAGTGTATTCGCGAGCTTTAAGTGAAGTGGCGCACAAGAATTTAGGGATGCAAAGTTCTGTGAAGAGTTTTAAGAGTTTTTCAGGGAATACTAGAAGATCAAGTAAGTCGCATTTGTAATTAGTTAACTTATCATAAATAAATGATGATGAATAACATCGGGAATGGAAAATAAACATTCCTGTACTTCTTGCAAATATAAACACCATATTGTACAACATATGTGTAAATAGTCTTAAGATTAAATAATAGCAAATGAATAAATTGTTAATGTTATCTCATCGTCATGCGGAACGAAATCTATTACATTTACGATACAAAACAAAAACGACAAAACCATTCAAGGCATAAGCATATGTTTTACAAATTAAATGCACGGTTATGCCGTCTTATTTGTCCATAATTATTTGAAACCCATTGTTAAATGCTTTAATGTGTGACATATGGTAAATCAGCTGTTCAACTAACGGCCATTTTAACTTTTTCATTGTTTTACAAAGCATACGTGATTTTTTCGATAATATAACAACTATAAACGGTACCTATATATAGACATCTTTTGTTAGTTTTTATTTGAAAACAAAATTAGTAACTGTAATAAATTTTTAATTTAAATTGTAATTAAATTTAACAAATATATTTAATATTCCAGATGGAAAAACTATCCAATCAACAGTACCAGCAAATTCGTCAAGTGAAGCGCTTAGCGTAAAGAAAAGCGCGGAAATCGCTGCTCTATTCACCGATATAAAACTCAGCCAAACTACGGACATAACTCATATGATACCTAGAGATTACAGCGATGTTAATATACCCAGTTTTTGTAAACAATTCCATCACACTGCGCATAGCAACCATACTCACTTAAGTAGCAACAGTGTAGGTACTGTTAAGCCAATGCAGCGAAACGATAAAAAAGCCATTGTTACCCCTTACAAACATATAAGTAACGGGCAGAAAATGATTCAGAATAGTTTGTATTCCGGGCCGCGGCAAAGCTCTGGTAAAAACGGATTGTATAGTGCTAGGAATGGGTTGTATACGATTCAGAGTCAGTCTGATAGTAGTTGTAGTGAAACTAGAAACGGGGAGTTTTTAAAAGATGGTGTTAAAGTTAAGAAAAGTAATTTAGAAAATTCCTTAGGGTATTTACCCTAATACTTAGATTTATTTCCCTAAAATTATATTTTATTAATTGTAAAACTTATAAAATTGTAAGGAATTTAAGATAAAAAAAGACTCCAAAATGACTTAATATTCACAAAACAGTATTTTCGAAAAAAAAAAAAAGTTTGCTGAGCGTGTTTATTTCCCAGGAAACTATATTTGTTCATAAATATTAACTATATATTTATAAAGTGGTGATATATGTTAAAAGCATGCTAATGCTCGTAAAAATGTTATAAGTAATTTACTGTTTAATATTCATAAGTAGTATACTATGGGCATTTAATGGTTGCGGCAAACTGGACAAAGGAATCAGGGTATTCTAAACCGCTTTACTCAGTAGATGCTTAACACTATTGCGGTTCTATTATATTCAAGTGGGTGATATATTATATTTGAGCAGATCGACTAAATAAGTGCAATATATAGAGATTTAAGTATTAGTTTATGGGTGCGAAAATATTCAATTCTAAATGTGCAATAGTAAAACAGCGTGATTTTATTTTATTAAGTCAGATTTTTATGTAATATATTTGTGTTTGTATGAAAATAAACATTTTCTGAATTTATTCCCTTTATTTTTGTTTATATATAGATTCTGAATGGCAATATTTACACCCTATATATATATATAGGGCATACAAGGCCAAACGTAAGAGCTCATACGTGTAGGATTTTTATATATATATATATATTTAATTAAAATTCCACATATACTTTTCGTCCCAGAATATTTCATTCGTTTATTTAAATATATATGTATATAAACGAATATAATATTCCATCCAGAAGGAAAAGCACACACACACACGCGCATTTGTGGAAAGTGGAACACGGCACAAGTAAGTAGGTGATAGTGATGCTTTCCAGGCCAAGGGTACCAGTACCAGTAGGCGCACGGGTATACGTGCCATTAAACGCAAAATCAATCTCCTTTGCCCGTGCACTGGCTGCCAAAGCTCCCTAGTTCTATTCCGCAATTAAAATGAGTCTGTTTTGCCATAGCAAGAACGTCTGCATATAATAACCAACCAACCAGGTGAGACTGAGAGGGTATTCAGTGCCGTATCACATCAAATCTCTAACGGCGGCCTACACAGATTTCATTACCCGGTATTAATTACGCTAATTGACGCTATATAGCTCATGTAATTTCATCACAGATTGTCGAAGATACTATTATTAAAATTAGTGGTCCATTAATTACATCTTCTCCATTACAATCCACTACTTAATTTTTCTTTCTCTCTTACTAACTCCTTATAGAATACTCAGTAAAAAAATACTCACATATACGAAATAGGCTCAATTAATAAATATGATAAAAGTATATCAAGGTAGTTTAATAAATTAATCCTGAACAAGTCAACCTTTTTATTTATTTTATAAATATTTTGATAACTTTACATGTTAAATAAATGTATTATGGGTAATTTTTATTTGAAAATACAGTATTAAATCAAAATGAATAAAAAATTCAATCCACCTCTGGTGGTACTCCCAGGGTATAGTATCAAACACAGAGTATCGATTAGACTCTAGTGACGTCACGGTGTACTCCTGCTCTTTCACGGACACAAGCGCATACGTGCATCGCGCAACCATTTTTTTTCTCAGTCGGTTCGCACACTCGCACGTTTTACACGCGCACACTTGCACGCCTGGTTCCTATCAAAACAAACGCGCAACAGGCGCTCCACTATATTCCATTATATACGTTGCGATGTGCTATGTGTAACAACACGACCAACAGCGTCATTCAACAGGCGTCTCGACGCGTATCAATTGTTTTAACAAGCGATTTTCTATACGCTTATTGTTACCAGTTTACAAATATTCAATAATATTAAATAATATTAAAAGTGTTTTTCTTTTTTTATTATTTTTATCTTCAATAAATATTCAATTTAATTTAAATATCAGTGAGTTTTTTTAATCAAAACAATTTACTATAGTTTTTATAATAATATTTAAGAGCTATAATTACATTTTCTAGTTTGAATAAATTTGAAATCGAAATAAATAAATTTTCGTAAGGAATTTTGTGTTATATTTAATTTGTTTAGTTGTAAATATTTGTTAACATATGGTGCAAAAAATATATATTTTTTAAATAATCTATGTTTGAATATTAATAAAAATAACTCAAATTGAATAAATTTTGTTTGTGTACTTCGATTTAAAAATTCATCTTAAATATATTGTTGTTGATTGTTTTAAATTAATTTATAATAAAACTACCAAAAATATTTGTTGTAATTCTATAAATTGTAGTACCATATTGTTGTCATAGAAACTATCAATTATTGATTTAACGGCCTGATAAAACATTAATATAATAGGTATAATCTAATATATATCGGTATACTAAATAAATAGATTTGTAATGAATAACAACATATAATTCATAGTTCCATATTATGATTTAATGATGGACTACGGAGAGAATAAAAATCGATTCGTATGCCCAAACGATAGGCAACTTGCACTACGCGCCAAGTAAGTGAATTTTAATTTTATAATTAGAGATACAAAAAAAAAAACGATTACAAGATATTTAAACAATCTTGTATTTCAGAAAATACATTAATAATAAAAAGCTTAATTGAATCTTTCGCGTTGAGACAGATTGGATTAGTTCTGTTAACGAACTTACTTAAGAGAAACTCAATATCCAATCTTGTTTTACGTGCTGCCTTTTCTATTACCTAGCAAATATTGTTTGTAAAGTTCATTACAAGTTATACAAGATGGAAATTAAATTTAACGTAGAATTTAAAAATTCCCTTTGGAATACCGGGGAGTTTAAATTAACTTTAGGTTCAAAAACTCCACATAAGAATCAGGAAGTTCATGAATTTTGTATGGCAAATAAATAAAATAATAATATCACGAAATAAATTAAATTTGAAGAAAATTTGCGAAATAAACTTACAAAATATGATTCTAAATTATGTATATATAAATAAAAATCAATTGAGATATTAAAGCAACATGTTCCTGTTAATTAAAACAACGATCTAATGTCTACAGATTGTAATTAATTTTCTATAAATACCCCAATTAATTTAAAAATTGTTAATTGATTGCTAATTAAGGCAAACAGAATGCATGGCGTGATAAGGAAACGCGGAATGTCTTTAATTATCTACATATAAATATGGAATATATAAAGTTAAACTGTCATCAGAGAAATAAGTACTGATCAAATACATCAATCAATCAATAAATCATCTCATATGTCAATGAGTGTTAGGAAAATTAATCTGAACAGCATTGGAATTGCGAATGCCAATAAAGTGAACAATCGCGAAATGTTTGTACAACGGAGACAATAAGTGTAAACATTTGAAATTAATCAATCGCCAATAGGAATGGAAAGATAATCAATAAATACCACTTGTCACTTGACAATGACAGTGTGTTCATATGAGCATGCACATTAGATTAACATGCGGTAATGGATTGGAAACTAGTATTGGTTATTATTTCACTATATTGTTTACTTTATGTTGGCATAATTACGCTTCAAACTATTTTAAACATACACAAGGGGGTGTGTTTACGTGAAAATTTTTTTAACTCATTTGCAAGTCAAATGTGTGTAACTTTCGCAAATTAGAACGCGACGTATATAATTAAAGAAGTGCGCATTTTTAATAACTAGTATGTCAAAGTGTTTACTTTACATTTTGTTTGCCCTGTAACACAAAACATACCCACTCATATATTATTTATATAATAGAATTTGGCATCTTTTAATAAGAAAATATCGTTAATATATTTAGGAAAATTGTATCATGACGAATAAAAAATTAGATTGAACAATTTATTGTAGATTACGAACAGGATGGTCGATAAAAACGAGTTCTATGGGTTATCAAAATTCATCGAGTACAAGTACCCGCGGTGGTCTTGACCCCGATGAACAAGCCGCCATATTGGATGTTATACAACGCGCAGAACAACTAGAGTTGCGAGAACAAGAACGAGTAATGCATTATGACCACAAATGAACTACTAAATTTAAAAAAATAACGCAAATGTTTAGGTGGGACGTCTAGTAGATCGATTAGAGAACATGCGACGGAATGCTCTAGGACGCACGCCGTCACAATGTCTCCTCTGCGGGGACCACTTTGGCATCCTAGGGGCTCAAAGTGTTCATTGCATTGCCTGCAGGAAGCTTGTATGTCAGAAATGCGCGATTGAAGCAAGTACAAAGAAGCATGTACATCAGCACCATGGGTATATTTTGAGTTCACAAAGAATTTTTGCTCGTTTTCCCAACCAGAACTTTTCATGTATCAATTATTTAATAGTAAGGATCAATGGCTGTGCAAGATATGCGCGGAAACGCGGGAAATGTGGAAAAAATCCGGTGCGTGGTTCTTCAAAGGCCTGCCTAAGTACATCCTGCCTGGACAGGAAACGAAACGGGGACCTGGTCGACAAAGCTCACCGCAGAGTGTCAAAGGCGATGAAGATAGTAGTTCCGAAGAGGAAAAACGAGGCTTTTTAAGTTCCAGAGAAAGAAGATACTCGGATAATAATAGTTAGTTTTCTATATAGTTTATAAAATCCTTAAATAGGAGCAACAAATTTAACTACCTTTCAATAGCATTTTATAATAATTGTACTTTTTTTAGTAAATTATCGAAAATGATATTAGTGAATTTTTAATCAAGGTAATTTATTACAGCTTCCCATTACCTAGCTGACGCAAACCACCATGCAATGTATAGTCGACAGACTAGTTCATCTGATTCCCAAAAATCATCAAATCTAGCTGCTTCATCAGTGGAAATAGAAAAATGGGATGAAGACAGTTGCACTGGGCACGTTGGGGATATTTACAGAAGGGACTCAATCGCTAGTAGGTCTCTATCTGAGTGGACATGGAGCGAAGATAAAATATCTCCCAGCGCTAGCAGTGTTGTTAGTTCCAATATGGGATGCAAAGTAAAGTATTTACTACCAAACATATATAGTCTCGACAAATATCAAATACTTTTAGAGTATTCAAGAAGAACAAAAACCAATCGACCCATCTACAGGCACAATCGAAATCACGCTATCGTACGACGCAATCACCGACACACTCCACTGCACTGTACACCGCGCCAAAAACCTACAACCAATGGACATCAACGGTCTCGCGGATCCGTTCTGCAAACTCAACATCTTACCAGAAGCCAAGCTTTGTACAAGATTACGCACTAAAACCGTCCACAAAACCAGGAACCCTGAGTTCAATGAAGCGCTTACTTTTTACGAAATAAGCGAAAATGATTTATTAAAAAAATCACTACATATTCTAGTTTTAGATGACGATAAATACGGGCATGATTATATGGGGGAAGCGAAATTAAGCTTAGTTGCACTCAGAGTTACAAAATCAATCACTGTAAGTTTATTTCTATATATACAGAGTGATCGAAAAAGACTGGCTGTTACGTAACAAGTAGTAAAGCAAACCTTACTTCCATTTTGCTAAGAGACTTACTGCGCAAGTGCAAAACTGAACTGACAAATGTACAAGTAACCAGTGGCGTAACTTTAAAAAAAGAAGGTAGTTTTGATAAGAACAGTGATAAAAGATGATTACGTAACAGCCAGTCTTTTTCGATCACTCTGTAGATATATATATATATATAAAATTTCAAAAATGATAATTTTAAATTTTTAGATGACAGTGGCTTTAGAAAAAACTTTACCAGATGATTGGTCAGTGGGTCCTAATACTGTATTACCACCGTGGTTCGAAGACCCGTGGTCCAGAGGACATATTTTAATATCACTGTGTTACAGTACCAGAAGAAGAGCTTTATTGGTAACTGTGGTTAAATGTGCTAACTTGTTACCCATGGATAATAATGGATTCTCTGATCCTTTCGTCAAATTGTAAGTAATTCGCTTTTTATACAAAAGCATATTTAGGTAATCTAAATTTTAAAAAAATTCAGACACTTGAAGCCTGATCCGCATCACCGTAAACACAAAACGTCGATTAAATGGAAAAACTTAAATCCGTATTACAACG
Organism: Nebria brevicollis; assembly: GCA_944738965.1. Taxonomy (NCBI): domain Eukaryota; kingdom Metazoa; phylum Arthropoda; class Insecta; order Coleoptera; family Carabidae; genus Nebria; species Nebria brevicollis. The sequence continues at coordinate 7,313,260 of OX122909.1, forward strand.
AAGAGTTTCCATTTGAAACAAGACCAAACGAACTATCGACTCAAAGTTTATATATGACGGTCTGGGATAAGGATTACGGTAGGTCGGACTATTGTTTATATGTGTATTATTTATTGATTTGTATATTTATTATTTTAGGGAAAAGTAACGATTATTTAGGTGGTTTAATTTTGGGTGGGGCTGGTTCGAAAGGCCGTAGATTAAAACACTGGTTAGACATGATTCGATACCCTGATCATAGACATGAATACTGGCATAACTTGACTGAAGATACTCTATCAGACTAATCTTACACTTATTCAATTTTGCAAAGATAATCTATTAAATGTTGAAATTGTTAAAAAAAACATGTACAAACAAATTACTGTACTGTGCTTTAAATTAATTAATATTTAAGAATATGTCGTTGGGTCTATACTGCTTATAAACACACTAAGAACTATTTTGGATAAATTATTTTCACAGTACACTTAAAAAAACAGAGTAAAAAGAAAATCAAATCAGATTTAATAAACGCAAAAATTTAAGAATCAAGGACAAATAATATCATACACACAAAATCACAATTACATCTTTATTAAAGCAGTATAGAATAAAAATTGCAATCATAAAAACAAAATGTCTACTTGTGTATATGTTCCGTAACATATTAAAACATATATAACTCATACATGGTTACAATAATTATAGTATAAATTGTCTTTAATGTAAAATATGTTGTAATTGTACGAAATAAAACTGTTTAAAATGCGGTATTTTGTTTTGAAAACGCTGCAAAATGTGGTCGATTTGTGAACAAGTGTTCAAAAAAAAAACAGCGGCGAAAATTATTTAATAGGTGTAATAAAAAAATCATTTTTATTTAATAAAAAATCAAAAATAAATTATTAAACATTTATATATATACTATATATGGGTTATTTGATAATATAACACATATAAATTGGTTACGACCAATCAGGATACTCAACAAGGAAATTTGATAATGAGCAATTATCCAGAAATTTGTTGAGTTTGATGTTTAGAATACTTACACCATTACCAAACCCATCTACTCTCTTTGTTTCTTCTTATCAGACATTCATACATAAATATAAACATTACTAGCATCATGGAACAACGCCACAAAATGTCGGTTGTGCATCTTTATAACAAGTAGCGCCATCGTCTCCAAAATACTTAACGGCGAAGCCGTAAATCGCTAAACCTTACAAAGCAAAACTAACTAAATCTGTAATACTTTTATTAGAAAACGAATTTATATTCGATAAATAACTAAATAAATCATTCAAAATTAATAAAGATGCATTTATATATTATATATACGAGATATTTGTTGTTATTAAGTACAAAATCTAAAAATGAATTCAAATAAATCACTAACGTTACAAAGCAAATTCCACTAGTTTCGCCAAACAAATGTCGGTTGTGCATCTTTATAACAAGTAGCGCCATCGTCTCCAAAATACTTAGCGGCGAAGCCGTAAATCGCTAAACCTTACAAAGCAAAACTTACTAAATTTGTAATACTTTTATTAGAAAACGCATTTATATTCGATAAATAACTAAATAAATAATCCAAAATTAATAAAGATGCATTTATATATTATATATAAGAGATATTTGTTGTTTTTAAGTACAAAATCTAAAAATGAATTCAAATAAATCACTAACATTACAAAGCAAATTCCACTAGTTTCGCCAAACAATCATACCAGTAATGTTCAGTGTGCGTTTTTGTGGCGTTGTATCGATGTATTGAATAAGATGTGTAATACGTTTAAAATTGCGGACAAATAAAATTGAATTGGTTTAATTGAAATACTGGACTATTTAATTACTATAGATATAAAACTAATTCGCGTATTTTTATTTCTAAGACATTTTCTAAATAATGGATAACAATATTAGGCAGTACGCGTTAAAATGGAATGATTTCCACGTAAAATTAACATCGTCGTTTCAATATTTACGAAATGAGTTCGATTTTATAGACGTTACTCTTGCAGGGGATGGTTACTCATTCTCGGCGCACAAAGTGATTTTGTCGGCGTGCAGTCCGTATTTTCGGCAATTGTTGAAAGCGAATCCGTGCCAACATCCGATAATAATACTGCGCGATGTGAACAAACAAAATATGGAGAACTTATTAATGTTTATGTATAATGGTGAAGTGAATTTGGAACATGAACAACTCGCTGATTTTATCAAAGCGGCACAGTTGCTAAAAATCCGTGGCTTGGCTGATATTAAAGATACGTTCGCGCAACTTGAGAGCGAATCGTTCGGAAATGAAGATTCTACGGCGACCGTAACGCGATCGCAAGAGAAGTTTACTGCAAACACACACAAATATGAACAACCGATGGCTACACCAGTTCCAGCATCTGAACTTATTCTACCAAACTTGATTCCTGAACCAGGTAATTTATATGAAATCAACCAACATTAAGTGATCGTTTACGCAAATTCGCTTAGTATTTTTAATTATTATGTATGCTATTATTTAATTGTACCTATTTGTATAAATATATAATAAAAGTAATTATCCGCAATAATCGATTATTTATATTGTTTAAAACAACAGGCGTTTTGTTTCTATCTAATTAGATCCGCACTCTATGGAAGTACCATCATCGTCACATGAACCAGAGCAAATTGATAATAAAATAGCAATCGTCAATTTGATCGAACCAAAACAAGAACTAATCGATGAAGACTTATCGCTAGAAGATGTGTGTAGTGCAGAAGATATAAGTAACATGTCTTCAATGTCAAATCAATCATATAACGACCACGACCAAGGGAACAACGGTAACGATACAGCAACAACATCCAACCAAAGTCCACCAGGATCATCTGATTTAAAGCGGCCCCGTGTATCGATAGACTCAAATCGGCACCTGGTTCGGTGAGTTTATTTTCGACTTCTTTCACACTGTTGCGTAAACTGGATCAATTGTAACACAAAACATCAATCAGCTCAATTCTCTATTTCACGAAAAGTAATTTATGTCACCATAGGTTTAGTGCATACATACATATTTAATTCTGCAATGAGAATACATACTGTGTATCGCGTACAAACAAGTGAAAATGACGTCACAAACATGTGCAAGTGCTAATCATTACATAGGTTCTAGAACTGCACAAAAATATAACTTGTGTGGTGTGAAATTCGATGACAAATATTGTAGTTTATGTTTCAAATGGAAACAAATTTACTTTTTTATAGAATTGAGCTGATTTAATAATATATTATATCTAACTCGGGTGTAGATTTATTTTGTGTAACTTATAATAAACAAATTGACTTTATTTCAATAGCAACAATTAATATTGAAGAAGTTTTATAGTTATTTACGTGCTTTTAGCTAACTATATTACATGTCCGCCATTTTGTCGACACAAACCAAATATGCCTAGTTACTGATTGATCCATAATACGCAACATGGTATAATTCCTGATGGTATAAAAATAGTTTAATCGAAATGCTTATAAATAATCTGTGAATTATTATTAAATTTATTTTTCTATCTAGTACTTCACTTATTATTTAATTATTTATTTTAGTGTTATGTATTTTATATATTTGAGTTTAACAACAAATAAATTCTCGAATAGTTCAATAAATATTAATTTTCAAATTGGGAATTATAATTTGTAAATAATCGATTTCGAAGCACTGGTTAAACAATCTTTATAATATTGGGCAGTAGTTAGTTGAAAAGCAAAGATACATGATTGAAAGTGAATTGAAGGATTGGATGAACAGGTTTGAAGGTGGTGTACGAAATTGATTAAAAAAACGCGAATTTATACATGCAAATCATTGGATGAACTCTGAACTTACTACATTTAATGACGAAGTCATTCAAACACGGCAAATGTGTTATTGGATTATTTATACTATGTACTCTGTGAAATTATTATTATCGAAAGGTAATTTATTAATCCTGCATTCATAAAATATTTAAGGTCCTTGAATTTAAGTTTATTATAAAAAATAAAACGTATAATTATTAAATTAGTATATTTTCGCAACTGATGTATTTGATGTCAAATAGCACTTAATCGCCGATAGATATAAAAATGGACAAAGTGGCATTATACATGTTAAATATGCACTCAAAAATTTAATTTAAATTTCGTACGCCACCTTTCTTACGAATGAAAAAGTAGCTTTGTCTATTTTACTACGTTACCATTTCTTAATAAAAAAGAAACCATTTCAAAAGTGTCCATAATATACCAAATAAAATATCTGGATTGTGATACAAAGTGTCACTAAAATCCGGGCGTAATTTTGGGTGATAAGCTACCCGCAACACACAAATAATGTGTCGAATTTTAGTTTAAATTTGAACATCTTATCAACGTTTTGGGCAATGCATCCATATGCGTTATTTAACATATCTATACGAGATAAAATAACCGTAAATGTTATTATGTCGTATGATCATCAATTTCTGTAGTGGAAATACTCAAATACATTGAAAAGTTATTGAAAACTATCAACGTTCTAAATTAGATAAGCACTTAAAGGTAATTGTAGGCATTTTAACAAAAAACAACACCATTTAACGAATAAGATCTGAATGGTGCGTACCACAATCTAAGGATGAAGAGTTGAGAATTGGCAGACGAAATAAATTTCGTTTAAAGACTACATTATCTGGTTAAATATCCGAAATCATTAAACAACCCTCTCCCTGATATATTCGCGATTTTAAAATCAGTTCTATAGTGTGAATGAAGGCAGCTTTTATTTGCAATTGCAAATGAGTAAGTTGGCTTTCTTTACGCTAATCCTGAGTTCGTTTTCCAGGTACCAGCCCACCTGCTACGAAGAGTCTAAACCAAAATGTAATATTTGCAAACGTGTATTCAGTTCAACTTGTTCTTTGAATCAACATATAGTCAATATACATAACACCTCAAACATTGTATATCCCTGTCGAGTGTGTGGTAAAACACTTAAATCGAGTCAATATTTAAGAATCCATGAACTTACTATACATCATATTAAGAAACGACTATGAATCTCATAGCCACTGCCTTAATATTTATATACTTGTATTACTTTAAATCAACTAAAATTATTCCCTGAATATAAATAGTGTTATAGAATTACTATAAAAATTCGAAGTAGCACTATAAATTAATATTTTGGAACATATAAATAGTGTAAACATTTACGCGAAGACGCTTAGACTACAATATCCGATATGGAAAGGAAAAAACGACTGTGTTTATTGGTTTTATGAATATTCGTAAAACCAATAAACATAGTAGTTGTTCCCTTTCCGTATATAATGGAGTTTTACAAAGTAAAGGCCAAAATACCATCGAAGTATTATAGCAACCGAAGTTACCCAAATGATTGTGAATGTTTCATCCGCATGCGCGATATTCCCATACGATAATTTATACAAGTATAGTAATTAGTAAGTAATATAAAATTCCATTTATACAAATATCTAAAAACGTCCTAAAAACCGCCACACTAATAAAGATGTCTCTTGCAGAGAAAGAAAACGCACGATGCCCTATCAACTGTATCAAATCCAATGCGGCGATTGTGGATACACGTCAACGTCGCCGGGAAATTTGCGTCAACATATACGCACAAAACACGATCCAAACCGTCCAGTTTTCCTCTGCAATTATTGCAATAAAAGATATTCGTCCCCGAGTAACCTACGAGCGCACGTTAAAAACGTACACAGCGCCGTATCGGTGGAAAAGTGGCCTAAGTGTACAATGTGCGACAAAAAGTTTAAAACGTTACATTACCTACGAACTCACGTGTACCATCAACATAATGTACGAGTTTTGAAAAAGAAACTTAATTTAAAAGCAGAGCTACCGTGTTGAAAATGTTCGTCAGTATTTTAAAATCATAGTAATATAGACCTAAATAAAATACTGAAGGTGACGTCATATAACTAATTTCGGTGTCTCTTTCAGAAAAGTGAGAAATCGCAGGACTGCGTCGTACGAGTTGGCTGAGATCCGTTGCGTCGATTGCGGATATATGGCAGAGACGCCGGGCAGTTTACGCAAACATGTCTACATCAGACACAACCCCAATCGACCGAAATACACATGTGCACTGTGTAGTAACACGTACTCGACGCAAAGTAATCTCAAATCGCACGTTGATAACGTGCACGTTGAAGTACCGATTGAACAATGGCCCAAGTGTCAGCATTGCAATAAGAAATTTAAAACGCAACATTACTTAACGGTACACGAGTATCAAGCGCATTCGATTCGAAAGTTTAAGAAATATAATCGTATTTAAAAACAATTATTTATTTCGTATTTTATCCAAATTATTGATTTTTAAAATTTATTTTAACAGTGAACGGCAAACTATATGTATCGATGTATTATTAAAGTTATGAGATTTTTTTTTATATATCGTATTTAATCAGATTCCTATAATATTTGCATGCTTATAAAAAACTATTATAGACTAGTATAAAAAAAATATTTGCTGTTTATATACCCATTATAGCTCAATGTTTAGTCTATATTGTCTGTCGTAGATTTAAGTCTAATTATTGATGCAATTTTAAGTACGCTACGATACATCTGTATCTATAAAAAATAGAATTATAACCTATAACGAGTGCACTATAATCACAACGCAGGCCTAAATAAAAGCGTTTATAATTGTGTCAATTATTCTATATATTGTGACGTTATCCTATTTATATTAATACTTGTATTTACTTTGTAAAACTCCATTATATATGGAAAGAAAAAAACTACTATGTTTATTGATTTTACGAATATTTATTATATTAGTGACTAGTTTCACCACACTGGCATCTTCATTTACACGTAGATACTGTATCTGAGATAAAGTATGCGAGATACAGAATCACGAAGGAAAAAAGTCGGCTACTGTATCGGATACTAAAATAAGATAGTTCGGTCATTTTGCAAGTACAGTGCAGTGCATAGGGGACATGTAAGAACATATAATTATGTTGTATATCTTATAAAAGAAAAACAATCAAAAGAAGGAGGACTATGTGGATTCATCCAATAGTGGAATTAAGAGAAGCTAAGGGAACCTATACCCTACTGTTTGAGGAATTAATGCAAGACTCATCTAAATTTTTACGACTGCCTATGACATGTCGCGCAGGCGCTTGAAAAAGTATGCGTGTCTGAAAACGTACATAAAGCGTAATGTATTGTCTGTATCTGAGATGCGGAACTAGTCGCCGGCGGTTGGAGGAACTAGAAATTTTGAATCTAGATACTATATACGTCGCTGTGCTACGTGTGAAAAGCACCATTTGAACGTATGTAAAAGCTGTATGCGAGATACGCGTTTCTCGCATACAGTATTTACGTGTAAAAGAGGTCTAAGTCTGAAGATGCCACACAATATAATAAATAAAACCAATAAACCTTTCCCTATTTATATCATTATTAACCTTTTAAAAGTAATGTTTTAAAATTTGTATGTGATGAAAATAATATATCAGTTTTTGTATTAATAATCGAGAATAAATGACCATAAAATGAAATGTTTTTAGATTTCTCCAATTCACTTTCAATAAACAATTAGCATAAGCTGAACTCATAGAAACTGAAACTAATACTTTTCAGATCAGAACTCGAGACGACATCGTCGAAAGTATCAAATTTTCAATGTACTGAATGCACACGTATTTATTCAACTGCTAGCAACTTACGCGGGCATATGGATAGAAAGCATAACCCAAACTTTACCGGTTACCTTTGTCAGCATTGCAATAAAAACTACTCAGCGTTGAGTAACTTGAACAGTCACATCGAGCACATGCATAACCCAAATCGCGAACGGATCCCCTGCAAATACTGCACAAACATGTACTCAACAACATCGAATTTACGGCGACATGTCATAGATATGCACAGCAAAACGCCTAGAGTTTGGTTTTCGTGCGACAAATGCGAACAAAAATTTCGTTCGAAACTTAAACTTGACAACCATGACCGAAGGAGCCATAGTATTATTGCTTTTAATGAAGAGTTTGGTGTATTTAAAAGAAATTTATTTCCAAATAAATAAAATATATTTAAATATCTGCTTAACTGAATATATTCCTACTCCCTACCTAACTGAAAGATTCCCACCCCTACCTACTTATTCTAATGTGTGCTTGTGAGCACGGGGCACACACAATTATGTGCGTGCGTGTATTGTAACATTGGGTACGACACAATGTTACACGAGATAGATGTATCTGAAAGAAATTTGGATTAGAAGGCGAACAGCCAAAGGGTGCAGTGTGCAAGTCTGCTCACACACTGCGAAAACTTTAAAAGGGGGGACACCCAGTTAGCCAGGACTGGGACGTCCAAACATTAAACCTGTAAGTGTGAAAGTACAGTTAGTTATTGGGGCCCACCAGCTCTTTTAGTGGGCCCTGAGTACGCGATCGACATTTAACCAACCAACTAACAAATCAATCCGGTTCCCAGTGCACTAACCGTCCCTCGCACTGTCCTACTGCACCCTAGCCGTGCAGCAGTAGCCACGAGGGGGGGGGGGCAGATACACCAGGCACCCACTATACTACAAAGAGCACGGATGGGCTTTCTTGGACTTACATTCATTAGCTGGTTATTTGCAACGCGCCAATATTAACAACCACGCATCTCATTCTAATCAAATTCGATTTAAAAATTAGAACTAAGTCTCAGCATGCCTTAATTACACAACATTAGTGCTCAAAGGTTGCATCGATCATAGTTTAACAAAGAAATTATTTATATATATATATATAAACGGAGATTTAGCGAGCAATGATTACACAATATTAGTGTTCCAAGGTTGCACCCATCTCATCTTTAGGAAAATATCCACATTTAACCGAGAGATGCAGTGGCGCCTAATAACAGCGTTATATAAATTTACTATTTATATGAATTCAATCAAGATTTTATTAATGTGAATTATTTCGCGACGCGACCACCCCCGAAACACCCGATTACCCGAATTTAACCCCACCCAAAAATGCAAACCCGAGAAGCTAAACAACGTGAGATTATTATTATTATTTAAATACAACAAACGATCTGCCCCCGCAGCAGAACTACCATTAGATGGATAGTACGCGTTACCAATACAAAAAAAGGGCTTCAAACTGTTGTTTTCCTCCAGGAATCCAACGGTGGGTGCTCCCACGATGAAAAGGGGGGATATTTACAAATATAACGAACGAGCGACAAGGAACTAAAGACAATACATGCTCCAACCGTTAGGGCAGGGGCTACCACATATATTTGCAACAAAAGCGCGTGCTTCAAACATATGCAGACATTTATTTATTATTAAATGAACCATCAACAAGTTCTGTAAAATAACAGGGGTGGATTGGAACAAAATACTCTCTCAAGTTATGCATACAATATACAATTTTCGTGCATGTACTATTATTTCAATGACTTTAAATCAATACCATTTAATTAATAATGGTTTTATTAGTTATGAATATTTTTATAAGCAAATTTTATATTTCCCAGTGTAGTTTAACAATTTCTGAATACGCGCGTATTCAGAAACTGTTAAAGAAAAGAAGAAAGAAAGAATAAAATAATATAAATACACCCGAAGACAGCGGATTCTCTTTTTATTTTATTTTACGACGTATAAGAGAACCACTGATCAAAACGCATGTTCGAAATATTAGGAGTCCAAAAAGTACTCACCAAGTCCAAATCCAAACTTGTTCCTCTCCTTACCACAGCTGATGTTCTAGTTGTTCCTGTTTGGCAGCGAAGCGAAGCGAAGAACTTTATTATTTAAATTCCCGAAATTATATATTTAAAATTTGCACACGACCATTTTTTATCACTCACTATCACTGATTTTTAAACGGAAATATTTATTTAATTTTATGACTTTCACTAATACTGTACAGGGAATGGCATATATTTAACGTAGTTATTTCACATATAAATAAACACTCGCGAACACACATAAAAAATAATTCACTTTGTTACGAGTACATACATATAAATACATAATAAATACAGAAAGAAAGAAAGAAACTGGGAAATATAAAAATAGCACATGCTAGTTAATCAAAAAATCACTTACTTGTTCTAAATAAAATGCAGAGTAGAGCGGACTGGATACCCCTAAAACATTAGCAAATGAATTAGAAATCATCGTAAATATTCAAACACTATTAAAAACACCCCACATAATTTTTTTTTAATATTTATCAAACAATAATAATCAATTGAGACCGCTAAGTTAACGAAAATAAATAAAAACACTAAATTAATACATGAATTTACCATGTGAGTGCATGATCTACGAGTGCCATGGCTAACAGCGTCCCTTTGAATAACTCGGTAGTAGATATTTCATATTTTCGCAAAAATCTAATGTAATCGATCAGTCCGCACAATAAACGTTATAGAATATCAATAAGCAATATATTAGTTAACTTTTAACACTAAAATACATATTAGAATCGCGTTTTTTACCCCGTTTTTTATGAATTTAGTGTGGACAAAAATTTGGCCGTGTGACGTATAACCGACGTTCCACGGCACACTACAATGATTATTACAAATTAATTAAAAGGTGTTTTTAATATGTATATAGTTACATATATCTTATGTATTGCATTTTTTTTTAAATATTATGCGGAAATATAAATACAAATAATACATATACATTTATCAATAGGACAATGAATTTAATTGAAAATTAAACGGACCAAACGAGATCAGCAAAAACTTTTTATTTTATTTCGGATGAATGCAATGTTAATAAATAGTATGCAAATGTTCTATATATTATATATGTAGTACTATTTTAAAATTATATATGTAGTTTCATTTTGAAACAATATTTAATCAAATAAAAATTGCAAACGTAAAATTCTAACTATAACTATAAAATGGCAAATATCGCGTAATTTTGAATAAAACAAACTTTATGGTTTTATTAAACAGTCATAATAAAATTCCGTATTAAGATATGAAATCGTCCTTTTCAGAAAATCATAGACAATTATTTGTTAATATGAATATAAATGTTCGGATAAATAAGTTGGGAAAACATACGCAAATATAAATACAAATAGCATATATACATATAACAATAGTATAATGATAAGTTTTTTCGAATTTAAATGCAAATACTTGTTAACGGACCAAACGAGACCGGCAAAAATCTCGCGTGAAGCTAGTTTTTATTTTATTTTGGGTACATGCTATGTTCATAAATAGTGTTCTATATATCATATATCTAGTAGTATTTGATAAGAATATTGAATAAAATGAGGATTTTAAAAGAATAAATTTTTGTTTTAATTATTTAATAAAATAGCAAAAATCGCGCTTATTAAAACGTAGTAGAACAAATTTCTCGGAAAATTAAAACCGTCAAAATTGAAATCCGTATTAAGGTATAATTTCCTGAAGAAGGCAATTTTTTTATTAAGTTATACTCACTTCCTCATTAAGAGTTGCAAGCGAGTTGATGTGCAAGAGCTGATTTCAGGATCCTGTTCAAGTACCCGCACTATAAATGTCTATGTTGTACGCCCGCACTTTACAACAAAACGCAAATGTTCTTTAAAATGTTCCTAAACTAGTCTACATTATTCCGCACTATGTAGCAACAATTTATAGCATTTTACATGCACCCAATACGTTAAAACCGAACTGCAGTGACCGCCGGTCGTCACTATACTGTTTTTATTCCAATAAATTTGGACATGTTCTCAAGTAAAAACCAGAAAAATGGGAATTAAATTCTTACCCTATATAAGTTAAAGAAGGACAGACAACCTGTGACGTAGTTTTATAATCACTCGTTTCTCATTGAACTATATTTACACGCATAGCACATATACAAACGTTTTCGAACAAATGGGGACAGGTTTTCATGTACTAATTGAATGAAATTCGGCTCCGAAACAGATGAATATTAGTATTAAAACTCAGACGAGCTTACTAGCGTCATCTAGTGTGAATATTTAGTACCAAAAATGAATGACTAATTTTTAAGCATAATAAAAATGTTCGAATTCGACAAAATGTTCTCAATAAAAGTTGTAGATAATTAAGAATCGAGCAATTTTTGTCCAATAATCTAATTCATTACTGTTACCAATTAAGAGTTATGATGTAAAATAAAATACGAACTCAAACGAGCTTACTGGCGCCATCTACTGTGGAGATTTGGTACCAAAAGTGAATGATTGACAAAATTTTAAGCAAAATAAAAATGTTCTAATTTGAAAAAATGTTCTTAATAAAAGTTGTAGATAATTACAAATTGAGCAATTTTTGTCTAATAATCTAATTCATTACTGTCACCAATTAAGAGTTATGATGTAAAATAAAATACGAACTCAAACGAGCTTACTGGCGCCATCTAGTGTGAAAATTTGGTACTAAAAGTGATGACAAATTTTTGAACAAAATTAAAATGTTTAAATTCGGTAAAATGTCCTTAATAAAAGTTGTAGATAATTAATAATTGAGCAACTTTTGTCCTATAAACTATTTCATTACTGTTACCAATTTGGAGCTATGATATAAAATAAGAACACAAACGAGGTTATGATCGTGAATGATTTTGCGTCCTTGTTTCCAGATTGGAGACTGGCGCAAATTCGAAAACAAGAGGCCAGGAACACCGTTGTCCTATTTGCAATAAAAAATATTCACATGTGTATAGTTTACGTACGCATTTCAAACAAAAACACAGTACTCTACCGCCCACACTCAAGTGCAACCATTGCGATATGATGTTCAAAGTTAAAAAATATTTGATAATGCATGAGCATCGAGTGCATCGTATTTACAGAAAAGGGACTAAAAAATGTCGATTTTAATCGCATATATTTGTAAACAATACATTTTTTTTTAAATTATTTTTTAGTCGCATTTTATAATTTATATTTATTTGAGATTTTTACGCTTAAAAATCGTGACGTACGATTCCCCTCTAAGAATTTTAGGTGTACTATAATAGCTAATATGATTTGTGCAAAATTACAATTTATGTTTGATATGTAATTAAATATTAATAAACCGACTTTAATTACGATGAGATTACTTTAATTCATCGTTAATTCGAACATTAACACCATTTCCTATCGACTAATGGTGGAACTCGTTATATTTCCAGATGGGGGACGGTCGACGATTCTCAAAAAACAAGCAAGGAATACCAGTGCCATTTATGCCATCGACATTATACACGCCAGTTTAGCTTGCAAATACATATAAAACAGAAACATAGCATGCTACCTCCAGCATTTCAGTGCGATGCCTGCAATAGGATGTTCAACACTCTACAATACTTAACTATCCATAAAAATAAAGCTCATGGTGTTTTTCGAAAATCCCTATTAATTAAAGAACAAGTAATGTAATACTAGAAATTATTATTTACATGTTTATGATACTATATACTGAAAATGTACTCTAATTTATAATGTAAGTGTATTACAATTAAATAAATATTAACTATGGGGGTACGTCTATTATTTATACACAATTTCACTTGTATAAGATTAATTAATTACATCCTCCAATTAATAAATATTGAGCAACCAGTAAATTCTAGGTGCTATACGAAATAAAACAAACAACCATTCTGAAAGATCAGTGATAATTATTAGTGAAAGTGGTCATACTAAGTAGAAATTTATTTTTTTTAAGGCACTAATAAGCGTCCGTTGTTTCCAGATCAGAGACGCACGTAAAAGCAGAATCAACCGGCCAGAAATATCGGTGTCATCTATGCCATCTAAACTATTTGCATCATTCAAGTTTACGCACTCATATCGAACAAAAACATAGTCCTCTGCCCCCAACACTAAAGTGCAGCCATTGCGATAAACTATTCAAAACCCGACAATATTTAGTGATGCATGAACACAGAACGCATGGTATTTTTCGACGACATCAATCATGGTATTTAAATAAATAAAAACATTTTCAAAAGCTAAATGAGACTTCAGTTGCTATGTTTAATATTAAATATAATCACATTATAATTAGTACAAAACTATGCATCGATAATATATTATTTAAGGCTCAATTGTATGCAAAGAATAGACAAATAAAATATGATATTAATGTATGAATATTTATTAATCGCCACTATAGACTATGCAACTCTTATGGTAAAATTAGTTGTAAAATTCGTCACCAGATCTACGTAGTGAGTTCAATGGTTATATTGAACGCATTTAGACTAATAATAAATTAAATAATCAAGATTAAAGTTTGTTTGCAGATTTGAAGGCAAGCGAAATCCAGCAAATAACTTTGGAGCATAATGCAAATTATGTAAACATAGTTTTTCACATGCGACTACTTTACTTGGGCATTTTCAACGAGTACACGTCGCAAAATTGACCTAATTGGCGTGTTACCTTTGCAGAAAAGAATTACGAAACGCGGCTATATTTGACCTTGTGTCAAATTCTTGTTATGTATAAAGATTTGAAGAAAATGAGAAAATTAGATAGATTGTACAAAGGTGATTTGATGTGCGATTTATTAGTGCTGCTTTTAGGTATATGTTGGAGTACATTAATTTTAGTATGAGTCTGAATTGATTTGTTGACGTCAACGAAATGAAACAAGTCCTAAGGTTCGCTCGTTATTGTTTGCAGATTGGAGAACGACATAGACTCGATAAGAAGACTGCCACTACACCATTGCCATGTTTGCCAACGAAGCTATACGCGAACAACCACTTTACGTACACATATCGAACAAAAACACAGCATGAAACCACCAACATACGGTTGTCCTATATGTGGAAGAATGTTCAGAACCCAACAGTATTTATCAAATCATAAAAATAGCAAACATCGTATTTGTTAACTAGAAATGATTTTTTTCCCATATTCACAAACACAGTACAACTAAATTTACTTTTATTGTAATTACTGTATACAGGGTGTTACAGCGAAACGAGCTACCTCGAATAACTTCTATGTTATTAAAGATACAATAAAATAGTATAAGACAATCTTATGCAGGACCAAGGGGGACATCCAAATATGAAAGAAAATATTTTTTTAAACCAGTGGTTCTCAAGCAACAACACAAAGTTATGTTTTTTCAAATGAGATGCTATATATTTTTTAAGCCCATTCGATAGAGTTTTTTTTTCTGAATTCCAATATGTATTCGTTTTATACCCTTACATAAGTAAAATATTGAGAAAAATGCGATTGAAAGTTAAATAAATTTTATTTCTATAGTGATTTTACAGTAAGCTATGAGCTTAAATACAACGAAACATAAATTAAATACATGAAATTCTTTGTTATTTACTTTATAACACTATTTATAAAGTAAATAACAAATAATTTAATGTATTTAATTTATGTTTCGTTGTATTTAAGCTCAATTTTTTTTCATAGCCTACTGAAAAATAGCTAAAAAAAATAGAATTTCTTTAACTTTCAATCGTATTTTTCTCAATATTTTACTTATGTTAGGGTATAAAACGAATACATGGTAGGATTTAGAAAAAAATACCCTATCCAATGAACTTAAAAAATATATAGCATCTCATTTGAAAAAACATAACTTTGTGTTGTTGCTTGAGAACCACTGGTTTAAAAAAATATTTTCTTTCATAGTTGGATGTCCCCCTTGGTCCTGCATAGGATTGTCTTATACTATTTTATTGTATCTTTAATAATATAGAAGTTATTCGAGGTAGCTCGTTTCGCTGTTACACCCTGTATACATATTGTGTGAGACCACATTGGACTCAAGTGTATGAGTCCTCTTTGGTCTCACCTAACACTCAAAGGGTGCTTTCCAGCTAGGTACAAAGTTAACACTGTGTAACACAGTGTATGATACTTGCGTTCCAACTACGCCAGAGTACGACTCAACTCGACTCTGCTAAAAAGCAAAGTCTGGTGCAGTATTGGTAATTCGCATACCAACTTTTAAAAAATTTACATGTATGGTATCACTGCGTGCCGCGTAAATTACAACAAAACCATATTGTACTTGTGCATTTTCGGCTTGGATTGATATGTTAAATATTTAATTAAATTGCACACTTCGAATTTGATTAATATAATTCATTATTAATAGGTTCTTATTGAATTTGTCAGGATCTAGGGATAAATGACTTTCGCGCACTCTATTGGGTAGATTACGTAACTGCTAAAGTGTTCCAACTAGCAATCGACACAGTGTTTGAGAATGTCTGACGTTGTTTGACAAAGTTCCCTTGCTGGAAAGCACCCAATGTGTTTTTTTTTAAATATATTTATATATATATTACTCGAATATATTTTGATAAAATATGTAGTGTAATGACACAAAAAAACAATCTATTCGCTGGATTGTAAATATTTTTAAATGATTCAAAAGATTAGATTTACTTAATAAATATTGTTAAAATAATTGTGAAAAAAAAAAAATGTTGTATTAACATATATAAATAAACATTTAACTAATTATTCAAATTTATTTTAATGAATTAAAAAAGTTGAAGATGTCTGTGGTCATCTTTGTGTTGTGTGAGTGTTGAGTTGTTTTTTGATTGGTTGGCAACGTTGAATTATTACAGAACTAAAATAAGTGAACTTGAATACATCAAAAAAAAAAAAAAAACATTTTCAGCACTAATAGCGTTCCTCGTTATATTTCCAGATTGGATACGATCGCGAACTATCCAAGTGAACATCGTTGTCATGTATGCCTACTCGACTATTCGACCCTAACGAATTTACGCACTCATATGGACACGCAACATGGTGACTTTCAGCTAACATATAAGTGTAATCATTGCGGACAATTGTTTAAAACTGAACTCAAAATGAACTCTCATCTGAATAGAAAACATGGGATTTATAAGCGCAAGCGTGGCCGAAAAAAATCACAAAAATCAGATTGGTCCTTTTACTTCTATAGACCAACATAAATAAGAAGAATTAAGACAAAACATTTTATTTTTTTCTAATTTCCTATATGATTAATACGTAAAGTAGTTTTATTAATAATAATCTAAACAATGTATAATCATTAGTCTCAATGTTTTACTCAAAATTATTTATTAATTAATTAAATTTGTTAATTGTATCGAATATTAATGAATAAAGTATTATAAGTTGCTAATTGTGTTTTGTTTAATTGAAACTCGTAATTGCGTTATTAAGGAATTATATTATGTTTCTGTTTATTGGT
Source organism: Nebria brevicollis (assembly GCA_944738965.1). Classification (NCBI taxonomy): domain Eukaryota; kingdom Metazoa; phylum Arthropoda; class Insecta; order Coleoptera; family Carabidae; genus Nebria; species Nebria brevicollis. Next base: position 7,330,475 of record OX122909.1, read on the forward strand.
GTTTAATTTGTCTAAAATCTAACTCCCTGTATAAGACAGGATATTATGGATATTTTAATGGATTATTAGGCAAATTCTGATTATATAAATTAGGCAAATTGAGTAATTTATCCCGTAAATAGAGAAACGTTTAGATTACGTATGTATAAGAAACTAAAAAATAAATGCTACTAAAATAGTCGAATACTAATGATGGAACTCGTTGTTTCCAGATTCGGGTCAGGCGGCAATTCACAAGGAACAACTCAAGAACATCATTGCCATATATGCCATCGACATTATTCGCGACTGTTTAGCTTACGCACTCACATAAAACAAAAACATAGCACGTTACCGCCGACATTTAAATGTAACCATTGCGATAGAATGTTCAAAACGCGACATTACTTGGTCATACATTTGAATTCCAAGCATCGTGTTTTTAAAAAATAAACACGTATTGGTAAATCAAACATTAAAGTATTACACCACGCAAATCGTGAAACTGTTCGAGCACTAATCTCACGCAACTCGTATGTTTTGCAGATTTGAGACTGTCCCTCGCTGCCAAAGACCACCCCAGGAACACCCATGCCTTATATGCCATCGAGTCTATAAGCGCGCTGCTACTTTACGGACACATATCGAACAAAAACACAGCACTCTACCGCCAACTTTAAAGTGTAATCATTGCGATATGATGTTCAAAACTCGGCTATATTTATGCATGCATGTGAATCGAGTTCACAAAATTTATAAACTTAAACCGTAGCGGAATCTATATATGGCGCATAATAAAAGACTTCAAAATTATGTCGCCAGTGGAAATATTTATTTTTAAACAATAATGACTGCGCAAAGAACATCAATTTATGATGCATTGCGACTATCATAGTACTTACTATCATTGTGGATGTGTTAGGCTTGTGAAATATTATTATTAAATTAAAGTACAATACACAAACATAATTCGATTTTTTACTGTAATTTACTACATATTAGATTAATAGTTTAATAATTGTAAAAGCTTAGCATGTTTAGTTGTAATATAATGTAATAATTGTGAAATAAAATATTATAACGAAAAAGCTTTTTTACATTTTGTAAAAATTCCGATATCCTATGCAATTATCGATTATGTATAAATAGTTGATTAACTGAGTACATTTTCGAAATAAGTGTCCCAAACATTGTAATAAAAAAAATCATATTTCATATATTTACACATTTTTGAGTTACTGATTTAGGACACTAAATGGGTTTGTTTAAAAATATAAATATTTTAATATATTATTGCATATATAAAAGTTTGAGCTTAAAATATTGAGCGTTTCGGTGAGGGGCGCAACGTTGCAGATTTGGTGTACTTTTAAGTAGCGTGTATTTAGAAAAACAAAATTGAGCGCTAATAGTGTCTCGTTATCTTTGCAGATTGAAGACCGATACAAATAATCGAACAACTCAGAAACATCCTTGCCATATATGCCACCGACTCTTTACGCAATCATCTAGCTTACGAACTCATAACCAACAGCAACACAGTCTTCTGCCACCAACATTAAAGTGTACTTACTGTGATAAGATGTTCAAAACTCGACATTATTTGGTTATACATGAGAATAAAGTGCACGGCGTTAGACGAAAACAATTCAAACTTAAATAGATTCTGATCCCGATTCTTTATATTATTATTATATAGTTTCAAATGTAATTAAATACTTAATAAACACACTTTAATTAAATCAAAAACCAATTTACTAAAAATAATAAAGGAAAGACGTAATTTTCGATCTATTTTAGACCATCATTAGAAGTTGCACGTTTAAAAAATTAAAACATGAAAGTGACAAACTTAAGAAAATGATAAATGACTTAAAAAAAATTAGCCTCTAATAGTGACACTCATTATGCTTCCAGATTACCAACTCGCCAAAGCTCAGCCCAAGAACACCATTGCGATATTTGCGATCGAAATTACTCGACAACAAGTTATTTACGTACACATATCGAACTAATGCACAGTGAAAACGTACCGATACTTAAGTGTAAACATTGCACAAATACATACAAAACGCGGCAGTACTTAGTCGCCCATGAGCATTTAATTCATGGTGTGAATAGGAAACACCCTTATAGAAAAAAAGGACAAAGGATACATACTAAAAGCAAATCAAAATCATCGACCACTTCTTAATTTAAATTTAAAAAATCTACAAATCATTTAATATAATAGCAACCATCGTTATGTTTCCAGATCGGTGAAGGGCGCATCATCACATACAGCCCAAGAACATCGTTGTCGTATTTGCCGTCGTAACTATTCATCTGCGTCATATTTGCGTACGCATATCGAACAGAAACACAGCGCGAAACCACCAACACTTAAGTGTAATCATTGCGATCAAAAATTTAAGAGTCGACAGTATTTAGTTACTCACGAACACCTTGTGCATAAAGTCGCTAGGCGATTTCGTTATGGAAACTCGCAAAGTAACAACGAAATACTTTGGCATACCTAACTTAATCTTAATGGTAAATATAACTGTTTTCATTTATCAGTTATTTTTACAAAAGTCTATGAGAAACCCAAAAAAAACCCAGTTTATATATAATCTAAGTAAGAAATTTTACCGACTATTCCCCACCTTACACTTACTTAGATTATATATAAACTGTATGGTTTATTTTAAGTTTAGTATAGAACTGATGGATGCTATTGTATAGTGAAACTTAAGTATTCTATGAATAAATATTTTGTGAAATTATAAACCAAGTGTCTTATTTTATTATCACTAATAGAGTGTATGGTTACTTCCAGATTACCATCATCCAGTTCGTCACCATTCGAAAAACACCATTGTCCCGTTTGCCAACGAAACTATTCAACCCTAGGCAATTTAAATTCGCACATGAGAAATGTACATTATCCGAAAGAAGTGTCGTATCAGTGCCAGATTTGCGGGAAAATGTGTAAAACCAAACATTATTTAATCAATCATGAAATGGCTACGCATGGCATTAGCCAGAAAAGCAAAAATCCATACTTATGCATACCAATCAAAAGAGCGTAACTTAAAAAACGACCAAAGTGTTAAAAGTTTAATTTTAAAAAAAATCGTGCAATTATAAACAAAGAAGTGGCATTAAAATAAATCCCAAACACAAATCCTTCAATTCGCTTTTAATATATCTGCTCCCTTATCAATTGAAATACGATTTATTAGTGAACACGTTATTAAAAACATTGCTCCATCTAAACAAACTTTAATATAATTATTAATATCTCACATATTTCGTGTAATATTTTTTCTGATTTAATTGATTTGAAATAGGTTTGTTTGTTTAAAAGTAGCTTTACAAGAGTTAATGACGTCACACTGATAGAACGTTTTCATTGCAGAGCAATCCTGCCTATAAAATTCAAGTCGTCCACGTCTGGGAACGCAAAAGGTCCACAGCCATGTCATATTTGCCGTCGAGTGTATTCCACCCCGACAAACTTACGTTCGCATATCGCAAACGTACACAATCCCAATCCCAACTGGTACGAGTGCAAACACTGCGATAAAAAGTGTAAAACAAAACACTATTTGATCAATCACGAAATGTCTGTGCATGGTATCAGTCAACGCAGTAAGAAACCCCCCGATACGGATACCATTTATAAAATGTTATTCGAATAAAAACATAAGCTACATTTTAGTACTATTTATAGTTTTGGTCATTTTATTTATACCTTATATGAAGGTATACTTTTATTTCGCAAATTTTATGTATTTCTCTAATAATCTAATAGTCAAATTATCACTATATAATAATTACAGATTTTATGATATATATGTTATTATTAATAAGCAAAGCGATAATTATTTAATAAGTACTAAAGATTGGCAATTTTTAATAATAGTGATCAATCATTAGGTTTGGGCAGTTTTTAGGTTAGTTGTGTAAGATTCCTTCAGTTCACTTTCAATCATCTGTTTGTGTTTGTATGAAGGACAAAATGTAAATATTTAAATAAAACACTTATAATTTCAGGTATGAAGTACTTGATACGTCAACGTTTCTAGCAAGCAGACAAACCAAGCAAAACCAATGTCCTATTTGCAAACGGTTCTATTCATCAAAACCTAATCTAAATTCGCATATCAAAAATATACATACAGACAGCGCCATGGCGTATTCGTGTCAAAATTGCGACTACAAATTTAAAACGAAGCACTATTTGACTGTGCATGAGTTACGAATGCACGGTATTCGAAAAAGGCCTAACTAAATGCTCAACCATAAACTAACAAATAACATCATTTTATCATAACCAATTTTTTTTTTTTTTAATAATATATACAAGACTATATCAAATTTAAATAAATTAATTATATCTATTGCACGTGTTAATTATTATAGAAGGTTAATGATAAGAGAGAAAAACAGAATGTATCATCCAGATATTTTACTTGGTACTTCAAATTGGTATTACATATGAAGACATGTATTTTAAATATTTTAGAGATCAAAGTCCAAGAACATCGAAAACGGAAACGCACCAATGTCCGGTATGCCATCACAACTATTCTACTCTGAGCAACCTAAGGGCACATGTACACAACATACACAACTCCACCATGCAAAATACTTACTATGAATGTGTGTTGTGCCACGTTAAATGCAAATACAAACATTCGTTAATTAAGCATGAGTTTAGGAAGCATGGTTTACGCAGAAAACATCACGATGCTCTCACATATGAGACTAATTTGCCAAATAGTAAATAAATTTTTGTTTTTAAGTATTATACGTAAGAAATAAGCATAATTTATAAATATTTGCCAAACGCTTATTGTTTCATAAACAATTATAGTTTATTTTAAATGTCTTTGTACCATTGCAAATCATAACTTTGAGATAGTAAATTTCTCATAAAATTCAATTTTGAGTTTGCGATATATAATAAATATATTTTACCGAGTATTATTAAATATAGAATTAATAAAAGCGAATAGTTTTTAGTGGACATGTACGTAATTTAAGTTCGTAATAAAATAATTTCGAAATATATTAATTATTGTTTATCCCCATTAAATTAACAACGTAATTAGAGCATGTAATGAGTATGTATGCGTCGTAGTAATAAGTAGTGTAATTATGACTGGGTATAAGGATTAGTAAAGGAAATAAATCAATATTGTCTATCATATTCATTTATTTGGCACTTATATTGTATAATATAACAGTGCTCAATTTTATATATAAATAAAATTATATTTTTTTCGTTAAAAAAAACCAAATATATTAATAGTTATTATAATAAAATGATAAAACTATATGGCGTTATCACAAGATATAATCACCTAAATATTTGTTGCAAAAAAACACCTGGTTGCTTATTAATCAAATATTAAAAATTATTGTTGATGCATACATTTATTTATTTGTAGATTATTTTCATAATATTTACCATATTCGCCTCCAGTAGTGATTTATACGTTTTATAAAAAAAAAATCAGGTATTTTATGAGTAAAATATAATGAAAATAACCTACAAATATGTTAATACTGGAATTTATTAAAATTTCTGAATATATATATATCAACCTGTACATATACACTAGGCAAAAGTTGCTATAAATACTGTTCAACAATATTCATTTTTTTTTGCGCTAAATCATTTATTTTAATTAATTTGTTTCATTAATATTATCATATATATTAACAGTTATAATCAATTAACATTAATATCATTTTATTCTCAGACTAGTAATGTTTCATTTCAAAATAATAATTGTTAATAAATCTAATCGTGCAAGCTACTTCTGTTGTCCCAGAAAAAGAAAAACATTTGGAATTTTTCGCTAATAAACGTTGCTAAAGTTGATTAGAATTATTGGATATTGATATGTTAGCATTAAAAATATCAATAATGCAAACGCTACGGAAGAAATTGTTATATATATAAATAATACAGACGCATTTCTTAAATTGGTCTACCATTTTGAATTCGTTCGATCTACACATTTCTGGAATAACTAATTTAGATTGTACTTAATAATGCATACCTTTATTACGCTACGATCCGTTTTTTCGAAATTCAAAATGGTAACTATTTACCTAACCTACAAATTTGTAAATGATGGTGAAATAAGGTGTATAAGCACAATGATTAGTGTAAAATCGTGTATAAAATTCGAAATTTTCATGTCGAAAAGCCATAAAAACTAGTATTTTAAAATGCTTGTCTGTATTATTTTATTTACAAGGTTAAATTGACTAAATACTTATGGAAGTAACTCAAAATATTGTTAAGAAAAACAATTTCACACAATATTTAATCATTTGTTTGTAAATTAAATCATTTTAAATATTTAGTATGATATTATTGGATCGGATTTTTGGTGTAAATTAAATTTCGTTGATGTTCTAAGGCTCTTTTATCAAAATGTTTATAAATCTAGTTACAGATTTATGGGTGGAAATTATTGTAAAACTGATTTAAAATGTGTGTGAAATTTGTTTTTTTAATAATATTTAAACGTAATCGATCATAATACTGAAATCAATTTTAATATCTTTAAAAAAATTGCAGGTTACCAGTCAAATCAACGATCCCTTGTGGTTCAGCTAACCAGAGTAATGGTAATAAGGTTGGTAGCACTTGTTGCTCAGTATTACACTGAGACTGGTTCACTAGTAGCAGACAAAGCCATTTTTGTAAGAGTTGATAAACTGCGTCTAGGAAAAGTTCCTGAGCTATGTCCACTTTCGGAAAATATCTTCCGAAAACTGCAAAACAAATTATTTATTGGGGTTTTTTTTATTTGGAATTTATAGAATGGGTTATTTACAATTTACGAATACCAGATTCGGACTTTTTCCATGGTGCGTCATCTGGTTCGTATGGTAATGGTCCCTGTACTGGTGCATCCTCATCAACAGGCCTTAAAATATTACAGATTTTTTTGTTCTCATATATTTATCAATTATGTGTCAATCCATCAAATAAAATAAATTCAATAAAAAAATAAAATAATGCCTTACATTTCTTGACTAAGAGGCGCAGGAAAAAAATGATTAGGCTTAATTTGTACATGATTAATAAACTTTTTTGAAAATCTAGAAAAACCAAAAAAAATAAACAGTGCGAATAAATAAAACAAATAAAAATAAATCAATATAATTAACAAAGGGCTTTAGAGTGAAATGTGTTCACTTACGTGTCGACCTTATTTTTGGGTCGATAAGTCTCGAGCTCATCTTCTAGATCACTGACGCGTGCCTTTAGTTCATTCCGCTCGTGTAATATATCTTTCAACTCAGCCGTTGTAAATCTGGGACGATTCGGATCATCGAGATCATAAATGGCTTTGTTTGTTAAATCAGGCGCTTCCGACTGGAATTAATCTCTAATTAGAAATTAATCATCATGAAATTACATAGGAATTTAATTACAACATTTTCGCATCTAATCGCACCATTAAATTTGAGTTTATTGATGTGCAATTCGGCAACCGTACAACTTACATCTGATTTGGCCAAATCTTCATTTTCTTTTTGTGCTAATCCCAAGCGTTGTCTCAACGCGCTAATGTTACGCTGTTGATCTTGTAATTGCACCAGGAAATCAGCTCGCTCATCGCATAGCGTCCGTACTTGAGTTTGTAGCGAACGATGTTTCCGTCGTAGCTCTCGATTACTTCCTGTTACTCTCTCCACTTGTAATTTCATCTTTGTAAAATTTCAAAAATTAGTTCATTTAATTCAAGGTTATAGCACCTTGTTTACACCATTTAAAAGATTTATAGTAGTGTAAAGAAGGCAAATTGAAAAGAATATAAACGAACATTTTCAATATCGGAGATTCTATCTTGTAAATTGCGCTCTTTCACCCTTAATTCTTCTCGTTGTTTATCAATGATTGTTTGTAATCGTTGCAGCATAATCCCACTCTCAGCGCTCATCTCTGATTGTGGACAATCGTAATCTTGAGCTGTTCCTTGCACTTTGACTAGCCTTCGATTTTCATCTTGTAATTTCGATACAACGGATACTAACTCTCTTGATTCTATTCTCCATTGTTCTTCAATCACTTCTAATTCCTTTTAAATACATACATAACCATGCAAAATCACAAAATAGAGCGATAAAAACTATATCAATTGAATTAAATAAAAATATAAATTCTTTTTATTAAAAAAAAAAACAAATATATTTATTTACAAGTATAAAAAACAATTTTTTTATGCGCCCAATGTAACGCATAGATAATTTTGTGTAGGTTTTAGGGGAAATATTAATAAAGGTTAAATATGTGGAAAATCAATAGACTGACCTTTTCGAACCTTTGCCGATACTCGGCCTTTTCAATCTTGTCATTTTCGAGTTGTAATATTTTCGCTTTGAGTTCTTGCATTTGAGTATTTTCACGTTCATTTTTCGTCGCCAAATTTTCGAGTAATTCGAGAGCGTTGATGACTTTTGGCATCAATGACGTGACAGCCTCCGCACCGAATTGATCAATGATTTTCTCGCATTCTTTGCCGATTTCGGATGCGATATCGTAGACATCGACTACGGACACTTCGCCTCCGATATCAGAATCTTCCATCCTACCGTAATTGCTTGCGAACTGTTTCTTTGGCATTAATACGTAATAAGTTTTTTTTTTTATTGTTTGTTTGAATACGGGATGAATCACTTTTAAGCTGAGACTTCCTTCTAATGACAGCCACCAGACATGTTGAATATTGATCGATGACACATGACAGCAAAATTACCACCGCGTTGCCAACCTAAACTGTGGCGGCACACATAAAATTTGAAAATACATCTTTATTAAAGATGTTCACCATTATTCACACACAATATCATGAAGCTTATTCTATTGGCATCAACAGATTTATTTTGTTTTTAAGTATAGGCGCCAATATCTTACAATAAATGCGCCGTTCATTCTCACCATTAGAATAACATATCTCAGAGCCGTTTATATTTTCCTAATCCCGCGCTTAAAGATACTGGAATAATTTAGATGTATTTTGAGAGTCACATCGGTGTGAAACTGACGATGATTAACTAGCGACGAACTTTTATTTTAGTAGAGCGGCACATTTGTTTTGTGTGCTTTCTATTTCAAGGGCTCTATATAAAATTTTGAACTTGACCCAATTCTCTTCAGCCAATGGCAGCACACTAAATCCAAATGATCCATTTCCTATTATAAACTGCCCTAAATAATTTAATTGTTTTAAAATGTAATTAAAACGATGTATAGATAATAATAATTAATTGGTACCTATTAATATATGAGATCTCTACGTACTTGAATTCAGTAGATAATATTACATCCAAACGAATATCCCATTTGTAATGATTTATCCGATATTTATCCCAATAAGATTGAATCATGAACTCCAGGAGTTAACAAATGACCTCTGAACAAACAGTAAAATATTGGTATAACATACAAACGTTTCAAGTTTAACTGAATCGATTTGATTGAAATTTGTAAACGTAGTCGTTGAAACTATCGAAATCTGACTCCTGGGGAGAAGATAATCGTGAGCTTGTAGGAGCTCTACTATACCTGTCAATTTCAACGCACCCAGATATTGCACACGCTGAAAGCTCATTGAGTACTCAACAAAGTCCATTGAACACGTTCGTGGACAAGTACTGGGGCAGAGATCCGGACGACCGGCGCTCCTTCACAGGCTACGCTATTGTCTGGAACGGTTGGATCGTTTCTTGGGAGTCAATGCAACAACGAACAGTGGTCCTACCTTCGACTGAGTTGTAGTATGTTTCTCGTGGAAGCCCTAAGGAAAAATTTTACTATAGTCTTATGGTGTTAACTTTGGGATTAGAATCCTGGCTAAATTAATTGAAGGTTCTGGGAGAAAAGGCTTTTTAGGGGTTCTAAACCACCCTCAGTTTAGTTAAAAACATATTTTGGGAGGAATTTGTATCGCAAAGTCGAAAAAAGTTAATATATATGTAACTGTCAAACGTCCAAATTCAATAATTTTTTGTGGGCTTAATAAATGTTATGCTAATTATCTATTATTTTTCTAATGCATATTAAAATATGGGCAATCTAACTGTTTTTTTAGTTTTGCACAATTATTTAATGAAAAATATCGATTTTAGTAAATTTTGTTGTTTTAGGGATATAAATTCTAGTTACATATGAGATTTATTACTGCTCGGCGAATCAGAGAGCTCCATAGCCGTCACGTTACTCAGTCCCTGGCCGTTGAAGAGAGTAGACGCGTGTATTTCGCTCCGTGTTTTTCATCGAATTAAATCGATCAATTACGAAAAAACTGTTAAACATCGATCAATAATCAATTAAGTGAACAGTGGAGAGTAAAATTTAAACTCGGTGCGCGATTTTAATACGAAAATCTTGAAATCAAAGGTTTTTGACATACTACATTTTCAAGCAGGCCGTGGCGTCTTTCCCCACCCAGCACTTTGCAAGTCATACAACTTACAACTTGTTTAAACATTATTTTCAAGCTGAAATAATGATTTATAACTGAGAACAATATACAGAATCAAAGGGGAGTCGACCACTAGGGACGCAGTTTCCAGAAGTTGGACGAAGTAAGAATTTTTTTAATTTATTAATATTAATTCTTGTATGTACAAATTTATATGTATGTCCTCTCGCTGAACACATACCTGGCGGGTTATTTTTTTAAAGTGTTTTCAAAGCATGTAAAATCTAACTTGAGTGTGTTGCCTTTCCAGCATTGAAAGAAAACTATTCAATGATGCCAATCTCGTTCATCAATCATCTTCAACAGTTGTTGATCTCTTGAGTTGCTGCTTTATTCCTGCATTGCTGTTCAAGTTCCTGGGATGCTGAGTTGCTGGGATGCTGAGTTCCTGGGATGCTGAGTTCCGGTGTTGCTGAGTTCCGGTGTTCCTGTTCTATAGCTGTACCAATTGATTGTATTCGCAGTGAGTCATTTTTAATTTAATGTATCATCTTTGTATGTCCTCTGTTCGGCGAGAATGTACAATTTGTGATCTTGGTTTTAAGATCGTTGATCGCCTATTTACTGTTTTGAAAGTTTTATTCTCATTTTCTTGCACGTCCAAATCATATCGATATAAAAAAAGGATTTGATTCTGGAAATGCAACAAATACGAAAATAATTCCGGAGATTCGGTAATGCAGCGAACAATGTCTTAAAGGCGATATCTATGACTGTGCATTAACATGGCGTTAGGTGTTCTTGTTTGCTGTTGTTGTTGTTGATGATAAAGTTCAGAGATATGTTCGAATATCACTGACATGCCCTGGGAGAGAAATAATGATCTTTTCTGTCCTAAGGGGAAGGGCAGTTCGGCGAACATAGCTGCGCATGTTAAGGTTGCTAAGGCTTTGCATAAATCATATCTATTAAAATAAAAAATAAATAAATAAAAATCATAATTTCCTTTCAATAATCCGCCTAAAGCCTTGCTTGAGCAGTGACTGTTTTCTTAGCTGTGCTTATAAACTGTTTTTACGCATTTGCGCGATGCTGAAATCAGTTTAGCAGAGGTAAAAAACATACAGAGCGAAAAATAACTATAGCTTTTCTTTCATCACTTATATTTACTTGCACAAGTAAATTTGTTAGTCAATTATAAATACAGTTATTTTGGAAAATGATACATACCCCAAAAAATTCATACACATTGACCCCAAATTGTTTGTTTGCACTTTATGAAAAATTTAAATTAGATTGCCTCAAGAATAAAATATGTGTTTTTTATGGTCGAAATTCATCTCTTAACTTACTTACCGCTAATTATTTGTTAGCGGTAATGCGGCTTGAGATTATTTTCGCCCATACATTCTTATAACTTGTTCAGAATCTCCTTGATATGTTTTTGCTTTTGCTTATGCCTCTGCTTACTGCTGGAGGATTAATTTTCTTAGCTTCATACACACACATACATATGTTTGGAATACGCGCTCTGGGATTGCAAACATATGTCCATATTTTGAACAAGCCCAATATATGTACACACATACACACACACACACACATACTCGTTAATAAAGTAAAAATCGCGTATAAAATAACACAAAAAGAAGACGGCAAGAAGACCACCATGATGAGCGCTCTACCTACCGCCGTTGGATACCCGAAGACTTTGTTTATGCAACCAGCAAAAGAACATCGTTGTAAGTTGCTCTTTGACCGTTGCATAGACGAAGGAGACTTCGATGTGTTCCTGTTACGCCGCTGGAGCTGGACTTCAACTACAAGATCTGCTAGAGAACATCTCCCTCCCTCCTGAAGGATGAATAAACAGATACACTTACGTACATACACACATACATACACACATTTAAAATCGCGAGCCCGCGAGCTATACCGTTACTTATTTTTAATTACGTTTTTTGATATGGGATTTAGTCGGTTGTGTGGGAGCGCGATTAAATAATGAATAAATTGAATAAATCTTGAATATAATTAGCCAACTAACGCTTTACGATAGTCATCAAACTCGTTACGTCGGTTGTTCGAAGCTCACCGCGGTGTTGTTGCTTCGTCTTTTACGCCAAAGTTGTTCTGGTAATACCTGGCGGTATGGGGGAGATGGTGCTGGCAGTTCAAGTCTCTGTTCAATGTCTTGGTCATGTTAGATCAGATAAATCATGGCCTTGCTTGGAGAAGCTGCTTGTCTGTCAGAACGGTATCGCACGGTTGGCTAATTGGGCCTACGTTGGCCGTAGAATCTCGTAGAGCCCACCCAAAATGGGTGCTGCTCGCATTTACTAACTGTACTTCTACACATTTTCAGGTCATTTAAAGTCTTCGTTCGGTTCGCTCCAGTACTGATCACTGGGCGGCCACCCTTTTAAAGTTTTTTCGCGATGCATGGGTCACAAGGACCACCCCCTCTTTTGGGATTTAACACGTTTTCTCTTTCCAGGAAGAAAACAACTAGAACACGAAACAGAGGCAATAATAAGGTAGAACGAATCAGTGTTTAGTCCAAACGGGGCTAAACACTTAGCTGGCCACTTAATAGGCAGGGTTCCTTCCGTTGGAAAACTTAGGCGCGTTTCTATTTTTTTCAGGGATTTAATTGCATTTTATTTGTATGTTTTTTTTTTTCAGTTAGCTGGTCACTTTGAATAGGTAGGGTTCCTTCCGTTGGAAAACTTAGGCGCGTTTCTTTCAGGGATTTAATTGTATTTTTATTTTTTGCTTGTATGTTTTCTTTCAGGGATTTAATTGTATTTTATTTTAATTACATGTTTTCTTTCAGTGGAAAACCAAGGCGCGGTAATTCTGCTTTCTGTTTTAGGTAAAAGCTGGCCTTTCCGTTGGAAAACTTAAGTGCGTTTCTATTTGTTTCAGAGATTGTATCGATTTTGAATGTATCTTCTCTCTCGTTGGGAAACGTATGCGCGGTCATTCTTCTTTCTGTTTTAGGTACATACCTAATAATAGGAATACACGGAAGACGTATGGTTCTTCTCGATAAGTATCCACCTAAACCTTGCAGGTTGTGGTTTATGTGATTTATTGCGACAAAGCGTCTTTGACGGTAATTATATATGTTGCACTAATATTTTATGTTGCAGATTCCATGAAACAGTTTGTTTGGAGTATTCTTCAATCGCGCAAATGTTTGCAAATTTATGGTGCAGGATCCAAAATTTCAAAATGCTTCCCCTAGTTTATTTTGCAATTGCAATTTTGCCGAAATGCTACATAGACTATTCTGTCATAACGATGGCCAGCAGAGTAGCTTCATTTATCGGTAATCCGTCCGAGCTTTCTTTCTTTTGAAGGGTGGTAGGGCGTCGGTTTGTCGTCTATGATGTTGCGTTTTGATGGAAGACCCTATGCACGCCCAGTAAGCATAAGCGTCGTTGTGAAGTGGCTAGGTGCGGAGGGTTTTGCGATAGAGGATCTCCATAATTGAACATGCATTTCGCTGGAGGACAGTAATCTGGACAATCTGTTTCTAGCGCTGCCAACGCCGAAGGCGGAAAAGGATTAATTAGATGTTTTCTTTCAGTGGAAACCTAGGGGCGGTAATTCTGATTTCTGTTTTAGGTAAAAGATGCATAGATAAGAAAACTTTATTGGAAACCTCATAATAGATATACCAGAGTTGAATTGCCGATACTGCTACATTGATATACTCATGGACGAGCTCTCCTAAAGACTTGGTGCCTTCGATCTGTTGACGGCCACGTCCACCCAGCGGATAGAGGCCACAATTCTTCCTCCGTAGTCTATCGTGGAATGTGCCAACATAACAATAAACGAAGACAACTGGAATATATCATCCTTCTTACTCAAGATTTATAAACGTCTACCTAGGAAATGGTTATATGAAAATGTTAGCAGATACTTGATTTTTAATTTAGATTAAATTCGAACTTAAACTTAAAATCAAAAGATTGTCGAATCAAAATAGTTGTAAGCTTGTAAATTATTTGTTAAGTGCGGCAGTATAGTTATCATAATATTTTATGGGTGGGAGGGTGTTTAATAGTATTTTAAAGTTAAATCTTCGCCAATATATAGTTCTGTATGCCAGTATGTGTGTGCCCCCGGGGGAGTATGAAAGAGAGATGGCCATCTCCAGTGTGAAATAGATTTGCGTAAACAAACAAACAAACATGATAAACCCCAAACCGTTTGGGAAGAGTGTGAATGAATCTTCGACGTAAAGAATCGTTCAATTCAGTTAGGTTTTTCTTTCAGATTTGTGGGCATACCGAACTATAAATTGGCACAGAATTTAATTATTTACGTTAGGTTTTAAATTCATAGATTATTATTGATTTTATTAAATATATTATATGTATTAATGGAATCTGTTCTGTCGCACAGGGACTCAGTTTATTTTTAAACAAATAATCGATATTAGTTTTGTTATCAGTTGGTCAGATCCAACAAGGGTTTTTATTTTTCAGCACTCGGAGTATTATTTTCATAAATTATTATAATAAAATAACGGAATGGCTAATATTCAACTAGGGTTTTTTTTTCAGCACCCGGATTAATATTTTGATAATAATTATTATAATATGACAAAATGGCCATATCCAACTAGGGTTTTTTTTCGACTCTTTGAATATTAATTTGATTAATAATTATTACATTATAATCCAATTTCTTAAGGTTAGGTACCTTAGGTCTGTTGATGACCACGTCCACCCACCGTAGCCCATCGTGGAAGAAGATATGATGATTTGTTCTTATCATTCGCAAACGCAACACATTCGTACATCCTATTCTGAAGTACAGCACGTAGATCGTTGTGAAGTATTCCGAGCTCATTGCCGAAAATTGGTACATCGATGGATCAACAAGGACATCACGGAGGACATGGTTCTTTTCGATAAGAATCCATCCGTACCTTGCGGGAAGGGGTTTACAGTGCTCCCGCCGTAGTCCTTCTACAAACACCAAGTAATTTAATTTCATATAAATTTATTTATAACTCAGACTTATAAGATGTGTTTTACCTTCCAGAGACTTGGTGCTTCCGATTATCACTTCGCAGTGCCAATATGGATTATGAACTTCAGCAGTTAATAAATGCCTCTTCTCGATAAGAATTCAACGTCGCCTTCCGGGTACGACTGACTTCCGATCCACCCTTCATCTTCTGGTAGTTTATTACTTTAAAAAGTTGTAGATAAATGAAATCTAAACAAATATTTTTTCTTTCCAGATATTTCTATCATGACTAAAGGGCTATGTCCGTAATACTCACATTTGGCCCGATCATCGTACTACGGGCAATGCCCGTCGTTGTAAATTAAGGTGTTAATAATATATGAGATGTTTACGTACCAAAGTTGAGCAGATAATATAACATCTAAAAGAGTATCCCATTTGTTATGATGTATCCCATATTACTCCTGGAAATCCCAATACGTTTGAATTATAAACTGCAGGAGTTAACAAATGCTTCTACTGGCAGATACGGATAGTAATTTGTCGGAATAATACACAAACATTACAAATTGTACAGATATGTTTTAACTTTGAAGTACCTGATCCATAAAATCATTTTTGAAAGATCGAATTGCATAGGAAACTCTCTTCCGAACAATGGTAAATCTAACTGGTTTTCTTCTATGGTTTTATTCACTCCTATAGTATAAACAGGGGCTTAAATAGTAATAAGTTTAAATATTCAAAGTATTTGGTGGTTATTTGATAATAAATTCGTAGAAATAGGCTATGTTTAATTGAGTCAGGGCTGACCATGTTAGGTAGAATTTTTAGCCAAAGCTCTAGAGTGTGAAGTTCGTTAAAAGTAAACTTCAAGGCAAACTCCTAGGGCTCCGTGATTAATAGAAAGTAGATAAATTTGCTAATAAATCTAAATTTAACGTATTTGTACTAGATAACCCTTTCGAAAAACAATAATTTCCTCCTAAATTATGAAGCGATTTGATTTAAATTTGTAAACGTAGCCTTAAAAGTGAACCAAAAGTCTGGTTCAGATTTCGGTTAGAACTAAACTGTCATTTTTTGCGAAATAAATTCATATAACCTAAAACATATGAACTTTCAATTGTTTTAACAGGCCTAAATTGTTTATTAGTGAATCGATTTGATCGCTTGACATTGTTTAATTGATTTTTGATCAATTTGTGGTGTGACTAATAGTATAAAAGCTGGTATATAGAGCAGATGTCGATTCGATTAAAATCGGATGAAGGAATGATTTTGTGTTTCGGAATCGATGTATAGCGATTAAAATCGATAGTTAGATCATTTTCAGGGGGTGCATATTAAGTTTTAGGGGTAAAATAGATAAAATATCTCGAATCTAAAATTTTACTATAGAGTCTTATGGGGATAACTTTGGGATTAGAATCCTGGCTAAATTAAGGGGAAGGTTCTGGGGGAAAAGGGTTTTTAGGGGTGCAAAACTACCCTCAATTTAGTTAAAATCATATTTTGGGTGAAATCTGTATCGCAAAAGTCGAAAAAAGTTAATATATATGTAACTGTCAAACGTTCAAATACAATAATTTTTTGTGGGCTTAATAAGTTTTATGGAAATTATCTATTATTTTTCTAATGCATTTTAAAATATGGGCAATCTAACGGTTAATTTAGTTTTGCACAATTATTTAATGAAAAATATCGATTTTAGTAAATTTTGTTGTTTTAGGGATATAAATTCTAGTTACAAATGAGATTTATTACTGCTCGGCGAATCAGAGAGCTGCATTCGTGTCACGTTACTCAGTCCCTGGCCGTTGAAGAGAACAGACGCGTATATTTCGCTGCGTGTTTTTCATCGATTTTACTCGATCAATTACGAAAAAAATTGTTCAATATCGATCAATAATCAATTAATTGAACAGTTGAGAGTAAAATTTAAGCTCGGTGCGCGATTTTAATGCGAAAATCTTGAAATCAAAGGTGTTTGACATACTACATTTTCAAGCAGGCCGTGGCGTCTTTCCCCACCCAGCACTTTGCAAGTCATACAACTTACAACTTGTTTAAATATTATTTTCAAGCTGAAATAATGATTTATAACTGAGAACAATATACAGAATCAAAGGGGAGTCGACCACTAGGGACGCAGTTTCCAGAAGTTGGACGAAGTAAGAATTTTTTTAATTTATTAACATTAATTCTTGTATGTACAAATTTATATGTATGTTCTCTCGCTGAACACATACCTGGCGGGTTATTTCTTTAAAGTGTTTTCAAAGCATGTTAAATCTAACTTGAGTTTGTTGCCTTTCCAGCATTGAAAGAAAACTATTCAATGATGCCAATCTCGTTCATCAATCATCTTCAACAGTTGTTGATCTCCTGAGTTGCTGCTTTATTCCTGCATTGCTGTTTCTGAGTTGCTGGGATGCTGAGTTGCTGGGATGCTGAGTTCCTGGGATGCTGAGTTCCTGAGATGCTGAGTTCCGTTGTTGCTGAGTTCCGGTGTTCCTGTTCTATAGCTGTACCAATTGATTGTATTCACAGTGAGTCATTTTTAATTTAATGTATCATCTTTGTATGTCCTCTGTTCGGCGAGAATGTACAATTTGTGATCTTGGTTTTAAGATCGTTGATCGCCTATTTACTGTTTTGAAAGTTTTATTCTCATTTTCTTGCACGTCCAAATCATATCGATATAAAAAAAGGATTTGATTCTGGAAATGCAACAAATACGAAAATAATTCCGGAGACTCGGCAATGCAGCGAACAATGTCTTAAAGGCGATATCTATGACTGTGCATTAACATGGCGTTAGGTGTTCTTGTTTGCTGTTGTTGTTGTTGATGATAAAGTTCAGAGATATGTTCGAATATCACTGACATGCCCTGGGAGAGAAATAATGATCTTTTCTGTCCTAAGGGGAAGGGCAGTTCGGCGAACATAGCTGCGCATGTTAAGGTTGCTAAGGCTTTGCATAAATCATATCAATTATAATAAAAAATATATATAAAAATCATATAATTTCCTTTCAATAATCCGCCTAAAGCCTTGCTTGAGCAGTGACTGTTTTCTTAGCTGTGCTTATAAACTGTTTTTACGCATTTGCGCGATGCTGAAATCAGTTTAGCAGAGGTAAAAAACATACAGAGCGAAAAATAACTATAGCTTTTCTTTCATCACTTATATTTACTTGCACAAGTAAATTTGTTAGTCAATTATAAAAACAGTTATTTTGGAAAATGATACATACCCCAAAAAATTCATACACATTGACCCCAAATTGTTTGTTTGCACTTTATGAAAAATTTAAATTAGATTGCCTCAAGAATAGAAAATGTGTTTTTTATGGTCGAAATTCATCTCTTAACTTACTTACCGCTAATTATTTGTTAGCGGTAATGCGGCTTGAGATTATTTTCGCCCATACATTCTTATAACTTGTTCAGAATCTCCTTGATATGTTTTTGCTTTTGCTTATGCCTCTGCTTACTGCTGGAGGATTAATTTTCTTAGCTTCATACACACACATACATATGTTTGGAATACGCGCTCTGGGATTGCAAACATATGTCCATATTTTGAACAAGCCCAATATATGTACACACACACATACACACACACACATACTCGTTAATAAAGTAAAAATCGCGTATAAAATAACACAAAAAGAAGACGGCAAGAAGACCACCATGATGGGCGCTCTACCTACCGCCGTTGGATACCCGAAGACTTTGTTTATGCAACCAGCAAAAGAACATCGATGTAAGTTGCTCTTTGACCGTTGCATAAACGAAGGAGACTTCGATGTGTTCCTGTTACGCCGCTGGAGCTGGACTTCAACTACAAGATCTGCTAGAGAACATCTCCCTCCCTCCTGAAGGATGAATAAACAGATACACTTACGTACATACACACATACATACACACAATTAAAATCGCGAGCCCGCGAGCTATATATACCGTTACTTATTTTTAATTACGTTTTTTGATATGGGATTTAGTCGGTTGTGTGGGAACGCGATTAAATAATGAATAAATTGAATAAATCTTGAATATAATTAGCCAACTAACGCTTTACGATAGTCATCAAACTCGTTACGTCGGTTGTTCGAAGCTCACCGCGGTGTTGTTGATTCGTCTATTACGCCAAAGTTGTTCTGGTAATACCTGGCGGTATGGGGGAGATGGTGCTGGCAGTTCAAGTCTCTGTTCAATGTCTTGGTCATGTTAGATCAGATAAATCATGGCCTTGCTTGGAGAAGCTGCTTGTCTGTCAGAACGGTATCGCACGGTTGGCTAATTGGGCCTACGTTGGCCGTAGAATCTCGTAGAGCTCACCCAAAATGGGTGGTGCTCGCATTTACTAACTGTACTTTCACACATTTTCAGGTCATTTAAAGTCTTCGTTCGGTTCGCTCCAGTACTGATCACTGGGCGGCCACCCTTTTAAAGTTTTTTCGCGATGCATGGGTCAAAAGGACCACCCCCTCTTTTGGGGTTTAACACGTTTTCTCTTTCCAGGAAGAAAACAACTAGAACACGAAACAGAGGCAATAATAAGGTAGAACGAATCAGTGTTTAGTCCAGACGGGGCTAAACACTTAGCTGGCCACTTAATAGGCAGGGTTCCTTCCGTTGGAAAACTTAGGCGCGTTTCTATTTTTTTCAGGGATTTAATTGCATTTTATTTGTATGTTTTTTTTTTCAGTTAGCTGGTCACTTTGAATAGGTAGGGTTCCTTCCGTTGGAAAACTTAGGCGCGTTTCTTTCAGGGATTTAATTGTATTTTTATTTTTTGCTTGTATGTTTTCTTTCAGGGATTTAATTGTATTTTATTTTAATTACATGTTTTCTTTCAGTGGAAAACCAAGGCGCGGTAATTCTGCTTTCTGTTTTAGGTAAAAGCTGGCCTCTCCGTTGGAAAACTTAAGTGCGTTTCTATTTGTTTCAGAGATTGTATCGATTTTGAATGTATCTTCTCTCTCGTTGGGAAACGTATGCGCGGTCATTCTTCTTTCTGTTTTAGGTACATACCTAATAATAGGAATACACGGAAAACGTATGGTTCTTCTCGATAAGTATCCACCTAAACCTTGCAGGTTGTGGTTTATGTGATTTATTGCGACAAAGCGTCTTTGACGGTAATTATATATGTTGCACTAATATTTTATGTTGCAGATTCCATGAAACAGTTTGTTTGGAGTATTCTTCAATCGCGCAAATGTTTGCTAATTTATGGTGCAGGATCCAAAATTTCAAAATGCTTCCCCTAGTTTATTTTGCAATTGCAATTTTGCCGAAATGCTACATAGACTATTCTGCCAAAACAAGAGCCAGCAGATTAGCTTCATTTATCGGTAATCCGTCTGAGCTTTCTTTCATTTGAAGGGTGGTAGGGCGTCGGTTTGTCGTCTATGATGTTGCGTTTTGATGGAAGACCCTATGCACGCCCAGTAAGCATAAGCGTCGTTGTGAAGTGGCTAGGTGCGGAGGGTTTTGCTATAGAGGATCTCCATAATTGAACATTCATTTCGCTGAAGGACAGTAATCTGGACAATCTGTTTCTAGCGCTGCCAACGCCGAAGGCGGAAAAGGATTAATTAGATGTTTTCTTTCAGTGGAAACCTAGGGGCGGTAATTCTGATTTCTGTTTTAGGTAAAAGATGCATAGATAAGAAAACTTTATTGGAAACCTCATAATAGATATACCAGAGTTGAATTGCCGATACTGCTACATTGATATACTCATGGACGAGCTCTCCTAAAGACTTGGTGCCTTCGATCTGTTGACGGCCACGTCCACCCAGCGGATAGAGGCCACAATTCTTCCTCCGTAGTCTATCGTGGAATGTGCCAACATAACAATAAACGAAGACAACTTCTTACTCAAGATTTATAAACGTCTACCTAGGAAATGGTTATATGAAAATGTTAGCAGATACTTGATTTTTAATTTAGATTAAATTCGAACTTAAACTTAAAATCAAATGATTGTCGAATCAAAATAGTTGTAAGCTTGTAAATTATTTGTTAAGTGCGGCAGTATAGTTATCATAATATTTTATGGGTGGGTGGGTGTTTAATAGTATTTTAAAGTTAAATCTTCGCCAATATATAGTTCTGTATGCCAGTATGTGTGTGCCCCCGGGGGAGTATGAAAGAGAGATGGCCATCTCCAGTGTGAAATAGATTTGCGTAAACAAACAAACAAACATGATAAACCCCAAACCGTTTGGGAAGAGTGTGAATGAATCTTCGACGTAAAGAATCGTTCAATTCAGTTAGGTTTTTCTTTCAGACTTGTGGGCATACCGAACTATAAATTGGCACAGAATTTAATTATTTATGTTAGGTTTTAAATTCATAGATTATTATTGATTTTATTAAATATATTATATTTATTAATGGGATCTGTTCTGTCGCACAGGGACTCAGTTTATTTTTAAACAAATAATCGATATTAGTTTTGTTATCAGTTGGTCAGATCCAACAAGTGTTTTTATTTTTCAGCACTCGGAGTATTATTTTCATAAATTATTATTGTAAAATAACGGAATGGCCAATATTCAACTAGGGTATTTTTTTCAGTACTCGGATTAATATTTTGATAGTAATTATTATAATATAACAGAATGGCCATATCCAACTAGGGTTTTTTTTTCATCATTTTGCGTATTAATTTGATTAATAATTATTACATTATAATCCAACTTCCAAAGGTTAGGTACCTTAGGTCTGTTGATGACCACGTCCACCCACCGTAGCCCATCGTGGAAGAAGATATGATGATTTGTTCTTATCATTCGCAAACGCAACACATTCGTACATCCTATTCTGAAGTACAGCACGTAGATCGTTATGAAGTATTCCGAGCTGATTGCAGAACATTGGTACATCGATGGATCAACCAGGAAATCCCGGAAGACATGGTTCTTTTCGATAAGAATTCATCCGTACCTTGCGGGAAGGGGTTTACAGTGCTCCCGCCGTACTCTTTCCACAAACACCAAGTAATTTAATTTCATATAAATATTTATAACTCAGACTTATAAAATGTGTTTTACCTTCCAGAGACTTGGTGCTTCCGATTATCACATCGCAGTGCCAATATGGATTATGAACTTCAGCAGTTAATAAATGCCTCTTCTCGATAAGAATTCAACGTCGCCTTCCGGGTACGACTGACTTCCGATCCACCCTTCATCTTCTGGTAGTTTATTACTTTAAAAAGTTGTAGATAAATGAAATCTAAACAAATATTTTTTCTTTCCAGATATTTCTATCATGACTAAAGGGCTATGTCCGTAATACTCACATTTGGCCCGATCATCGTACTACGGGCAATGCCCGTCGTTGTAAATTAAGGTGTTAATAATATATGAGATGTTTACGTACCAAAGTTGAGCAGATAATATAACATCTAAAAGAGTATCCCATTTGTTATGATGTATCCCATATTACTCCTGGAAATCCCAATACGTTTGAATTATAAACTGCAGGAGTTAACAAATGCTTCTACTGGCAGATACGGATAGTAATTTGTCGGAATAATACACAAACATTACAAATTGTACAGATATGTTTTAACTTTGAAGTACCTGATCCATAAAATCATTTTTGAAAGATCGAATTGCATAGGAAACTCTCTTCCGAACAATGGTAAATCTAACTGGTTTTCTTCTATGGTTTTATTCACTCCTATAGTATAAACAGGGGCTTAAATAGTAATAAGTTTAAATATTCAAAGTATTTGGTGGTTATTTGATAATAAATTCGTAGAAATAGGCTATGTTTAATTGAGTCAGGGCTGACCATGTTAGGTAGAATTTTTAGCCAAAGCTCTAGAGTGTGAAGTTCGTTAAAAGTAAACTTCAAGGCAAACTCCTAGGGCTCCGTGATTAATAGAAAGTAGATAAATTTGCTAATAAATCTAAATTTAACGTATTTGTACTAGATAACCCTTTCGAAAAACAATAATTTCCTCCTAAATTATGAAGCGATTTGATTTAAATTTGTAAACGTAGCCTTAAAAGTGAACCAAAAGTCTGGTTCAGATTTCGGTTAGAACTAAACTGTCATTTTTTGCGAAATAAATTCATATAACCTAAAACATATGAACTTTCAATTGTTTTAACAGGCCTAAATTGTTTATTAGTGAATCGATTTGATCGCTTGACATTGTTTAATTGATTTTTGATCAATTTGTGGTGTGACTAATAGTATAAAAGCTGGTATATAGAGCAAATGTCGATTCGATTAAAATCGGATGAAGGAATGATTTTGTGTTTCGGAATCGATGTATAGCGATTAAAATCGATAGTTAGATCATTTTCAGGGGGTGCATATTAAGTTTTAGGGGTAAAATAGATAAAATATCTCGAATCTAAAATTTTACTATAGAGTCTTATGGGGATAACTTTGGGATTAGAATCCTGGCTAAATTAAGGGGAAGGTTCTGGGGGAAAAGGGTTTTTTAGGGGTGCAAAACTACCCTCAATTTAGTTAAAATCATATTTTGGGTGAAATCTGTATCGCAAAAGTCGAAAAAAGTTAATATATATGTAACTGTCAAACGTCCAAATACAATAATTTTTTGTGGGCTTAATAAGTTTTATGGAAATTATCTATTATTTTTCTAATGCATTTTAAAATATGGGCAATCTAACGGTTAATTTAGTTTTGCACAATTATTTAATAAAAAATATCGATTGTAGTAATTTTTTTTTGTTTAGGGATATAAATTCTAGTTACAAATGAGATTTATTACTGCTCGGCGAATCAGAGAGCTGCATTCGTGTCACGTTACTCAGTCCCTGGCCGTTGAAGAGAACAGACGCGTATATTTCGCTGCGTGTTTTTCATCGATTTTACTCGATCAATTACGAAAAAAATTGTTCAATATCGATCAATAATCAATTAATTGAACAGTTGAGAGTAAAATTTAAGCTCGGTGCGCGATTTTAATGCGAAAATCTTGAAATCAAAGGTGTTTGACATACTACATTTTCAAGCAGGCCGTGGCGTCTTTCCCCACCCAGCACTTTGCAAGTCATACAACTTACAACTTGTTTAAATATTATTTTCAAGCTGAAATAATGATTTATAACTGAGAACAATATACAGAATCAAAGGGGAGTCGACCACTAGGGACGCAGTTTCCAGAAGTTGGACGAAGTAAGAATTTTTTTAATTTATTAACATTAATTCTTGTATGTACAAATTTATATGTATGTTCTCTCGCTGAACACATACCTGGCGGGTTATTTCTTTAAAGTGTTTTCAAAGCATGTTAAATCTAACTTGAGTTTGTTGCCTTTCCAGCATTGAAAGAAAACTATTCAATGATGCCAATCTCGTTCATCAATCATCTTCAACAGTTGTTGATCTCCTGAGTTGCTGCTTTATTCCTGCATTGCTGTTTCTGAGTTGCTGGGATGCTGAGTTGCTGGGATGCTGAGTTCCTGGGATGCTGAGTTCCTGGGATGCTGAGTTCCTGAGATGCTGAGTTCCGTTGTTGCTGAGTTCCGGTGTTCCTGTTCTATAGCTGTACCAATTGATTGTATTCACAGTGAGTCATTTTTAATTTAATGTATCATCTTTGTATGTCCTCTGTTCGGCGAGAATGTACAATTTGTGATCTTGGTTTTAAGATCGTTGATCGCCTATTTACTGTTTTGAAAGTTTTATTCTCATTTTCTTGCACGTCCAAATCATATCGATATAAAAAAAGGATTTGATTCTGGAAATGCAACAAATACGAAAATAATTCCGGAGATTCGGTAATGCAGCGAACAATGTCTTAAAGGCGATATCTATGACTGTGCATTAACATGGCGTTAGGTGTTCTTGTTTGCTGTTGTTGTTGTTGATGATAAAGTTCAGAGATATGTTCGAATATCACTGACATGCCCTGGGAGAGAAATAATGATCTTTTCTGTCCTAAGGGGAAGGGCAGTTCGGCGAACATAGCTGCGCATGTTAAGGTTGCTAAGGCTTTGCATAAATCATATCAATTATAATAAAAAAAATATATAAAAATCATATAATTTCCTTTCAATAATCCGCCTAAAGCCTTGCTTGAGCAGTGACTGTTTTCTTAGCTGTGCTTATAAACTGTTTTTACGCATTTGCGCGATGCTGAAATCAGTTTAGCAGAGGTAAAAAACATACAGAGCGAAAAATAACTATAGCTTTTCTTTCATCACTTATATTTACTTGCACAAGTAAATTTGTTAGTCAATTATAAATACAGTTATTTTGGAAAATGATACATACCCCAAAAAATTCATACACATTGACCCCAAATTGTTTGTTTGCACTTTATGAAATATTTAAATTAGATTGCCTCAAGAATAAAATATGTGTTTTTTATGGTCGAAATTCATCTCTTAACTTACTTACCGCTAATTATTTGTTAGCGGTAATGCGGCTTGAGATTATTTTCGCCCATACATTCTTATAACTTGTTCAGAATCTCCTTGATATGTTTTTGCTTTTGCTTATGCCTCTGCTTACTGCTGGAGGATTAATTTTCTTAGCTTCATACACACACATACATATGTTTGGAATACGCGCTCTGGGATTGCAAACATATGTCCATATTTTGAACAAGCCCAATATATGTACACACACACATACACACACACACATACTCGTTAATACAGTAAAAATCGCGTATAAAATAACACAAAAAGAAGACGGCAAGAAGACCACCATGATGGGCGCTCTACCTACCGCCGTTGGATACCCGAAGAATTTGTTTATGCAACCAGCAAAAGAACATCGATGTAAGTTGCTCTTTGACCGTTGCATAGACGAAGGAGACTTCGATGTGTTCCTGTTACGCCGCTGGAGCTGGACTTCAACTACAAGATCTGCTAGAGAACATCTCCCTCCCTCCTGAAGGATGAATAAACAGATACACTTACGTACATACACACATACATACACACAATTAAAATCGCGAGCCCGCGAGCTATATATACCGTTACTTATTTTTAATTACGTTTTTTGATATGGGATTTAGTCGGTTGTGTGGGAACGCGATTAAATAATGAATAAATTGAATAAATCTTGAATATAATTAGCCAACTAACGCTTTACGATAGTCATCAAACTCGTTACGTCGGTTGTTCGAAGCTCACCGCGGTGTTGTTGCTTCGTCTTTTACGCCAAAGTTGTTCTGGTAATACCTGGCGGTATGGGGGAAATGGTGCTGGCAGTTCAAGTCTCTGTTCAATGTCTTGGTCATGTTAGATCAGATAAATCATGGCCTTGCTTGGAGAAGCTGCTTGTCTGTCAGAACGGTATCGCACGGTTGGCTAATTGGGCCTACGTTGGCCGTAGAATCTCGTAGAGCCCACCCAAAATGGGTGCTGCTCGCATTTACTAACTGTACTTCTACACATTTTCAGGTCATTTAAAGTCTTCGTTCGGTTCGCTCCAGTACTGATCACTGGGCGGCCACCCTTTTAAAGTTTTTTCGCGATGCATGGGTCAAAAGGACCACCCCCTCTTTTGGGGTTTAACACGTTTTCTCTTTCCAGGAAGAAAACAACTAGAACACGAAACAGAGGCAATAATAAGGTAGAACGAATCAGTGTTTAGTCCAGACGGGGCTAAACACTTAGCTGGCCACTTAATAGGCAGGGTTCCTTCCGTTGGAAAACTTAGGCGCGTTTCTATTTTTTTCAGGGATTTAATTGCATTTTATTTGTATGTTTTTTTTTTCAGTTAGCTGGTCACTTTGAATAGGTAGGGTTCCTTCCGTTGGAAAACTTAGGCGCGTTTCTTTCAGGGATATAATTGTATTTTTATTTTTTGCTTGTATGTTTTCTTTCAGGGATTTAATTGTATTTTATTTTAATTACATGGTTTTCTTTCAGTGGTAAACCTAGGCGCGGTAATTCTGCTTTCTGTTTTAGGTAAAAGCTGGCCACTTAATAAGCAGGGTTCCTTCCGTTGGAAAACTTAAGTGCGTTTCTATTTGTTTCAGGGATTGTATTGATTTTGAATGTATCTTCCCTATCGTTGGGAAACGTATGCGCGGTCATTCTTCTTTCTGTTTTAGGTACATACCTAACAATAGGAATCCACAGAAGACGTATGGTTCTTCTCGATAAGCATCCACCTGTACCTTGCAGGTTGTGGTTTATGTGATTTATTGCAACAATGCGTCTTTGACGGTAATTATATATGTTGCACTAAAATTTTATGTTCCAGATTCCATGAAACAGTTTGTTTGGAGTATTCTTCAATCGCGTAAATGTTTGCAAATTTATGGTGCAGGATCCAAAATTTCAAAATGCTTCCCCTAGTTTATTTTGCAATTGCAATTTTGCCGAAATGCTACATAGACTATTCTGTCATAACGATGGCCAGCAGAGTAGCTTCATTTATCGGTAATTCGTCTGAGCTTTCTTTCATTTGAAGGGTGGTAGGGCGTCGGTTTGTCGTCTATGATGTTGCGTTTTGATGGAAGACCCTATGCACGCCCAGTAAGCATAACCGTCGTTGTGAAGTGGCTAGGCGCGGAGGATTTTGCTATAGAGGATCTCCATAATTGAACATGCATTTCGCGGGAGGACAGTAATCTGGACAATCTGTTTCTAGCGCTGCCAACACCGAAGGAGGAAAAGGATCAAGGAAGTTTTAATTACATGTTTTCTTTCAGTGGAAAACCTAGGGGCGGTAATTCTGCTTTCTGTTTTAGGTAAAAGATGCATAGATAATAAATATTTATTGTAAACCTCAAAATAGATGTACCAGAGTTGAGTAAATAATATACATGTATCGTGGAAGCAAAGTAGATGATTTGTTGTTATTACATAACAATAAATGATGACCACTGGAATATATCATCACAGTTACTCAGGATATATAAAAGTCTACTTAGGAAATAGTTAAATGAAAATGTCAGCAGATACTTGATCATTAATTTAGATTAAATTTGGACTTAAATTTAAAATCAAATGATTGTCGAATCAAAATAGTTGTAAGCTTATAAATTATTTGTAAAGTGCGGCAGTATAGTTATCATAATATTTTATGGGTGGGTGGGTGTTTAATAGCATTTTAGAGTTAAATCTTCGCCAATATATGGTTCTGTATGCCGGTATGTGTGTGCCCCCGGGGGAGTGTGAAAGAGAGATGGCCATCTCCAGTGTGAAATAGATTTGCGTAAACAAACAAACAAACAAACATGATAAACCCCAAACCGTTTGGGAAGAGTGTGAATGAATCTTCGACATAAAGAATCATTCAATTCAGTTAGGCTTTTCTTTCAGATTTGTGGGCATACCGAACTATAAATTGGCACAGAATTTATTTATTTACGTTAGGTTTTAAATTCATCGATTATTATTGATTTTGTTAAATGTATTATATTTATTAATGGGATCTGTTCTGTCGCACAGGGACTCCAGTTTGTTTTTAAATAAATAATAGATATTAGTTTTGTTCATGTACGACTGACGATGGCTACTTTGTAGCCGAAATGTACATTTCGTTTCATCAATAAATTGTGAAGGAAAGCTAAGTTGTTTTATTTTCAATTAGTTTTGTTATCAATTGGTCAAATTCTACTAGGGTTTTTTTTAGCCCTCTGAATATTAATTTGATAAATAATTATTGCATTATGATCCAACTTCTAAAGAATAGGTACCTTAGGTCTATTGATGGCCACGTCCACCCAGCAGTTAGAGGTCACAATTATTCCACCGTAGCCCATCGTGGAAGAAGATATGATGATTTGTTCTTACCATTCGTAAACGTAACACTAAATTCGTACATACTCTTCCGAAGCACAGTATGTAGATCGTTATGAAGTATTCCGAGCTGATTGCAGTACATTGTTACACCTAGAAAATCTAGGCGACATAATTCTGATTACTGTTTTAGGTAAAAGATACATGGATAATGAAAATTAATCAGTATCAGAGTTGAGTAAATAAATATCGTTGCCGATGATAATGTGCCGCTCTATCAAAATAAAACTTCGTTGCTCGCTTTTCATCGTCAACTTCACACCAGTGCGACCTGCTACATATTCCTTATGATTTTTTTATTATTTAGGAAAAGGTGGTATTAGAATTCAGGTTTTAAACATTGTAATTTAAAAGTGTCACACATTTCTTTTCTATATATGTCATTGATAGAGTATCAAGCTTTCTACTGACAATGTCCTACAGTGAGTCGTATATTAAAGAAAAGCTTGTGAAAGGATTGGATGCCGTTCATGTGGTAAGGAAATTTTTTTTTTTATCAATATCACATAACCCCTGAACTTTTGCGTACCGGCCACATCATTGCTGAGTTATCCATATTTTTTGTTTATTGCGTCTAAATGACTTGATAATATATTAAATGCGTGATAAAAGCAGAAAAATGTTGAATTATATAGTGATAAGTGGTGATAGATATTAAATATTTAGTCGTTTACAAAAAGGTGTTTTCGTAAATATTGATTGTCAATACATGTAATGAAAGTGATTTTTATTTGGAGCAGAAAATGAGTAATTACGGTGAATTTTGGTTGTGCGGTTTGGGCATTTTGGTATCGTTATTATTAAGATGTTGCACATCTTTGCATCCATATTCTGGTGAAGCTACGCCACCGATGTTTGGGGATTACGAAGCGCAACGACATTGGCAAGAAATCACCATTCATTTACCCTCCAGCGAGTGGTACCGTAACAGCAGTCAAAATGATTTATTATACTGGGGTTTGGACTATCCCCCTTTAACTGCCTACCACAGTTGGGTTTGTGGCAAGATAGCCAACCTACTAAATCCACAATTCGTTGCTTTAGAAGATTCCAAAGGATTCGAAAGTCCTGAACATAAATTATTCATGCGATACACTGTTTTAATTATGGATATTCTCATTTTCATCCCGTCAATATGTGCATACTTTTTCGTTTTGAATGATGTCTGCGAAAAAACTAGCAACGGAAAAAAGAAAAGCAAATTGGTGAAGATTCAGAAGATTGAAGGGAAAAAACTTTCATACAGTGTCTGCATTGTGTTATCGCTATTATATCCAGGGATTATATTGATCGATCATGGACATTTCCAGTATAATTGTGTATCTTTAGGATTTATGATACTTGCAGTTACCTTTATTACTTTAAGCCGTCACCTTTGGGCGTCGTTTTTCTTTTGTTTAGCTCTAAATTATAAACAAATGGAACTATACCATGCGTTACCATTTTTCATATATTTGTTAAGTAGTTGTGTTCCTAAACCAGGCCGTAATGCGTTTTATAGTTTCGGTGAATTAGTCAAAATCGCCCTAACAGTCCTAGTTACATTTGGTATTATATGGTTACCGTTTACTTTTAATATAGAAACAATTCAAAATGTAGTCATACGCTTATTCCCTTTATCCAGAGGCGTTTTCGAAGATAAAGTATCGAATTTTTGGTGTGCTGTGAATATTTTCCATAAACTCAAAAAATCTCTGTCTAATTTAGAAATGGCTCGATTGTGTATGCTTACAACTTTGGTCGCTATTTTACCGTCTAGTATCGATTTATTTTTGAGGCCTAGCGTGAAAAAATTCGTGCCATCACTAATCAATTCGTCGCTTGCGTTCTTTTTATTCTCATTTCAAGTCCATGAAAAAAGTATTTTATTAGTATCAGTCCCGGTTTTATTGTATTTCCCCCAAAAGCCCATCATGTGCTTTTGGTTTTTGATCATATCCACATTCAGTATGTTGCCATTGTTGATAAAAGATAATTTAATAACTGCGTTTATCGCGCTAAATATTTTTTACATGGCTGCATTTCGCGTCGCTGTCGATTATACGTATAAAATAAAAGAGAAAGGTATAACAGCCAATTCATATGTTAAAGATGTGCTTATAACTTTATTGAATGCACAAGATGGCACTGGTAGTTCGCTTCAAGTTGTCAATATAACTTTTGACCATTTACTAAAAAATAAGAGCTTAGTTAAATTGGTGTTATTATATGTGGCATTTTATTTGTCATTATTTGGGTGTATTTCTCTATTTTTTGTCACTTCCATGCTCGAACCCCCCACAAAATACCCTGACTTATTTCCATTGCTTACTTCCGTTTATTCATGCGCACATTTTTTAATTTTCTTTATTTATTTCAACGTTTGCCAGTTTAAAATTAAACAGGATTATAGTGATAATTTTAAATTTAAAATTGAGTAACTATGTTCATACATTCCAAGACGCCCCTTTGTAGTAGGAATCAATATTTATTTTATTATTTAAATTGTCTGATTAATAAAATTTTATAATATTGTAGGATATATATTTATACCCATAAACATGTATTCAATTATAAATGTTGTACAAAATATATTAGTAAAAAATTATAAATTTATAAACATTCTGTCTTATGTATGAATAAAATTGAACTAATCTGGTCTGTTTTTGCATCTTTTAACCCAAATCATTTGAAGCACAACTTATTATTCTATTGAGTAAATCTTTTGTATTCATTTCTTAAAATAAACTTGAAACATCTATTGTTATTTTGCGTATTTAAGTGATTTTCGATGCTTCTATTTTCGTTTGTAGTTTA
Organism: Nebria brevicollis; assembly: GCA_944738965.1. Lineage (NCBI taxonomy): Eukaryota > Metazoa > Arthropoda > Insecta > Coleoptera > Carabidae > Nebria > Nebria brevicollis. Next base: position 7,362,456 of record OX122909.1, read on the forward strand.
TAGATGTACGAATAAATTTGTTGCAGGAAGTTATAGATGAATCTGACGGTTGCGGGGGTAAATTCTCTTGCGTTATTGTGTCCGATAAGTTTCAAGGAAAGCCGTTATTGCAACGTCATAGGTAATTATATAAAAATGTTGTAACTGTCTATTTTAAATTTGTATTCAACAAAAAATTATTTATGTGTTAAGAGTGTTTATCTAGAATATATTATTTATAATAATTGACATAGCGTGTTATTTTACAAGTGAAGTGTGTTTTAGACTTGTAAATGGCATTCTGCAAGAAGAACTGAAACAAATACACGCGTTTTCACAAAAAACGTTCACCGTCGACCAGTGGAAAGAGCAACAACAATAAAAATCGCAAATATGTCGGGGAAAGGTTTACACATTAAAGTTTCTGCGCCTGGAAAAGTCATACTACACGGCGAACATTCAGTAATTTATGGAAAACTAGCTGTCGCTGCTAGTTTAGATCTTCGTACTACAGTTACTTTACAAGAATGTAAAAAACAACATATTGAAATACATTTTGCCGATATGAAAATTAGAAGGAAATACGATATCAAGGTATTTATTTATTACGTATTTAAAAAATGTCTGATTAAATATCCATTGTTTATTTACAGGAAATACAGAAAATGTTTAGAGAACCTTTCCCTATTTTATACAAATTAATTGCGGAATCACAACCTTTAAATCCCGATTATATAATTCATGATGATCTTATAGAGTTAATATCAAAAAAATTGGATATCGATAAACATATATTTGATAAATGCCAATATCAAAGTCTGATTGGTTTCTTTTATTTATATTTCGGTTTAATACGTTTTTCAAACGCTCCAGTCGTACCAATCCAAGTCAGTGTTAAGACCGAATTATCCTTGGGCGCAGGAACAGGAAGTTCCGCTTCGTTCATGGTTAGTTTAGCGGCCTGTTTGATCAGTTACATAAAACGCAAAGTACCTGATTTGAAAATTGGTAAAGCGGAAGTCAACAAAACAGAAACCAGTGTAAGTCTGTTAAATTTATTACTTTTGCTTCTTAATTAATTTTGTATTGTGAAGACCCCAGAGACGTTCAATGAACACGATCTTAAATTGATTTCCAAATGGGCGTTTGCTGGTGAAAAAATAGTTCATGGTACTCCTTCAGGTATTGATAACACAGTGTGTACGTATGGGTCAATGGTGTCGTTCCGTAAAGGTAGGGCACCAATAGCTGTTAAGTGCCGTGAAGATATACGTGGCTTGTTAGTGGATACTCGAGTACCTAGAAACACGCAGACTATGGTGAAAAAAGTTCATGATTTGCGGACAAGACATGAGAAAATTGTCGATTATGCTTTGTGCGCTATGGAAACTATAGCTGATGATGCTCTTGAATTGATTATGCGACTTGGTGAAGTTAAAACCGATAAAGAGGTTGATAAATGTTATCAGACTTTAGGGGTAAGTTTATATAAAATATATTAATTATTGAATAATGATTTTTGATATGTAGGAGTTATCGGATTTAAACCATAACTTGCTTCGCACTTTAAATGTGTCGCATCCTGAAATCGAAAACGCAATTGCGATCTTAAGTTCGTATAACCTCCACGGTAAACTCACTGGCGCTGGTGGTGGTGGTTACGTAATTGCCCTAATACCACCTCGTATCACTCAAACGACTCTAGATATGGTTTGTAAAGAACTTAACGATAAAGGGTACACATCTTTGGTGACCAAATTAGGAGGATACGGGGTGAAAATTGAATAATATATTCTACATTTAGAATAATTATATATATGGGTTTAAAAGTAAGTAAATTATTTTTATCTTTTACTGTGTATTATGTATGAATATATGTCTGTGTATTCTTGTGGTAATAATAATAAATATGGTAACATAATTATTTGATTAACATATTAAATAAATGTCACCCTCACGTTAAGAAAAACTATGGACTGGATAAAAATAACGATTTCATAAAATGTTACATTTTTTTATTTGTCTATTCATTTTACACCTAAAACTTAAAAATAAATTAGAAGTTTACATAAATATAATAAAAGACGTATGCTCGGCATTCATATCATAAGGCCCAAACATTTCTGCATTGAACCATTTTGTGAAAATTAATCTCACAAAAATAAAATAGGAACTATATTCTAATATCAATCAGTAAATTACCCAGAAACCATCGGAGTCGTAAGTCAAATAGACAATATCTTGTGCAGTGCTATATTCTATAATTTTATGAATTCGTTTGGGCCTTATTTAGTTACAAAATTATTTCTCAGACTAGATAAAGCAAATTCAGATTTTTTGTACATATAAAAATGAGTTAGTATAAATAAAAAATTGAACTACAATGTGCGTTAGACAAATATACTAAATTAACAATATTAAATATGGAAGCAACTATTTTTTTTTAAATATATTTTTCCAGTGTTTTTAAACTAATAATAACAATGCGTAAACAATCATACGTTTGGTCCTACTTAGACATAATCACATTTACAACTGACACAATTTCTTAAATTCATAAAATAAATTCCCATTAAAGGATTAACATTTAGTGCACTAAAGTGACTCAAAATATTTCCTTAACCTTTCAGTGGCATACAAGGTTATTTGACTTGAGACATTTAATATATACAACAATTAAATCAGTATAAGACAGCAATATTTGTTAAAATTGAACTAGTTAAATATATAGATTATATACCCTTATTTAACATGCAGCTAATTTCGAAATTATTTTATGAATTTAAGATTTTATGTTTGCTACATTACTCAGGGTACAAATATAATTTATATAACTACAATTAAAAATGAGTAAAATATAAATAATATATTAGTATGAAATGATTTATAAGGTTTAATTAATATAAATATTTAGGAATAAACGTTCATATTTTGTTGAAATTTTAAGCCGTATAATTCGATTATCTATTTAAATAAATATTTGTTCTTGATTAAAATTATGATTTAGTGTTGGGGTTAAAATAATAAATTAAATAAAAGCAATATTTAAAATAATAAAATTAAATAAATATTTTATGTAAAATTATATATGAATATTCAGATCAATATTAAATAATTGGGTTTTAATTCCATCAATTATGTACGTTTTACTTATTGCCCGGCTAAGTTACTGTCGCATTAACTACAATCACATTTTCATATATAAATTACGTCCTAATATCTACCCGTAAAATACTTAATTGCATTATTCGTTAATTATTGATTAAAAAAAGCAAAATTAATTTTGGTCGATTTTTCCATACGCTATTCTGCCGTTTATTAAAAAATAATGCCCTTTTATACCAACTCTACATAGGCGTAAGCTTTTTTTGCCCAAAATGTCGATATAATTTAAGAATTTTAAGGTTCACTTACGGTTTGGTACATTTATGTAATTAACCAAATTTGAGTAGGGGTATAACGGGCATTAATTATTTTAAGCTTGTTTCACCAAACGGTAATTAAATTTTAAATTATGTCCTCAATTTTTTACTAGCAAAGTTAGCCTTAACATCTCTCAGTTTATTTAGATTTTGTTTGTAATTCAAAGAGAATTATATTTAAGTAACGTACGATGTACTAAAAATGTTTTTTTTTTTTAATTTACACTAACATCCTTGATAATTTTGATTAAATTAGCATATAATAATAACATGCGACAAATACGAAATTATTGTTACTATGGAAGTTAAATTAAAATTTCTAAACGTAGTCTATAAATATGATAATAGTTTATAGATGTTAGTGTAGTCAAACGATAAATTTTATTAATCTATGTTGGTATTAGACGTGCTTGTATAACGTCTTCAGTTATCTCAATATCGGGTGGGATTTCTGCTTTATCAGCTTCCTCTAACCAGCCGTTAATTTCTGATTTGTACATACGTCTTTGTAGTACTTCACGAGTACGTGGTCGACGACCAATAAATGCACTCGTGCCCTTTTTTAATAAATATATTAATTAAGTTTTACACCAGAAAAAAAATTGTTATATTAAATAACTTACCCCAACAACTAGTTGTGCTCGAACACTCTCCATAAAATGGAAGTCTTGAACAACACTTTGCATTTCATTCCAATCCAATGTTATTTCTTCATGTAACATTTTCTCCTCTGGAAAACAAAATAACTTTAATATTATTTTAATTTGAGTAACATATTTTACCTTCTCGTTTGCTGGTTTGTCGCTTATATTGTATCCTAAATCGGAACGCTTCCAACACGGAAGCAACAACAATAGTCAAAACCACCATAGTAAATAAATAAAATAACATAAAATACAATCGACTTGATTGGTTTGCAACAATTGCATACGCGTTCATAATAATAAACCAATTATTAACCACAGTTAATTCGAATAACGTAATACCAGATGTTAGTAAATCCTCAAACGTATTCAGATAATAATAACCAAGCGCTGTACTTGTATTCGCACTATATTTATAAAAATCTTCAACAGTAGAACCACTAAAATAATCAATAAATCCATAAATAGAACTAGACTCAATATATAAGACATACTTGCAACAATTTTTCATATCAAAATGTGAGAACAGCTCCATTCCAATAATTGCAAAGAAATAATACATGACCAGCATGACGATAGCTGTAGAACACATTAATGGCGATAGTAGTACTAGTGTTCCGAATATGTCCCTGTATCGTTTTTTTAGCTTGAATAAACGCAGTAATCTTAACGGTCGCAAAACCACTACTGCTGTTACTGTTGGTGCTACTTCTAGTAACATTACTCCAAGTAAAGCTGCTAGTGTTACTATTAAATCAAATACATTCCAACCCGAAGCTATATACTCAGTCCAGCCCAATGCTACGCCTCTTATTAATGCTTCTAATAAAAATACTGCAAATAAATTTAAAATCATTTAAAATATGCTTGTATTGTAAATAAAATTTGAAAATCTTACATGATAAAAATAAATACGTATCCCAAGACGCGCATAAATTTTTTGCTGATTGTTCTAAAGTATCTGCTGATTCTAGAATCCTAATAAACATTGATAATCCATTACCAACGATAAATGCATCTGTAATAAAAAAAAATTTATATATATATATACAATTTTATATTTATAATTTATTTTGGTATATTCTTACAAACGATATGTTCAAAATGAGGCCACATCACAAATGTCCTTGCACATTTACAGATTGTGCGAAACGGTAACCAGGTCCTCGAATACCATGGTTCCGCCGGGTCTTTCGGTGACCATTTCAAAGACACCGTATCATAAACGGCTAAAAACTCTTCAACAGTCAACGCACCCGTAGCTGATTGGTTCATTTGTTTAAACATTAATAGGACATCCAAGTTATCTGCATAAATGTGAATATAGTTTCTTAATAGACATTTGAATTAAAGATAATTACTTATTCTAGGTGCAAAATACTGCATCAATCCTGAAAATTGTTTAAACCGAACTGTATCGGGTGATTGTTTACTAACTAAAAGCTTAAACGCTCGCCGGCATGCTTCACGCTTATGTAGGAATAATTTTCGAAACTTGTCTCGTTCAATTCTCGTAAAAGTCTCATAAACAACAGCTAACATCTATAAAATGAACATATTAATAGTTGAATACTGAAACGTTATTTTATTATTCATTAAATGTCTTAGCACTACGCCGCCCTGGTGTCTATAATTGCAATTAGTTCGAAATTCATGATTAAAAAGTACTTACTAAATTCATTAACACATATAATACATTCGCCAGATATGATATGAAGAAGATGGCATACCATTTAGATACGGCATAAGACGGCATCATAACATCCGGGAAACTAAAATAAGTATAGAATTATGACGTCATAAAATGACAAATACGCACTAAACTTACTTAGCTGTAGTCAGCAATACAAACATACTAACAAAACTATCACTTAGTGTTTGGAAGTATCTGTTGTTCTCGTAACCAGAAAACAAAAAATATCCCAAAAGTGCGTAGCTGCATACAAAAAATAGTAGTAGACCCATCATATCTAAGATAGGCGGCATAGATTGTAGAATCTGTCGAATAAATCTGCGCACACCACCGCATGCACGTGTATCGACGAGAAAAATCGGGCGAAGCGCTCTGGTTACACGGAAATGTGATGATTGTCGAATTAGCACAACGACGGCTTCGACTAGCATGATTCCAAGCGTCATACATTTAAGCATAGTACGTTTGTGTTTGAGTATCGTTGCCCAACCGATCCAACGAAGTTTTAAAGCCAATTCTACACCGATTATAGCAAGTGCGACTAGTTCTAGTGTACCGTGAATTCCAACCGGTAACTGGAACAATGCAAATCTTATAAACAATTACGTTTTGGGATTTTTAACAAATAAATGTTTAATTTCTAAATGGGCGTTTGTTAAATTAAAATATTTAACATTAGTCGAACCTCGAATAATGGAACAGCAGGTTCTTCAACCAAGGCCAACATAAGTAGTAAAATCGATGTAGCCAGATCCAGGCCATAATACCATCCATTATGGACTAATAGATACGCAGGCAGAGCACTGGGGTGTGTTGGGTGCGAATCGAATTTTTCATTATTTCGTCCTTCTTCTAAAAAAATCGCAGCTTCATGGTAGTTCATTTGCCAATGATCCAACTCATTGCATGCCGCTTGATCAAGATCGCGGTTTAGACTAGATCTTGATCCGATCTCGTTCGAGAAATCCCCTGATCTAGATCCATTTTGATGAACACTTACTTCATCTATAATAAAAATCATTTATAAATAAATAATATTTAAACTTCCGTTATCTCATAAAAATATTTATTATATTAATTTTCTTTCAGTAATCTAAAGCTTTAAACTTAATCTAAGTGGTAGTTAAAAAGAGGCTATTTTCTAGATGCCACATTTTTTAATCCATATATAAATAAAACTATTTAAACAATTAACAACTTATAGAACAGAAATTGAGTGAATTTTAATTGTAAACTAACACTTATAAAAATATAAATTTGCAATCAAAAATTCTCATGCCATTCACGCCACCCATACACTTAATTTTCGGCAATCTTTCGTTCATTATTTTATCACTATTTATTATAAAATGTAAAGAACTCAATAGTGCCGTACGTTCATCTAAATTACGATACATTGTCATAAACAATGGTACAATTTGTTGCCCCATAATAATATATATGCATTTAACCAGTTTACAATATGATTAAAAATTAAAACTAGATTACTCTGGCATTGCCTGGATAAATTATCATTATTTCGATTATTAAATGTCGTAAACATTTCCGATAACAGTTATCAGTAACGAAAAAAAAAATTACAATTATACATACTCAAAATCATTTTATTTCAAATAAAAATCTAGAACAGGTACATTGACAATATAGCAAATAATATACATAATTCTACAGATAATATTAAAATAAATAAAGATAATTTAAAATTAGAGCATTGTTGACAGGTGTCATGTTAGTTGACATTTCAGGAGAAGCATGATTTTGCATTCGGTATTTCGGGTGCTAAACATGCAATTCAGGTGCAAATTAGGGGATATTTAAGTGCCAGGAACCTTCAAAATTGACTCACTGGTATCTCGTGTGCCGTATGAGATATTTACATTTATATCTTCAGTAAATCTTTTATAGCCATCAGCTGTTGAAGCTGGGCTCCGATCGGCCGCCATTTTATTACAGATTTGCAATGTGGCGTAACTACATAACATAAAATTACTTTAATTCAACTTAAAATGCTTTTAAACAATAGATTTTTAAAAAATTTATGAACAATCATATGAAATATAAATCATAAATATATTTATGATGACTCGATTTAAGATTATTTAGTAATTAAATATAAGCTATAATTTAAAGTAGAGTTGCGCCACTGTAGTTTGTATTTAAAATTCGCTCTAAACTTTATACCAATTTTGATACTTCTAAACAATATTTAAATCGTTATTAAAGATCTATTCTATATAAAAACGAGTAGATAATTTTATTTTAAAGATTGTTTATAATAAATAATAATATATTAATGCTAATTTGGGAATAAATGAGGTGATTTAAAATTTTGTTTTAAATGGGCTCAAAACTGTCTTCTTATTTTGACGTTTTGGAAAGGTAGAACAAGATGCCGCTAGTAGTGTTGTTCTTTCTTCTTCCGTTTTAACGTCGGAAACATAAAGTAAGTCTAGCCCGTGCGTTATTTCTTAAATCTATCCTAATCCTTGTATATAAAGTTACTTTTGGTTAATTTAAGTGTTAAAACTGTAAGTCTAGATATTATTTTACATATTGGCGTAAATATTTTTCTTATTTATTGAGTACATTTCGCCAAAAAATGTGTTTGTTTTCATGCTTGTATACGTGTGGCTCTTGCCATTTAGTTTGTTATTTAAAATCAAGTCAAATTTAGTTTTTGTTTATTAAACTTGGGTTATTTGTATAAATGTTAGTTAATTGTTTGTTGTATAGAAGATTTGAGTTAAAAATTATTTTAGGTTTTAACCTTAAAATTGAAACATGCTTTCTAATTTTATTGAGTCCATGTTTTTGATGTATTGTTTTATAGATTTTCTATTATTTATAATTGCGTCCTTATATAGTTTTTTGATATTATTATGATGAAGGTGTTTTGTTTTGTTAGATGGCTCCTACCGTAGGGAAGCCCGCTGCAAAAGCAGCAGATCCAGCGAAAGCTGCCGATTCTAAAGTGAAAAAGCCTAAGAAAAATAGGCCACGAAATTATGATTTGGGTAATGGTATCTACCGGTTCTCGCGAACGAAAATGTTCCACAAGAAGGCGATCTACAAGTTCATCAACAAGACCGCAAAGCCCGTCAAGAGAGTGCGGAAACCATTGACTGTTGTCAAGCCAATTGGTGGTGAGAAGAATGGTAAAACACGTGTTGTGTTAGTGAAGAAACGCATCAATTACTATCCTACTCAAGACAGGCAAGTTACTTTATTTATTTATTTCTAACAGTTTCTATAAATATTGTTTGTTATCTAAACTCGAATAAGAATAAAAAGTGGATTAATATTTTTGCATATATTTATTAAATGACTTTTATTATATACTGTGATGATTATTATTCTTAGGACACCTCTGATTAATTATGCAGACAACCAAGAAAACTGATATTTTTGTTTATAACTTTTAATTGTTTATAAAAAATATTCATCAGTTTCTTAATATTTTTTTTTATTCGGATTTATCTAATAGAATCAAGAAGCGTCCAGCCAAGAAATGCTTCAAACAACACGTACGTTACTTGAGGCCAACGTTGACTCCTGGAACCGTGTGCATCGTCCTCGCCGGAGTCCACAAAGGCAAACGCGTCGTCATGTTAAAGCATCTTGAATCTGGTTTACTTCTTGTAACTGGTAAGTCATTAAAATAAGGTGTCGTAAAATAAGTGATTGTTAGTGGAAACTTAAATTATATTTTGATGTTTAATTTCGGAATAGTATCAATTGAATTTTGTTTTTGGTTTTAAGGTCCATTCCTAATTAACGCATGTCCAGTACGTCGTATTAATCAAATCTACGTGATTGGTACTAGTACTAAGATCGACATTAGCGACGTGAAGTTGCCAGCGAACATGAACGATAAATACTTCCGACGCGAAAAAAAGAAGCGCACCAAGAAAGAAGATGGTGATATCTTCAGCAAGAAGAAGGCATCGTACAAGCCAAGCGAGCAACGCAAAGCTGATCAGAAACTCGTTGACAAACAGGTAAATTATATTTTCCCAATTAACCATAATTTTATTTACAAATTTGAATCTCAACTTATTTATACTCACAATCTAGGTTATGACTCTTTACTACAAGACATTAACCTAGAAACAATTTGTTATAACTTACCGCAAAATGAGTACAATTTTCATGAACATTCTATGATAATATATGTTTTGATTTTGTTTTTTTTATAAGGTGCTTGCTGCAATCAAGAAAAACCCCGACAGAAAAATGCTGTACACGTATTTGTCCGCTATGTTCGGTTTTAAATCATCGCAATTCCCCCATAGGTTGCAGTTCTAGAGAGTTTCGTTTATAATTGTATAAAAAAATACATAAATTACCTCTTCTGTTTATTAATAAAAAAATAAATGGATGAGCTTAAAAAAAAAACCAATAAACTTTTATTTATTTAATTATTGATTCCATAAACTTATTAAATAAAATATGTATCCCTATCATTTTCTTGTATGAGAAAATCCCGTGCAAATATAATTTTGTGGTTTTTAACCACCTGTAGATAATGGTAAACAGATTTTGTTTTTTAATATTACGTCAAAATTTTGACAGTTTTTAAAATCATGATCCACACGAGAAAGACCGTAAACATTATGCTTAGGATAGAATTAATATCGATTGAAATGCCAAATCGATATTCGAACTAAATTTGGATTTTATGGTACGCAATTTTACCGCAATTGTTGACAAAATTATTGATCAAACAATTTTTTTCTACATACGAAAATATTTCTATTCAAATTAATATGCAAAACATGGAACGAATACTAGCGAAAACGCTCCACGAAAAAGCGATGGCTTTAACAAAATCAGAAGACAAGCCGATTAGTGAAATCTCTATGAAGGATTTTTTGGATTTTTTACGCACGGCCTATCAGGTCTCGGAAAGCGTTGAAGACACTCTTGCTTCAGTTGAGGGTAACACTGAAGTCGTCGATTGGATTAGGTTGAAAAATTCCGATTTGGTAAAAACGAAATCATCGACTTCGTGTCATACTTCAAATAGTTCTACTAGTAAGTCATGTCGAATTACGAATGTTAGAGTTGTTGCAATTGTTATTGGATCTTTGAACACTTAGATAAAAATGAAGATTCAGATAATTCAATGAGAGTCAAATTAGATGAAGTCCTCAATGAAGGAGTTCTTGATTCTGTACTGCCATACTTAATTCCTACACAAGTTTGTAAGAAAACATCTACCTCAAAAATTTCCGGTTATTATTTAATTTTCATCTACGCTCACCTAAACCAACCTTTAAACTTATAATGATTTAATTATATAGAAAAAGGAAGCCATAGTACTGGAACACGGTCATCAACTTCCAAAGACAGTATGGGCCGTAGAAAATCTAACGAAGCTGTAGCAGCTAAAGTGATTACAAAAACCAAGTATATACTATTTATTACAGTAATAATTACGTGTGATAATTATAAATATATTTTAGTTCCGAAGTGGAAATCCACGTTTGTGACGAAGTGAAAAATGTTAAAAAAGATTTTATATGTTCGCAAAAGTTACTGGTTGAAAAAATGGGTTATTTTGCTGAAGTCACAGCAGGTTATAAAAATATATATTAAAAACATATTTGGCACTGAATTGTATTTCTTTAGGACAAAAACTGGAAGATATGGACATTTCTGTCCATTGTGATATCGGTATATTTGAGTGGTTGATGCGGTGGGTAAAAAAAGATATTGCTCTAGAAGAAGATTGGCCGCAGTTAGACGCACTTTGTGTAATACCTATTTTAGTATCCGCTGCTTTTTTACAAATGGAACCATTGCTCCAAGACTGCCTATTTTTCTGCCATGAAAATATGAATGATATTCTACAAAGTACAACGAATTTAAATTGCTTAAACGATTCCATTATAACGCGGTATATAAATCATATTAATAATAGTTTAAGTTTCCACAAAACATTTTGCACCAAATGATTCGATTGTGTTTTAAATAAAATGATACAATTATCTGATAGATTAGCAGCAATGTACACCAATTCAGAACTCGAAACAATCAAAGACAAAAAAGACAAGATACAATCTCGTCTTTATTGTAAAATGATTGCAAGTTTGAGCGAACAAGTTTGCGAATCGGTGCGCGGTCACTGGAATTCATTGACGCGCATTTACAAATGTTTGAAATGCGAACAACTGGTGATGCCAGATGTCGCAAACTTCTTACCGTGCCATCCAGCTTGTATGTCTTTGAATCGTCATGGTGACCTCATCAGTCACCACAATCGAGATCCAGCTTGGAATTTGAATGATTATGTCCTAGCACTTCAAACCAAATTAAAATCATGGCGCCGTGTAAGTGCTACATTGCGTATAAATTTTAGATGAAATACTCAAATGTTTAGCAAACACTTACTATTGCAGGTGTATTGGCATTTATGGGGCGATTGTCATTATCTGTACTGTACAGCTTGCGAGAAACCTTTTACCGCTCATAAATTCAAATGGTGTTGTTATCACCCTGAACCTCCACAATATTTTACAGTAGATTCTCAAAAGTCACCGCTTCCTGTCGGGCGTTTTCCCTGCTGTGGAGGTCGAGCCTATAGGTTTGAGCTCCTAGCGAATCATTCCGGATGTCAATTTAGGGAACATGTTCCCAAAACAGATAAAGCTAGAGACGCTGCAGTTTTCGCCATATTACAAGAGTTCCGTGAAGTTATTGATATTGAACCACCGGAGCTAATTTTCCCGGAACGATTGACTAGACTAGTAGCAAGAGGTATATTTGTATATCTATCGTATACATAAACTCAATATAACAAATTTAGATTCTTCAACGTCGGATGGTAAACTTGTCTGCAAAGAAGTGTTTTGGTGGGAAGGTCTTCAAATTGCACCACCGCGTCAAACCATCGGTCTATTAGGCTCGTTCGGTTACGTTGGCACACCGCGAAAAGAGTCGCCTCGTCCAGTGGAAATCCCTGTAGAGTCATCAGACGACGATTCTTCAGATACATCCTCATCGTCAGAACAAAGTGAAGAATCTCATCATCCACAAGTTACAACAAAGCGTGTTATCAAACGAAAAGTCAACCGGAAAAAACCACTTGGTCGCTTATGGCAGATGTCTTTGTCTGCCAGAAGCAACCAAGATCTTCAAAGATCAAACGAAGAAAATTTATTATCGAAGATGATTGGGTACTTGAGTAATAAGGGCACTGTAGAAAGCGGGGTCAAACAGAAAGGGTGGCCTAGGTATGTTACTCCACCCGGTGGTATTTACACCCGTCTAGAAGCAGAATGGAAAGATGCAAATTGCTCGCCAGTACCGTTGAAACGATATTTCTCAAATCGGCAGAAAATACGTGCCAATCGTTTGGTGTGATTAAACATATTTGGGATATTCGTTTAAATTGTATTTGTTATGTGTGGTTTAGTAAATCTTATGCATAAATTTGTTTTTCATAATAAACATTGATCAGATATCGTCTTGATTTAGCAATAATTATCATACTGCCCTAATAATAACTAACTCGTGTTCCCTTATATCATTTAATTCATCATTTATATACAACAAGAGATTCATATGTTTGGTTAAATATTAAAACAAATAATCATAGTATTATTTATATTTCTATAAGTTAGATAAACAGCTAATCATAAATTAGAAGTACATATATCTTAAAATTAAAACATTTATTCCATCAATATTTCTTCAATTGTTTTATCATCCCTTAGTGGCGATTGTGATAAAGCAGGTTCACTTTCCAAAAATTGTCGTAACTCACTTTCCAAATCAGGCATCTCTGCATTGCCAGTTTCTGATGTAGGATTAACGTGAAGTTGACTATTTGTCGCTAACGTCACCACATCAACATCATCCTCAGGTGATGTGATACCCATGGCCTTTCGAAGGCCGGTAACTGAGGCAATATCAGATGGGTTGACTTTCTTAGCCATGTCGGTTAAATTTGACGTGATTGATTCTGCTAGAGCCATCTCTTGATCGGTGACGCCGGGAATGTTTGCTAAATGCGAAGGTAGTGGCAGGGATAAGCGTTCGTTTTGAACTTGTTGTAGCTTTTCTAGAAGTTGTGATGTGGTTTGCAAACGTTGTTGCAATTGAAGTTGCTCTTCATCTTTTCTGAGAGATGCTTCGAATGAGTTTAGGAATGAAATATCGATTCCAATATCTATTGATAAACATAACATTTTCTATATTATTATTATGATCATTATAAGTCAATGAAATAAAAAATTAGTTATAAATTACCTGATAAACTTTTTAGTTGATCTAAATCCATTTTATCCTGCAAGTCTGTGGGTTGATCTTCCAATAAACTTCGTATAGTCTCCTCTTCTTCTTTTAATTTCTTTTTCTCTTCTAATACTTTCTTCGTTTTGCTATGATCTCCCCCGGTTAACAAATCTAATAAACTATCCACTAGTCGCAATGTATAATCACAATCTTTTGCAAAATCTAAAATACTCTCAGCATATTGCACAGCGGTATCACTACCGTACGTTTGGTAAACCAAATCACTTTCTTCTTTCGTTAAATTCGCAAACGTAGAGTCAAAACTAGGTGCGTACGAACCGAACGCACCATAATATAAAGGTTTTACAGGTTTGATTACATTTCGGCGATCTTCTCGGAATCCTTGTAGTTGACCTGTACCTGAACATCAAATAATATTTTAACTGTAGTATTGTAATTTTTAAAATTTTGATCATTAAAAAAATTATTAATACGTTACCTTCAGTGAGTTTTCCAGTGAGTACACCAAGCGATACTGGTCTCTCATTGGTCCCTGGTATTACTCCATCGCCACCAATCAGAATGTTAAGACTAGTACTACCGTCTTTTTTCTGGCGTAAGAAACCCATTTTGGGTTCTAGACGACGCAAACTCAACTTGGCTTTTGCATCTTTAGCCGCAGCCTATTCAAAATAATATTAATTAAAAATATCTATTTGATTTTTATGGAAAGCGAAAATTACTTGACATTGAGCTAATATTTCATCTGGCGATAGATCGTCTGGAATAGCTTCAAATTTCGATAATGGCGGCATAGTTACAGTGTCTGTTTCTAATAAATCTTCCGTCTCCATTTCTAGGCATGGTTTAACGTCATGGGGTATTTCAAACCCTAATTCAGTACTGGTTAAATCTGGTAGATGATTCAGCAACCAGCTACTACGATATAGTTCCAATTAGCTCATATTTTAAATTAAATTTCACAATTTTTTAAATGTATAGATTTTTTTTTGTTTGAGAATCATGACGTAATGATTTGAGTTACTCACCCTAACTTATCAGGTTGCATCAATTTGACTCCAGCATGCAGTAACTTCTTAGACGCTTTATAATAAACTGTATCGATATGATTATATTCCATAGCATTTGTGCACATTAATCTAAAATCTGCAGTGAAGTCTTGTAGCGTGTCATACAAACCGTCGTCGATTTTCTGCTTCATCGTGCTAAAATCCATAGGATTGCTAATAATATGCGAATATCCAGGCGCGATATTGTCCGTGACGGGCCACGCAAAAAATTGTTGTGGATCTCTTTTCTCGAGCGCTTTTAACAGGTGCTCTAATAACTTCATTAATGAAGTATGTTCTTGGCGTTGTTTTAAAACGCATAGGCGCGGTTCTCGCGGACTACCAATGGCTTCAATCAATGACAAGGAGTCTTCACCTAAAGATACTTCGTCTTCTTGACTGGACTCTTCTCGTTTGCGCTTTTTTTCTTTGTGGTGGTGGCGGTGTTTACGTTCCCTGTCTTTACCAATCGAAATATATTTTGCACTTTCACGTATATATACATATTTTACTTAATAGGCCTCGAGAGGCTAAATATTTTAATATATTATAATAATATTGCGATTGTAGACCATAAGAATTAGTAAAAATTATTTTTAAATAATAAAAAATGTTATAGATTGATATTTTTATTAGTAATGTTACATAAAATTCAGGGTTGAAAATATTCAAAAGAGTTGATTTTATTCAAACCTTTATCCTTTTTCTTCTTCTTCTTTTTGGATTTTTTGTGGTGAGTGTTTGGAGGCCCCATAAAATAGCCGCTAGCGGCTGATTGAACGCTTTCTTCATCTTGCCCCTGGACACTATAAAGCGGTGGTCCTGTTTGTGTTTGCGATGGCCCGGGCCATTCATTACTATGCTCTGGCGTTGAAGAACTCCCAACTTTTAAGATTAATTTCAAAGCTGGAGGTTTATCAGCGGAATACTGTCCCTCATACTTATCCCGTTTCTCAGATTTATGTTTTTTATGCTTCTTAATACCACCCATTATTGATTTGGTTGTTCTATGCAGTACAACCTACCAGTACACTCGAATAGAAATTGATTTTTGAAAACAATGAAATATCCTCCTAACCTCAAACTAACATCAAATTTACAAGCGTCATGAGTAGTTCGAAAATTTGTGGATAGCTGGCGATATGCTACCGGTCACAAGCGGTTTTGCAGTTGATCCTCTGCACTTAACTCTTATATGTAAAAATTATATTTTTAATTTATAATAAACTACTTATGCTCTCGCTTATTTTATTTGTTCATTAATACTTAAACTTCCTATATGTTCAATATTTTTTTGCATGAGTGTTAGAACTGTGTGAAGTTGCGTTAAGACGCTTTCCCGCTTTTTTGTTGTTGAAAATTTACTTCTTTCTCGACATTTTTAAAATGTCAATATTTCACGTAGTTTCATATATTTCAGACATGTTTCATTGAAAATTGAAAGTATTTAGGTATTTAGCTTTCAAATTAAATAATGTAATGTCTTTTAGTTTTGTGTTCTTTGTTATTTGAGTTTAAAATGTGTAATGGCGAGCAAGAATATTTCTGTTTGTGGAAGATGTTCACGTGAAGTTTATCACGCCGAACAACGACTTGCGATTAATAAAGTTTGGCATGCATTTTGTTTTAGTTGTGGTAGGAAATTAATTCATATTTTAAATCAATTTTATTCTACGATTTCCTGTATGTATGTATACCCGAAATAATTTTCTCATTTGCAAGTTTTATAATATGAACAAGAATATTTTGATTATTTGCTTGCTCATTTTGTTGTGCGTTTAAATGTAATAAATTAATAATTTTTATAGCAATTTGTAATAAACTTTTGGATTCTTGCTCAATAAACCCCTACAATGGAGAAATATATTGCGCTACTTGTTTCCAACAAGAAAGCGCTTATGATTACGATTTCGACGAAAAATCTAAACGAAGTAGATCTGAAAAACAACCTACTAAAAAAGAGCCACAACAACAAAAACCGCCTAAAAAAACTCAAAAAAATCCAACACCGGATGCAGATAGTACTCATAAACTAACTAAAACATCAGACAAGAAACAAGAACCTGTTAAATCGCCTATTAAAGATAAAAAAGGAACTACATCTTCACCTCCGAAAAAACCACCAAAAAGTAAACCCCAAAATTTAAAGGATGCACCACCAGAGAAAGCTCATAAACTTGACACGGATATTAAGAATCCTCCCAAAAATAAACACCCCAATTTGGATGAATCTGGTAATTACCATTTGGATAAAATGTACCAATCACCGCAGACAAATAAAACTGGAATGCCGGTTCGAAAAGATTCTTCTGGAAATTTTGAACTTACTCATTTTTATAAAACTTCTAAAAAGAAGCATGAGCCGTTCGATGATTCGGATGGATATCACATAGATAAGATGTACCAGCCTCCAGAAAAATACAAAGATAGCTTAAAAGTTAGAAACGCACCTTCGGATAGTTATAATATCGCTGGTTTGTTTAAAACAGTGAAAACAAAACACGAACCATTTGATGAGTCTGATGGTTATCACTTGGATAAAATGTACAAAACACCAGAAAAACCCAAAGGTGGCAATAAACTAAAAAACGTCCATTCTGAAGATATTGCAGGCTTGTATAAATCTCCACGAAAAACACACGAACCATTTGATGATTCCGATGGGTATCACTTGGATAAAATGTATAAATCGCCAGAAAAACCTAAAGGTGGAAAAAAACTAAAAAAAACACCTTCTGGCAACTATGGTCTCGCTCGTTTATATAAAACACCAAAAAACCAGGAGAAATTTGATGATTCTGATGGATACCATTTAGATAAAATGTATCAATCGGCGAAAACAAAACACGACGAGTCTGGTAATATAAACCAGCGTCGTTTGTTTAAAACTCCGAAAAAGACGTGCCGAGATCTGGATGACACTGGTAATTATTATATTCCATGTCCAAGTAAAGCTCAAAAGGATCAGAAAAACACTAGAAATCAAAATTTCATGGATGAAGCAGATAATTATCATATTAAAGATATGTATAGAACACCAGAGAAGCCTTATAGAGGACAGCATAAAACAACTGATAGTGAGTTGTATGAAACTGCTGTAGATAGCACACAGTCTTCTAAAACTCAAAGAAAAATTAATGGTGGTATGGACAATACTGAAAACTTTAATATTAATAATTTATATCCAAGTCCACAGCATAAAGATGCAAACAAAACTATAATTCTAAATTCTCCCAGAACACCAAAAAATAAGCTTCCACAACGGAATGATAGTGAGGAGTTTTATCATACTGCTAATTATCCTTCTTCGCCAAATAAACCTGCGCCCCCTGGACCTCCGAGAAATATGTCTCGAAATCGCAATACCAGCGAAGAATTTTACCAAACAGCAAATTATCAAAAATCTCCAAATAGAGCTGGTGCTGATATTTACAAAACTGCAATACCCCAGGCAACTAGAACTCCAAGAAGTAGATCTCCAAATCGTAATATTACTGAAGAATTTTACCAAACCCCTAATTATCCAAATTCCCCACATAGAACTGACGATGATCATTACAAAACTGCAACATCACCTAGAACACCAAGAAATAGATCGCCAAATCGTAATACTACTGACGAATATTACCAAAATTCTCCAAATAGAACTGGTGATGATCGTTACAATACTGCACAGTCTCCTAAAACTCGAAGATGTAGATCTCCAAACTGTAATAATAGTGACGAATTTTGTCGAACTGGTAATTCTCCAAATACAACTAAACATGAAGATTTTTATGAAACTCCCAATAATAAATTCCTACATCATACAAATAGCAAAGAGTTATATCGAACAGCCAATTTTCAAGATACCCCAAACAGAACAAATGATCCCAGATCGCCCAGATATAATCAAAGACATCGAAATGATGCCGAAGAATTCTATCAAACACCTACTTATTCAAATCCCAAACATACAACCGCTAGAACTGGTACTCATTCACCTCAAAACTACCGAGATAGTCCAAACATGTACCAAACTGGTCAGAGATCTCCAAAAAAAAATATCCACGAACCTATTTATGATTCTGAGACGCAATTGCCCCCAAAGAAATTTGATTCAACAGAGAGTGATGAATTTTTCCAAAATGCTAACCCCTCTACGCCTCTAAGATCACCAAGGTATTTAGCGGCTGGGTATGCAACGGTACCCCTACTAAATCAAGTAAATTATAAGTGTACAAATAACGCCCAGGACGATACAAAAAAGAAAGGCTTTTTTAGTAGATGGTTTTCGCGCATTATAGACAGAGATAAAAAAGAAGACAAATCTCCTGAACATATGTGTAGAAAATATGTGCATCAATGCATTCCTAATAGATATAAATACGTAAGGTATCCAATGGATGAAATCGACTATTACGATAACACACATCAACACCTAGAAGAGAAACGTTATGAAACCTTGAAACCGTTTCCGCCCCAGCATAATAATTCTTACAGACTTCCAGAAAAAAATTATGGATGGGATCAACGAGATGTACATGCTGAAGTGCCGAAGTCTCAACCAAAACATTTAAGAAACCCGATGGATGATACAAAGAATTATAATATAGATCGATTGCACCAAACTCCAGAACAAAGTCCAAGAGGGAATCCAAATATGGATGATTCTAGTAGCTACTACATCGACAAAAATGTCAAGACAACTCAACAAGATAACGACATGAATACATTATCAGCATCGCCTCCAAATCATCGTAGAAATCCTCAACGAAATCCAATGGATGCAGACTACAATCTTAAGCAACTGTATACAACACCGGATCATTATAAAAATAAACTAGATATTGATCCTAACCGAGTTCATTTCGATCCAAAAATTCATTCCACCCCAATCAAAAAGCACACTCCTGTTAAACAAGATACAAAGAAAGCTCGAAAGAAACCTAAATATGGTAGTGAAGTTGGTTATGGTGCAGATGTAAGTTTTCTATTTGTGTCAATTAGAGACGTAAAATATTTGAAATAAATCGAATATTATTTTAATTTCAGTCGAAATTACTGGAAGGAAAGGGACTTTTGTGCAAATCTTCGTGTGATTCTAAAGATTGTTATATACCAACACCGCGAGAAATTTCTGGCTATTACAGTCGCAGAACCAATCAAAGATATTGCAACAGGTATATGTTTAATTATTAATCTATATCTATTATAAATGTTACTTTTATTAAGAATAAATAATGAATTTATGATTATTTTAGCTGCTTTCCCGAATTTGACAATTACGATCCTAATACTCATAACAACGACATTTGCAAACGATGCAACCGAATGGTAATTATATTTAAATCGCTTAAATAACTATTTACAGGTTATGATTTTTTAAAAAAAATTTTGATTTCTTATAGGTGTACGTAGTGGAAAAGGTAAAAGCTGGTGGTAACTGTTACCATGATTGCTGTTTTACATGCTACATATGTCGTAGCCCTTTAAACAGCCTGAATATGTTGTCGAGACGCGGCGAAGTCTTTTGCAAACGTAAGTTTTATCTATAAATTATTTTACGTACTAATACAAACCAAATTGATTTTTGAAGATTGTTATTTGAAGTATTTTGGTCCACAAACGTATGGTTTTGGAATGCTCCCAAATTTATCGCTTTAATTTGTTTATTTTGGTAATAAAAAAACTTTTCGGAATTTTATTTAGTATTTCATTTGTTAGTATGTATGTAAGTCAATGACGTCAGTGGTTGAGAAATGTGTGTGTGTGTTTTGCAAATCTATTTAATGTTGAAACTGAAATGTTTGAGTGTGTGTGAGGGAGATGGAAAGTAAAATCGACCCTTATATAAACAGAACGCGAAATGCAATAGAGAGAAAATGGAGGGTGGTTGAATTCAGTTGTTATGTATTTGACAGCTGAAAGATTATATGCTATTATCCCCTGTTTTATTTTAATTACATACAACGCCGCCAAACGTTAGCGCTCAAGATTAACAGATTAAACTACACGAGTTATTCGTATGGTGGCTTTTCATCCTTTAAGTTTATGCTTACATATAAATAATAATATTCTTGCTTTATTTTAAAAATAAAATAAAAAAAAACAAATAATTCATATTTGTTAATTTATATACGTAGTGCAATCAATTGTTAACCGTTCGATTTGGCGCTCAATTTTAATCACATCCAACTGTTCCCAACGCGACACCAATTCGCCAATCTGTTCTCGCTCACAAACCAATTCATTTTATCCATCCTTTCTCTCTATAATACGAACGTGCAGACATATTGAGAGAGAGAGAGACATATAAAGCGCGCGTTTCGTAAGATTTATAGGGACCGATTTTATTGTAAAATGAAAGACTTTTGTGTATGTGTGCGAGGCGAGGTCGGTGTGTAAATCATTGTCGACGTAACCTATGGCGTCATAACGGCACTTTTGGCATTTCGTCGATAGGGCCGAGTTCTTTTTTATTGAGGTGATTTTTTTTAAATTTATTATTCCTTCTATAATACACATAAAAAAGGATTTACTGTAATTTTTTGATAAAATCAACCTCTAACGTATAAGAAGGTGTAAGACAATTGAATATGCGTTTATGATCTAGACTCTAGACGCTCTAGAGTGTTTAGGGTTTATTTAAAAATATTTAATAAATAAAACGTATTTGTAACCGAATGTACCACGTGACTAGATCAAAGGCTGTGAATACTTTGTGTGACGGTGACCCTATACATTTAACACACAAAACCTGTAAACATAACAAACACACATCGCAGCAGGCCATTTTCACAGCCCACCTCGCAATTTGGCACGTGTTGAAAGAGTAGGCGTGGTATATGATATATCGTTCCGAAAATTCGCTACTATTAGTAACAAACAGCTTTTCTTTTCTGAGCTTTTATTTTTTTGGACAAAAACTACGAAAAATCACACCTAAAAAAAAATTACTACCACGCCCATGGTTTATTTTCATACAGATTAAGGATAATAAAAAATATATGTGCATATATATTAAAGTATTATATTGTTGTATTATAAAATAGCTTATGTAATGGCCATCGTATTTTCGTAACTTCTTTTGTGTGTTTATTTTTTTATTAAAATGGGGTAATATTATCGTTTTTTTTTGCTTCTTTATTGTTGTATGAATGCGTATATAGATTTGTAATGAGATGTGTAGAGAATTTTTAGACACTCAATTTGTAGTGATGTCGCCGTAGGCGGCGTGGCACCACGGCACCACGCAACATTTCAGCGTATTTTTAAGTTAATTGGTTCTGAAAAGCGAGTTTCCACTTTTACGATTTTCCGGCAGTTGCTGTCAAGATAATTAAATTTTTAAAGCATTTTTCACTGCGTCAGAGTCTACTGGCCATTCCCTAACCGGGGGCGACAGCCGTCTTGTTTCATCGCGAAGGAGGATGGTGTGTTTTTAATTTTTCCGCCGGTTCAAATTTCTTATATTTCGACAATCTGTTATTTAGATATCCCACCCTTCTCATATTAAAATCCGGTTGATTATTCAGCGGAAGCTTTTCCACCAAGGGGAACTTAACAATATTCTATTAAATAAAAAAAAATTAATATTTATTACAAACATCCTTACTATTATAAATAACTTTTAATATGTATTATCGTAGAGAATTTATAATAATAAAATAAGCTAAAAAATGTTTGAACAAAACGTGTAAAACACAAAGAGAGTATCCAATTCTCAAAATGACATTAGCATTCAACGCCGTCAATTAATCAACAATTAACTGGTCGGATGCTCACGCCAGAGAGCTCGTATAAGGCCCTTTTGTGTGGCGGTCTGCCGTTACTGGTTCAGTTGGTTGGATACTTAAACACGCACACATTTCAAAAATATCTGCTCAAATCATACACATATCTGTTTCATTATATTCCTATAGTATGTATAAAAATAATGAATTAATATCTTTTTAGATCCCCTTTGCCTTTATCGGACTCCAAATGTATGTATATATGTATGAGAAAGAGAGGGATACACACATTAACGCTTGAATAGACTTAAAAAGAACTCTGTGCAGAGAGAGAAATACATTTCGAGCTTTTTTATCAGGATTGGATTTAAACAAACAATAGACTACACTCAATACATGCTTATAGTGTTTAGAAATGAGTCCGTCCCTGGAGAACAACCAGGTAAAACAACTTGGTAAAGGGTACGAGTTTCAACCCTTTCCCAACAAAAATAATTAAATGGTGATCTGTACACTAATTGCACAACATTAGTTTCAACACAGTAAACATATTCATATTAGCGACATCTATACACACTCATATTAAGAACCTGTTAAGTGTTAAATGGCGTAGAAAAAGGTTAATTATTCAATATAGAATTTTTGCAACGTTTATTTTTGGTATCAGCCCCTAAATATATATTTTTAAAAAAGCACCCATTGTACTTAGGTGTCAAACCTTTTTGACTCGAGGGAGATTAATTAGCGGCTACTTTTAAGGGAAAGAGGCAAAGGTTTTTGATAGTAACGTAAAAATTAATAATTATTAATTCAAAACATTAACTCCAGACTTCCGAATAATACAATTAATTCCTTAGGCAATCAATCACGACACCGTGTTTCGAAACCATCTAACAGCGAATCGCGCGCTTTGTATCATCCATGAGTAGAATAAGTAAACCTTAGAGTATGCTATGAAAATCAGCGACAATATATAAACGTCATACCCACACTTGGTTTAGTTCACAAAAACGCCGCCAGATATGCTACGATGCGAATTGTAAGTTCACCAAAACCAGTGTGTAGATAGATTAAGAACAGCCGGATCCCCTTTTCATTCGCATCTATTAATGATTGCATGTTTTGGACACCCGGGTGATTGGCGGTTACAGGGGGGCGGAACACCCAAATACTCAATTCACCTTTTATAACTTTAAACTATCACTTAAAATTTCTTTATTTGATTTATTAATAAATAATAAACGGCTCAAAAAATGGTAATGCTAAAAATATGGTAACTCTTTCGAAAATAAAATTAATATGTGCCATCAATTTATAATGCTATCATTGAATAGTCAGTAAATGACTAATATTTACTTTTGTGTGACCGCGTGGAGGTTGACTGTGAAATTTATGCAAAATATTATAATTTTATAATGATGTGTGTCAACTCAAAGCCCCTGTATATATTTATACAAGAATTATGTTAATGAGCATTGAGGCGTTTTGAATAAGGCTATTTTGACACGGGTATCTTCTTTGCGCCATTGTTCACCCCCTTTTTTTATTTATTTATTTTGATTAATTTTAAACGAGGGAGTTATTTTGTTGATTTACTGGGAGCAAATATGTTTGACTAACTTAGCATATGTCCAGCTATTACACATACAATTTCTAGGTAAGACGTTATATGTAAGTTTTCACAGAAATGACTAGTTTAAATATACAGGGTGCTTCAATATAATAGGTGGTTAGGAAAAACTTTTTTATTTGAAGAGATACACAAATATTTATTTTACAAAAATTGATCTACTGAAAAAGGCTTACTTGAAAATTAGATTATTTTTTTGCTAGACTAGTTTGTAAATATAATACCAACTACTTAAAGTAAAATGTCATCAAATGTTTCTTATAAAATAATCATATCAATTAATTAATAAGCATACACAAAATAGACTCTTTGAGCTGTTGTGTTATATATAGTCGGTGTAATCCGAAAGCAACCGAGCACGTAGGTTCTTCGCGTGCATCATTTCCTAGTCGGATATTAAATCGCCGACATCTGGTGCCGACTTCCTTTTAGGCTCTTGCTCTGCACCTCTGTCTCTCTCGCTCCTTCTTTATGACTTATTACTTTATTACACTAATAGAAGGGACATTGAATTATTAATATAAGATTACGGTGCCAGTGCTGCTGCGTAGGCGGTGGAAAGTCGAAGCTTTGTCTGTGTATGGTAACATTCGGTGCTGGAGGAGCGACTAATGGTGGCAGCAGCCGGGAAAAATATATTGCAATGACGTCACCGGGCAACTGTCAACTAGATATTATTGTCGACCGGATTTTTCGCCTTTTATTCTCGCAATCTGGTCTCACTTGATTTGTAATCGTATTACATTTATTAATATCAACATTGGAGCTTTTACTATTAATAATCAATCATTTTTAATAAAAAGCTCTTGTTTTATTTCACCCTATTAATTTAAATATGTTTATTATTTATTATATTCCTTGTGTCGTCATTAGGAGCGCATTGTATTTATTTGATATTTCCTGTTGGAAAATCTTATATATTGTTTGGATGATTGCGACGCGTGCAACATAAATATAACAGCACCCTATTCCAGCGGCGATATTTATAATCCATTTCTAATTTCCTAATCTGCCATGGAATATTTATTGCGTTGACAATTGGATCCACGCGTGCCTTGGATATATGTATCTGTTACCCATCCCTGTAACATATTCCATACTTATACGTAGTATAATAGAATAAAAACAGTTTACAATTTTTTCGCATTATTATTTTATTAATAACTGTTAGTGTTTGTGGCATTTTATATAAATTCGGATGTTTGTGGCTATAATTTTTTTTTAGTGAATCTCTGATGTTGTTTTGATATTTGACCCTAGCACCACGGCAATTACGCGGTGTTTAACCGAACGTTAACACACACTGTTGTCTGTTAATATGATACAGATGCGCCGGGATACTTTATTATTATATCCACAATATCCTTTTCCTGATTCGCAACGGACCGTGTCGAACGGGGGCGCGCATCCCTTTCATCTAAAAGGTATCAACGGCTTGCCACATCTATAACACTATGTGGTGTACATACTAGGGTCTCTAAGCAATATTAAAAATTAATTTTAATCAAATATATATTCCGATATCTGACAACCGGCACACGTGTCTATTCATAAATCAAATGTGTGTGTGAATATTTTTATTTATTGTTGCGATTAAATACATTTTTAAATAGTAAATAATTTTTGAAGGTATAAACAAAAAAAATACTTACTTGCTTTTATGATTGAATGGAATATAATTGGTGCAAAGTGCATATATGTATTATTTGGTTGTGAAAGCGAATATTATAATACCTATACGTTTAGTGCAAGGTGTATTATAAATTTCGCGTTTTGTTGTCTAAAGGAATAGAATGCAATTGTTTTGTCAGACAAACGAACGATAAACAAACATGGCTTGGTATATAATTACTACAGTGGCGTACGTGCAAATATACCAATAATTCAATTAATTTGTTTGAATAAAACATATCTAATAAATAGAATTCTACTTAAATCATTAACAGTTTTTATTATTTTAGTACTTTTAATTAATAATGTTTAGTACACAGCTCTCGGAATAGCTTGAATTGCAAATATATTTTTATTCTTTTGCAATTTTCGTAATTCATAAAGAATAGTAGAATTTAGTAAGCCAATGGATTCATAATTGTTTTGTTCCAACATACCACTTGTGTTTAGAGCAAAGCATATAATAGTATAAAAACACAAGATAATATACGGATACAAAACATTATAATATAATCGTCTGTGGCGCATCCTTAGAGTTTCTCGACGCTCTTAGTGTATTTGCATCCCTGTTCTTACCATATAGCGAGGCTGTAGTATTAGAGGATCCTTGAAGAGGGAGTGGGGGGGGGGGGTGGCGTTAGGGGTAGTGGCTTCTGCGCTTTTGCATTATATGTTCTTGTGCAGCTCCACTCCACGCTTGTGTAATATCCAATATAATATACATCAACCACAGACGGGCTGAGAGATTAATATCACTAAGTCTGACCCGGGGGCTGCGTTCCGAATTTACAACACTGCTTTTTTTTATATTATTCGTTTATAACATTCTTTTTTTTCATAAAACAGTTGCTTTGATAGGAAAAATGAGATTTCTTAACTTAGTAAACAATTCGTGTTTTTATGACCACTTTTATTAAATTAGTAACCACTCCTAGTGTTAAGTTACAATCTAGAAATCGTGTATATATTAGCATATTCCATATAATGTTGTAATATCTAAAATTGTTAGTATGCAAATTTTTATGATTCCTAAATGATGAATTTCGGACGCAGCTTCAGGAATTTTTTTGCAATATAATATTATATATGCATTATAGTATCGACCAAATGAAAATTCATGCGATATTTTCGCGTCTGTATTACAATACTGAATTGGTCCACTACAAACACACACAAAGTCGACAAAGTTAAGCATTTATATTTTCTCTACATCATATATATTTTTATATATATATATATATATATATATATATATATATATATATATATATATATATATATATTTATATATAATAGATATATATATACCCACAGTGAATTTGCTTTCAAATATGCCAAGAGCAGAAATTGAATATGCGCTTTTTATTATTTATTATTTTTAATCTGTTCTCCTTCTTTCATGTTTGACTATTATATAGCTGTTGTTTTAGTTAAATTCTTCATTTTATCTCAAACGTTCGAACCACTGTTTTCTTCATGTATTATAAAACTATTTTTAACGTTTATTTTTTTTCGTTTTCTTATCCGTTGTGAGTATCTGTAACTGAGTCGAAATTATCTAACTAGAACTTAAAGTATAAATAATAATGAAAAATAAAAGATATGAATTCGGTTCGAAAATTTTAACTGTAGTTATTTAAAAAAATCAAATATTTTTCCCATAAAAATTTTCGCAATTCACTACTTTAGTCACAGTTTTAAGGGTTGTATGGGGCGCGTAACAATAAAATGTACTTTTACCAAATGAAATCTATTGTATCAACACCTATTGCCTATAGGCAGAATAATAATCAATCATTTCTAGAGAAATACAATAAAAAGTATGGCAAACGCGACGGATGTGCCTTCTGCATGCATACATAGGTATAATATCATCATATATGTATATATGTATGTACCACGTAATATGTACTACGTTCTAATGTTATTGTGCAACGGGCCTTCCCCGCATTTCATTCACTATACATAGATCTCTCGATAATAGATCACATTGAATGCATGATCAATGATCGTTGTGTCATTTTAACTATCGATCATTTCATGCTTGTTAAATATATATCAATTATGTCGTCACATTTGTCAAGCTATTGCCGTATACAATTTAACCGACTTTTGACTTATTTTTATTATAAAATAAAATATACTATATAAAAAAAAATATTCCTAAATAATTTAGTCCCAATAACAAAATAAATAAATTTATTCCATAGTATAATTGAGCTAAATTTGAGTAATTTGAGAAATTGGATGCGTATATAGATGAGAAATGCGATGTGTGTGTGTGTGTGTGTTTTGGAAGAGTGTGGTAGTGACAGGCGTGGGCAAGGGTGTCGGAAACCCCACGGGGTAAACGCCGTATAGCTAGTATCTACGCACAGAGCCAAGTCCCCCACAGGGTATCAAAGTGTGGAGGAAACTAGCAGACACGGACGCCTCCCTCGACGTGTGGCACGGCGCAGTGTTCCAGCTGAGATTGCCTTTGAAATTTTACGTTTTACAGCTATACATTATACACCAGTACTTGACGCACGGTTCGTTAGGTGGTTTAGAAGAAGGTGTTAACGAAAAGAATTCGTTTTTAAATGACTGCACCTAAAGTAATTTGTGGCGCTTTAATACTAGTTAAATAAGAAAGTCTGGTTGTAGATATTTTTATTTATTGTTTAAAAGAGTAGTTGTATTGGGTATAAAATAGAATGCTGATGGTGATATGAGAATAAAAGAGGAAAAAAAAGGTGTATGGTATGGTGGTAGGCTGTAATGGTGTGGGGCCACGTCGCGTCGTGCCAAAACTGTTTGACACATATGGTTGCTAAAAAATGACAAATTGCTGTGTATATGATTTTTAAAAAATGTCATTCAGGACTGTTACTCTAACGGAATTCTCTTTTTATATAACTCCCAATAGAAATCTATATATATATATATTTATTTATTTGTTAATTAAAATTCTTAAATTTGAACAATTTTTGAATATAAATAAAAAGATTATAGAAAACAAATATGTCTATTTGGGAAACTCGAGTTGCAACATTTCTTTTGTTTTCACCAAGCAAGCAAGGGTGATAATTTATTGTTTCGCACACATACAAACACACATCTATATATTATCTAAGTGGTCCTGGCGTTGATCGAACAATCACAGCTGTCGCACGCGTGCGACCGTACATACAAGATGGAATAGAGAGAGAGAAATGCTTGCCCTGGCCACAGCAACCCTTACTTACCCTTCACACTACTACAATTCTGTTTGTATGTATGTACGTACACATCTAAGAAATGCGATGCTGCAATACACAGTTACACAGCAATACAATGATGGCTTGATATAGCAATACGTCTTCATCCTCACTGGCTATGCCAGGGTGGCTTTTCTTATAACTGCCTCCTCCTTCTCCTGTTCCTCCTTGCTAGCTCGTTTGGTCGATGCGATTGTGAAGATCGCACCATCCGGGTATCGCCTGCACTTCATTTATCTCTTACCCTTACTACCAAACGTTCAGAATCAGTACTAACACATTTCAATTCTAATCATTATTCATTTTTCTTACCAATTTATTAAAATTCCCAATCATCAATACATCTAGATTTTATATTTAAAACCATATAGTATTATTTTGATACTATCGAGTATCTTTACTTTCCTAACGTATAAGAGATACTAAGGCGATGCGATTTTTAAGGGTGTTGAGTAAATGGTATTTCTGATAATGAAATCTGATTCCGGACCTGTCTGGTATAGGCCAGCCGTCTTGGATCGATTATCGCGCCTTCACGTGACGATTTCACAATTCAACTTATCTGATTCCGTTTCACACACACAAACACACATATAAACGCATCTGGCACATCTTTATCGATATTGTATTGTTAAGACATTGTTATTGGGGGTGTTTAAGCCTTCGTCACAAATCGACGTAAAGCTAAAAAGATACACATATATAACGTTCAATGGCGAGCTTTTTATTTTATATCTTAACCCTTATAGAACAATAACGACTCTAGGTGTATATGAGACTAAAGATTTATTTTATATGTTTTAAACGACGCTGCTTGTATGATATCCCACACTAACAAAACGGTATTGCTTATTGTTTTTTTTTAAGCTAAATGTGGTTTATGTAGCGTAACTAAGTCGAACGCGATACTCTAGGAAGGGAATTCGATTTATCCCTTGAAGGGTACTTTGTACCTGAGTAGATAGACCACCCTGTTGGGTCCTTATTGTATGTAATTGTTTGTTTTAAGGGCTTCTCACAAATATGTATTTGTTTGGGATCAAAATATTTATTTTTCTATTAAGATTATTATGAAAAAAGTCGCTATTTCAGCATTGAAATAGATTTGTTTTTTTTAGAAACAACTCAATTTATAAATAAAATAATCTAAATTGAAATTTGAATGAGGGAATATTAATAAATAAATAAAAATAAATGTGTATCAGTTTATAATAATATATTTATCTATTATAATCAACTAGCGATAAAAAATATTATGAACATAACGGAAGGACAAGGATGGAAGAATAAAAGCATCGAAATTAAAAAGAGAGCTGCACACATTTATTGGACAAAGACGGACGACGCGTCTATGTCCGTATCCGGTGTTGGGTGTGAGCGAGCGCGAATGACCGAGAGGTAGCGATTTAAAACATCGCTACTCTCTGAATAATGTTTCACAAAATGCGTTTCTGTTTCTGACAGCTGTCTTTCAGCGTGAATTTAATAAAATTCTCGGCTCGTTTTGGCCGATACGGCGCGCCCTGCATTACCGACCTTGCCTCTCGTTTCCTGTCTCTGTCTGGCACACTGGCCACACCATGGGCTCTCCTTGTCCGACCAAAACTCCAGCTCTCGTTTCATACCATATAGTTTATATTAATAGACATTTTTAACTTTTTCGACGAATCACAAAATATTTTACTTTTTTTTTTTATAATACTATTGCCGCAAATATCTTTGAGTTTACCACGAATTAACCAACTTGATTAATTGAAATAGATACTTTAATTATTCCTATATTATATTTATTCTAATAAAGAATTTTCATATTTTATAAATATTCCTCATTATCATTTTATGCTTGGGTATTTTTATTAAAATTAATATTAAATTTAATAAATCTGTGTGTGAAATGTAAATTCATTAAAAAATTGTGAAGTATTTCAAACAAAATAACGTTGGTCCGTTAAAAAGACTGTTAAAAAAAAAAGTTGCCTATACACGGTAGAAAAATACTGACGTACTGGTGAAAATACAGATTGGATTTTCCTTTGTTAACGTACTGGAAATAAAAGTCATTGTTTTACGCACGGCAAAGAAGGCCCTTTCGAAATTCAATCATTTTTGTTCCCGCTCAACAAATTTAACGTACACCTACGTGCACTTATTTCCATATAGGTGATACTACATAAATAAATGCTCTACTAGATAATTGCCAGCTATAGTGCATAAGAGAGAGACAACCATTTACAGCAAATATTAGTTAAGTCAATACCAAAACGATATCGACCAATGGTTGAACCATTTTATAAATATAAGTTTCGGTCAAGTCAGAGATACACAAATCTGAATGTGGCTGCGAAGCGCAAAAAGGGGAATGGAGTAGTGGAAATGCGGCTATCTTCATATACATTCACTAGGAATTGGTTGTGAGCGTTTTGAGTTATTCTGATGGATGATTTGAATACTTAGCGAACGAACGAACGCCGAGAAAACTGAAACCACTACATACACACACACACACGGGCATACATATATACAGACATTTAACGTCACTGACCAATTGTTCAATTGACTATGTTGTTTGTGGAAGCCATTCAGAGCCAATCAAAATGTTACTCTAACTCTATTTTATCCAATTAGAACAGTAAAACTGTTACAGTTCCAATATACTTATATGGTTCATATTTAATGGCTTAACTATTTGTAAAATTATATAGATTTATATTAAGATCTCACTGTCTTAAAACACTAACATAAAAATGTGACATTAATCTGAAGTTGCATATTATGTATTTTAGATGTATATAAGAACGTTTTGGGTACTTCTGTACCAAACTTGCAAGGGGGGGTTAGAGAGGTGTAATTTCATATGTATATGTGTGTTTATATGCGTGAATATACAATAGTATGCAAATTAATCATTTTAAATAGGCGTTTTCGTCCCTTGGCTAAATATTTGTATAAAATCATTCGGTGGCGTGGTCGACCAGTTTATACGTTAGCTGTGGGTATCATATATAGAAAGTAAACACAAAAAATTGGAATATTTAAAATAAAAAAATAATAATTATGTATTCTATATCGTCATAGGTTCAGAAGTAATTGAAGCAGTATTGGAAAAATTAAAAGTGCCCATATGCATGATAACATTTTGCATGTTGTTGTTTGTGCGATCGCAATGTCAATAAAATTAATTCGCCAAGCGACTACTATCATAAAGATGGTTTAGGAACAAAGCTAAAACGGAAGGAAAACGTCTTCACTTCGGCCGTCATCTGTTATTGACATATCCCTCCTACTTGCGGCCCCCCCCCACCCCCTGCCCTGCTGCGTCGTTTCCCCTAACACGCCTGTGGAAAACGTTATCATGTATTGCTGCATTATCACGCTATTCTTATTTTATTTCGTATATATAACCCAGTCTGCCATGTATCGAATCTCTCATATGTTTGTGTGTGTTTCTTATGAAATGCGATTGCGAAAATTCGCATTTGCTTTGTTATAATCTATGAAAGCTTGCGGGGCGTGGTTTGTCGAATCGCGACAAGCGATTGGTGGACGGAGTTCCCCCACCAGGCTACAAGTGGACTTGCTCGAGCTTTCATATGTTTCTTGATATTATATTGGCTTTTATGAGTGAATATTTGTCTTATTTTTATTAGAAAACATACAGTATTGTTTCTAAGATATGAGCAATTTTTCCTGATGTCTTTAAAACGTTTAATATACTTTTATTTATCGACTAGCTTAAATAAATAATACTCGTTCCATAGATGGATATGAAGTATTTATGAAATTAAAATAAAAAGGTTCTCGGAAGTGATTTTTTTTTTTTGAAAAAAAAGGGCGGTCGTTGATGACGAACAAAAGAAAGCAATTAAAAGCAACCAATGAT
The DNA here is from genome assembly GCA_944738965.1 of Nebria brevicollis. Lineage (NCBI taxonomy): Eukaryota > Metazoa > Arthropoda > Insecta > Coleoptera > Carabidae > Nebria > Nebria brevicollis. The sequence continues at coordinate 7,395,637 of OX122909.1, forward strand.
AGGCATAGACGTCCGAGCATTGAACACGCCCATCTCATTTACAAGGAAATAAAAATATCCCTGACACATAAAAAAACATAACCAAACCGAAACTCCCTGTTTCACATAATATACTTTGGTTATATACATATAACCTTTCCAGCAGCATAATGTACGTACATTGTTATTGATTCGTTTTTCTGGGCGCACAATTTTAATTTTCTTGTTAATGAGTTTGTAAATTTAATTATAATTCATTTTTTAATTTACATTCCTTAAAATGGACTGCATTTATTATCAAGGATATGCTACATTATATGTATAATTTTTTTAGGAATTATGATTCGTAATCCGTGTTTTATTTTTGAGTAAAATAATAATTTAATTATTCAGTTAGAAAACAATAGAGTCACTTAATAATTGATAAAATACTATCTGCCCTTTTCGCACCAACGCAATTTGGTAACCTTGGTCTTTAATGCGAAATATATGGTGTTCCTTGTTCCTCCAATTATCAAACCTTTTCGGTATTATTATAATTTGATTAGCTACCAACCCTGCATCCTCATTCCTTGATTTTGTTTCCTCTTCACATTATAATTGAATCACCATTGTTCTTCGTCCATTTCGTGAACGAACGCCCACAAAATGAGAACGGCGCTATTCATTGCTGTATGCGGTATTCAACTTTATTTGAATCTAACTAAAATTAATTATCCGACTAGATATTTAATTATATTGCAATCATTAATCAATCAGAATCTACGATGGAAATCTTGAATTAAAAAAAATTGTTTACTGGCAATTTGGAATCTTTTAATTTAGTGTTACTCTTGGAATTTCGATTTTAAAACTGCCATTTCCAGATCGTAATTCTCAAATAATAATATATGTAAGTTAAGTCACAAGTGCATTAGCAAATGTCTTCATAATGTAGATGTTTGCGATATTTCCTTGTAGAATTAAACTTCATTACATAGAACGGTCGCAGCGTCCTTGTCTAGCTGGTAGCCGCACGCTTCGCGGCGTCCTGCTCTAATATACGGAGCTTTTCATGGTAACAATTTAAGTGGGTACTGAATTGATCGTTTTAGTACTGTGCCCCGCTCGCGTTTCCCTCAAGCCGGCCGCGGGTGGTGGAGAGGGGTACAATTAAGACACTCCTCTCCGCAAAAATCGGAACCACCCCCTTTATCTGTCAGAGTTGCGGTCCCCTGCCGGCCCCGCAGCCCATTCCGCGGCGCCACTGTGGAGGGGAAATATAGAATATGTTTGAGTTTAGTTTTGAACATTGACTGCCTTGGTTCTCCTAAAACGTTTCAACGTATTATTATCCAAGTAGCCGAAGAGCTTTTTTCATACAAGTGATTCAATTGTCATTTATTATTTGTGAATTTGTTTAAATATCCAGTGCAAGTGAATTATGTTGTGCTAATTGAAGAAAGCTTTTAAAAACAACTGCGACGAAAGATTTGTGTGATTTTAATATAAAAGTTCTCTTAAAATATTAATACTTATTGAATATAATTTCAAAATAATAATTTTATATTTAATAAATGTTTGTTGATTATTATTGAAAAAAATAATATTGCGAAATAATATTTAAAAATTGATATAAAAAGTGTTGTTAAAGTAAATAAAATACAATCAATAAATAAATATATCTATAGGAGCGAAACGAATTTAGTATAAAAATCAAATAAAACCCCGAAAATCAGTTGTTCATTTAACTGTAACGAATTGAGTGATCACTTGTTAAAGGCCGGAATGTGTTTTTCGCCAATTTTATTCCAGTGGGTTGTTTTTCATTAATTGAACGAAATGGTGTGAAATCCAATTGCATTTACGAGTTATTAATTAAAATCCGTGTGGACAATTAAAAGTGGATTGCTTTTTCCAACCATTTATGTAGCTACCGGACTCTTGGATTCAACCAATCAAAACCCATACACATTTATAACGACGAGTGCTTATACATATAAAAAAACACTCGTTTTAAGAAATTATTTTAAAATAAAATCAATCTAGATGGAAATGGAAAATTTTAAAAGACTTCCGATCCCCCAATAGACAAATGTATAAAAACATGTATCCAAACATCTCCATCCATACTCAACAGCATTTCGCGAACGAAACCATGTTGAAGTCACTAAACAACAACACATCTCCATTCTCAATGGATAATCTGCTTTCAAAAATGCCGCCAAGCGGTAAGACGACACCGGAAACGTCCGATGTGGAAAGGACACAACACGAGCAAGACGCAAATTCGACCGATGGTGTCCGAAGTCAGCCAGAGTGCGACCGACTATCGCCGAACGATAAACAAGACGTGTTTTTCGGGTTCAGCGGGTGCTTTAAAAATCGCATTTGCTCGAATTGCGGACAAATCGATTGCAATTTGATACATTGCCGTATGCACGGTGTTAGTGGTGATAGTGGTGTGGTTAAAGACGCTAAACCTGTACTGAAGTTTAGTGTTAGTGCTATTTTAGGGACTGACACGCAGACGAGGAGTTCACAGAATGGTAAACGGTTTATTCCATCATCAACAAATGTTTTATATTGTCTATTAGATTTTTTTTTTCTAAAGAAACAAAATATTAATTGTTCGATATATTTAATCATTTAATATTTTTAAACAATTTTTTATTCGCCATGGTGTTAAGAGTTACTTAGCACTTACTCCTAATTAGACAAATGGTAACGCCTTGCTACGAATAGGCTGCCTTATCTTATTAGGTTCTTGTTCACGTGAACCAATAGGAGCTTTTTGGTGAATTAAACCAATGCTATCAACTGAGTAGTGTAGAAATACAAGCACAAAATACATGCCATGATCAAATAGAGTATGATTTCGTTTTGATAGATATTAATATCAACTAAAATTGTACTCAATGAAATATTACCAAAGTCATTTTAGAAGTTCACACAATTCTAACTGCAATACATCACTTGTGTGCAATTCCAACTTTTACGTGATTTGAAATCGTTCTCCAACCCCCCCACACACACACACACACACACACACATACATATACACAGGCAACCGGTGCCGTCGCGGCGTCATCTGGTCGGGCACTTAGCTACAGCAATCGTGACCATCTCACCATGCGCCTTGCACGCAGGGGCCTTAAAGCTCACTTTCGCTGGAGGCGGCGGTTACGCGCGCCTGTCGAAAAAACGTGTGCTGCCCTGACATCGCAGTAACACCCTCCCCCACCCTCCGCTCAGCCCGCCCGCACAAAACGGGACTGATGTCCATTATAGGCCGGGGGAGAAGAATATTTGCACGTATTAATTCGAACGAACCCCAGTCTGGGACTATCAAAAAGTTGGAATATTTATAGATTTGTTGGTTGTTTATGTAAAAAAAATTATATAAAAAAAAAAACGCATTCATCAAATATTTTTCTAATGAAATTTATAATCCCGAACAATAATAGTAACACGACATGTAACAAAATAAAAAAAAAACTTCAAACCCAATTCGCACGTAACAAAAGAGCCTTGTAACAAATATAGTGTTTATCTGAAACACCCTATAATAACATCCCTTTATTCGCAATAAAATAACGTATCTGTTCAATTGTTACTTACAAACCATCCTCTATTATACGCTGAACAATAGATTTAAAAAACATAATAGGAAATCCACCTTAATCCGGGTCACATACCACAATATACTTACAGTGTTGTGTAGAGCCATGTTGTGCACAGCCCCTTGGTTGTTTTGGTGTTTAAATATATTGGTTTGAGGGCCTTTTTTTCTGGATGGAACATACAGGATAGAAAAATGTTATTTTAAGGCGTTGCTTGGTGGCTTTTGTATATGTTAGTTACCATTTAAATGGGCGTATATTTGGTTTAAAGCGCGTACAACTTTTTGATTGATGTGCAAAATGTTGATTTTATAGATTAACCGTACGACGATTTTATTTTCTTATCGTTTTTTCAATGCATGCTCTAGTTTGAAAAGTTGAATAAGCGATGAAGACTATTAGTGTTCTATTTAATAGAATTTTCTCTTTGATGACTGGTGGTAGTAAAGGCGCATTATGTTGCTATGGAAACTCAGAGTTCTGTGAAATTTCCTTTGCAGAGATATAATTGTGTGGTTAATAGGACAAAATCGATGCTGCTAAGATTTGCGGTGTCACCGAAAACAATTACAGATCGCAATTATTTAAACATATTCAACATAAAATCATAAAATTATTATTTCAGTCGTTTTTAATACAGATAATAATTAAATTTACATTTGTTTGGATATTAGAGATAAAAACTGTATTTATTTAAAAACAATTACTACATATAATCTGTACAGAATTATAGATACAATAATAATATTAATATGAATGAATTTAGGATAAAAAGAGATGCGTTGGTTGGTTAGTACGTAAGCAGTACGTCATTCAAAGTCTAACACCTCTCGGTGTGTTTGTTGTTGTTGCCGAGAAGTGTGAAGTGAAAAGTGTCAGACCGTGTAAAATGTACTTCTCTGCTCTCCCTTGCTTCCCTTTTCCGGCGCCTTCTCATCTACTAACTCATCACAACGACCGGAAACCTAAACCGGAGCCTCCGGGCATCGACCGCCCTTACACTATATGCAACAAAAATATTTACAAAAAAATCATACATTCAATTTTTAAATATATTTTTTTCTTTTTCTTTTTTTAAATGAAAGTCATCCTGATTGATAACTTGGAGATGTTTAATAATGAATGTATTTTAGATGCCTTGGTCCACATGTCCCAGACACCTGGAGGATTCCTGGGCCTGGGTGGCTATTTACCTGGAATTGCCAAACCGGTAGCCAGTCGACCGCACCAGCAATTCCCGCATCATTTGCTATTGGCGGCTGCAGCACATTGTCGACCTCATCAGCCTTACTTAACAGGTACATATACACAACCACCGAAAACGATAAGACTCTATCTTAAAAAAAAAAAACTGTATTTCCATCTAAGTACGAAAACATTTATTATACTTTTTCACTTATTACCTATATTAGCTGACAATATGTATTCTCTTCTGATTTTGAACAAAAGCGCGCCCGATCAGTTTACCCTTCTGCTATTTGGGTACGTTTATTTTACTTTGATAGGCTATTACAACACTAAAAACTATTCCGTTTTCATATATTTTACGGTGTAATTAATTAGTAAAAATACATATACTATATATATATATATATTTCTAAAAATGGCAAGTAATTAAAAAAAACGCGCATCTTGATTTTCATTGAATATTGACAGTGTCAACGCCGGCAGGTGGTGCTGGTGGACCCGGTCAACAAAGTGCTGTGTTTCCGCTGCCTGGTGCATTTCCGTGGGCGCACAGCGGCCGCGGTAAACCCCGCCGCGGCATGATGCGGCGCGCTGTCTTCTCCGATCTACAACGCAAAGGTCTCGAACGACGGTTTCAAATACAAAAGTATATCAGCAAACCGGATAGGAAAAAACTGGCGGAGAAATTAGGATTAAAAGATAGTCAAGTAAGTTCGAAATCTAGGTGCTTTATGAATGTATGTACATACATAGTATTTATAATATTTTTTGGATACGAGTTGGATGGAAGCGGTGCGACAATAGTACAGGGTAGTGGGTCGTTAATCTCTTCGCGTAGAATTAATTACTTTTTGATGAAACAATACTTCATAAACCGGTGGGTCCGCGTGCTGAGTGGAACCCCTGTTGCCGCCGCCGCCGCTAACCGGTAGAAATGAGAGCGCCGCCTCTAATAATTAAAGCGAGACAAAGTGTGCTCGCTCGTTACTGCTTTCAGCCTTCTCTAAATAACACACTTCAATTTAATCGTACTCACCTATATCTATAAGACATACTATACATATAAAGCTCACCATTTATTATCTTAAATTCATTCTTAATTCTTATTTATATTTAAAAAAAAAAAGCTACTTTATTAAATTAATACATTTTTAATCGCACACATTATGAAATATAACATAAAAATATAAAAGTTTTAAATGAGGCTTAATCATAAAATATCCAATAGTGACACCAAAAGCGTAACCATATACAATGTGATAACCCTTTGAAAAGGAAACCATCTTAATATTTTCAAAGCACTGCTTAAAATATCAAAACACGACCATAAAACAGCAAAAAAACTTGACTGCCACGACCTCTAGCCCTGCTCTGAATTGAGGGGAGGGGCACACATCTTTCTCCGCACAATTCGTCCTGAGATAGGGTGAATGGGCGGAGAAACTAAAGAATCGCCAACCAATAGAATAGCTGTACGCCCCCCTCCACTTATTGGACAATTTCATCCTTTTCTAATACATATTCCCATCATACTTTTATACAAATCTCCGCGTTGGGATATGAGGAGAAAAGTGGAAAATAATAATTTAACTTTTCTAGAAGTTGGCTGGCGGGGCAGGTGATCGTTTGACGTTCATATTTTTATGCATATACTATACATATATATATGTTAGATTGAAATGTGATCTCGGGGTTTTTTTTTCATTTTTTTTTCTTTACGACTCCTTGATTTACATAAAGAAACGCGTTAAGTCTACCCTCTTGAAATAGAATATCTTATTGATTCGTATATATTATGGAATTTGGGGTGGATTTTATTTTCTTTTGGTGAGCTTTTTGTCAGGTTATAAGATTACCCGCAAACTTATTCGCGAATTGACTTTTCTGATTTCATTTCGAAAGCGAAAGTTTTATTCTTTTTAAAGAACTTTCAATAACAAATAAATCTATTCATAATTAATTCCTATTATATTTCATTATTTGTACATTAAAACAAAATCAATTTCGTTATATCGAGTCGAAATTCTCATAGCGCAATTCAAACCTAATGGTACGTAAATTTACAAATCGCAGAATTGCCAACATTGCAATAGGCGAAAATCCCTAGACCATGCGTCTAAGGCCCTTCTGGCTCCAAGCACTTAGTTTAATATGGAACAACACATGCTCGTGATAGCTACTAAAATATATATATAGTATACACTGTAAATACGTAAATGTTTCTCCTCAAAACACTGTTGAGGGATATTTAGTGGTTTACATCAAGTGAAGGGTTACCACAGCATTGGAAAATAATATTCTTTAAGTTATTTTTCGCGAAATGCTTGTTTATATTTTATTTAAATATTTACGTGGGTCGAATCATCCCTGTTGTTGCATATAAAAAAAAACCACCCTTCACTCTTAATCAAGCCTCTCTAAGTATATGTTGGAGATCGACCACCGTTGTATATATATATAAAATAAATCTATTAGCAAACCATATACATCCAAAACAGACAAGCTTGTGCACGTGTCTCCGTATAGTAATAGGCCCCTATATAGCCGTGAAGTTAGGCTTGGCTGCTTGATGTTAGGGAGAAACCACACACATCAAAAATTCCCTACGGTCTGTTTATGTCATTTCACTTCTCATCTCACACTCACACATGAACAGAGCTTCTGCGTATGTGTTTTATTTTCCTTGCAGTTTTTTTACTATTATTTGTTTCCCTTTCCTCGTCGTAGGCCTAAAGGGCCGATTAGTAGTTGTAATCGTAGTCGTGATATGGTCTGAGCATTAGGGGGGATTGTTTTTAGGTAAATTTAGATCTAGGGGGAGAGATCAGTGTGTTGTTGACATAAAATGATTGTATTTGATTGCGGATCTGAGATTATTTAGTATTCAATGCTTTGCAGCAGCCACTAAATCATAGACGTTTTCGTTAAATAGAATTACTCAAAATTCTAAACAAACTCTGGACTAGACATTGAGTTTTTTTGCACAGTTCTTTCAATTTACCACCCTACTATATGAGTATAATATTTCAGAGTACTAATAGGTCAAAATAGCAAAGTTGTAAACTTATACACACGTGGCACGAAGAACATTTGCCACTATTTGCGTGGTTTTAGTGGAACGCGAGACGCGTGCGACTTTGCCCATTTGCCAGACTTTGCACTAAAAGCTCATGTAAAGCACTGCAAATAAACGAATTTATACGTCAGCAAGACATTGTGTTTTTGTGGTTCACTTTATTATTTAAATAATCATTAAAATTACGTCATTAATAAACTGCTTCATTTATGCAATAAAAGCAGCTTTTAGTAGGCCCCCCCCTTAAATTAGAAACATACGTTTTATGCAATAATGCATAATATATTTCACGGCAAATTACCCAACAGCCAGTATAGTGCAATTCGTCATTATTTAATAGAATACAGTTATGTATTCAATAATACGATTATATTATAGGAAATTTATTGGGGGCCCCAACTAATAAATGCTGATTGATAATTGTGACAACTGTGTTTTTGCTCCCAAATCATTACAAAGAGGGGACGATATTAAATTATATATGTAATGTGCGAATGACAGAATTTATTAATGATTATTGAGAGCAATATTTATTACAATTTAAATATATATGTATGTATATATATTACACAATAATAGCAGTTGTTATTTTTATTAAATATTATCAAACTTTGATTGTTTGATTGAGAATAAATAAATGGAATTTAATTCATAGGTAAAAATATGGTTTCAAAATCGTCGTATGAAATGGCGCAACTCAAAAGAACGCGAGCTTTTAGCCGCGGGCGGTTCGCGCGAGCAAACGTTACCGAATAAAAACAATCCACATCCGGATTTGAGTGATGCGGATTCGGATAAACCGAAACTAGACCTAACTGATATATCCCCGGCTGGTTCGCCGATTGACCACCACCACCAGTCGCTGGCGACGCCACGTGACGACGCCGTGACGTACGGCGCCGGTGGAGGCGGAAGTTCGATTGCCGGTAACGGTATGTTCTGTAATACCTACCAAGAGCAAATGGCCGATTATGAAAGCTCGAATGAGTCGGAAGAGGAAATCAATGTTACGTGATAAAATCTACCTAAGTTGCTACTTGAATTAAGGTAAATAAATAAATGGTACTTTTTTCTTATTTATTTTAAATTTTATTTAATTTATATTTTAGTTATAAATAATATTTCTTGAATTTATAAATATATTTCTATTTTAGAAAGAATATAAAATAGAAGAATTTCATAAAGACATATTGAATCGTCGCAGCTTTAAACCAAAAAAAGTAAGAATTTAATGTTAATATTTATAATTATTAAAATTTAAATAATTTCTATTCGTCTCTCTCACAATTGATTTTCGATCACCAAATGTATACTACTATTTCCATTCATATTTTCAATTCATATTCATTTCCTCTGTACAATCATTAAACGAAAAATATTGAAATTAAAAAAAAAAAAACAAAAACGTACCTACTTGATATAAATGTCTATATTATGTGATTATTTTAAAAATAACAACGACCGAATGTTTGGTCGCCACTGTACATACTCTAAATGTATTATTATTATTATTATAATTAACAACTAATAAATAAACAATACGAAAACACTATCATAATTAAAAGTATTGAGCAATTTGTATCACCAAACAGAATTTTCTAAACGTCAAAGCAATTCTACTAATCTAAATCAACATTATCTAGCGCATCTTTCGCATCTGTTGTCGAAATCATTTTTATTGTTGTGCTTTCAATATTTTGAGTTTTAGTTTTTTGTGGTTTTATTTCTGGACCATATAGCTCTTCTAGTTCTGCAGGTATCACCATGGCGGCATCAATTTCACCGGCACCCTCTTCTGGGTAACTGCCAGATGCTGTTGGTGATGGTTCATTTACCATTTCACTCCAAGATTGTAACCATTTTCCTCCATCCGTATTTGAAATCTAAAATTATTTTTTCCAGACAATTTTTCCCAAAAAAAAAAAAATATATATATATATATATACATATATATTATTTAACGTCTTCGAACAGGTTAGAACAGATGATTAAGGGATTAGGTAAGCAGTTTCAGTAGTGAGGCGACCGCGTACCGTGCAACACGTATAATATTTGTTGAATTTCTATGTAAACTAATTTATTTCTCACGTGCTACAAGTGCATCGTGTTTTGTGCGTGCATCATTCTCTTCCCAAATCTTCTCTGCGCAATTTAAGGTATAAAACAATTCCATATAGTTATTAATATTTACTTATATGTATGTAAAACGTAACAATGCGTGTTAAGATATTTAAATAAAATATCGAAATGAAATTCTATTAATTTTAAGAGATCCTACGTTGATAATAAATAATAAACTCATCGTAAAATTTCCCACTTCCACGAATATTTATTAAACATGAATTCCCAATATAATCTGTGGTCATCTTACTTGTTGTTGTTGTTGCTTTTTCAACAGTTGATTTTGCGCCCATAAAACATTCCTCAAACTGTTACCGACATTTCTTTTATTATTTTTATCCCCCTCATTACCCAGCGGTCTTGTATTTTTTTGTGGCCCTAACTCGACTAAAATTTGGAAATCTGCATGGTCTCCTAATCGATAGCCCCAACCAAACCTTGAATCGGTACCTAATTAACAAACAATAATCGTCATTAGACAATTGGAAATCCCTTATTATTAAATAACTAAAAATCTAAACATAAAATCACAATTAATTTAGTACTTATATGATTAAAAGTTTATAAATATATAATAACACACGAATATAGAATAATATAAATAAATATCTGCAATTATTTTTAATTTATTAGGTTTTTTACTAGACTTGTGTCATTATCAAAATTATATTTTTTTTACGATCTTGTTAATAGTATTTAGTTAGTATTGAGGTTTAATGATTCTTAAACTTAAAACATCCTTGAATACATTATTAGCCTGACATCTAATTCCCGTAATTAAAATCAAAACCAAGGTTTACATACAATTATTACTATTTTCATTTAAAATTAGAAAATTTTAGATAATAAACTACAATTTTTAGAAATTAAATAAAAAGCAATATTTTCAATTCAGTTCCATTACTATATATTATAAATAAGTTAAATATAGAACTTTGTACAGTGTAGTATGGTAAATAATTTTTATAACAATTAGAATATGAATTGATACATATATTTCTTCGTGGTTAACCTTCGTTAAGTAACTTTCATATCCTGTTATTTGCGACAAAAAAAAATCTAATATTTCTTTGTTACACATTTTGAACTTTAACACTTATTATACAAGCAAGTACAGAAATAAAACAATTGTATTGAATTTATCTTAAATTCTATAACAAGCAATTATTAAATTAGAATTTTCTACAATATAGTTTATTTAATTTATTAAATAAAATCAATTCGTGCATCTTACACTTACCTTTTTTAATTGGTGGAATATTTGAGTAAACTAGGGATAAAAGTGAAGGTACTTCATCAGGTACAATGAAATTGTCGATACCTGAAAATATAATACGTTTATTTATTCTTTATACTGCAATAATAACGTTTTTCTATTAGGCTTTTTTAGTAGTGTGCGGCAGTGCAATGTAATAACAAATGAAAGTATTTTTAAATGTAAAGAGAAATTAAACATTTTGAGTGTTACTGTATTAAATTTCGTTTTCTACATAACTAAAGATATATTATTATCGACTGCATTAAATACATACAGGTTTAATTATAGGTATCAGTGCATTATGCTTAGCGTAACTTTAGTAAAATGCAATTACACTTATTTATTGCCTATAATAAACCTTTAGACTATAAGAAACATTAAGAAAAGGTTCAAAATAAGTTGCAATAACTTTAATCTTTTAAACCAATATTCCTAGAATACCTAAATGCCTTTACCTTTCTGAGAAAAATTTATTTTACTGTTATAATCCTAAATAGGGAACTTAAATGATTTTTAAATATAGTAAAATTGATATTGCAATATTTTTTCAATTACCTAATTAGGCCCATAATTAAAATACGATAACATACCTTGTAAAAAACAAATGAAGAAAATTAAAGAAAGTGACCGAAACATTCTTGAAATCGTTGCTCAAAAAATGAGCCTAAATTATAACTTTGAACTCCGAATAATAATCAGCTACCTTCAGGGCAATGCATACGATTTTTTTTTTGTTTTTTATACACTTTTATACAATGATTTCCACTCAACTATAAGACGGCTAATCAAAGACTAAATGTAATTTTGCTGTAAACATTTTAGGTCACATTGAAATAACTTTCCCTCCTAAATGGAAAGTGAATTTGAGTCCCAACTGTTACCTTGTAATATCTATACTTATTTTCATTTTTTGAATAACTATATAATATTACAAATACACTTTTAAAATATATTTATTAATTAAAATATTTTCTAAACAAAATTTTTATTTTTATGTCACGATAATTTTATAGACATAGTTTCGCCTGTAATACATGCAACCCGTAAAACGAAGAAGTATTCTGCTTCTTCATTATAATCAATTTTGAACTTATTAATATCAATAAATATCAAATTTAAATTGATTTCTTATATTTCGAAACGATGGTGCCTTTCGCATTATAAATAAAAGGATTTTGCTCATTGAAATTTCGTTTAACCTCGACAGTATATTTATTTACAAATAAATATTTATAACAAATATATATTTGCAATAAGACAACTCGCAATTTTGACTATTATATATATGTATTAAAAAAAAAACATTTACGCTATTTATCATCAACATATATTTATTTATTTAATAACAATTTATAAAAGTATTTAAAGCGACGATTTTACGTTCTACCTGCAAAAATAATCATCAAATTATAATAATTAGTAATGGATTGTGAAATAAATAATCTCGTAAGATAATTTCGAAGGTTGTCCTAGATATTAATTTACAAAATTTCTTGAAGCTTTTATTGAAAAAAAAAAAGAAAGTCATCTCCACAATAATTTATTATAAAGGATGATTGAGTACGAAGTATTGAATTGTTTTTGAAACATTTGAATTACGCGCTAGTTTGGTAATTATAGGTGGCGCGTCGATCGCCGCGAAGATCACCGTTTGCTACGTTTGCTCTGTCGATTTTTTAGTGTCTAAACCAGTCTAAACAGTAATGGCGATGGTAGTGTTGTTGTGTTGAATATCGCTCTGCTAAAACAGGCAATTTGTTTTTGTGTTGTGTTTACGTGTATCAAATGTAAGTATATACTCTAAAATTTAACTAGTACTTGTATGTAATTATAAAATAAAACTCGCACGCAGCTTTGAATGTGTCTTTTTTTTATATATATTAGGTAAATCTTGATGTGAGAAGGTCATTTTTTGGTTAGCAAATTCATGTTTTCGTATGAAAACAATGGTTATTGGTTTGTTATCGTTAAACTACATTTACTTAAGGTTAAAGATTGTTGACTGTGTTTTGTTTAAACAACAGTATTAATAAGGAAATTGATTGATTTATGACTTTTTTTTTGAGATTAGATAATTATTTCATTGATCTTATTTTTTAAAAATAATAATAGATCAATATTTATCTTACGAATTTAATTAGAATAAAATCGTGGGTTTTAATTTAAGATTGTCTCACTTATAAATGACATTTTTGTGTTTAATTTTAGATTTTATTTAATTTTATCTTCAGGAATCTTTAAACTTCCTCAGCTATAGTTTCTTTTTTTTTTAAATAGTTTTTTTCGATTTAAATACACTACTAAATTGACTAGTTTATATTTAACTGTACTAGTATATCAGGTTATGGGAAAATATCAACAAAAATTTTCGTTAATGTTTTACTTTATGAACAATAGTGTTTTCTATGACGCATTTTAAATGAAGTTATTGTTCACATTTCGTGCTTCATTGTTCGGATATGTTTTTAATTTTTAAGTTAATATGAATTTTAAATTCATACATGAGATTTTTGAATCACTGGCATCGAAATCCTAGAAATCATAAAATATACCTGCTTCTTAGTGATGAAGGTTAAATATTTTTTAGATAGTAATTCGTCCTTGAATTAATATCTACGATTTTTTTTTTGGTTAAAAAATCGCGAAAACACTTTTAAATCGAGTTTAATTCTTACATACTTGACTTTATTTCTATACGCAACCAGTTTAAACTTTTATTTTCGACGGTTTGAAATCGATAGGAATTAAAATAGAAATTTTTCTCTAATTAGAAATGCGTATCTTACCAAATTTGGTTATAAATCAATTTCACTTTTTATGTTTACCTATATGGCTTAAGATCTCAATGCCCTTGTCTGATTTGTCAAATGTACATGTTTATATGCGCAAGGTCACACTATGCAGTTTTCATTTGAAATAAATTCAAATAGTAATTAAAATAGTTTATTACATAAAAAAAAACTTTTACCTCTGCGCGTAATAGTTCATCTTCATAACGCTGACTTTTCATTAAAAAATAAAGTCTGATGGAATCCTTTTAACTGTACATGTTCATTTAGATTTTTCTGTAACCCCTTTCACAAAAGTCCATTTGCACTGCAAATATTACACCCTCGTTTCGGAATATATGCAAATTAGTCACATTAAATAACAGTCTAGGGCATAAACCACGCGAATTTACATTTTATACCCTTTCCTCCACATTTGAAATATGACTAGAAACACACAACGAAAAGATACAAAGATCTTTATTTTACCGTGTGATTTGACCTTTTCTAAATGAAACTTTCAGATTTTCGATTATTATAATAATACATACGAGAAAATCCAATCACTACAATATCAAATAACCAGAAAACTCAATTTAAAAACATCTTATCGGAACGCATATTTGATATCAAAATTACCTTCAAATCGATTTAGATAAATAGTTTTCGCAACACCGACATTTTCAAATTGGAAATCAAAATATTTTATGAAACCGTATCGCTTATTCAATTTCATATGACGTCACTCATATATATATATCCCTATCAAATAGAGTTCAGTTTGCTCTTAACGTGACCAATGAGCGTGTCGCAAAACTGAGCTCATTTTACTAAGAAAACGCTATATATTTTAAATCTCTTAATTCCAATTAGAATTCACATTTCATATATTATATGTCAACTGAGATCTTTTTTTTAAATGTCGCCTTAGTTAGATTAATGTATAATAACTAATTAAATTGGCAAGAAATGCTTTGTTAAGATGATATATTATTATTTTGACATGGATATTAATTAAATGAGCGCATTTCCTCTAAACTAGATTATGATACATATACATGTATAACCCTATAAATTTGGCATTAAATTTCAATATTATACTATGTAGTCTATTGTTAATATGAATGCTGCATTGTTAAGTGCGAAATTGATTTAATTTGGCATTGACCCTATACGATTCGTACCCAGCACAGTAACATACAGATACTCAAATGCATATGTAGCATGCAAACTATAATGTTGCGAATTTTAAATTGTTATTTAGGACTCTAAATTAAATAATATGATTTTCAACGATGTAAATCATCACGAAAATGTTTGTGTGTAAAAGAAAAAAATTCCAATTAGATACCAGGCAGTTTTTTATACTCGTATTCCACAAAGTGATGACAAATTAGTTACGGAAAATCAATAATTAATTAACTGTCTCATGTCTGTTAATTAGAATTATAATTACAAATTAGGAGAATTCGATCTTTTTAGTGGTGATATCATTTAATTAGTTGTGCAGATTGCTAGGAATAATATTGATATTGAAAAGCGTTTCGATTTCAGTTGTTGACGTCATAAATATGGTAAAACTAATATAAAATACAAGTGCAACCTTCCAATGTAACTAAAATTTGCTGACTTTATCAATTATTTATTAAAATAAACACGTGGATTTTAGTTGTTTATTATTTAATAATGTTTGTTATTACATGTGTATGTGTTTTTATAGTACATAACTATTAGATATTTTTATTATATATGAAAATGTAAAAATAATTGTACAACCATATTAGCGTGTTAAATGCGGCGTAGATATGACAATAATCGGTTCGTCTTCTCATAGTGATGGTCGTTTCTTTGAGTTTCCTTCGCACATGAATACACATAAAGCCCCATATTATATTCGCGATGTGATGACATTTTCCACTCAATTACACTCGGGGACAATACCTATACGTATATATACATGACATCCTCACCATCATTCTAAAGTTTGCTCCCAGCCAAGCATCATATAGTTGCTTTAAATAATAGCATTAAACTGATTGAGATGCAGACATTTCGTAATCATAAATTCAAAACACGTTTCAATACAAACACATCGACTAGTTTCCACGGCTAGCTATGATCGATAGTGAGTGAGTGAGCTATATCGTACACATGTAATTTTGCAAGTGATTTTCTTCTATTTTTTTTTGCGACAAAAACGTCCTTCTTCAGCTATAATCTTTGTGTGCAAATGTTTTTCACGACTAAAACCAGTCTTTCTAGAATTCCACAACGAGATCTCGTTGTGTTTTCTTAGTAAAACATCTTTAAACTGTAATATTGTGACCTTATATAGGAGAGGTCTCTTATAAAATATGAATTCAATCTACACTTTGTTTGCTTTTATTTTTGAAATAAAATTTACAACAAAGACAATGACCTCTAAAGATTTTTGCTAGATTAATTGTTTCTAATTTCGTTGTGGTTTCCCACAAAACGGAAGTGACTACCATTATTTATTTCTTTGTATTTTAAATAAACGAGAAAAACGAAAATATTTAATGCAATTTTTCTGAATCATTATAACAGATAAATAGCAAATCATTTCATTACACACATATGCAACGGCAATTAACACAAAACGTAATATAATCGCGTAAAGTTCAAGCCGGATAGTTTACAATAATTGTTGTTTAACTATTGTTAATCTAAGGTATGTTTGCGGTATCCATTATATTTGTGTGCACCTAACTATGACCTAGTTATACGTTAGGTTAACCTTTCTGCTATTTACTAATCTGTATAGATATGTAACTTGGCAAAAACACATTGTCTAGCCTGAATTAATTACATTTCTAAATTTACACAAATGCATATGTTAAACTAAATGCATAGATTAGTTGAAATAAATCCATAATTTCGATAGAAATTCATAAATAATATATAGATTTTTTTTCGGTACTCCTCAACACACTCAAACATATATACAAGTTAAATTAAATAATCTAAAGTAGATTGCGTGTTTAGGTTGCATAAATATTTTAAAGGTTGTGGGCCATCTTCTAAAAATAGTAGAAAACAATTGATTTAATTTGAAAAAGTCTTGCATTAGTATTTAAAGGGCAACCACATTTCCGACAGTTTGTTGGCCGCTCACTCATATAACAACGTCGAGGTTACATTTTCACGCTATTTAAACACGGGTACTGACCCAACCATCGTTACATTCACGTTAATATCTTATAAACGTGATCAATTTCCTAACTATGCGATACCTAACGATTATTGATCCTATCAGTAGGTCAATTTAATTCCACCCTCAAGCGAATGGGGCATCCTTTAATATTTAATCTTACGCGGTCAACAAAATCATATTATCTGATCGTAAATATTTTATAAAACCTTAATCCGTGATTTCAGTTTACTAAATTGCGTTACGCAACGTATCGCTTTTGCGAAAACGAAAATCGATACACCAAAACTCACACTATCATACGAGCTTTTTTTTTTAAAGACTACTATAAAAATTGTTGCTATAATTTATTGTTTCTTTTGTTTCAGATAACAGGGTCAACAAATCATAATTTTTAAAAAATTGATTAGTAAATTTTATTAGTTGCAACAGTTTTAAATAAATCAATGTTTTTCTTGTACATATTTTTTAAATCATCTATAAATAATAAGCCTAATCGTTAATTACCTAAATAATAATAGAGAATAAATAATGCCTACGCAAACGTATAACAATTAGTAAATGCGCGAGATTTGCTCGAAACGGTAGAAATTCGTCGCGAAATATTTTAATATGTGAAAATGTGAAGTATTTTTGTTTTAAAATAGAAGATTAATCTAGAGTGTTGTTTTGTGTGTTACGTTGAAGTGCAAGTGCTTCGAAAACTGCGATGGACGGCAGGGAAAGCTTCCAACAATTAGTGCCACAAGGGAAAATATTGAGAGCCCCATCACTCAAACGGGGCCGACCTGAAGAAAGAATTACTGATCGGGTGAGTTATATTTTCGTCTTTCATACTTGGATATTTCATGTATGTTTGTTTATATTTTTTACACAAATTAAATATTGCACCAACAATCATAAATAAATATAGAATGATGCAAATGTTTATTTAAAAAATGTCCATACTGAATATAGCCACACATTTCAAAATAGCATTTTTAATCAAATGCATCCATTAAATATAACGATTTAAAAAATACATTTCGTCCACCTTTTAACGAAATTAATTACATTAGACTAATGCAGTCTGTATCTGTAAGCCGCACCTTCATAACCGCCTTTACATAAATGTGCACCGGGTTGTATAGTGGCAGGCGGATGAAAAATGTTAATATTTCTTGACGGCAGATTGATGAGTTTTTAAGATGTTTTTGACTGTCGAAATCGCAGTCTATCGATCAGAGAACATATTTGAACGATAACCGCTCGCTAGATACTAAATATTGCTTTTCAAATCACAAAAATAAAATCAACTCAATTCTATATTAATAATTGATGAAATTAAAATAATTCTTATGTGTTTCCTAATATTGGTGACATAGAAAATATATTATTAAATCTTGCGTAATTAGTTTAATTTTTTTTACATATCACGTCAGTTTCTAATAATAAATTAATCGTTTTGCATATATTTGCAATAGTGTCTCAATATTACCCATTTAAATAAAATATTTTTATGTTTGTTTAAATCAGATTTAAAAAGCATATTAAAGACACACCTGATAAGGTATTGCGCATGCGTTGATGATTAGGCTTTGAGTAGAATAACTATCGTTGCTTCTGTACGTTCGGAAGTCGTTATAATTTGTATGTAATGTATGTGCGTATGTACTTAGAGTATAACAAATCTACTTACGGTGATTTTATTGGATGGGTATACAGTATACAGGATGTTGCAGTATCCAAAGTACTGTTACTTGACAAAAGCATAGATTATACTTGATTTAAATAATCATAATGATTACGTCTTTTCTTTTGTGAATTTGCGCTTTAGAAATATTTAATTGAATTATAATAAAAAATGCCAATTTGTTTCGCTATACATATTTAACAATAAACAAAATTTAGTATCCACTATTTTCATAATAGTTAATTTTACTATTAAGAAAAGATTTAAAGTGCGACTAGATTTTTAATACAATTCCCATTTTTTATTTAAATAAAAAACGGTTTTTTAAACCTTAATTATATAACTCGTATCGGAACAGCTGTATGGTTTTCTATAGTTAATAACACCTGAACTCTTATTCTGTTTGGGTCTCACCTGAGGTCTGATGACGCAGTGGCTCCCAAACAAACACCACTTAAATTTCTAACAACCGCTCACTGTATGAGCGGTATGCCCGCGTCGCATGGCTTTCAGTTGTTACGAAGCTGTCATACGAACTATATATATATATATATATAGAAACTTAAGTTGTTATTGTATGCTATAAGAACTACCGAGTTTTGAGTGTTTAATTGCAATTATATACGTATAAACAGTGTGTTGGTCATCTTTATTTATTTACTATTTGTGGTTTAAAAAGTGATAGTTTTTTTGTCTGGTTTCATTTTATTTATCGCTTTATTTGGTTGGAGAAAAAGTAAGATTATTTCGTTTTACTTTCATCGAGTGTGCTTTAGAATTTTAAATATCTCAAATCTACTCAGGTGTGCTACATATAAATATAATCATATTTTCTTATTAGAATCTTAATTCTAAAAAATTATATAGACATTCAATTTATTGTATGGTATTTTTAATATATGGGCGTGTTTTTAGCAAGGGCGTTAAAATAACATATAAAATTAACATGCAAATATCATTGCAAAATCTCAATTCGAAGGACTTTTTAATATTTATGATTTTTTCGTTTCTACAAAAATTCTATTCAAATGCAATTTATTATATAGAATTATCTCTAGAATGTATAATTTTAATTTATTAATAAAAAGTCCGTACACCATTGACCTCAGTTTTATTATTTTTAAATTTTATATTTCGTTAACCGACAGATCCGCGTTGTCTCCGTTGCATTTAAATGATTAATAACTGTATTCAGACGATGCCCCATGAAGTTATATCGACTGTCTTTATAACACATAGCTTATTTATTATTAATATTAGTTCTAGAATGTTCAGTCTCTAGTGAATTTCCAGAAACTTGTTGAATTATAAATGGTTTAATATTACGTATAAACGTACTAGCTTAACTCTAAGTGCACTTATTTTGGAGGCATTGCACAAATTACCGAAAAGCTTGCGATTTTTTAGAATCTATATCGTTAGAATATAGTTTAATTATTTGTTAGAGTCTTTTTATTCGGGATGTAAAACTTATAATAATAATACCTTGAGTTAAAGTATGAGAATTTTATTGTAAATACGTAAAAGTACAAATTTTATCTTTCGATATTTATTATTCACGTTTCCTGTATAGTCTTTATTTGGTTGCCAATCGCATTGTGTATCTTATGGTTGACAAGGACATAGTTATAAAGAGAAACTACGTTTCCATAAACAGTCGGAAATGTGATTCAAAAGACGTATTCTTCCGTGAGATGTATTCTTTCATACGTGAAAAGTAATAATAATCCGTCTATTTAGTTAACTCTACAAAAAAAAAATGGTGTTAATATCATTGTTAAAAGCTATAGATGATAAACGATGACAGGGAGCTATTATTTTCGTTGAAGAGTTCTTAAATATTCTCATTCTATAAGTGCTCGTTTCCGCAATGATATGAAATCAGTAATACGTCCTTGTTCTTTATTTAATTTCAAAAATCGTATGAGTTTAAAATTATAAAAGATATTTCCATCCTTTCTTCAATGCACAATTCTTGACAAAATCGAGTTTTATGTAAAATATATTCTCGTTGGTGAACAATTTATGATTGTCGGTTATTTGTTTGTGATGTTTGAAACAATTGATGTAGATCTTGCACTACTTGCAACAAACTTCACGTTGCAGAAGTTAGAACGGAATTGTTCGTCGCTAAATATGGCCGAGACTGTTCTGTTTGCATACCAAGGTGAAAGTATGTTTAAACTATTTGTTTTATTAAAGAACTTGTAAGGTTTAAGTGGTACACCAAGTACTTTATCGTCTACTAGTACTAAATAGAATATTCAGACCTAAATTTCAAATAGACGGTAGTTTTTCTCACGTAACCCGCCTTTATACTTGTGTTATTTTTGGAGTTTTATAAAAATAAACTTTATGCCTTAAAAATAAAAACAGTTATATGGTTTGGGTCGTTGTGGAGCCTTGGAGAATACTTGAAATATATAAATGATGAATATATAGGGTCGTTCTGGGAAAATATATACACTTATACTAAATTCTCTCGACTGAATTTAAGATACATTGGTGGGATATAACCAGATGTTAAAATAAACAATTCCTCCTCATATACATAAGCCACCAGCTCTTCATACATTTATGTAGGGTCGTATTAGGGTTGGTTTGTAATATTTGCTTAATCTGATTTTTTTATGTTTGTTAACTTAAACTATTAGTCACCGCATTTTTGCTATTTTGAATATTGTATATCAGTCATAATTTTGAAATTGCGAATTTTTGTTGTTGCAAAATTTCTGAAAAATACCCACATTTATTTCTTATTTGATATAAAAAGTATCAACAAACCAAATTCAGAAAGTTGATATTTAAATTGAACGTATGTTTTAATATTATTATGAATGTGTGAAGTGGGCGACAACCGTCCTATAATATGTATGTCAGTCACAAGGCCGTATTCAAACTTTAAACAATGGTGTCTAATCAAAAACCTTTATAGAAGCACTTATTTTTTATCTGTATGTATTATTCAGCTCACTAACAAACTGTTATATATCGCAAAACATAATAAATAAAAGGCCTTTGCTAAATATTTAAACACAAACATATTACGATTAAAGAACATTTTTAGATAATAAAACTAAATATTTATTTAATAGTTTAATATATAATTGATGATTGACGTAAATCAAAACAGAAATTCACGTTTAACCAGTCGCTATTTATAACTATCCTCCAACTACTATAAGTTGGTTAACCTGCAATCTAGACAGGCGCTATAGTTAATCCTGCAACGTAGCTTTGGTTTCCACCAGGAAAATCAATAAGTTGCATCTTCCTCCTGCGGCACTATATTTCCGACAGCAGGATGAATGGTTATTTAGGACTAAAATACTATAACAACATCAGAAAATCGCTGATAAATCCGTGCGGTTGTTTTACTGCATACTTCACTTGGCTTTGTGTTTTTCTTGTCTTTGTATAGAACCGTTTTGTACTTTACATTAACGGTTGTTTTATTTTTATTACAAACCATTAAATTGCTGACTTTCGCTTCTATTATTTCCTCACGTGAAAACCCTTATCTTCAATAATTACCAATTCTTATAACGCGTTTTTTATTTATTTATTTAATAAAAATTACAATCATATTTTCTGTGAAAATGTATACACCACCCAAGATACATAATTAAAACTATTAGTAGACTAAAGAAAAAAGTTCGAATGAAATGAACAAATTGCCCTTATAACAGTTGCTATTATAAAAGTTGAGTTTAATTCAGTAAAAAAAAAAACTCGTTAGAACTTTTTATGGAAAAACTTTTTTAATTGTGCATCATACTGTTGAATTGTTAAATGAGTGTGAATGGAACATAACTTTTCAAAATAAGTTCGTAAATATTCAAAGCACACTTCGATTGATTTTATAACTGAATTATGTTTTCGTAGATATATGTGTCCAAGTGGTTTAAAAAACAGTGATTAAAAAATGTGAAAAGTTGCCCATTTTTGGATTTAAATTTGTGTTTTTTTTTTGCACCAAAATGATGGCCCCAAGAAACTCTGTGCCTATTATTGAAAAGGAACATTATTGCACGTATAAGGTAATGCTTAATTCGAAAATGGCGAAAATGTCCATTTTTGTTGATTATATTTGATAATTAATATATACATAGAAATATACAACTCATGACCTATGAGTATTTAATTAATAAATTTTAGGAGTTTAAAGGATCCGACCTGAAAAATATTATATTAAAATTGTTTCATTTGTTTTAAATGTGGGTTTATTATACGTGAGAGCTGTCGGATGATGTCCAGGTCTTTGTGGCGTCATTCTTATTGTTTCGCGTTTCCTTTTCCAATATAACGTTAAATATGTTGCGAATAAACATTCGTACACTGTAATTCAGAAATTTGCGTCATTTACTATAAAATATTTTCACGTAATAATTGTTATTTTAGTTTCGTAAATTTTTTTTTAATCGTCTTTGTGCTTAAAAATCAAAAGGAAATTGTGAAAATCAATCGATTTGTATGATTTGCTAATTTCATCTATGATTAAAATCCGGTGTGCTCTATTTTGTCGACTTTTCAATTTCGTAATAAATTGTAAAGCGACCTTAAGCGTTTTTATTGCAATTTTTTGGCAATTTTATGTAAAAATTCCTTACGCAAATATGTTTAGTTAACAACATATATGAACACATATGTGTGAAAATAAATTTCGAAATTAATTTCAGTTACTTATTTTAATAAAAAAAAAAATTTGAATACCAGTAAGAAAATTTAAATATGTTCAACTTACCGAACCATGCAATTTTGATGCACATAATAATGACTTGAATATGCGGTATTTGTTGAATGTTAATCAGGGTATAGTACACCATGATTAGCAATAGAAATGCGTGCGTTAAAATCGCTGTTACGATCGGTAACGAAAACGATGAGATACCCTAAAATAAAAGCACACATATAGTCACAAATTACACATAAAAAGACATTCTTACTAAATGATAACTGGTGACGAAAACAAAAGCAGCAATAATCTTCACCATCGACATAATCATTTCCAGGACAACAAACGAATAATCCAAGTGTTTAAATTGGTACATCATAAACACCGCTATATTGCCAATATAAAACAACTAAAACATTTTTAAGGTTATATATGTATCTAATACAATCTAGTAGCGACACTCACCAATTCTAGAACACCTAAACGCACCCATTTCGCTCTTAAACAACTAAAAAGGAACATCGGCATGCACGACATACTCACAGATATACTCTTTTTGCACTAATATTTCCTACGTTTAGTTTTTGATATTTGATGCCTAGCAACACTCATTATTTGTTATTATTATTTATATTTAGTGGAACTCTTTTTTTTATTATTGTTTAACACTTATCGTATAATTACAATATTGATAAAAGCGTTTTAATCTAATGATCGTTACCAATGATTAGTTATTGATTATTTAAAATAGATATACTAGATTTTTGGGTATTTGATTTTAGATTTTACAACATTTTTTAATCGTTTCAAATTACCAGATGGTAAATTCTAGATTAATCAGAATACAAATAATGCAATTTATAATTTGTAGTGCTTAAATATTTAAATATTAGATGTTAATTTTCTAGTATTTATAAGTATGACTTCAAAACTCATATAATTGTTATTATTATTGCGTTGCAAGTAATTACTTATAATTTTTTTAAATACGTAGGATGTCAACGCCAACTTGTTTTTTTATAGCGTCATTTATAAAACAGTGGTAGTAAATATGTTACATATATCTCGAATAGAATCTTAATGTATATGCAGGGTGTACATATTTACTATATAATCTGTTTCGGTCTATGAACTTCATTAAATGTTGACAGGTTATGTTTATATTAATTATGAACACCCTTGAAGCAATGTAGAGTTATCTGGACCTTTGTTCATGTTGCTTAAACGTTAAGGTATTTTGAGGTTCAGAGCAAAAATATTTATTTTTCGGTTATTTCTATGTTTATTATTACCTTCTAATAGACATAGATTTATGAAAGATGTAAGATTATAGATAAGAAATAATTTTATTTAAATATAAAGATCAGAAAGATAGTTAAAGCATATTAATTGCTTTACTTATATGTGAAAAATTGTGCAACTCATACAGTAAAAAGCGTGAAAATAAATTCAAATCTAAGAACCGCAACTCGTATGTGGATAATTTATTAATTATAACAATGTTGTATGAATTTCTTAAATGTTTTTATAAACGCTTTATTGTTTCATTTTTGGACAGGTATGTTTATAATTTGTTCGGCAAATTATTCAAATCGAATCAATTTTGTAGGAAAATGTGAAATCTAATTAACGCAAGCTAATTAAATTAACACCGAAAATGATTAATGGGTAAAATTTGCTAGACAAATTTTAAGAGAAACTCGATATTTTATTTCGAAACATACGGTTTCCTTTTATAGGATATAGATTACTAAAACGTGCTTTAAAAACTTAAATTAGATTAACCCATTTATTCCCTATTTTATAGTCATGCAAAGTTTGTAATTTCCTTTAAAAAAAACATTCTAAATCCGTAGATTCTTAAAAAAATAACAATTTATTTACCAAACCATATAAACAACAAACACCTACAATGATCTACATTCCTACATATAAACATCAAGCCTACTTGATTTATTGCATAAAAACCAAGTAAATATATTTAATTGTTATGACCACCTACTTATACCTGATTAATCAAAACGTATTTAATTTAAACATGTCACAATGTATAAGAGACAGCATTGCGTTTTGAAACATCTATAGTACATTGACTTTTATTCAAATTCAATATTTAATATTCATTATTTATATATGTCTGTCTGTATGTATGCATCACAATGTGTAAGGTGTCTATAAGGCTGGATAATAAAAATTGTATTTCGAAAATTGACGTCATAAAAATAGGGATGATAGAAAATATAGTATTACAGATTTCATAACAAGTACTTAACACACATAATTGTACTTTAAGATAAAAATAATTTCCTCTATTGACAGTTAATATTACCGTTTGCTAGTAAGTGTTATTAGTTATGCTTGACCTGGTGTTATTATACAAATTCAATACATTATAAACTTAAGATATCTGTGCTTATTAAGTCTTATGAAACATGTGTATTTTAAATTTTTATTATAGATCAAACTAGAGAAAGTATTAGGCATCACAGTATCGAGTAATGCAGCGCTAACTTCAGACCCAACATCAGAAACTGTCGCGTATCCAGCTGGGTGAGTACTTCACTATTTATCTGAGTTCATAGTTATAAGTTCAACATTACCTCATAATTTATTAAATATCATTACATCAGAACAATTGACACTTATGAATTATTAATCTGATTTTTTGTATCTATAATTATTTACGTGACCTCAAAACCTTGTATTAAATAAAATTAACGAAAGAATCTTGTTGATTATCGATGTTTATTAAATTTGGAAAACAATACACATAAACGTATGGGAACCTTTTTGTAACCGAGTAAAGTAAAAGTTGTTCACGCGTTTACTTGAAAGAAAGCCGTATACTTAATTAATTATAAGTACAAGAGATTTGAGAGAGGAAATAATTTTTTGCTCTCGCAAACAGTACCTTGTATTTACGTGTAAAAAAGTGGATTAATAATATCAAGGTCGTGTTATTTGACTTCCTGCCGCAAGATATAGAACATTATTATAATTTAAAAGGTTCACCCATGACTTTCTCGATAAAACTATGCTTGTTTATTGATCGGATCTTTTAAGACGTTGTGGAATTCTTTTGTTGCATTCTGACGCAGAAATTGGTTTTGGTTGTCTTCGAAATGAGATTCCTTGAGAGGAATAAAATATGTAGACCAATCCTACAGATTAACATTGAAATTAATAATTTATTATTTTTGTGAGAGATATATTTTTTTTACAATTGTATGTCAGCAGAAAAGTTAATTAAAATTCAATTCTGTTTCTGAACTTTTGAGTCTATGTATAGCTGCTAGAAAATTGGATAATTCTGTAGTCTCGTCTGAAATACAATCGCTTGAATTTGTAATGCTTCCATGATTATAATCATTTCAGGCGTGAAATCTCGTATATCTAGAAAATATCATAACTGATTCATATCTTGATCTTGATTTTTTTTTTGTAACATTTCTTCCGTAATTACTAACAGTGTGTCATTACCAATAAACCAAATAAAGAACATGTTTATTACTTCTAGTTGATTTATTTATTAACTAAAGCCTTCAATTAATTGATGAATCAATTACTCCAAGTGCATTTAAAGTATAGTTTACATAAACAAATCAATAAAATTGTTGACACATTTTTCATTCAAAAATTAAACAAATAAATGATCCTTAAGAAATGTTAATATATAATCAAATAAAAATTAGGAGTAATTTTTACTAGTAAATGCGACGCCTAATTACCTCCAAACCCAATTAATTACCATAATTTCAATTGTTTCTATTACAATCTTTCACTAATTTCGCTGTACTCTTTTTGTAGATGTACTGTAGTATTATTATCGACGAAGAATGAACAACAATCACACATCATCAATAGTTCACGGAAAACAATAGCATCGCTCGCATATAGTTCCTGTGGGAGGTATCTAGTGACAGGTGAGTTCACATAGCCTCAATTTTGATTCTAATACACTCTAACTCCCTCAGATATATGATAGATTAGTTTGCTCATTTCTAATAAGTACATCTCGAAAATTTCAAACGAATTTCTAGCATAGAATTTGAGTTATGTTAAGTTAAACTTTAGAGGTGAAACAATTTAATTTTTATTATATCTAATATACAATTATAACAATGTATATCTTAGTAAAGTATAATAATTATAATTTAATATATATCGCATAGTGATAGATAAATCAATTAAAAATACAGGAAATTAATTCATAAAGTACTCTATTTAGGCGTTGATAAAAGGTGAAACCTGCAATTAGTTAAATATTTCAATTGAAATTTTTAATTAAAACCACGTACAGGTGTATATTTGTGCAATAAATCGTGTGGGCTATGAAAATTGTTTACTAACATTATGATAGCTAACAGTTGCCACATCGACATTTCAACATTTATTTTGACCATGTTTTTATTAGTTTTAATCAATGAAATTTTATACACTTTTAATTCATTTATGAGCACACATTTTGCATAACTCTCTTTTTCACATTGCGATTTTTTTCAATACTTTATTTACTATAAGATGCATAGGTATTACAATACAAGGTTATTTTTCAAACATGTTTACATAATTTATTTTTTACACGAATATGGCATACATACATTAACTATGCAACAGACAGATGTTTTTCAAAGCCCACTTAGATAACTACAAATGTATGTCGATTATATTTTTAACTACACATTATAGAATATTTAATTTGATATAAAATTAAATCTGTAAAATATTTAAGGGTTTAATTTGCATAAATAATCATACATTTAATATATGTATGAGATGAAAGTTTTTTTTTTTACACAATCTTCACATATTTTGCACTTGGATTTTTTATTCTTGTGCATCCTTGACTTTCAACCGTAATTACCTCTTGGAGGTATTTAGTAATTAAGTTAGTTCACGTAGAAGATATAAAACGTAAGACTCATATCGTTTGCGATTCATATATAAACATACAAAGATATAGCTTTCATATTTTACATATTCACTTTTTTTTTTTCTTTCATCACACATCGTTCTATTTTCTAGGCCACCTTACAATTTTCTACCATTCATCTTAACATCAATTTCTTCTCTTTATCTATAATCACTTTCTTTTCTTTTTTATATTAATTTAGTTAATAATACAATATGTGAAATGAAAGTGATAGTAAATAGATCAAAAATTTTAATTTTTATAATTATTCCTATAGAGTTTAATATATTTTTCATTGCCTGTCTATGATTATGATATTATAAATTCAAATGACTTCTACGAACAATGGACCCGAGTTGCATCTGTTTTAAGAAATTCTGTTGCGACTGTAGGTGCAAAATTACCATAAAGTTTGTGCTCCACCATCTGGTTGAACCTTTACATGTCATATCCTCACATTTCTGGCCCAGAAATGTGCTGTCTCATCGTACCATTCTAATCAATCATTTTTTAAAGTGTTTTTTTTCGGTTTAAAAATATAGGTTGAACATATTTGCCCAGTCACCAAAAACATATCTACCCTTATACACTCATAATATCGATTATAAACTTGAAAACAAGGTTATAATCTTAATGTAGCCATTTTATACTCTTACGACGCCATCTTGTTCACGAACAGCACTTGAATTTGTTCTTTAACAACACTACATAATAATTATAGCATTAATATTTATTAAATCAAGAAATAAAAAATATATTTTATTATATCTATTTTTTTTATTATTCCTATATACATATTATATATACAGGTGTAATAGCGAAACGAGCTACCTCGAATAACTTCTATGTTATTAAAGATACAATAAAATAGTATGAGACAATCTTATGCAGGACCAAGGGGGACATCCAACTATAAAAGAAAATATTTTTTTAAACCAGTGGTTCTCAAGCAACAACACAAAGTTATGTTTTTTCAAATGAGATGCTATATATTTTTTAAGCCCATTCGATAGAGTATTTTTTTCTGAATTCCATTATGTATTCGTTTTATACCCTTACATAAGTAAAATATTGAGAAAATGCGATTGAAAGTTAAATAAATTTTATTTTTATAGTTACTTTTCAGTAGGCTATGAAACAAAATTGAGCTTAAATACAACGAAACATAAATTAAATACATTAAATTATTTGTTATTTACTTTATAACACTATTTATAAAGCAAATTACAGATAATATAGTGTATTTAAGCTCAATTTTGTTTCATAGCCTACTGAAAAATAACTATAATAATAAAATTTATTTAACTTTCAATCGCATTTTTCTCAATATTTTACTTATGTAAGGGTATAAAACGATTACATAATGGAATTCAGAAAAAAATACTCTATCGAATGGGTTTAAAAAATATATAGCATCTCATTTGAAAAAACATAACTTTGTGTTGTTGCTTGAGAACCACTGGTTAAAAAAAATATTTTCTTTTATAGTTGGATGTCCCCCTTGGTCCTGCATAAGATTGTCTTATACTATTTTATTGTATCTTTAATAACATAGAAGTTATTCGAGGTAGCTCGTTTCGCTGTTACACCCTGTATATACATATTATTCCTATTCTTGTTAATTTGTTTTGATAAGTTTCA
Organism: Nebria brevicollis; assembly: GCA_944738965.1. NCBI lineage: Eukaryota > Metazoa > Arthropoda > Insecta > Coleoptera > Carabidae > Nebria > Nebria brevicollis. Next base: position 7,425,701 of record OX122909.1, read on the forward strand.
GTGGTTGTCATGTTAAATATGATTAATTTGGGTTTCAGGGGAATGTGGCCATCAACCAGCCGTCAGGGTATGGGATCTGCATGGAGACACTCAAGCAGGTCCTGGGGGCGCTCCACCACAGGTGCCCCAAGTGGCAGAATTCATTGGCCACAAATACGGCGTCAATTGTGTGGTAGGTGTCGAAAATAATAATAAATCATATACATATTGTTGTCACTTAATAAATCGCAGAAAAAGATGATACATATCTGAATCTATTGTATGTTAATTTTATTTTATTTATTTGGACCGAAATGTGGGAGTTTTTGTATGTTTTTTTTTTTATATAATTTATTATGTTCCCTGCGACCTGGGTTAATAAACCTTTTGAAATATATAATAATATGTTTTAATATCTAAAATTAATTATTTATAATAAATTGGCCCACGTATTTATTTTCTAACTTTGCTTGATACTACAAATTCATCATTTCACCGCAGTTGCCTTTTATACGCCATTTAATTATTTTTAGCTGTGTAAATATTTAATTTCGACTTTTAATTACTTTATAAATCTCTTAAATACTTTAGTAGTGCCGAGCGGAATCACACAAATATAATTATCTTCTAAACACAAAGTTTGTAAATTATTTCGCTAAAATGACTTTTTTTTTTGTGAAATATGTTTGCTAAGCTCAACAAATAAGAAACTATCTTTTTCAGCTTTATTATAAAACGAATTAAAAATTGTTTAGTTATAATATGTACATATATGTTATATATTTTAGGCATTTTCGCCAAGCAACAAATACGTAGTATCTGTTGGTTCCCAACATGATATGATTGTGAATGTATGGGACTGGAAAAATAATATTAAAGTAGCAAGTAATAAAGTTAGTACCAAAGTAAAAGCGGTTGCGTTTGCAGAAAATGGTAGTTATTTTGTAACCGTTGGCAACCGGCACGTGAAGTTCTGGTATCTAGAATATGGTAGAGCTAAAGTAAGTTTAATAAGACATATGAATTAATATCTTCTAGAAAGACTACTAATGAATATTATTCTAGTATAAAGAAGCAGTCCCTTTAATGGGTAGATCCGCCATTTTAGGAGAACAAAGAAATAATTATTTTTGTGATGTAGCTTGTGGTAAGTCCAATGCAGGGGATAGCACTTATGCCATTACAAGGTCCGGCCTACTTTGTGAATTTAATAATAGAAGACTTTTAGATAAATGGGTTGAACTTAGAGTGAGTCACAGCTAATTAATCACGCAACTAGATTTGTTACATATATTTGTATTCATTCCAGACAACTAGCGCTAATTGTATGACAGTGGGTGAACAATATATATTCGTTGGTTGCGCGGATGGGATCGTTCGATGCTTTGATCCAACCACCTTACATTTCGTTACCACATTGCCACGCACACATTACCTAGGTGTAGATGTTAGTCTAGGTTTGAATATAAGTCACATGTCCACACATCCACCGAACGCAAAATATCCCGACGCAATTGCTGTGACGTACGATGAAGTAAATAATAAATTAACCGTTGTTTATAACGATCATTCATTGTATGTGTGGGCTGTGCGCGATATTAAAAGGGTGAGTTCTTTTATACCAATATATTTTTGGCGCATACTCAAATTGCCCGGCGGTTGGGTTTGTACCTTTTTTGACCTTTCATTTTGCCCGAACCATCCGTATAAAAAAAAAAGGTTCACTAACCCTCTTAAATTGCCTAGTTTTACGAGAAGTACGTATTAAACAGGTTAGAAATTGGTACATTTCTGCGAAATTATTATTACAGGTAACAATGTATCAATAGGGAAAATACAGTTTAGTTTAAAGTTGATTATCATGGTTCAATAATAATAAATAAATTAATTTTATATTTATACATTTAAATCAAATATCTAAGAATTTTTTATTCTTCTTATTTTTTGCCTTTGTGAATCTACCTTCTAAAATGCGATTTCTTAAAATTTGAATTCGGGCAGGATGACTATACGATTTGACAGTCCAATGATTTGTGACACCAACCGCCGGGCAGTAAGAGTATGCGCCATATTTTTAAACTAGAATACATAATAAACTATTTATGTTAAAGGTGGGTAAATCCCATTCATTCCTATACCACTCTGCTTGCATTTGGGGTGTTGAGATGACCCCCCACAACACCCCGCTGCCACCAGGCTCATTCGTAACATGTAGCTCAGACGACACAATACGCGTTTGGACATTAGACCAACGTCCTACCCCATCCACCGACCCGTCTCTCACCCCTGCCCCAATCCCTAGTCCACGTGGTATTAATAGCGTTTACGCCAAAAACATCTATAGCAACGAGCTGCTAAAAGTCGTCTACGTAGACCAAGACCTTGCCTACCTAAAAGACCTAGATATTTCTGCGACTACTTCCAGTAACGACAAATCAGATACATCTTATGATAGCAGGAACGGCGTTAGATCTATTCGATTATCGCCAGATGGGAAGCACTTAGCTTCTGGTGATCGGGCAGGGAACATTCGGATACATGAGACTGTACAGATGAGCGAGGTGTGTAAGGTTGAAGCACATGACGCTGAAGTATTATCTTTGGAATATACAAATCAGGATACGCCACATAAATTACTAGCTAGCGCTAGTAGGGATCGATTGATTCATGTTTTCGATGTTAATCAGGTTCGTTTTATTTTTTATTTTTACTCTATTAGAGTATAACAATTATTATTCCAGGGTTATAATTTCCTACAAACTTTAGACGACCATTCCTCTTCGATAACTGCAGTTCGGTTTTTGAATCCTCAGGGTAATTTACAGATGGTTTCTTGCGGTGCAGATAAGAGTATTATCTTTCGCCAACTGAATGGTTCACCGCAAGGTGCGCCACAGTTTGCTCGTGGCTCAAATGCAGCGGGTAAAGCAACATTGTATGACATGGAAGTGGATACTGGGCAAAAACATGTGCTGACGGCTTGCCAGGATCGTAACGTCAGGGTTTATAGTGCCCAATCAGGGAAACATACGAAAACATTCAAAGGCAGCACAGGAGATGATGGCAGTTTGATAAAAGTATATTAATATAGAATATTACATAACTATAAACGATATAAAATACATAACGATTATATATGTTGTCTATTCTGATTTTTTGTTTTATATTATACAGGTTGTGTTAGATAAGTCTGGTATATATGTGGCAACATCGTGCACCGATAAAACGTTATCCGTGTACGATTATTATTCGGGTGAGTGTATGGCGACAATGTGCGGTCATTCTGAACTGGCCACCGGACTGAGATTCACGAATGATTGTAGAAGACTGATTTCCGCCAGCGGCGATGGGTACATCCGTATTCTAATAACAATTTTCTTTATTTAACTAAATGTTCTATTATAGCTGCATATTTGTATGGAAAATACCACATGATATGGTAGTTACAATGCAGGCACGGTTGTCGCAACAAGCCATGCGGCAAGGCAAAACTTTAGACAATGAAATATTTTCGGATGGAGCTTCCACGGATTTCTACGATCCAAACGCCAATACCACCGTTGATACTGACTATAGGTAATTAAACTACTAACATCTTCATTTACAACGCTAATATAATAACTAGAACGCCATAGTAATTATAGTATAATTATTTAGATTTAATGTAAGCGCTCTTCCATTATGGGCCAAAAAGCAAATAACAGATGATGGTAGTCCTCCTGTGTCGTTAACTCGCGGCGTTGATATGCCAAAAGGTAGATGGGCGCAGCGAGCCGAAAAAACCATCGGCGTCAAATCAGTCTATACAGATTCAGTTATTGCATTCCCTTCTATACAAGATCGCCGCGCAGACTCTGATGGTTCAAAAGATAGCTCCATAGACAGTGGTACAGAATCTAGAACCGAATCTAGAACATATTCAGAGAGTAGAAATGAAACGATGATCAAAGTGGTACGTTATTATGTTATTTTTCAAATTACCATCGTATCATTTATTTTTTAATACATTTTAACAAATCAAAAAATACGAATTTATTTTTGTTTTAACTATTAAATTTAACTAACATGTTTCCAGAATTCAGATTTTACAATTTGCGCCGAAAGTTTAAACGAATTGATGCAGCCTGTCTTGGAGGTACAAATAAGTCATTTATTTTAGTTGTGTTTTTTTTTTATTTGGGTTAATACATATAATAAACGTTTATAACTAACATTGGGCTTATGTACTTCTTTGTTTTTATGTTATGTTAATGTATATTTATTAGTATTAAAATTGCTTCGTTTCCGTTAGACTTCAACCTCTAGTGTAAATCTAAGTAGAGGTGATAATCGAAGGACACTGTTAACCGATGATAGCGCACTGGGATCACTACGTGATCCCGATCTGGAATCCACAGCTCACGACGGTGACATTGAAGACATTTCCGATCAGGAGAACCGACTATCGCAACCACTGTATTATCCTTCGCAACAGGATTCTGCAAGTGGTAGTGAGTTCCCAGTGAACGCTATGGACGTAGATGAATTACGAAGATCCCAAAAGAAACTAAAACGACCTAATCTACCTCTTGTTTCTGTTACTACCACATCAATCTCAGGCAGTCAAGATTCCGACGATGATGATGACGAAGTAAATAACATTTATTTCTAAAATTAATTACCACCATATTATTAGTACATAAAAAAAATATCTACAGTGTCATGCACCGAACTTTCTTATCCGCATATGGGTTAAACCATATCGTAGTTACATTATTTTTCTAATTTATAATATTTGTTCTAACCTTTAGATCGCTTTTACACTAAATAGGTTTCTTAGAATAAATATTAAATGTCAAACTTCAAATTATTTAAGTTTATTTTGTTAAACAATTGACAGGCGCAGATGATACGATTTATGTAACAATATATATATATATAATAAGCAGAAATTTATTTTGAAACCAGTACTTTTTTTGGAAAAAAGATTCAAACAAAAGTTGTGCTAAATATAAATATCATTAATTTTTGTTCACAAAAATTTTCTGTAACTGTAACCATTTTTGAGTAATTGCAGAAACTGCAAAAAATTATTATGGTAAACATGCACTTCCGGTCGGAATATGGTTTTCAAAAATAGGAGGTTTTCGTGCCAGGCACATACAAATCTTAAGTTTAAAATTTCATAATTTTCCCTTTAGCCGTATAGGCTGTAGAGCGCTCACATACACACACACAGACGGACGTCATTCCAAAAATAGTCGGAATCGATTCAGGGAAGGTCAAAACATATATTACCGTTAAAATCTCGAGTTCGAAATTTTTCATGATTACAATACTTACTTATACTGCGTATAAGAAAGTAATTATCAATAGGAAATTATGTTAACTATATGTTTCTCTTTTATGTTTTACAGGCTTCTACACCCAGTGGTGAGAACACTGATCGCAATCCAATGTCCATGTTTTCAGTTAGCTCAGAGTCACTTGACCAACTTGTTAATAGGGAGAAATATTTGCAATCGACATTCGAAAGCTTGAGCGGAAACGAATTAGAAACTAGCATAGGTAACTAATATTTATTTAAAATATTAACACAGTATTACTAATAAATATGTTTGATTGCTGAACACATTCACATTTCATTGTGTCACACACAACTATAAATTATAAAAATAGTTAGATAATGGATAGCATTTTAAATACTTGTGTTAATATAGGTAAAACATCTATATCTTCGCAACATCACACACGTAATAGCGGGGGTCCAATGCAACTGCGTAACGTAGCTGTTATAAACGCGGCGAAACAACTTAAATCCAATCCAGAAGCGACGAAAAAACGTGAAGAACTAACGAAACGGATTGAAGAAACCAGACGTAAATTACAAAGTGTAAGTGTTTCTTATATATAAATGACTCCACATCCCAGTTTTTATAATTTCTCTAAAACTTAAACATATTTTGGATTACTTCTAGGTGGGTTACCGTTCATCCTTAAAGTCAAGTCAATCAATCACTGACTTATCCAACGTACCTGAAAAGGATAACTGGCACACACCAAACCGTTTCCAAAACCAAGGTATTTCACAACAATCACCCACACACCAATATAACCCACACCAACAATCTTATCCACTAACCACTTCTTCAACACTTCCTATCAACTTCAACCAGCTCCTATCTCTATCAACAAACGATCAATATATAATCTCTAACAACTCAACAACTAACAACGCTTACAGCTGTTACCAAACTAACCAACAACAACAACAAAATATTAACGAATTTATCTCAAGCTCTTCAGTTCCTAGCAACCTCCAATTATGTGGTTGTTACTTAAAAGATATCGTTAGAAATACATCAGTTAATGTTCAAATATCCGGTTACGATCGATCCATAACAGATCAAAATCGACCCCGTCGATTAAAATTACCCGACAAGCCCCAGCATTCTAAGTTTAAATTGCATAAAAGTTTACCGGTTTCACCTGTTAGTGAAGAGTGTCGTTTTAGTGATTTTGCACAAGCAAGAAATTTAAATTCAATTGTAAAAGCTGAACCACGACGGTCTTTTAGTTATTTTATCGATTTAGATTCAAAGTTATCTACGGAAGAGAATTTACGACAAGTATGTTCTGATATTCAAAAATTCTCACAAGAATTTAATTCTGATTTTATTGGACAAATTAACGCGAACAAACAAACAGTTCCGCACGATTTTGATTTTGTTGAGCCGACAATTGAGCAGAAAGCCGATGAGGATTCTAATTTTAGTTCAGATAGTTTAGAGGAATGTAGTTTTAATTCAGCGCAAACAAAAAAACAGAAAAAATATTCTATACCTAGACGTTGTTATTCAAATAATGAAATTTATAATCATAATGAAGTGTATAACGTTGAAATTCCTAAGTCGAACACAAGCTTTTATTTGAATCAAAGTAATAGGAATTCTAGAGAAAGTATATTATCTGATGATTATCAGAATGAGGATTATTCTAAAGCGAAAAGTTATTGCAATAGTCTGGAAAGTGTTCTGTCTGATGACTCTGAATGTAAGAGCGCCCCTTTAGAAGCTCTTTTTTACCCTCATCGTCGAAAACGACTTGAATCTAGCGATTATAGTGGTATACCCTATTCCACCTCATCTCCAGTTCATCTGGCTAGTACTTCACAGTATAACTACGGTGTTAATTCATTGCCTAAAGACTACCATGATACTTATTGGCCTAAAACTATGGTTGAGCCTCAGATAACAGCTCAACTTCTGGAACAATCCAAATCAGATATAAATAGAAGTCAATCTTTAGGGAATGACGTTTTAAAAACTTATAACTCAACTATTAATAATGGTTTAGATAAAAGCCCTAGTTTCAAAGTGAAAAAATCAAATACTAGTTATGAGTTTCAACAGAAGCTAATGAAGTTTGAGCAAGGCGTAGTTGACAGTGAGCCTAAATCTGCTCAAACTTCTAAAGGCATGAAGTTTGAGCACGTGTTAAACCAAAATGAACCACAAACTAAATTTGAGTACGGCTGGTTTCAAAATGATCCTAGACCGCAAACCTCTAAATCAATGCCTCAAACTTCTAAATCAATAATAGCTCAACCTTCTAAATCCATGCATCAAACTTCTAAATCAGAAGGTAAGAAAGCGATTGCTTATTTCATTGATGGCGATCCAAAACCTAGCATGTCAATGGACATACCATCTTTAAAATCTAAAAATCTGCAATACAAATCAAAATATTGCAACGTCCTAAACAACAGGCCCGAAATAAATCCCGAAATACTATTCGGTGAAGCCTCAAACATACCAATTCCATCCAAACCGTTGTGCTTTCAATCGAATAGCACAACGAAATCAAATACTTTAGACTCGTCCAAGATAGATTCGAAAAAATCTAAACGCCATTTACAAACCACCAGCCTCGATCGACATTTGGTGGCGCGTCCATTATGGGAAACGGAAAAAGTCGTTCACAAACCGCCTAAAGCCGTCAGGCGCAATAGTTCTAAATCATACTCAAAAAATCGCGCCCGCAAATTACAACAAAACAATTTCTCCGATTCGAAGTCGTGTAAAACAGCAGTTAATTTCGATCGCAACGTAATGACATCTAATTATAAATTAGATTCTGACTCAGAATTTCAAGATTCTATTGAGAATGTGATTGAATTAAATTATAAAGAGAAAAATAAAGAAATTGATTGTGAAGCGAGTAATAAAACGATTTTGACTGATATTTATGATAGCTTGGATAAATTGATCCTTGATACTAAGATTGATCAGGATTCTTTGGAAAATTTGAGCTCGATTGAAAGGAAAAAATCCGAAGATAAATTAAATTTTTGGTCTAAATCCAAAAGTGTTCTAGAAACTGAACAGAAAAATGTGTGGAAGAAATATGATGATTTTGATAAAATCAATTCAGAAAAATCGCATTCCAATCTCAAGAAACCACAATCACATCTGTTAAATATATCTTCGTCTGATTTGGATAATATACAAAATTCGATTGAGAATATTAAACTTTTACATGAGATTCAACAAAAAATTCAGAAAATCAATATATTAGTTGACACCTTTAAGGAAAATATGACTAAAGGAAAAGTTAGAGTGTTATCGAAAATGTATGAAACTCTATCACGATCTCAAACAGGTTTAAATAATTTGAGTGACTTTACAATGTATGGTAGTAAATATAAAAGGCGAAACTTAAGTCTGCCGAATTTCGTTGAGCGGAATTTAAGTTCGTTTTCGATGAAATCGGAGAAAAGTGTTCATGTGTGTCGAAAAAAACAGCGATACGATTTGAGGGTGTCTAAATCGACTAATGAAATGCCTAAGGAAGATCTAGATTTAACAAATAGATTAAAATTTACTGAAATATCTGATGCAAGTTTAAGATTGGAGAGACGGTCTAGTGATTTTAAATTTAAAGCTTTTCAAATTTTACCGATGAAAACTGAAGGTGACTAAATCCACAATAACCGCATGACTGTCAATGTTTGTTTTTGGATATGCTGCGTGTACATAGCGATTTGTTTATTATTTTCAATGAATTATCCAGTTTTTATCCTGTTTTTGAATGCCTTCCTTATTGTGTCCTTGTGAATATTATTGAACATTGCATGATTATTTTCGCAATATTGTTTATTTAGATTTATTAATAAATTATGTTTATGATTGCGTAAAAAAGTAGTTAGTATTTAAGAAAAAATATCAGCTTGTACTCAACATTCTTATACGTTTAGATAAGATATTCAAATACAAATTTCGAGTAGTTCAAAAAAATTTTATTTTTATTTCCGGGAAATTATAACAACTTTATTTAAAAAATAAATTCTTTTTTACGGAATCATAATGATTTTAATATTAGGACTCAAACTGTAGATATATTCCAAATTTTATTTATTTTCTTTCTATGATTTGATTTTATTTTATTATCATTTTTGCACGTTTTACAGTTCAGTTGAGTCCTGAAATTCAAGAAAATAGTTTACGTAGAGCATGCAGTTTGAGCGATTTGAGCGTACCAGGAACTCAAAAACAAAAAATTCAAGGTACCAAACTCACACAATAAAAAATAAAAGAACGCATGATTTGTTTAAGCACGAATCGCTTTCAATGTGATTATGTGTATTTAATAACTCACACAATTAAGTGCTTTTGAAATCGTTGAAAATTAACCGAATTTTCTATTTAGTTTCAGGCAAATTGAATAAACCATCAGTACCCGTGCGCACGAATGTTAGAGCGACTAAAATAAGCGCTATGACCAGAAGTAGTTCAACTGGCGTTCTGAATCAATCTGATTCAGACCAAGATATGCCTAAAGCTTCAATGCGCAACAGCTTAATGCGGCCGACAATAAGCTCACAGAATAAAGTGGCGAGCAGTAAAACGAATACCGTGCGCAGACGAATGCCGCAATCCATGTCTACAAGTATGTTTAAATAATAATTATTTAATAGAATATAAATTTTATTTGAATTTTCTTGCAGTGAATTTAAGCACTGTGGGTCAAGAAGATAGTTCAAGTGAAGAAGCATCAACTACGAATACAATTAGTTTCAAACCGACAGTTCCGCCTAGACCTAGATCCATTGCTAATGAACAACCAATGGTGGTACCACGCAGACATAATCTTGGTCAAAAAGACAAAACGAAAGGTATTTTAATGGATTGGTTTATTATGTGTGATTTTTTTTTAAAGCGCTTTTAACATTTTATTATTTGATCACGTTAATGTTTATAAATTATTGTTTTGTTAATGTTTTAGCGAATCGCCATAGTTCAGCTTTAGAGCTTTCTAATAAGGAAAATGACGTTAACATCAAAACTGCTCAAAGTATGTAGGATCATAGATTTGTTTTTTTTATTTTTAATAACATTTCATACACATTACAACTTCTCTTCAATCATTACGTTCATTATAACAGTCACTCTATAGAATTTAAGTCTTCATTGTTTATATTTAATTTCTCGTAAACAATTTAATGAATGTTCATAAAACTTTGCTTTAATTTTTTTTCTAATATATCTAGACGCATTTCTAAAGCTTCAAATGTCTTCAAGTATTTTCCTAAGAGTTCGTGCTATAACATATAACAATTATATTATAACTTATAACAACTATATTATAACATAATAATTATTCTCTTATAAGTTTCTTTTAATGTTCATCTAAATAGTTTGTATGATTTGTGTCCTACAGTTTCATCTCAATTGTGTCGTGATGTAGCTGATCAACTAACTAAAGCTGCTGATAACGTTATCGAGTTGTACAAACGTTTGACCAACATCTCTGATAGCTCAAACGAAGGGTTTGCATCCAGCGCTCAAAAATCAAGCATGGTTAAGCTGTTAGAGTCGTCTGTTTCGCGTACTCAAACCGTTTTACATGAAGTCGCGTCTCAACCACTTAAACAAAACGGCTCTAGTTCGAATAATATTGAACAAGCGCCGAATGATTCGATTAAAAAAATCAACGATTTGGCTCAAACTCAAATCGGTGGTGATCAAACACAAGTTATTAATTTCATGCATCAATATAGCGATATTTTGCTGTCTATGATGCAACAAAAAATGGCAAATTCTAGTAAGTAGTTGAAACGAATTTATGATTGTCCGTTTGCACCGTTTTTTAGTTGTTATTAATGAGCTGTGTTTCACAAAACATAAATAAAATATAAATGTAGTTTTTATCAAGCTTTAGCCGCATACATTTGTCGACTTTGGAGATGTTTGCAAATCATTTTTATTTAACTTAAGCTTGATTTTGCTAAACAAAACGGGTGCAATTCGGTTATAATAATTTTTTAATTGCCATAATTTCATTTATTTTTCCAAATCTATGTATTTATTTTCGGTGGAACGAAATTTTATTCATTTTCTTTTTTATGAACTGTTAAATATTCTCAAAAATAAAAGCTTAAATTATTGGCAAAATAGTAGGTAAAATTAAATACTAAATATGCATCAAGCTTGTTTCTTCAAATTTAGTAAACTATAAAAATAAAATCGTGCCAAGAAAAAATACGAATTTTGTGATATAATATTTTTATTTCGTTTGCAACAATATTAATTGCTTCGTATGAGAAAATACACTAAATAATAAACACGAAGACTATAAGAGAATAACATGCGATATTTCATAAAATTATATTATGTCAAAAACAATTTCATGTTATTCACGGAGTTCTCAAATATAATATGTCAATCACATGTCAATAATATAACTAAATATCACTAAATATTCAATTTTTCCGTGGACATTTCTAGTAAATATTCCAAGTAATTGAATAACACCAAATAATTAAGCGAAACATAATAATAATATTACACAGTTAATACAACATTGTTAATTATTAATTAATAATACATTAAAAAGTTAAAACTAATTATGCCAAAAATGTACAGTATCCTAAGTTCTCTATTATCGTTTCATTTAAATTTGCTTCCGTTTTAATTTGTTTTTTTAATAATGAATCTCAAATGATTGAATATTTTTGAATTTAATTAATATTATTTCGATATATTTTTTATAAATATATTCTAAAAACAATTTGGATTTTGTTTAATACGATTATTTTACAGTATAATTTTAATTATTTTAAATTAAGATTTATATAAAATATATAGGAAGTTATTTTTAAAATTCAAAACATATTTATATGGTAGCTATGTCAAGTTATAAAAAAAAAAACCATTCCGAACATAATAACAAAGTTAAGTGTATAATTGTTAAATTTATAAATGTCCAATCATTGTTTATTGTGCTTTGTCAATCAAGTGTGTTTGTTATTATTTAATTTTAAAATTGTTTTAACATCGAAAAATTGTTCGTTTCTGCAGATGAACAAATATATGAGTGTTTGTATGTTGTGTATTTGTGAATTAAATAAAAATATATGTATATGATTTTTTTTTTATGTTATGTTACTAACTTAAATGAATAATTTGTAATATCTTTATTTAGGCTGGAATATTTTAGTCATTAGATGATAACGAATTTAATTCATTAAATAAATGTGCCGAAATATATTTATATTACCCCTAAAAATTGTCAAAGTGATACGATGTAGTTGTGCAGTAATGTAAGTTGCAATTTGTTTGTTGTTCATAAGTTGATTTTAATGCAAACTATGTCGTATCTATGCGCACATAACAGTATCTAGCATATTTTTATGTACCGATTTAATATTTAAAAATATTTGTTATTTACTACATAATTAAATCGTTTTTAATAAATATATATAAAACACTCCATTTTGTTGTAATTTAGTTTTGTTTGGTATTTCACTATATATTTATTTATTTATGTTCATTTAATTTTTAAATAATTAAAATTCCAAGGGGTTGGTCTTACGAAATATCAGAAAAATGAAAAAATGGCAGGGGTCTTACGAAATATTCAGAAAAATAAAAAATGGCAAGGGGTTCGTCTTGAAGATCCTTGCTGTTCATCCGTTGTTCAATGCCTGAGGAACAATTTCCAAACAGCAGACATCTTCTGGAGGATTCTAAAGGACTCTAAGGGATGAATGAAGACAATTAAATTGTAAGTATTGCTTAAATGACTTTATTTATTAGTTGGACTTTAGTTGACAGTTTAAACAAACACATTTTAGATTTAAATATATAAACTAATTATTTTTATTTATTTATTTCAGGTAATGCAGTCCATTGCAGGGTGTTTCAGTCCATCTGCAGTTCAAGATCTACGCCCCTATCCCCCTTTTGCAAATAAAAACATTTATGATGTATTGTATATTATATTTGAGCTAAATTTATAAACAATTGTGCTTGTAACAATGATTGTTGTACTTATATTGTTTAGTTTTAAATAAAAACAATTAAAAAAATACCAATGTCCTTTAATTTTACCTTAAAATTCCTTAAAATAATGTTAACAATAGTTAACATTTTTTTGCTTTTAAAAGCAAAGTGGTCAAAAAAATTCGAAATTGCTAATTAAAATTTTTAGGTTAAATCTAACCTCAAATTTTTTTATTAAAAATTTTGAGGTTAGAATTAACCTAAAAATTTTAATTAAAATTTCACACCTTTTTGAAATTTTTTTTGACCATTTGGTCAAAAAAAATCTCGAAATTGCTAATTAAAACTTTTAGGTTAATTCTAACCTCAAAAAAATTTTGAGGTTAGAATTAACCTAAAAATTTCAATTAGCAAAAGCAAGCTTCAAATGGTCAAATAAATTTCAAAACGGTGTAAAAATTTAATTAAAATTTTTAGGTTAATTCTAACCTCAAAATTTTTTTGAGGTTAGAATTAACCTAAAAATTTTAATTAAAATTTTACACCGTTTTGAAATTGATTTGACCATTTGGTGAAAAAAAATCTCGAAATTGCTAATTAAAATTTTTAGGTTAATTCTAACCTCAAAAAAATTTTGAGGTTAGAATTAACCTAAAAATTTTAATTAAAATTTTACACCGTTTTGAAATTTATTTGACCATTTTGTGAAAAAAAATCTTGAAATTGCTAATTAAAATTTTTAGGTTAATTCTAACCTCAAAAAAATTTTGAGGTTAGAATTAACCTAAAAATTTCAATTAGCAAAAGCAAGCCTCAAATGGTCAAATAAATTTCAAAACGGTGTAAAAATTTAATTAAAATTTTTAGGTTAATTCTAACCTCGAAATTTTTTTGAGGTTAGAATTAACCTAAAAATTTTAATTAGCAATTTCGAGATTTTTTTTCACCAAATGGTCAAATAAATTTCAAAACGGTGTAAAATTTTAATTAAAATTTTTAGGTTAATTCTAACCTCAAAATTTTTTTGAGGTTAGAATTAACCTAAAAATTTTAATTAGCAATTTCGAGATTTTTTTTCACCAAATGGTCAAATAAATTTCAAAACGGTGTAAAATTTTAATTAGCAATTTCGAGATTTTTTTTCACCAAATGGTCAAAAAAATTTCAAAAAGGTGTGAAATTTTAATTAAAATTTCTAGGTTAATTCTAACCTCAAAATTTTAATTATTTTTATTAATTTTAGGAGTATTATTATATAATTTATCCTGAAAAAAAAAGTAGGAAAAGGAGTGTTTGTTTAAATAACGCTATTTAAATATTTTATTTATACCTTTATTAAAAAAAAGACAACAATATACATTACATATACATACAGAAAAAAGTCCTCTTAGAAGCACATTTTTCAATGTGGATATTGGATGTTTAAGGATAATAAAAACACATATGATAAATGATTTTTTATAAAATTAAATAGTACTATTATAATAATTGTTGCTACAGTTATAATTATCTAAATACTTCACACAAAATGTGTACACATGTTTATGATAATATGAGGCAAACAGATTTGTTTGTAAAAATCCTCTAACATAAACGCTTATGCTATGATTTATCCTTCATGCACACAGAACATAAAAATAAAACAACAAATATCTTTATTAACCCTAAATATACTAAATTAATTCAAGTAATAAAGTTTCATACATTTATGAACATCCAATCACGTTACAGATTATTTATAAAATACATAAATAAAAGTCTAAATAATTGTTTCTATATCAATAATACATTCTAGGTAAAATATTTATACATTGCATACGATGCCCATGCGAAAAGGAACGTATTTATAAATGATAAATAAAAGTCATTTATTTATTTCAAGTCTATTTTATTAAAAATAAAATAGTGTAAGTACAATAATCACTTTTCTGTACGAGTAATAAATTAATAAAATAAACGAGGAAATATTCACAAACTTTTAAACATTTGTTACTAAGATTTATAATTCATAAAAAGAAAAATTGCGACACAAAATATAAATGATTTACAATCCTAAACTAGCGCTTTGATGACTTTTCATATGTCGGGATAAATGACTACTTTGCGAATAACATTTACCGCATAAAGTACAACAATAAGGCTTTTGGCCCGTATGGGACAAAATATGTGACCGCAAATGTTCCTTACGAATGAACGCTTTCCCACAAATATTGCAGCTATGGTTCTTCTCGCCAGTATGTTGTTTTATATGCACCGAAAGATGACTCGATGTCACGAATCGCTGACCACAACTATTACACACAAACGGCCGTTCCCCATTATGAAACCTATTATAAAAAAAAACAATAAATATTAAACTATATAGTACATACATAACCAATATTAAAGATATAAATTCAATCATAATAATGATTGCGTAAACAGGTGAAAGATTACCAAAAAGTAGATTAAGAAATAAAATTCAGAATCAAAGACGCGTTTTATTTTTTAATCTTATAATATAATTGATGCTTACCTCATATGGATGTTTAGGTTGCCGGAATGTGTGAAACCTTTGCCGCAAATTTTACAGATGAATGGGGTTTCACCGGTGTGAGTTCTCATGTGGTAGGTGAGTGTTACGGCTTGGGCGAATGTTTTACCACAAGCTGGACATGCATGGGGTCGTTCGCCTGTGTGGGTGCGGTAATGGCAAGCCAAAGCTGTGTATTGTACGAATGATTTACCTTTAAATCAAAAATAAAACACTTAAAATTATACAGAAATATAAACATTTACTATAGTAATATGTTAAAGGAATTAATATATTCAGAAACTAACCACAAACATCACAAGAATGGGGCTTCTCCCCTGTATGGATTCTTTTATGAATCGTAAGGTGCTCCGCTCTAGAAAACGCTTTTCCACATTCATCACATTTGTATGGGCGCTCACCTAAACATTATACTATTTTAAATAAAACCATAAAATTAAGTGAGTAGTTAACCTTTGACGAGAATTTAAATTTAACATTAAAATCAAATTAAAAAACATCTAGTCATTGAGATATATTTACATATAAAACATAAAAATCTAACCAGTGTGCAACCTCATATGTTGAATTAAGTTTGAGTGGCCGCTCAAAAATTTGCCGCAAATTTCGCACTGATGTGGTTTCGAAATCTTTTTCGTTTTCACTTCCACGATTTTTCTCCTAACCTTCTTCAACTTCTCCACAACCTTCTCTTCAACGCTACAGCCTACTTTATGTCCAGCAACATCATCAATCACAAGCAATTTATCATCAATTTGTTCTTGTACTAAGTCTAAATTGTCACACACTAATGTGTTAGTTTCCGTGTCGATATTAACTAACTCTAAAGTCGCACTCATAGGAACTACTAGTTCATTTTTAGGCACGTTATCACACTTAGGTACGAGTAATTTCCGTCGAAAATTCCGATCAGATTCGATACAAATTTGCCGAAACTGATACAACGCATTTAGATTATAAATACACTTATTACAAATTTGTTTCGGTAGTTCATCATCTTCATGTATCTGTTAAAAAAAAAACATTAATGCACTCAATAAAGATAGACATTTTAAAGTATTTACTTGTAATGAAGCACATAATTCTAGCATTTCAGAAAACTTAAACGTTTGTTTTCGATTGGTACTAAATATCGAACGGAATTTCCCGTTATTTTTCATGCATGTTCTACACGTTTTACTAGAAAATTCCATCATAAATATTCAACTGTCATTTAAGATCGTACATTAAACTTAAATTGCAAAATTATTTTCATCAACTTTAAATAAATCTATATACATATATGCAATTTTAATTGTTTAATATACTAATTTATTTTATGAGCTAATAATAATTGTGTAACATTTTATTTGTTTACCACTGCTCTAATAATTATTTAGATCCTTATTAATTTAATATACTAGTTTAAATATATATTAAAAGCAATTTCTATTTTATTGTGTAAGAAAATATTTTTTATAGACTACGAAATTGAAAATTTATTAGAAATTTACGCCATCGTTGTGAACTATTGTTTGTTGTTCACTGATTCGAACAGAACGCTGTTCACTGCGAGTAAATCTTAAAGATTTAACTGGTTCGTTCGTAAAATTTATAAAAATGGTGAGTTTATTTAAATAATAAACACATGTGGCAAATTTTATTTTACGGTTGAATAGTTAATGGAGTATTTTTCGTAAAATTTAGGCTCATACAATCTTGCTTGTGCAACCTGGACCAAATCCGGAGACTCGTACTTATTCCGATTACGAATCGGTAAATGAGTGCATGGAAGGTGTATGCAAAATTTACGAGGAACATTTGAAGCGACGAAATCCAAATACGCCAACGATCACTTATGATATCTCTCAATTATTTGATTTTGTTGATCAGGTAATTGTACAAAATTATTTTAGGTTAAATTTAAGGATTTATGTTGTTTTTCCATCTAGCTTAAAGATCTGAGTTGTTTGGTGTATCAAAAATCGACTAATACGTACGCTCCATATAATAAAGACTGGATAAAAGAGAAGATATATGTGCTGCTTCGGAAAGCAGCGGGTCACACGGAATAAAACTCATGCTACCAATGATGGATATCCTTACGCGTTTTGTATTAGTTATTTTCATATCATTTCTTATAATTCTTTAATAATATAACATGACGAGAATAGCGTCTTTAAGTTACGTTTAATATTGTAAAGTGTATTTTAATGAACGATAATGTTATTTGTATCAAATAAAAATAATATTCGAAATAAACAATAAAAACTAACTCCAGTTTTTTTTTTATAAACAATCATTAATTGTCCACAGATTAAAGTCCAGGAAGTGGAATTATTGGACAACTACATATAAATTTTTGTTCATATAATTGCACAATTTTATGCTCAAATTAATCATAAATATCCTAACATTTGCATATAACAATAAATACAAAACATAAAATAATAAACTCAAATGAGCATGAATTTAACAAAAAAAAAATAAACCATACTGTACGAATAATCATGAACTATATAGAAATATACTTATATAAAAAAAAAAATCAAATAAATAGGAAGCATACAAAGTTTGTTATTTTTCTATATAATCCACAACATTTATTTATATATAATACAAGTAAACATACAATACCAGATAAAGTGCTGTTATTAAATATAAATAAAACAGCACAATTTTAGAATTTCGCTTTTTATTTGAATAGAAAACAAAACCAGCCGTAAATCCGCCAAGAAGAAATAATTATAATACAAAAACAGGTAACTAACCACTGGATTTACGGCCATTTTTGTTCGGTCCAACCTGAAATTCTATCATTGATTATAAGGGTTATTAAGAGCAGTCAATATTAATAAATATCAAAATCTATATTATTTAATGATTTTTATGTTTGACCCCTATTTGTTATAGTTAAATAAATAATAATTATTTGTCGAAATAATATTTCTATCGTTGTATTTAAGATGTTAAAAAAATGGAACTAAATGTATAAATCAGCACAGCCCATTTGATTTAAATAAATTAAAATTGATAATATAAGAACGCCTAACTATCACCAATCATTTGTTTTTCTTGTCTAACAGCAATACTAACCTCAATTTTGGACCTTAATAGATTTGAAACAAATTATATGAGCTCCTTTACTCACTTACAACTAGTATTTTTTCAATTTTAAAAATATATCTATTAGCGACAAAAATCTACGCAATTTATTTGTTATTGTAAAGCTTAATTTTATGAAATTATTGAGGTTAAATTCAACTGTTAAATTTATCCTGATCTTATCATAGTTAAATGAAATTTAAATTCCATTTGAACTAAATATTAATCCCTGATAAAATGAAAATGGGATGATATAAGGAGTAAAATATAAATGGTTTTTAATGTGGGCTTGAGTCTAATTTTAATGAAGTTCTATCACTAGATTTGGAAGATGAAATTTTATGATTTGCCAAAAATGTCTCAATCGATTCATCCGAACTGTAACTATCTTGTTCACTAGAAAAGAAAAAAAAAAGGATACACAAAAGTTCATAAATTGTAAATGATTTGATTCTTACCTGTCTGTGTTGTCTGATATTGTATCTTCTAGTTCACCTTGGATCGCTGATTGTAGATCTTCAATTCGTTTCAACGCCAACCGTAAGTCGGCTTTGGCAGCACTTGTTTCCGCGTCGGCGGATTCAACTTTCTTCTCCATCTCTTTACGTTTCTGAAGACACTCCATTTCTCGACTAGATGCAGCTGTGAATTCATCACGAAGTTCCCTAATAATTTTTTTATAAAATATTAAAATAGAAATAATAATAAAAATAATAATTTTAGTACTGGTTTTAATAAAATATACCTTTGACTTCGTTGTAGTTTTCGGATGTTTTCTTGAGCTACTTGTTCCTTCGTTCTCGATGTAGCATACTCTGTTTGGAGTTTATCAACTGTTTCTTTCAAACGAGCGATTTGAACTTCTAGTCGGGATCTTGTTGTTTGCTCTAGTTCTAGCTTTGATTCTAGTTCTTTACATCTAAGCTCCATTCTATGATAATAATATAGAATAAGTATTTTGTAAATACTGATAAAAATAAACTGTAATGGAATTTACCGTTTTGCTAATAGATTTGATGTGGGATCCCCTAAGCTTTCAATACTTTCTAATTTAGTAGTAAGTTCTGCTAACTGTTCTTTCAAACTGTTTCGTTCACCTTCCAATTCTGAAACTAAGGACACTTGTTCTTGTAGTGCCAATTGATCAACAGACATTTGTTGCACGGCAGATTTGAATTTCTTCAATACTTCCGCTAATTCTTCTTCGTTTTCTTCTAATTGTGTTCTTAATTCGGTTCGTTCCCTATTTGCATGCGCTGCTTTATCTTCTGCTTCACTCCTCTGCCTTTGAGCCTATAACAATTTATGGGAATATGCGTGGTGAATTAAATTCATACTATATTAATTTATTTTTTTATTTTGATTTATATTAAATATATTACCTCTTCAAATTGGGCTTGAGCTTCTGACAACTCAATCTCCATGCTTTGTTTGGCTTTGACTGCGTTAGTTCTAGCACATTCTGTGTCTTCTAGTTGGTGTCGCAATTGTCTGAGTACGGCTTTACCGGGGCTGTCTGCTTTTTGGCGTTCTAGCATTGTTTGGGCATCCCGTAAGAGAGCTTTTGTTCGTCGTAAATCACGCTTAAGTCGCTGATGCAGAGCTTCATCACCAGCGCGTTCATTACGTTCTGCTTCATGAGCTGCATTTAACCGGCGCTCCAATTCATGTTTTTCGCGTAAGAGAAGTGTACGTTCTTCATGTTCGTTTTCTAACTGAGCTTCCAGAGCTAATAAATATTAAACATTTTTAGATATTATAGAATAAAAACAAATATATTATATATTAAATTCAAAGATATTAATTTTACCTTTGACTTTCTTCTGTGCGTTGCACCTGACTTCTTCTAATTCTTCGTCTCTTTGTTGTGCTTCGCGTTTTGATTCTTTTCGCGCTTGTTCCAATGCCATTTCAAGTCTGAAGTATAAAAAAAATTTGATATAAAAAAAAACATTAATTCATATTAAACGTATATTTTAAATAATATATATAACCTTAATTTAGCTTGTTCAAGCATCTGTGTTTGTCCAGCTAATTCATCTAGCTCTTCTTCTTGTTCATGCAACTTGCGATCACATTCTAATTTCTGTTTTCTTAACACTGTTACTTCTTCTTCCGTTTTACCACCGAATGTAATTTCATCTAATTCTCTTTGCAATGAATGCAGTTTCTCAGTTTGAAGTTCTAATTCTAATCTTGTATCCTAATTACAAAACATAATTATTTTTATAGTGCAAACATTTTGCGTTTGAAATATTTTATATTTCAAGAAACAAGGATAGTATAGAATTACAGGGTGATAACTTACCGCTAAATTATTTTCTGTAGTATATTTCTCAGCTAACACTATTTCTTTTTCACGAGAAATTCTGTCTTTGGTTTGTTTTTCCTGTCGTAGTTCATCGTGAAGAAGTTGTGTTTCTGAGTCGAATTTTCGTTGTTTCTTTTCTAGAAGATTATTTCTAGCGCTTTGTTCTTCAAGCAGAAGCCTTAAATCGTTAGTTTCTGCATTTAACTTCTGCACTTTTCGTTTCCATTGTCCAACAACTTGTCTTTGTTCTTCAACTTCTTCATAAGCATCTGCTAGCTATTTGATAAAAATAAAAAATTAATATAACTTGCAAATTTTATAATAGAAATTAATAAATGTACTTTTTTCTCAAGTTGTTTCTTTAATCCAACAAGTTGTTCCAAATCATCTTCATGTTGTTGTTGTAGTCGCCTCCTAGTGAATTCTAATTCTCTAGAGACTCGTTCATACCGTTGTTTATAGACTCCACCATCAGCTTCGCCGTCTTCGTCCTCTTCAGAGTGGATCCCATTTAGATCAGATCTGGTGTAAAGTAATTCCATTTCTAACCGTTCGGAAGATTGTTGTAAGGATTTGTTCTTGGTAGACATATCTGATAATTCCCGTTCAAGACGGATTCGCTCTTGAGTTTCGGCATCTAAGCGCTCGGAGGCTAGGGTGGATGTTGAATGTTCTTCGGCGAGATCTGCAGTCATTTCACTGAGCTAAAAAAAGATAAATATTTCATGTGAAATGCTCGGAAATATTTAGAATGTCGGTCTATGAGAATAGACGTCACGATAGAATAATAGTAGGCGTTATGTATCTTGCAGTTGCAAAATATTATTTTAATAGATAAATCCTTGAGTTATGTCACTTATTTTAGATAATCAAGTCAAGATCGAGGACTATACTGTTAATAGGTTTCTTTAATATATACTGTGTTAGTTGCGCAAAAATAGTTATTTTTATAAATTGAACTAAAAATCCTTGGGGAATATTATTTTTTTTCGAAGTCAATGGCAAGGTGTTAAAATAAAACCTTTCACACAAAATCACCTCATCGAAATCAGTTTGATCAGAAATTCGATCTTCAGACATATCTCTAGTCAACGAGGAATTCGATCGACATGCACTATTCGATCTACACACACTATTCGACCGGCTAAAATACTGAAAACCTTTAATCATAATATTGGTCGCAGATCTCGATCGTCCCAACACCCTGCGATCCTCTGCATTTTTACGCATACTCATACTTCTCGTCTCACGTTCATTGTGATCATCATTGTGTCCCATATATTTCCATTCATCCATTATGTGGTCAGTACGTTTTAGGAAATCCGAGATTTTCGACGATAAATAATTAGACGCTGTGTTTTCTTCTAAGTGAGCTGCGGTTGGCTTGACTTTTTGTCGCATTTCCGTTTTGCAACCGATTACAAATGTTAAATTTGCATCAAACACAACTGGTGCCTGTTCTTTCGTTTCCATATCATCCAAATCGATGCTAGCGCTTACTTGCGGGAATATCCGGCGTGGTGTTGGAGATCTAGCGGATCTTGAATTAGGGGTTCTACTGATGTAGCTATTAAGATTCAAAATCAATTGTTGATTTTTTTATATATATTATTACAATGAACTATAGAAATATTTCTGATTTTAATAAATTTGTACTCTATAAAAATTTTTAAAATAAAATTACGAAGATATGAAATCTCAATTGAATTTTATTCTGAATCTCTCTAAGTACCTGAAGCCATTACTGCTACATGGTGAAGGTGATCTTGATACAAAACTGACAGGAGTTGAAGCTCCACTTGGAGTATATGCTAAATTCTTGAGGGGTCGTGGTTGAAAAATAGTCGGGGTTCGCTTTTGCGAGTACCTATCAGTATCAAACATTGTCAACCTGTCCATTTGGGTGGTTTGTGATCGCCGGATTGCGGTAAGTCTTCGCGCATGGTGACCCAAAGGTATGGGTGGTAGTTTAGCTGTTGGTCGCATAGGTGGTGATAACGTTGAGTGTATTGGGGATGATGAGGTCGAAAAACTTGTTAAAAACGGCATTTTGATGATTTATTTCACGTAAGTTATTATTTGTAGTTATTTTCGCTCGAATAATAATAAACTATGATTTATTTCGCACTATAAAAGTAATTTTTAAATATGAATATATATAGGTTCTAATGTCTAAATACTACTGGTTCTAGAACGCACAGACGCACTAGTTGGAAAACATGAAAAAAAATGAGTGTTTTTGTGGGCAATAAAATAAAAAGCATGATTCACAAACATATCTATATACAACAACGGGGATATTTAAAAGTTTTCAAACGACCCGTATTCGAAAATAACTTTTTGAAACCACCTGCAACAGCTCCTACTCTATTGCGTAATGGTAATGCAGAAACATCGTTAATAATGAATTAGACGAACTATCTAAACATCCTGTATAATGCACTTTAATTTTGAATACATATAAACATTTTATAAATAATCTTCACATTTTTTATTTGATTAAACACTGCGATTTGAACCGATATTTATATTAAATGCAACAGGCAATTATTTTTAGGCAAATATAATTATTTAAACGAGAAATATAATTTATAATTATATGTTTAATAATATTTGAACTTTGTTTATTATAAATATAAGTAATAACTTCAATTAAAAGTCAATTTAATTGAGTATCATTTATATTAAATATTTTTTTAAATTTAAACTTTTTTAGTTTTATTAGAAATATAAACTTTTAAATGAATAAAATATTTTTAGCAACACAATTTTATTGAACACGATTAAAAATCACTTTTTTTAAATATATTTTACGGAATTAATTTTGTGTTACTGACACATATATGATTTCGATGCAAATGCAAATTTATGATAATATTAGTGTTGTCCAGACTGCAGACTTGTGCTCACTGAAGAAAGTTAAAATTTAGCTACCCGACATTCGACTACTTTTGGACCGTATTCAGAGACAAATGCATCAGATATATTTAGTACGTTAATCACTACATATACTAAACACGCGACAAAAAAATCATAAAAAAAAAATAAAACATATTTAATTATAAGACACATAAAATTATTAATTTAAGCATAAAAAATCCCCAAAATTGCAATTTATAATGAGTTACAATAAATATAAAAATACCAAATATAATAGAATATACCACAGGCAAAAATCATATATATATATTATTTATTTGATCTAAATCAGAATATTAATATTAATTATTTTAAAAAGTTAAATTTAGATATTCAGATCTTGAAGTGCAAACTAACTGCATACATAAAAGTAAATACGTCTCTGCTTGATGTTCCTGTACAGATTGAAATAGATTTGTACTGTATGGAGCATTGCCAAACTATTTTTTCTATCTTAATTTCATAGTATTTATTTTATTTGATGGACGTTTTGCATCTAACATTCGACATCGATAATAAATTTAATAAAATCTATACAAGTTACGTAAATCAAATACGCAAATATATATAAAACATACTTATTTTTCGAACGCAAAATATAAAATAGACTAATCTACAAATTAAATATGATTTAAAAAATCTAAATAATAAATCTCTAAAAATCGTGCGCGGCGATTTTGTCGCATGTATTCCCGAACGCAGCACAAAATGAATGTGTTGTTTAGTAGAATAAATTCAAAAAATTATGACAATTTAAGCGTTTAATAAATGTATTTTGACATTTTAAAAACATTAATTAACACGTCTAATTTTAAATAAAATTATTTTTGAATGGTCGGGGCGCCTAATATATTTCTTGGCAACAATTAAGAGATTTCAGACTGGACACTTTAACCAAGATAAAATTGATATGTGATACTTTCGCTGCTATTATGCAATGCCAGCAGCTGCCAAAATGTCGCTAGTAAATGACCGTGAACGATTTGGACAATAGAAGACCAATGTCCGATCGAAAAATGTTCAAATTGATGGTTGTTTCGTTTTTGTCGTGACAATTAAATTTAGATCGCGGAAATGCAGACTTTCAATTCGTGGAAAAAATATAGTCTATTTTAAATCAACAGCGACGATTTGGGTGCAGTTTTAAA
This sequence comes from Nebria brevicollis, assembly GCA_944738965.1. Taxonomy (NCBI): domain Eukaryota; kingdom Metazoa; phylum Arthropoda; class Insecta; order Coleoptera; family Carabidae; genus Nebria; species Nebria brevicollis. Next base: position 7,450,937 of record OX122909.1, read on the forward strand.
AAAGCTTTAAATATTTTTAGTTTTAATATTATGCAATTGCACTTTTTTTTTGTGTATATAGAAAATAAATTAATGATGTTTTCCAATAAAAAACTCAAATAGTGTTTTTGTAAAGTTGTTTACTAGAAATTTAAAATTACGATTTAAATTATTTTTAGTAAGTTTTAATATTTTTATTGAAGGTTAAAATTAATACGTTGCAAATAACGAAATTGTCCGCTTTAAGATCTTGAATAAGTCCTTATTTAATGATTTCGCCGGAATACTATTTCATTAAAGCATTCAAATAATTTAAGTAAATTGGCAAAAAAACAAAAATGCTTCGATAGAATAGCGACATCTAAAAAGAATTCCACGCAAAAAATCCGATCAACAAATCAATTTTGGATTATCGCCAAATCAGGGAGTCTAAAACTAAATTTAAAACACGCACACACATTCTGCAAGTTTTTTCAATCGTCACTTGAGTACCACTGGTCAATGTTGGCATAGAATTAATAAAACAAATGTCTTACCTTTGATTCAAGTTTATCGTTGTCATATTTCAGTGTAGTTCTCTCTTGTTCCAATTTCTCAACTTTAATCCTGAGGTTTTCTAATTCTTCCTGTTTGTAAAAAAAAAAACAATTAATAAAAAATCTGACCCAATATACAAAAGTTTTTATTTATTTTTAAAATCTTAATAGATTGATAGAGTAATACTAACAGTTCTTATTTTTAATTGTTCTTCTGTACGGTGAACATTTAATAATGGTGTAACCCTGACTAGAAGTCTCCACCAGGGCCAGTCTCGCACTAGCATAAATTTGCGGACATTTCTCTGGATGCACCGGACCGCCAAGTCTTGTAAACGGCGATGCGCCAATTTCTTCCGGGCTAGGTAGCCTCTACAATGCGCCTGAAGGGCCACAACTCGCCCTTGTAGGCGCTCATCTCGTCTTGCTTCCAGCTGGCCCAAAACACCAGCTCGGAAGAAAATCTAGAATTAATAAATATTATTCAACTTTAAATTCTTAATAATATAAATAAAAAAAAAAAAACTTGAATGATTAGTTCACCAGCGAACAACACGTTATTAAAATACGTCGATTGGTGTAACGAATAAAAAATAATTTACCTCAGATTTGAATTGTGGTCCATTTCCAGCCACAGTCAAATCATTTACTTTATCATTAACAACACTCTTATCAACTGTTTCGCACAACACATGATCTTCTTCAATTTCGCAATCTAAATCAATGTCATTTGAAATATTACCAGAATCATCTGAACAATCTGAATTATAATCTTTCGGTCGTTCTATAGCACTGTGTTCGATTACAACAGCATTTATATTCGTATAAGTCGATTTAACAACCCCATCATTTTTCAAATCAACTATTTTTATTGCTTGTTCATTTACTTTCGAAATAACTTTCTCCATTTTAGCACTTGTAGCACAACTTTGTAGATCGGGATTGTTTAAAATTTCTGTCGTTACATATTTAACAGAATCAACTATCTCCCTTGCAGTTTTCAAATTGAATTTAATATCGTCTAATTGACTACCATTTGGAGTTGTTTTCGAAATACTAGATTGAATATTTTTAGATTTTTCTAATATATCTTGAGTAGTAGGAATAGATTCTAATGAATCCATGAAAAGATCTTCAAATTTACGTTTTGTATTACCAAAAGTAATCTTATTTGAATTAGATACACAAGGTGTTTGATGATCAACTTCGTCGTAAGATGATTTTAAAGTTGATTTAGTTGTATCGCTCTTAAAAACTTTAAGTTTTGGAGTAATTTTAAGGTCAGGTGATGGACTTTTAGACGCTAACTCAAGACGATCTATAACATTTTTAACTGATAGCGTCTTCTTTAAAGCTTGTTTTGGTTCCCCAAGTGCTTCAACTTGTCTCAAAATTCTATTTCCTGTATTGATACATTTATCTAAAGTCTTCGAATCACTTAATCCGATATTATTAGCAACGGAACGCACTCGGCGTAGATTCGCTGTCACATTATCACTTATTCTAGTGATGCTTTCTTCTAACAATAACTTTTCTTGCTCCGCGATCTTCTCTTGTAGTTTTAGAATATCTTGCAGATCCTTTGCACTCTCTAGCTTACAATCTAATATATGGTTTAGACCGGCTGGAGTGCTAGGACTTAATAGTTTACTTAAAGATGCTTTGACCGGTATTTTACTTGGTCGGCATTTTTGAGTTAGACTCACATCCCAATGGCTTTTCGCCTTGGAGAGTCGCGTTACTGATTGTGGTATTGAGGTCGGTTTTGGTATATCCGCAGATTTACTACACAATTCTAATTTTGTTATTTTATAAGTTGCAAACTTATCCACAGGCACTGATAGTGAGTGAGTGCTTTTAGATCTAGACATCTTCATAGATCTCTCACTTCCAGGTGTTTTTGAGATTGTTTTAGAAGTTTTAGGAGATATATCAATTTCAGTAACATATTTAGATTTTTGTGTTTTAGGTGTCGAAACATCTATAGCAGTTACAAATTTTGATTTTGTAGATCTTAAATCTGTGTTTATTGGTGATTTAGATACTCTAGATGTTTTTTCGTTTAGGGGTGGTTTTGTTATGATTCTAGATGTTCTAGGTGTAGTTGAAATATCTATTTCCGTAACGAATTTTGATTTTGTAGTTATCTCAGTTTTTGGTGAGTTTTTCACGCTTCCAGAATTGTTTGAATTGGATCTTTTTAGTAAGGGTTTTAATGTTTGTTGGGTTCTTGTTGAGCTTTTGGTGAAGGTGTCGCTTTTGATTACGTGTTTGCGCGCTGGTGGTATGGGTCTAGTCATTGCAGGTGTATTTTTATCGAAAGTACAATCCATATCAATGTCGGATAGGCTTTTCGTAAGAGTATTGTTGACCAAATTACTTTTTTCGTCCAACGCCAAAGGATTTGAAAACGATTTTTTGAGAATACATTTCGATTCTATAATACTACAAGTTTTAGATTTTTGTAGTTTGGGTGGAGAATGAGTTGTGACATCTCCAAATTCATTTAGTATTTTATCGAAATTCTCAATAACGATTTTTAATTTATTATCCTCTTTAGATTTCTCTAAATACGGTACTGGTATAACAGTAATGTTATCAGTTTGTTTCTTATAATTATCCTTTTTATAAGCGATGTTTTCATAAGTGTGATCATCACTTTTTGAATTATTATTCACGATTTTATCAGCCCCACTTTTAATAGTGGTTTTCAACCAACTTTTAGGGGAGGCACAAAACTTTTGTAGACTACCTTTGGTAGGTGTCTTGATATCAGCACTAAACTTCGCGGAAGGCATTATTGATAACTTTAGAACGTTACCGTTAAAATCTTCTTTGGAAATTTTTACAACTTCGTCTAATGCATTACTGGTGTTAGTGCAGGTGGTTTTTGTATTTATACAGTTAGCAATACCTGTTAACGATATAATTTCACCAGTTTTACACTGTTTGGGTAATCGATTTGACTCTACATGGAGTATTAAAGTTTTATTTCTAAGATTTCCCAATGAAAATTGATTGAATATTAATGATCGTAATTTAGGATTTGATTTGTTTATTAAACAATTTTGAGTTGATTTGATTGGAAATGCTATAAATGGGATATATGTGTAACGGAATTTTGTGTGAAATTTGTGAATTTTACACTGCGTAGTTTTGTAGGTTATATTTCTTGCTTGGCAAAGCACAAAAATTAATGTTAGAATAGTTAGCACAAACAAATATGTTGTAAAACAGTTAAATAACATATAAAATTATTATTTGAATATTTTACATAACTTAAATCGTATTTATGGTGAATTAGATTACATTTTATAATTGATGTTACAGTTAATTTCTATATTTAATTTAGTTTCCCGATGCAAAATTATGTAAATGTTAAAAATTCAGTGAAAATTCACAATTTTCCGTAACTGTATTGAATAAATAAATTAAAACGGTCAATCACTGTATTAATTATAACGAACACAATTAAGTACTTAATCTAAATATTACGCTTAAAAACACTTGTAATTATTATCAACCATAAATGTACACCAATTTCGCACTACTGAATCGAATAATTGATGTTGTACCAGTAAAATTCAACTTTCACTGGAAATATTTCCAAAAACTGTTTTTATTTATTGTTTATGTATAGTTACCCCTTAGGGGCAACTGTAATTAAATGTTGTTCTATAGATGTTTCTATAAGTGTCTGCGACCAATAACAATGATTACTAAATATAAACACGCAAAATAACAATGCCAGAAGTCAGACATGTAAATTCGTTGTCGAATTTCAATGAAAACCAATTTTAAACCGTGCGTAATTGTATCCGTTATAATCATTTACGTTTTACTATTTTGTAAAATTATTGTAAAGGGGATTATTAAAGAAGTTTTGTTTAGAGAAATTAGCGAAATAATTATAGCTATTATTTAATTAAATTGTTCTAATTAATTTTGTTCATAAAAAATGTGTTAATGTATCAATAATTTTCTAATTTAGGCCTTCTAAATATGATAAAACTTGCGAGATGAAATCTTCTATCCAATATTTGTTAAATTGTATACCAAATCCTGAATGTATCTTTTGGTCAACAATATCCAATAATTCCGTTCCAAATGAAGCACATATTAATCAATAATTTCATTGATTAAAACAACACTTAAATATATGAGTCTTTGAGTAAAATCATCAATCCATAATAGAATTCACAATAAATCCACGAAGATCACTCGATTAACAATTCTTTCACCGTCCGAAGACACATTTGACCATGACCGCTGTATTCAACTCTCACCATGCAACTGAAGAGTTCTGCGGATTCTACAAGACAGGTTGGAGCAACCGAGGAGTAAACCAATGGTCAAGTGGTTGTATTTCTTTTATTTAGTTTCTTTTTTTGTTGTTGTTGTCTTGTATAGAAAGACAACACTAGAATTGACCACTTTCTACTGGCTGCCTTCGGTTATTTGATGCTGTAGAAAATGACTTATGTATCTGACTAGTTAAACGTCTTAAAAACAGGAAGATATCAACCGTTTTTTTTTTTAAATGAATGATAGTGGTAACTCATGTTGCAATGTTTTCTTTAGTTAATCTTCAACTTGATGAACAAGTTATACCGTTTGGTTATCATTTTTAATTAATTATTGATTTAAAGTGCATATTTCTGCATTTATTTATTTATATATATATATGACAGATTAAATAAATAAATATATGAAATAATAACTGACTTCCTATTAGTACGCATATATTATTAGAATACTAATAATAACTTATATACAAATGTAGAAACATAATCGCATATAACCCAAATGACTATTTCTAGACGTATTATTACGCTTTTTGTCTCACAAGAATACCTTCTAATTTTCAATTACATCTAAGTACACCAAACAAAATACGCGTGACGTCACTTCCGATAGCAGGTCATTGTATGTAATTGAGACACCGTTTTATTGTTCTAGTAAATTGTTCCAAATACTTTCATATATCATTTTGAATGTATTTTTAACTACTCTCTTTAAATACTTGTCGTAAATATTTAATAATACCGCACCCTAAAGTTAGGGTAATTTATTTAAAATTATAGATACATATATCTATATTAATAAATTACGTTTCGAATTTTTATTAATATTTTTTTATTTATAGTAATATAAATGTTAACATTCATTGGAGGCGAAATTCGTAGGATTTAAACCAAAATTAGGAGTTATATCACGTTGTAGTAAAAATATGTGAATCTCTTGCGTTGGTATTATGCATACCGCATAGCCTTTCTTGAAGAGTTGTTTTATGACTCGGTAAAAATTCTATGAAGGAGAAATTGTGTTTTCCACAAGTTTACAAGGGAAATTTATGTTTATATAGCCGTAATAAATAATGTATATTTTTTCACCTATTTATATATATATATATATATATATATATATATATATATATATATATATATGAGTATGTAATTATTGTTTGTGTTTGGGATTATAGTGCGTAGTACTACTACTAAATATAGTTTAGATAATTAATTATCCTGGTTAAAATTAGTAAAACAATACTTTATGAGAAATACAATAAATACATGGTGATATCAATGTAGGCCAAATAGTTGAAATAATTTTATAACACGTATTTTATGAACTTGTAACGATTGTTAGACAATGAGTATTATTTTGAGGGCAAGAAATAAATAACCGTTAAATTATATAACTAATAAAACTCTTAGAAAGTCGGTCTACTAGAAAGGTATGCACTATAAAGGCTTCATACTAAAGTGATTGAACTTTTTATTATTATTTTTTTCAATTTCTGATTTGAAAATCTAGTACAAAGGTTACAAACTTGACCTTGTCACTATTCTGACATTGGAACAAATTCAAAAAAAAACATGTGTTCAATACATACGTATTCAAATTTCTAAACGTCTTTTTACGTTACCGCAATTTAAAACCGAATGATATAATGAGATGTAATAATGTAAAGGTCAAAGTTTATTAGTTAGAAATATTTTAATATATACTCATAATACCATATAATCATTGCACTATACTAGAATTATGATTGTTTGACACTATAAGACTTTTTTAACCTCAATAAAAATTGCATCGACTTTAAACCATGAGAAAATAACTAGTTTAAAATCAAATTTCAAAGATGCGGCGCACATATAAATTGCAACATATGAGATGCTAGGATTAGCTTACGTGCAAAAAAAAGATAAAACTATGCAGATTTGTGAAGTTCTGCAACGCATTATGCGTTTGAAACGCAACACCAAGTCGTTATTTATATACTTCAAGTGGAAATCGTAAAAGAAATATTTTTAAAACGGATTAAAACCCGATATTCGAAACATTATTCGTAACGGTATACATAATTATTTTGAATACATTTCTGGTTTTGCAAACGTGACCATCAGATGTTTTTATTGCGAAATTGCCAATTCAATTTTAAGTCCAGTTCTAGAAACAGTTTAGCTACTTTAATTACTAATCTTTAATTTTGTTTACTTAAATTTAAGGGTAGTTTTCTAATAATAATTTTTTTTTAATTTCGATGAAGACGTATAAATATATTTAATAAGTTATTGCTTTCAATTTTAAATTACAATAAATTAATATTAATTTATAATTTGTTTCACGTTCGATAAATGTAATCAGATGATGAAACTTTTATAATATATTTCCGCTTCTGGCCGGAAATCAATATATTTTGCCAATTTTAATAAACCGTTATTATAGAATAATAAAATATTGCTACATTAGTTATTTAAATTTTGATCTCGTTTTGAATGTAGATTTCCTAACTGAATATAATTCTAAAAATAGTATTAAACAACTTAAAAATACATGAAGTGTATGTGTTAGAATAGCAGAACATGATGACGCGTAATTGCAATATTAGTTTTATATAAAAGCTGATTTCAAAGTTATTAACTTTAGTAAAAATATTAGTAATAAAATTGAGTATTAAAAAAAAAAAATACGTTGAAGCAATCACTAGCAAAGCAAAAAAATAACAACCAAGATAAAAATAAATAATCACTGCCTACTCTCCCAGTAGTGAAACCAGTTTTCAACTTACAAGATCACAACAACAACAGAAGAAGTAACAAAAAATTGAAATGATAAATAAATAAAAAAGACAAAATTCCCGTATCATCTTAGGTATATGAAAAATAAAATAAAATAAAAGCCACTCGATTTTTACATCCTGGTAATTTAAAAATAAACCGACGAACTCAGATCAAAAAACAAAATAAACCTAAAGCAGCATCAAAAAAAAAAAAACGACGACACAAAAAAGATACTTTTGGCAACATTGCACGCTCATAAGTGCCAATTGTCTCAGTAGCCAAAACAAAAAGAAACTAAACGCATTAAAGGTTACTCCATTTTATTTTAAGGCATTCGAAGCCCTCACACGGCACTATATTAAATTATAAAACAAAAAAACAAAATAAATTCGCATTCAAAATCGAAATAAATTTGTTAAATGCACATTTTCAAATTTCAAACAAGTTTTTAGGCGAACGGTTCGTTAACCTTTGTAAATGATCGATACGTTTCTGAGAAAGTATTTAAAAAATATTATGACAGAAAAATGAATGCATTTATCACTAAGAGAAATTGCTCTTAAATTTTGTAACTTTTCAAAAGTGAAACTTGGTAATATTTTCACCAAAATTCATCTTAAGTTCCTTAGCATTTAAAAGCATTTATTTTAAAAATAGCTTGCACTTTCTCATATGCAGAAAGAAAGTATTTAGTTTTTGACTAGCGTACCCACACAATTAATAAAAAACGATGACATGAAATAATAATTCACAAATAATTTTGCACACCTTCAAAAATCAAGCCGAAATCACAAAGGAAAAAAATCGATGCGTTTCATATTTAAAAAGTGAAATTACTATTTTTAGAAAGTAATTTACTGTTCAATAAATCATAACACATTTATCATTTATCACATTTAAAATTGCATTAATGTTATATTCATCAATATTGCACATATTTATTAATTTTTATAAAAAAATATATATATAAAAAAAGACTCACCTGACTCATTCCAACCCTGTATCCCATCATATCAATATCGACAGCAAGGAGCATATCTTCCACCGCTTTACGTTCATCCAACACAGGACTAGCAGGCCGCAATAATTCACCCGCCAACAATCTGAATCTTCGCCGGAATTCCGCAAGTGGTAAAAACGACGGGAATCCTTGTTTAAACAACCGCACCGCGTCCAAAATCTGTCCACCACGAATCTATAAAGAGTACAAATACAATGAATAATTGTATAACTTTTAAAATGTATACAATAACATACTTGTGATCGTATTAATGGTACATTGATAACAGTGTCTTCAGATTGCCCTGATGCGGATTTAACAGCCAAAAGGGCTGTGTTACTCTCACAAAGACCAGCGTTGTGTTGCGGTAGAAGACACTGAACGAAACGTAAACGAGTGCGACGTAATGTTTCTATTAGTCCGTCTACAGTGAATTTAACCTGTACAAACAAAAACCAAATATTTCATTAACAGACTTGTATTTTATTATATAAAACATTTTTAAATATTATTTCGAAAATTACGTCACGTATGTAATGTATTTATTTACACTATCAGAAAAATATATATATTTGAATTAAAAATATACATAGTAAAAAATAATAATTATAGCAATATTTATTACATATTTAGGTGAAATATAAATTAAAAAAATGTTTATTACTTGAAGACACATAGATTTTCGTTTAATGGCAGCTGTGCCAGCAGTAAAAGTGCGCCGAATTGAAGAAGCCCTTCTTAATGATTGTGATCCTTCGATCCCGACAACTGACCCACACATCGAAGATGGTCCCACACCTCTAACAGACACGAATAACTTACTTACTTCTTCCCTGAAACAAAATAAAATTGTATAACTAATAAAATTTCCTATTTGGGATTTATGTGCATTACTTGTATTATAATATTTGTGTTATTTAAATAAGGAAACTTACTTGCTACTTTCTTGTAAGACATTAACAGCTGTCCTAGAAATCGGGTTTTCCCTACTAGATTTCAACCACCCGTTTGCAGTGTATAAAACAGGATTAGTTCCTTGTAAATGTTGTAAAACAAATTGATTATTCCCGGGGGCTTTACGCAATAAAAGTTGATAATCCCGATCCCCATAATGCGTGAACAAACGTTCGATGAACGTGTCATCTGTTGAACCAGGATAGATTGCTTCTTCATCCAGTAGCCAAAGTAATCCACGTCTATCAGATTCGCGTAAATCAGTTTGCGATGAGCGGATCACTGTGTTTTGAGCTGTTTTATCTTAAGATAAAGAAGAAGTTTTAACAAATAGGTACTTAAGGCGCGAACATCAAATTTTACTAACTCTAAATATAAACTCACCCAATAAATTGACTACAGGTCCAGGATTGATAACATTCTCGCCCTCGTGATCAGAATCAAAATTGTATTCAATGTTTTCTTGAATATATCGATCACGCGGCGCAACTAAATTGGTTTGGTGATACAGAAACTGGAGACGTTCTTGTAGATAATTATGACACAAATCTTCAAAACTAGCACCAGTTTGACGACCACAAGATGCTGGATTTTGAAACCCAGGCGTATCAACTAACAAAATTGACGATACTGTATGTGTAGATTGTGATATAGATCTGTAATAGTGATAAAAAACATACATAAGTTACGAATTTAAAATCGTCTACTAAAATAAATAATTAATATTTAATTGAGGCATACTTGTTGATTAGGGCTGCCATACAGTTGAATACTTCTGCGTATAGTCCGACTAAGAATGCTTCTAGGGCGTCAATAGGGCTGGAGTCTCCCGTAGATATTAATTTTTCTATAGGGGATGGTGTGCGGAATGGTGCTCGAGGAGTTGTAGGAGTTACAGAACCTCCAGAAGCCAATCCAAATATTAAGCGTGATAATTCTTCAACAGTTGTACCCAATAAATGAGCAGCTCGTTGCGCGGATTGGGGTTGTGAAAATTGGTATTTATTTGCAGACGTAGATGAACCAGCTAGATACAAAATTCAATACTAAATTAGTATCAAATACAATGTTGAGGAAGCAGTTTACCACACCTTTAACAGCACCAGCGCATCCAAGATGGTAAATGCCTGCTAAAACCATCCAAATAACTTTTTGGTCAATTTCACTAACGCCCAACGTATAAAAAGCATCGCAAACTTTCAGGAAATCTTCTTGCCCCCTTTGTTTATCTTCATGTTTATGCAATGGTGTTATAAAAGGATTAAACTCTCCAGTACTAACAGTATCCAGAAATAATTCCTTCCTCAAATTACCCTCAACCCCCGCTAACAGTCTATACATAATATGAAACGTGGATTCTCCATCTTGTTTCCGGCCAATTCTAGACCTTTCCAGTAGTAAAATCTGGATGCTCGCACTAGCGATTACTCCCGACTGATCGAAATCAAGTGAGAATATCTGAGTGAAGCGCGTAGCATTTGAATTCATTTGGGTTTTACAGTTGCCAAACGATTCCTGGATTCTCCAGATTGCGTGCAGTTTTTCCAGGGTGAGGAATTTGTTTAGAGTACCACATGCGATTATTAAGTACTGTATGGAGTGTTTGAAGTTTATTGTTTTACCAGAGCCGGAACGGCCTAGAAACACTAACGATTGGTCTTTACGAGTTGAGAGCATTGTGTGGTAGGCGGATTGGGCCATTGAGAAAATGTGCGGTGGTAAATCCTCGGATTTACAACCTTTGAACATTGCCACTACCTATATTTCGTAAAAAAAAATAAATATTGCGATAAACTTTCCAATAGCGGTTTATGATGTTTTTTTTTATATATATACCTTATCAGAATAAATAGCAAGTGGTGCCATCGGATTGATAATCAACATATTTCCGCCAGCGTAAGTATGGATTAAATTCGTAGCGTATCTTTGGCGTAGCGTATGTAGTACACAGGATTCGTTTAGGTATCGTAACTGGGCGAGATCTTCAACGCGATCAAACTGGGGTGGATTGGCTTTTTCTACATCATCTTCATCAACTGTTAACAAGTCACCGGTGTCATCCAGCCGTATTCGGAGTTTTCCATGTTCCGGTTCTTGGGTGGGTACACCACGGGCGGATGTGAAACCACCTCGGTGTACTAACCACAATCGTTCTGCGTCTAGCCATAATTTCTCAGACGCTAATTCATCTTCAGATTTCGCCTATAAAGAAATTACGTAAAGAATTTATTTATGGAATAATAATTCCATACTTCTAATTAAAAATTATGGTAACGCAAATTGAAACTAATTTATAGATCCTTGAAAGCACATATTCCACTTTTTAAACATAATCCGACTTTATTAACAGCTTAAGTTGACAGAGACACGAATGTCAAGCTTAAATCAAAATAAGCTGTATATAAAATAATATATTTACATATCACATTTTATAAATTCCATTAAAGATTGTTTAACTTATTTTTATTCATTCTAATATAATGAAAGATTTACTAACAGCAGATATAAATCATTATAAATTATCCAGATCGATTAAAAATTAATAAAACTATATAATAGACATGTATAGGTCGACATTAGCGCTAAAAATCACTATTATTTATCTACTTTTATTCACCGCTTTAGGTAATAAACCATTATAATTAAAACTGGGTTACCATGTTTTAAATTCAATTTTACAGTACTGTATTAAAGAAAAATAAACATAATATAACCAACAATTAACGTGTTATAGATCCTTATTGGAGTAACTAAGTGAGGTTAACTAAAAATGATTAAGGTTTTTAATACATTTTAACTAAGAAAGTTTATAAATAATGCCTGAATCCGGTTCTGATATCACAATACACATGTACGTAATTCAAAGAATACTATTAGCATAGAATACTTATATGCTAAGACATATGTGACATAGAATATTTATATTACAACATATATGTTTGATTTTGCAAAGAATTATGTTCGAACCGCAGCGTGTATTAGGTATTGAATTCTTAAGTAGTCACACACCCAAATTTTACTACAAATGTATGCACACTCAAAATTCGACTGAGCAAATAAATTTCCTGGTAAAAGTGTTGATGCTTCAAAACATTTCAACATTTTTAATAGTGCTTTTAGATAAATTTTTGTTTTAAATTAATTTCTTTTAGTATCTTATTAGAATAATGTGTTTACTTAAGCTAATGGAGCGATTCAGTATTTGTCTATAATTCCGTAAACATTTGCGCATTCTTATAGAATTAAGAAATAAATAATTACCTCGGTTTTTTTGCGCAAATCAGTCAAATCTTTTAAATGCTCAACTTTCCCTAATTTTTGATTAACAGCTGTCGAAAACAATTCCATCCATGATACAGTTTCAATGTTTGGGTGTTTCTTCTTCATTCGCACACTTCCGGTGCGCGATAATATCCGAACGGTACCGTTTGCGAGGGAAATATTTGGTGCGGAGTTTTTTCGAATTAATTTCGTTTTAGGCGGGTTTTTTATCAGTGGTTTATTATCTGAGTTGAAATTATTTGAAATGTTTGCTGCATTTAATGATTTGTTATTTTTGTTGTGATTTTTATTATTAATCTTTTGTACATTTATATTACTTTGATTCACAAGTAATTTATCATTATTTCGAATTTTATTAGTTTTAATACAATTATTAATTGTTTCATTTTTAATTCCAGTTTTTTCATTCCACAAACCATCATCATCAACAATAGCTTCCAGATACCGAGATGTTTTACCCTTTGAAGACTTACTCCCATTTGAAAACAATTTATTTGGAATCGCTTTATCAAATTCATTTTTATGCACTTTACTAGAAACAGATTCTGTATCTGTATCACTGTAACCTTCAGAACTAACGCTAGAACATTTTCTAGATAGTTTCTGGTGAGGTTTGTCGCAGAGTTTAGGGGAGTTTTGATAGTTACCCATACCATGGGCTTTACCCTTACATTTTCTATGGGTAAATGGCGAATGTTTTGGGCTGTTTGGGGCGAAATCAGGACCACCCCTTAAGGAGTTTTCAAACGCTTTTTGTAAGCTAAACATTGTTCGAACTATTCACTTATTTTGTTGTTTGTATTTCTTAATTTATTTTAAACTATGGGTTGGAAGTTAAATGTATAAAAAAAAAACCTGTAGGTGTATATTAGTTTTTTAAAAATATTTAGTTGACCTGTAGGTGGACAGTAATAATTATATTTAATTTGGTTTTATTGGGTCAAATTGTCGAATTAACTTTTTAACCCTTTCATATACAAAATCACTAATTATTTTCTTTTAAAATTAAAACAAAAAATCCCAAAATATAGAATGAATATTTGCAATAATATTTAATCACTTAAATAAAAATATAACGAAAGATCTATGTCTAGAATGAAGAGCAAAAGAGGTGAAGAAAATCATAAAGAAAAAATATGTATATTTTTATAAAAACCAAAATAAATATTTTAAATTTAGTCAAAAAATGTAATCACTATAAGTAAAATAACTACACAAATAAAGCACAATACGTTTAATCGCACCCAAAATAGTTATTAATTATCACTTTGTTGTGAAAAAAATTCGAAGAAAAACAAAAGAAATTCCATTTTCTGGAGTAAACAAAATCCGAACTCAGCCACTACGCGCCTGACGAATAACTAAAGTGTGTATTCCATGTTTGAGACTGCATGCTATAACCTAACTATTTTATGTGTGTGTGTGTCAGCCTACTCTGACTATTAAAGAGATCAACCTTGGATCTTTCTGTTATTCTGTAAGAATTGTATAAGAAATAACTTATAAATCGTTATTTGATGAGTGTTTCGAAAATAAATTGGAATCATATAATAGGAAATAAGATTTAAAAAATATTATGAAATACTAGTATATGATTTATAGTAATAATATTTAAATAGCAAATATAAAAGTGAAATTTATTTAGACACCTAGTGTTAAGAATTTATAAATACCGCTACAAAATTCTGTATTTTTAGACAAAAATAAAAGATATATTGATGAAAAAATCATTCTAAAACGTTAAGTTGAATTCTTTAAGGAGTTCTTTTAAGAAAAAGTAAAAAAAAACTGTAGTCTAAACAATTTAAGACGCTAGATATATTTTTATTGCGTTAATACTCAAAAAAACAATTAACTATAATTTAAACATATATAAATATAACTTAAAAGGAATACAAGTATTTTTTGCTAAGAATGATTAATGTAGAAAATTGCAAATACAAGGAGAGTCGCGTAAAACAAAGAAAAATAACAAATACCACATTACAAAGATTAAAATTTGCATTACTACCAACATTTATAATAATAAGTAAGAACAGAAACCGCCTAGGGCAAGCTTACATTACTAATTATTTGATTAAATAAGTACACATCTCTCTCAGCACGCAAATCAATTTATAAGCGTTTGAATTAACTTTAGTCACGTGCTAAATTACCTTGCATCATATATAGTACAGGTGTTGTTTATATTATATTTAATACGCAACAAATTTTTACTTAAACTGTCCTGGGTTTCCATTAAATTATTTTAATATAATTAATAAATAAAATATATAAATTTGGTACGCTTTTAAATTATTAATCTTACACTACTACTTCCCTGAACTTGGAAACGAAATTTTAAGCAAATTGAAGATGAACTACAAAAGTTATTCACCTTTGAAATGGTCAAGTGAGAAATTGTCAATTGACGCCATTATAAAAGTCGACTACTACGTATTTCCTGTATTCCAACGCACCCTTTGATATTTATTACCCAGACCGATAAAATCAGAACAAGTTGCGCTTAAAGAACCTCCTTATGTAGATTTTCGACTCGATTTAAAAACGAGATAGCGTGATTTGGTAAAAAAAAATAAAAGTCAGAAAAAGAACGAAATATTGTTACATACGGAACTATGTTAGAGTTAGAGTAGTGTTTTGCGCCTACATATTGTTGTAGGTACTGAGATCGAGGTGTGTTTTAAATGCAAGGCCGTCCTGATTCCAAGAAACATATGTGGGTTACAAATTAATTATTATCATTTTTTTATACTGTTCTATTATTACATTAGTTATCTTAATTACTAATCTTGTAAAATAAGTGATAATTGATTGCAAAAAGTTATGAATGAATGAAAAAAACTAAATATACGTCGCCTAAATAAAAACTTCCATCGTTACATGCGAGTAAATTTAAATATCGTGTTAGATTCTACCATTACACGAATGATAAACCAATTGCCTAAGCAATGGCTGTATATGTTTAGTAACTAATCAAAATACTTTTAGTTTCAAATATCAAACACCAGATGGTACACCGCGTACCGAACACTTTCATAACATAAAAAGCATACAAAGAATGTGAAAAATATTCATTCCGCCGGCAGGTAACTACATTTTTCCCGATAAACACACGTAATCAAGTAAAAAATGTAGAAAAGAATTTTTTTTTGTTGTAATATCAGTCAATAAAGTAAATATGTACCAAGGCTTTCTTTAGCGATAACTATTATAGACACAAATATAGATAATGTTTTTTTACATATAACATTTGCAATAACAAATCGCAACTAATTTACATATAATGGCGCCTATATTTAAAATTTTATTTTTTATTTCTAATTGGAATCAACCCTATAATGAGTTTTTTTTTTAATTGTTAAAGTAGATGTTAAGGAATCTCGTAATTCTATTGTATTTTACTTTCTTTGCGAGTAGAAAATTGAAATAGTTGAATTCTTTAGTATATAAAGAAAGTTCTTCCACGGCGACCTCGATCTTACAGATTTTATTTGTTTGCCAAAGGTCATGTTTGTGATATTACGATAGGATTTTATGACTATTTTTATTCATTTTAAATTACTGGTATGCATATCAAACGTATCATTATTGTGGCCTGAGGCATGCGACAGTTACATTTTATATGTATCATTTAGATTTTTAGGCTCTAGCTTTAATTTAAGCTTTTTTCGACATCGAAATGTGTTTCACTATTGAGAACAATATGAACATATAATAGAACATACGTGATTGATATTAATCTATTTTCAGCTCTTATAGAAATGATTATAGATATGAATATGTATATTCATAATAAACAAACCACTCTACATATAGGTTTAGTAAGTAAATGGACACAAAACTTGTTATGAAACAAATGCCGGGTAAAGAATTTCGTGTGGGCCGCGAAGTGAATGGACATACGCACATGCATGAATACTAGTTAGTATATACCTAGTAAGTAGACAAACAGACAAATGACTCATGAATAAAATTATAATATTTTATACGGCCAGAAGTTGTAAAGAAACGTGCTACCTAAATAAACTTAAAGACACTTTCATTGTATGCGCACTGTTTGAATAAAATACCCAATTTTTTTTCACACACCGACATATTTTCAAAAATTTAATACAAAATAAAAATAATAACAAAAATTATAAGTTATGTACTTTAACATCCACTTAATTAAATTATATTATTTATATGCGCTATAGTAGAATTTTTAAATTGACCTGAGTAACTCCTATAATGAACGTGACGTCACGATCCCTAAGAGCGCAACTAAACATTTATATAAAATAACTATAATTTATCAACTTATATTTAATGTATAGTAAATAAAACATAAAATGTATTTGTGAATAAATCAATTTCTAACGAAGATCAATCGTTAATTTAACTGTCGGGAATAATTAGCGAAGAAAAGTAACTATATGTTGAGAAAGTTTAGTTATAATATAATAGTTACAAGTAGAAATGAGTTTAATATAAGCGATGCGCAATGATAGATGGATCGTGTGTCATTATAATAGGTATTGGTATTTATATAGGTATATATTTGTTGCTTGTGTTGGCATTCCGCGAAAGGTCGGCCTAGCCTAGGTTAGTTTAGGTGTGGAAATCAAACCGCCGGGCGCAAACATCAGTGGTACTTCATCAGCCAATAAAAAACTTCATGAACAATAGCCATTAAAAGTAGCACTGAATTTTAAAATATTAATTTACAACGCGTTATATTTGTTTAAATATAAATTCGATGAGAAACAGTTATAGGGTATTTTTTATTTTGTTAACTGGCATCACTGCTCTATAGATATATATATGAGCTTAAGATGCCAGTGACGTCATAATAGCTAAGATTGAAATTCTTTAGAAACTAACGTAATAAATATCTAGCAATTGTTTGGAATTGTTGCAAGTATTAAAAATCAAATGCCAAACAAAAGTAAGAGGTAACAAGATGGTACTTTTCCTTTTCAAATGAATCATTCGAGAGAAATGTTTAATTAACTAACGTCTAAATATTTTGTCATCTTAAGCCATGATGTCACAATTATTTACAATTAATTCGATTTAAATTGAAATTGGTCCTTCGGAATGATGGTTAATAAACCACAATTTATAAAGAATGGAAATACCCGATCGTCGGTTATTACGCATTTCCTACAAAGACAATATGGTCGCGTATTTCCGTTAACACTTTTGAGGTCAGAATGCTTCCGGTTTCACTGTAACGGATATGCAAAGCTAATTAAACGCCATATCCTGTCTAAGGAAATAATGTTAAATGCCTGTTTGGCCAATTAGCAGATGGAACAAATATTTATTTCCTTATTTGTAAATTAAATTTATTGCCGCTATAAGAGTAGCATATGTTTCATTAATTTAAAAGTAAAACACGATTTGCGTTTTGTTTTTCATTGTTAACCTAATTTTAAACTAAGTAGATCAATTTTAAATGACATAAGATACATAAGAAATAAATATATAATAATTATCAGAATTGTGGATAATTTATTTAATACCTATACATTATTCTGGCCTGTTTATAATTCTAGACTTGATACTGTGTTATTAACAATTAATACGCGTAAGTCAAGATTCGCCGAACCAGAAAAATATATGCAACATTCTAAATATTTACAATTTTAATTAGCGAAATATGTAATTAAAAGATTTGTACCAATGTGAATTATTAATCAATATTGTTGAACACATATGATAGTATTATCTTATCGTAATAAACTCATTGATAAAGTCGCTTAATACAAATGATTTTCTATAAAAAAAATCCGCCATTTTGTATTGAAAGTCTTATAATAAGGAAAGTAAATAAATTTGGTTAAAAATTAATAAATCAAGAAATCAACTCACTCCAGTTCGATTAAAACGGCGGCTTCCCGATCGTCGAAGTGTTCCACTTCGGATATTTGAATCATCCAACTCAATCTCTCGACCGTCTGATCCGGATCTTCGACTCAACTCACTTAATTCAGCTACAGGTTGAACCTAAACGAAATTAAAATAAAATCAATATGTTACCAAATAAGAAAATATATTTATTAGAAAAAAAAAATCACCAAAACGCGCAACGACCTTAACTGACCTTGAAAACAATAAACACATCTCCCACTAAACAGTATATATATGTATATACATTTTTTTATGGTTGGTTTACCGTACCATGCATGACTTCCGGTACCGTACAACAAGCATATCCGGTTAAAATACTAACTACCATGACTATACGAAATGAAGTTGGTTTATTAGTTGATATAATAAATAAAACGTAACCCTCATAATGATTACAATCAAAATTAACAAGCATTGCTATAAAAACGTAATTTAAAACAGAAAAATAACTAAATATGTTGTCGAATTACGTTACCACTAAACAGTTATTTATAGTAAAGTTTTTTTTAATTTTTTACACATGTGAAAATTACGAAATATTCAAGTAAACTAACAATTGTTTGTTTATATATTGTTAAAAATTATTAGAGTAGAAAGATTTTTAATTAAGGCACCTAAGTTTGAAAATGTAAATTAATTTTTTCAACTAAATTTTAATTTTAACGTGTTTTAAGCAAAAAATTAGATAATAGAAATTAATTCAGAAATTTAAACATACTTCCTTAGAAATTCCCATAAATCAGATATAAATCATGAGCTATATTCATATTAAAGTAAACAGGCGTTTTTGTAGTTTTTTAAACGTTTTCAAAATAATCTATGGGTTAAATTTAACTCTAGGGTTAAAATTGGATCTTAGAACATATTAGCACATTCGTGAGTCAACCGTACGTGAATAGTAGCAAGAAAAAAAAAAACATGTTTAGATGATTTGTGAATAATGAAATGCACTTTCATCTATTGTTATGTGTCAGAAATATGTTTTATGTAAATTTTTACATACATTTAATAATTAGGAAAGATGGTTATCTTTGAAAAACAATTGAAAGAAATGTATTAAACAAAGAATACGCCGCCCTAGTGTTGATTTAATGAACCTTCTATAATGCCTTATACATGTAGTAGGTTAGTTTTAAAAATAATTAATAAATTATCTTACCTTAACAGTAACGCATTCTTTAGAACTTTTAATCATATCAATGATCTCTTCCCGACTTTTATCATCAACAGCAACTCCATTAACTTCCAGTAACCGATCGCCAGGTAGAAGTCCAGTCTCATTATTATGTTGCACGAAAATTCCTGGCTCAGCAAAAATAACTGCTTTCATTTGGACATTTGGTCCAGACGCTCCAGAACCATCTAGATTGCGCTCTACAATCATAGCTCTGCGCAACGAGAATCCAAAGTCGCTCCTAGGCGCAGGCTGTCGTTGTATTGTAAGTGTTCGGGGTTTTGGAAGAGTTAAGGGTTGGATTATCGGTAGCGGTAGGTTATAATCATCGAAATTTGCAGTACGGGACCAACGATGGAAACCTTGTGATTCCCCAACGGGGGATAAACTAAATGGTGGTGTTGCAAACGATGAATTTGTTGTTGTATCTGTTAAGCTATCAGCAGACGGTGATGTTGATGTAATAACCATTAAAGTGCTACTCAATAAAAGAGTGTCGTCGCCATTTTGTTGATTTTGTAACGACAAATTTAAGCTTTGATTTGTTTGTAAATGAAGCGGTAAATTTTGATAGGCAATCACCTCGTTTTGTAACGTATTTCGGAGTAAATCAATGGTTTCTTCGGTGCCGTTTTCTTGTGCCAACGTCTCTTTAGTTATGCTTACGCGGGGACCTTTAAGTATACCACGTTTTGGAGGTCTGGGAGGTACAGGCGGGAGGTTTTTGCTATTATGCGCAGGTAAAGAAGTGAGACTTGCTTCGGAGCTGTCTGACGTTTGTGTTAAGCCGTCTGCACGTGTCCAGATGTTGTGTGAGTTGGGTTGATTTGGATGTGTGTGGGATGTGTGGGTGGTTTGGGAGGGGGTTGGCGAGTCGCAGCGGTCTAAACTCGCCAAAAATGGGGCGCTATAATCGGCGGTTATGCCCGAGGGCAGTTTTTCTTTTTCTTTGCGGCGACCGCGGATTTTTATTGAACGACGTACCTAAAGTGTATTTATTATTTAGATTTCAATTCGAAATTAGTTTAATTGCGAAGGAGATTTTTAATGTAAATTGAAAAGTTTAGAATGTTGGTTTTGTTTTGATAACACTGACATAGTGAGGTTTTTTATTATTTATATTTACTGTTGATTGAAAAATCATCAATCAACAGTTTTACTCTAATCGAAAGTAGTATGGGGTCACCGTTTCACGAAAGTATTACTAAACAGGCGTTTAAGTACTCAATACTTATTTTAATTTTTATCTCATAATCGTATTTTAGCTACACATATGTTTTATGCTTTTAAAGCACGAAACATGAAGTCATTTTGGCGAATGACGTCACTTGTACTACACACGAATTTGTAATATAAGGGTGGTTTAAAATATATACACAAAATACATTTTTATTTAAGATGATTATAATTGATATTAAATAGCGACTTACTTCATCTAGTCGAAGTACTTCTTCTGTTGTCATAAGAGGCCTATCCCGTTTTTGTTTGTCTTTACGATCCTTTTTATCTTTTTTCCGACGTTCTTTCTCATCTGACGTGACCGTTGTACCGGCCTTCTTGATAAAACTGAACATTTTGATTCTTCAACAATAGAAAATATAACTAATTACTATTGATATATCGATAACTAATAAAAACTAATTGGTTTGTTATTCCGTAAAGGAAAACATTTTAGCGGTCACTGTCCAGCGTGTGATCATATACATTATTCCATATGCGATTATTATCAAATATTTGAAAGTCGACACAAAAAATAATAATACAGAGCCAAAAATTGAAAGTGCAAGTCCTTACAGCTAAAGTGAATGTAAAATTTGAAATGACGTCACTTTGTTGTATTTTTGGTTAAAAACTAATTTGATAATCAGCAAAAAATGTATCTTTCGATTTAAAATTGGCATTGCAATTTTATAACCAAAAAAAATTTTTAGTAGTTAATTATTTTATTCTTATAGTAAATATGTAGCTTATATAAATCTGTTAGTACACTTATAAATTAAATAATTTTGAATAAATTACAAGTCGATTAAAAAACAATTATTTGGGTAATTTTATATATAAAAAAACATAAATATATATTATAGAAAAATATTAGTTTTGTAAGAAATCAAGTTATTTAAGGATTGTCTCATATATGTATATATAATATACTATACATAAATTTATATCTAGGTTGACATAACAGTATTTTTTCGTTTGTATATACCGCTCAGAGTACCAAAACTTATTTCCAATATCGTAAATGAATCCGTTTTTTTTACACCTTAAAAAAAGCCTGTTTTTTGCAATATGCATATTACATATATTTGCGAAAATAAAAAATTTCACACATATAAAACTTCAAACCTTTCGTACAACAAAATTAACAAATACGATTATCTTTGTAAAAATGTTGATAATAAATAGCGTATTTTTTTTTAAATAATATCAAATTTTTATCTATTGATAAAAAGCTAAAACCACAAATTTGTTCATAAAGTTACCTAACCATACTTTCATTTATATCAAATAATTAACTTGCTCACATAAAAAAATATCTGGTACAGTGACTCAAGTAAGATTAAAATATAAATAATCACATACAATTATTGCAAAAGATAACATAGAAACAATTAAAAAATTTCACCTTCGAAAATTACATGTTACACCCCTGTGCAATTAACAATTAAAGCCTACCCTGGCATAAAATAACCTATCTTAACAATGTCAAAAGGATTATTAACACTATGCAACAATAATCACATGTAATTCACCGGAAAATAATACGATGACGTGAAAATCATTTACGAAAATCAATATTGTACATCGCTGAAAAATGGTTCACATACATTTTATACGGATTCTATAACATTGCAAAGCAAGTTATAAACAGCATTTTTGCATATTTATCAAAAAATAAATCGATAAAAAGATACTTACAGAATAAAAATATTGGTTAAATTCGTCTATTTATCATATTCCGACTATTATAGAACGTTTCATTGCTACCTAGGTGGTTTAAATACACTGCACATTGTTATAAAACACTTAAATGTTACTAAATATTGCTTAAATTCATAGGTAAAACATTAAAGAATAATAGTAATGACATTTATATACACCCTCATTTTACATGTACACACTCACAACACAACTTCGATTAGTTGACTGTACACTGCAATATGGCCATACAAGTTTACGCATCAAAATCCGACATACGTTACAGTAAACATTTCTTTCTATCACATTCGTAAAATACATCTTCTAACCATGAACGTATATGCGAGTTTACCGTTAGATATTTAGGGGACTTTAAACTGAACTAGCGCTTGATTATGTTGTGTCCAAAGGCTGAACTGGTTTTATAAATTGTATTCCACTTTACCGGTAGACTTTAAAATCCAATTTACACAACTAAAATTTTTTTATATTTATATCACTAGATTTAATCCGATTTACAATGCTAAAAGTATTAAGCTGCTTAGCGTAATTATAACTAGATGTCGTTCCTAGTAAATACTTATACTTTTTGTAAATATAGTAAATTTTATGAATATTACTCCGATAAATTACGCCTATAATAATTTATGACTCATATGGTAATTAAATATATATATAATTTATAAGTGCACGATAATAAATATATGCTTCATAATTAATCCAAATGTAGTAGTTTAATAGAGAATGAGATTATTAAGATGGGGAATGATAAGGGTTTTGCCACCCCATTCAATGGGAATATATTATGTATGTGTGTATATATGTATTAATTAAATTGGTGGTATATGAGTATACGGTTATTTAGTAAGATAATAAATAAAATATAGAAAATAATAGTAATTACGAAAATAAATGTTTGAGAATTTAATTATTATTCGATGTATCGAATTTATTATAATCAATATATAAATTCAATACATATTTAATAACATAATAAATTGATTATAATTATTATTAATTCAAAGTATAAATCAGTACATGTTTTTTTTGTATTTTTATGCTTTTGTGCAAATGGAAAGCAATCTTAAAAATATTCTTGGCGAAAAAATTATTAGATATTTTTAGACAAAATGGTTGCAGTTTGACTATATAGCTAGAGAATGTTTTCAAGATTGGACTTTGTATACCCTGACTGCAGTTATATTATCACAAGTCATCGTCTGAAAAACAAATATATGTTAATATAAAAATACGTATGCATATTAAAAATATTAACCATTTTGACTTCATCATCAGTGAATTCTCTTTTGATGGTCGTGTCTTTGCCGGATGGGTCTTTTTGGAGTTCGTCTAGCACGTTTCCGTTTACGGTGATGGTGGATTTTACTTTCCGGCCATCTGGTGTCTCTTGGTCGAATTCTACACCAGATTTGAATTTGGTGACTACATTCTTGAATGTAGATGAACTGGACAGCGTGTATTCATCACCTTCTTTTTGTAAATCGACTACAGGCGTGACTGCGTTACCCATTTTCCGGGTAATCAAACCAACACCTAAAATATTTATTATTACTACATATATTTCAAATTTACGAATAATTTTGTTGAAATAATTCAAGAAAATATTTACATTTCTTATACCCTAATACCAATAATTATTACAATAATAATAAATAAATAAATATTAATCGTGATATATATGTAAAGATTTTATTTTATTTAATATTATATATAGATGGAATTTATTTTATAATTAGATATAAGTTTATTCTTGGCAAAACTTAAGTGGATCAATGGTCAAAGTTCGAAATATGTATGACTATTTTTAAAATAAAATTTATAAAAATACTAAATGCATATCAACATGCATAAAAATACATTTATTTAAAATTGATATTTTAGTATGGAAGTCAAATAATAAACATGTCAATGCCTAGATAAACAATTGCAAACAGTAGTCAACCAAGCGAGTCCAACAAAAACATGTTTATTGATGAATATAAATAATATCGAATGGGAATATTCATTTATTATTGAATAAAATGAATAAAAACTATGTATTGTTTCTATGCAAATATTTTGCAAATATAATTTTACTAACAATTTTAGTCTAAAATAGATTTAAGGAACATTTTAATTATTCTATATATTTAAGACCACATGTAACAATGATATATGTATGTTTTATAGTTGTTACATGTTATAATATAAAATTTCTAGCTTGACAAACATTATTTATTTGATCTACAATTGTAATTACAACTCCATTTTAAATAATAATGGAACAAATGTATGTGAGAGTGAATTGAAATGATTTAAATAACATACCAACTGCTTTCATATATTCATCGAAATTTTCGCTGCTGTCCAACTTGTATTTTTTACCCAAAAACGACATGTTACTTATTTAAAAAATTTAAAGCAAAAAGAAATCTACAAAATACAAGTCACCACACTGTAACTGTAGCAGAAGCGACTGAACTGTTCAAGAAGTAACCGTAAACTGACGAAAATAACCGTGTCGTTCGT
Organism: Nebria brevicollis; assembly: GCA_944738965.1. Classification (NCBI taxonomy): domain Eukaryota; kingdom Metazoa; phylum Arthropoda; class Insecta; order Coleoptera; family Carabidae; genus Nebria; species Nebria brevicollis. The sequence goes on from OX122909.1 coordinate 7,476,275, forward strand.
AAATTTATATTTTAATAATGACGATAGGCGCGCGGTACTTCTAACACGGGAATTAAACTTGCACTTTGTATACGTACAATAATAGCCCGCCAAGTATTGTTAGCCAATCAACAAGTCAGCAATGCCGAAGTACAACGGGCACCATGAAATACCAACCAATCAACGACCTGGATTACAATTACGTTACAAATACCGACCAATCACAGTGCACAATTATTGTCGATATTATTAATATTATATAATTGTTTATCAGGCAATTTTTAATGTTTTTAGTAATCTATTATAAACAAAAATTGATATATCAAATCAATTATCGTAATGCACATTAATCAGGGATGCAATTTAGATTATTATTTTAATCCTGATTATAAATCCGCTTACAAATTAACAGATGTTGCATTGTGTTAATTTGAAAATAGTAATCTATAATCATTCATATCTAATATTATAAATGAGAAAAACTTTTGCATGGTAACAAATAACATATTTTAATAATCAAAATTGAAATAAATAATCAAAAGGTTATATAGAATATTTTTATTTGCGATTTGTTAATAAACAAATATATTTGTAGTAATTTGATTTGAAAATGCAATGATGTCTATTAATGATTAAAAAATTGCACTATCCAAAGGTTATAATTTAAATTAACTGCATATTGCTATCAACCATGCTAAATAAAATGATTGTTATGACCCTTATACCCAATCGCTATTTCTACTGCACTTGTGCACTAGAAAGTAGTTTTGTTACTAGAATAGTCAACACGCGCAAAAATAAATTATTCAATTTAATTCCATAAAAATTCGTAATTGTTTAATTAAATACCGGGCCAAATTTATGCCAATTAACGTTCTTAAGAGGCACTAATTGAAAATTGTATCTCCTTTTATAAGATGGATACGCAACATATTTCAAATATCTAAAGTAGCCAGCACTAAACTTGCTTATAAGAGAAACTCATATACCACCTACTCTAATTGTAAGTAGATAGAACGAATTATATTAAATCGGTAAGTATAAGAAAATAAAAATGGTGTGGTCATTGTAATTTAAGAAGATACCCTTATACCAGTAGCGCCACTTGTTAAAGAACATAATCCGTCATTGGAATATCATATTCTAGCCTTCTAGTTGCATATATATCAAATGAACATACAAAAAAAAGCAAATAATATAACAGATAACACAATCAGTCGTGCGCAACAATGAAACGAATTTCAAAACGCTACGTGTGGGATTGCTTCGCGCGCTCGTCGCTGATTGGTCGATTGGTGTCATACGACAACAGTTCCTAGTGCGTGATTGGTCGGGAGTTTCCCGCGTCAATAACCTAGTCGTATGTGCCCGGCATGGAAAGCAGTTTTGTTAAAAAACAATTTTATATTATCTATAAGTTTACCTGAAAGTGTATTTTCACGTAAATATATTTATATTTTAAATACTTATGGAGTCTTAGTATGATAATGTTGTTGTTTGCTTGGTAAATATTATCTAGAAGGTAGGTTTGATTTAAAAATAAATTCTACAGTAAGAGTAAATAGTGTAAATACATTCGTAGACTATATTACACATGTGTGTTAATCTGTCTCACGCACACTCAATTTGCTCTAAGAAATAACATGCGAGTTCTAATTATTGGTATTGCACTAATGATATTAAAATTACGGGTTTTAGTGCTTGAATTGGCACTAATGATCGTTTAAGTGATATATAAAAAATTAAATTACACGAATTACGTATTTGTTATATAAATATAAGGTTTTTTTTACATACAATAGCCTATTTTTTAAAAAAATATACTTAATTTCGTAACATTCAAAAGAGTCTAAAACACAATGGGTTTTTAAATTATATAAAAAAAAATTATGCATAATTAAATTTTAAATATATAAAAGAGTACCTACCGATAGCCTTCATAAACTCATCAAAATTCTCACTGGACGCCAACTTATACTTCTTGTTCAAAAATGTGTCAACCATTTTCGCTGCTTTTTTTTTAACAATTAATCACTAGAAATGGCTAAAGAAAAAAAGTCGAATTCGCTAAAATGCAAAAAACCGGTTGCGTTACGACGTTTCAACGGCACGCTGGCTGGCGGTAGACTGATGCCGATGCAACTTCTCCAGGCACAATTTTGGACCGAAATCTATCGGATGGAAATTTCGTCCTTACGAACTCTTGTACGAAATGTCGCGAATTGCCTATCGTTCCAACTCTCCCTACTATATTCGCGAATACTAATTCGAGTTTCTCGTAATAACAAATTTGGGTTTGTTGTAATTGGCGATTATAAATTAGGGGTTTGCAGTATTTTTTGTTGCTTTACTACGATTTGCCGCATGGTGGAATAGCGCAACTGATCGATTAAATTCTTAAGATTGTTTGTATGGTCACCGTTTTCGGCAATAGCGTGACATACATCGTAAAAATAACATACATACATACACACATACGGTGTACTTATGTGATCTTATAGATTAGCTCTGTAAGCTTCTTGAGACTTAATATTATTAATCGTTTAAAAAAAATCTCTTAATCCATACGTTAAAAGATTAATATGCAATAAAATCATCTTTTATAAATCATTATAAATGTAAAAGATGATATTTTTATTGCTAAACAAACACAGTAATTTTAGATAATGAACTATAAATAAACTTTTTTTTATATATATATAAAATGAAATACATGTATGCACACATGCCAAGTACTCAGTGGCGTCATGACCAAAGGTGTACATACTCCCGCGAATAAAAACATGTTTTAAAGTATTTCTAGAAAATAAAAAAAACATATTTGACCCTGACTGGGGTCAAGATAAACTCCAATAGATGAGCATTATGATTCGTTCGGTTATGAATATTGTTCGTATTTGTGTTAATAAATCAGATTTAATTCGAAATAGAGGATACAAAATTGGAGGAACAAGGATAGCTAAATTGTAGGGAATGAATAAAAAGACCAATCATGTGATGATGGTTTTAATTGAGGATGTAACTTATAATAGTGTGGGTCATTTTCTCAGATTCATTCAATCTTTCATTCAATTAGTACCAATTATTCTTGTTATATATATAGTAGCATTCATCTACTAGATTCATTCACAAGTTCAACATTGGAATCATTTGTAATGTCGAATTACTATTATAATTAAATTTGATCCATTACGTATCTAGTTTTGTCAATTATAATAATTAAATCAAGTCTATAGCGTAAGATGTTCATCTTAAAGCTTGATTTATGGCTCAGTTGTTGCAATTGTGTAAACTTAGATGCGCAGAAAGTTTCCAGGAACAACAAATCGATAAGGTTCTTTAAGAATCAGTCAAATCTTTTTTATTTTCAATAATAATACACATTATATTGCAATTGGTTTCGGAAATTAATTTTATTCCAAATTAAAATTCAAAACATGTCTCTCTAAATAGTGACTATTTCGGTTAACGTGCATAAAATATTTACATCACAAATAAAACTGTACATGGCTATTTAGATGAAAGCCCCATTCAATTCTTTTTCCTGTTATAAATAATTCACAACATAATGATACTACTATTAACGGAATGATTGATCGGAATAGATAAACTATTAAATAATTGATTCCTACATACAGGCAATTTTAATATTGACTGTTTTATCACATATAATGATTGCTCAATTTTACACATACATTTCAAACCTTAATAATATTAAAGGCGAAAATCCTAACTCGACTCATAAATGAAGAAAAATGACTCAATCAGACAAGATTGTAAAAAAAATATACGTAATTGTATCAAACAATACTATTATATAATTGGGTCATTTATGCACAATTATCCAATAAAACACTCTAATTGTAATCTTCTTTCCGAAAAAATGAGACCTTTTTAATATAAGAGCAAAAGCATTTTTTTTTGTGAACGAACGAAAGCTTTATTTAAATACAATCAATGATTTTTATTCATATGTGAATAATGTTTTGAAACTTAAGACGCCTGATGTTTTGAAAATCGACACACCCCTATGTGTATTTCGCGCATGCGCATACCCAACTAGAACCTATCGATTCAAATATAACCAACAGTCACAGGGTGGGAAATACTATTTTCGCTTTGCGAGCGATAAAGAGGCAGAAAAACGAAGATGGGCTTCGCCTTGGTGGCGAGAACCGGAAAATGAAAATATTTACAAAGGAAACGCGATGGAAATTATCGAAAATACCATTTTTTCCCTACGTTCATATAATTAAATTACTTCAATTTACATTCATAGAATATTAAATTTACTTTGATAAAAATATCTCGATTAACTAAGTTAGACCTCTCTGCTATACACTCAATTTAAGTTAGTTGCGGAGTTAAATATTAACACTTATTAAATTAAAAATAAATTTTATAAGTTTATATATTAAATAAACTCAATAATAAAATGTTCTCATGGGAAGCTTATAGAATTAAAACAAATAAATAATATACATTTCCAGATGTTATTAAATATAACTGATATTTATTTATTTTAAAATGTTTTTGAAAGTTTTCGATACTTTTTACGCCAAAAACTTTAGATGCTAAACGATCAAGTGAGACTACATCGAAAACCCTCATTCGATGATACAATCCGACAGGTCGTCAGAGGAGGGGATCTCGCGCAAAAGACACGTTTATCGTTAGAGGTTTATTTAGCGGAAAGATAAGTATAATTCGCAGGCGTAAATAAATAAAAAATAATTACTAATAAAGGATAACTAGAATGTTTTTAATATTATTATCTAAATCCTACATTGCTTATTTAATTCAATTGTCGACAATAAAATCGAATTTAAGTATAAAGTTTGGGTAAATTTAAGCTAGTGTTAAATAGTGTTAACACCTGGGTTACGCCCATTCTAAAACCGTTATTCCCGGTCCTAAACCCCTTAGCTACCTTTAACCCTGGTGGTAGAGCTGGGAATGGTTTACTGAACTGGATTTAGTGCGCATGTGCCGGGCAAATCGGCGTGCGTGTATCCAGCTTCTACAAAGGAGTAGCTCTGCCCAGCAGGATTCCTCCAGGATCCTGCTGATGTAGCTGTGTGTATTTGGTGATACTCTAGATAGATTTTACGTGATTGTAAACTGATTTTAGGGTGGACTTCTAACCAGAAGTTACTACTTCATAAGGTAATCATTTATTATATTTATTTTGTTTCAATTGCGCGTTAGTATTTTAAATTTTTCATTACCGATTTTATTGGCATTCAATATTAATAAACAACTATTTATTTACGGTTTTTTATTCATAAAGACATTTATATTTATAAAAAAATAATAAAATTAATGTTTGATTATAATTTGGGCGGGCACCATTTTATTGTTGATCAACAATTACTTGTGTTTCAAATCATATACATTTTAATGAGTTGATTTGAAAAATATTTGTTTTGAACAGAACCATTGAATCGTCATAGAGCGGTTTAAACCTGACCAAATTGGAAGGCAAAATCTTTTCAGCCGTCAACAATTTTTTTTCAACATCACCATTGGTGAATCAGCTGAAAGATCTAATGGTAAATATTTACCGTTTCACCCCTATAACACACACAATTCCACTCGCCCTACAGATATGCGCGTCAGGATTTGTATTATTTACTACTCATAAATATATATTGAGCTAATAAAAAGTTTTACGATATTATTCGACCTATATCTGAAACAACTATATAGATCAAGTTCAATATTTGAGTCGGGAAATAAATCTCAACTTTTATCTAGATTAGATTACTAGTTAAGCCCAATTAACTAATTGGATTTTGAGGACACCTACAATGGTCGAATAATTAAAATTTATTGATATATTTAATTAAAATAGAATATGACACCAAGAGTGGATGAACAATTATTTTTGAATGAAATATTTATGTTATTTGAAGAGTTGTTTTATTGTAGACGCGGCAAAATAATCCATATGTACAGAGCCCGAATGTGCAATTGCGAGCGGATGATAAACGAATTATACCACCCTCTCATCAGCATCAGCACCAGCACAACGGGAACAATGTTCCGATTTCGCCAGGCACACGTCCTGTTGACATAACGGTCAATGATGGTGGTACGCAGATTGTAACGACGGTTTTACCCAAACCCCATGCTCGTGTTTCCAAAAGCCAGATGAAAGGTTTGTAAATCGGGTTTACTAATAAAAATATTAGTATGCTATAAAACAATCAATAGGATAGCAATGTAGCCGAGTATATCTACGACCAACAGTCTACCGATGGAATTATGAGCTGATTTAATTAGTTTATTGATTTAAGAAATTATTACTGGTCCAGTATTTGGATCTAGAGATAGTCCTACGCAGAAATTTAAAACATTCAAATAAAATTCTTTTAGAATTTCGCGAAGCTTTTCGCTTATTCGACAAAGATGGCGATGGGACCATTACCAAAGAAGAATTAGGCCGTGTCATGCGTAGTCTGGGGCAATTCGCACGTACAGAAGAACTACAGCAGATGTTACAAGAAGTTGATGTCGATGGTACCTACAAACATTTTTGACCCTACCGCTAATTATGATTTTAAAACCCAAGCATATTTATAGACTTTATATCTGAAATAGAAATTCTATATTATTATAAAGGAGATTTAGACACATTATAATTAATAAAAAAATAAAAAACCCCATTGTTGATGTCTGCAGGTGATGGAAATGTTAGCTTTGAAGAATTCGTTGATATCGCCTGGTCAGCAGGGGCTGGAGGTGATATGGATCCCGCTCGCACTCTAGAACAAGAAGAACGCGAATTGAGAGATGCTTTCCGAGTATTTGACAAGCATAACCGTGGGTACATCAGCGCTAGCGATTTACGCGCCGTTTTGCAATGTCTTGGCGAGGATTTATCCGAGGAGGAAAGTTAGTCTTTTTTATATTTTTAATAAAAATTGTCACTTATAAAATAAAATTGATATATGAATTATTATCACATCTACTAATAAGGCTCACCAATAATAATGTTTGTATTCTTAAACAGCCTTTGTTACCATAACTTCCAGGAATTAAATACCCAAACGATACTTATTGTTTATTATTACTGGTTTAATTTGTGTTTTAGTTGAGGATATGATCAAAGAAGTCGATGTGGATGGAGATGGTCGCATTGATTTTTACGGTAAATATTTGTTTAATGTTTAAAATCAATTGGTGTGAAATATGTTTGAAATATTAGAATTTGTAAACGCTTTGGGAGAACCAGGAGCAGATGATAGTAACGATGAAGACGATGACGATTATTCAATCATGTAAAAACCACAAAATGTACCAAATCATGCCATATATAAGTCATCATTTTTCCACGAAAGTAATAGTAAGTAAACTTAATAAAAATAAATCAGTAACTAAGTCTCAGCCATCCAAACATACGACGAATTAACGAAAAATACATATATAGATTAAAAAATAAAAGTACATTAACATCAACCCAAAAAAACCCCATCAATAATATTTACATATTTACTCAAAAAAATGTTCGGTATTACTTTAACAATATATAACTATCATATGAATAAATTTAAAATATATAATAAATGATTAAATCAATGTCTATTTATTCGTAGAGGAGTATATTAAATATTATACAAATAACAAAACATTGAAATGCTTAAACTATGATTATTGGTGTTAGTAAACAACGTATAAGATTAATCACGGTTTGAATATTTAAAAACATAAAATTGCTTACTTTTTTCAAACATATATAAATGTAACTAAACCATATTGTAAATTTTTGGAAACTCGAACAACGAAAACAAACTTGTAAATCAGGGAATTTTAGACAAGGATTGGACCCTCCTATCTACCAAAAACAACTCCTAATTAATCGACGTGTATTTCTATAAGTATTAGATTATTTAAAATTAAAACAATTTTTTTATTGAAATTATGACCAAAATAAAAATGTTCCTAATGGAATGAAGTCAGGCCCTAAGATCAAGGCAATATTACCTGAACCACCTATAGGTAAATTTGGAATGTTTTGAGTTTTGGTCATTTTTTTATATTTATATATAATCAACATATCTGTGGAATGAAGTTAAATAAGGCCTCTAACATCTGGTCAAAAACCTAAACATCGGTTAAGTATATTGATTATATGTGATTTAAATTACACAATACTAAAATTATTATTAAATAAACTGCGACCAAAGTTGAATAGCATTTCTAAACACATATGAAATTTACAATACGATTTTATCTATGTAAAACTTGTAATTTGTAGACGTAAAAGTGTAACGTAATGTGTAATAACAATCATAAGTTTGAGCATTTCGAATTTTTAAGGTTTTAAAAATATATTGATACCAAATACTATAAAATATATTATGAATATTTCAAATATCTAAATATTTAATGTTATAAACATATAAATGTTACTTATAAAAATATTTAATTAAAATCATATGTGTATTCCATAAAATATAAATGTTTCAAACAAATTTCAAATATATATGTAAAATCATATTCATGTTGTAAATGTACCAAAAAAAAAATTGTAAAATTAAAAAAATATTAAAATATGGATAGATCAAAATATATTTATTGTTCCGCACACCTAATGACGACACAAGTACTACATCAAATAATATCTCCTAATAAACGAATAACTATTGAGCGCATTGGAAAACTGAGCTAATGATTTAGCGATCCAGTGTTCCCAACTGTAGAGTCCATAAAACACTAGAATATTATTCAAAATATTAAAATCAACCATCTATAGAGCAAAAAAGGAAATGTAATTTAAAGTCCAACCACAGTTGTGCTACAGCGAATCAAGTCGATTCCTACATTTAAACTCTCTTGCTTTGCAGTAGTTCAGAACATAACTACTAGATGATGTATATACCCATAATGCAATGCTTTAAATATTTTTTTAAAGTTAAATATGATTTTTATTAACGTAAACAATCTTAATTACTTTATTTAAAATAAGGTAAAAAATGTAAATAATTACGAATTTTAATATAGAAGGAAACAAATCAAAAAAATAAAATAAAAAAGATGTTATAAATATTGTGAGATATAAATGTTAAAAAAAAGTGTTTGATCTAGATTAAATAACAGCGAAAACATAACAGAAAGACGCGAAGCAAAGATTGTGATGAAGATGAAATAATATTTAACAAGACAAGAATAACAAAAGAAGCACGCGGACGAGCGTAGATTAAATATTAAATAAAGAAAAATGAGAATATAAGAAAAATATGAAAAGAAAAATACTAAACATGAAGAAAATTAGAAATGATTAATACTAAATAAAAACATGACGTCGCTTTATTACAGGTTGTTTTACACTATTTTCTTTAAAAAAAAAACGTGCTCTTAAGAGTACATTTTTAAATCCATTTCAGAATTTAATTTTAAAAAATATGTAATATTAAAGCAAATAATTTTGTTTTGTATAAACGGTACATGTAGACAGAAAGCAGATATAGCAGAACTCTAAAACATCTGTATGTATATATGTATGTATATAGTTACCGACGAGTTTCAAGTTAACTGTTCACATATTTACACTGAATTTAATATATTTACTCACCTACTACGATCTAAAGTAAGTGCAGTATGAACACAAGTATACTATGGAAAGATCAAGTAAGTTATAGACGAGATTAAGCTACACTATGTTCCTTTAAAGAAGAAATTTACACTAATACATACATACATACACACAGAATTTAATCATTAAATGAATTTTTTTGTTTAATATTTATTTATATTAAAAAATTAATGAAAAATATTCAAACTCAAATAAATAAGAACGTGTTATGAATGCATTCTATGTTGGTTTGGAGTATAGGAGATATTCACCCTAACGTGTTATCCTGTGCAAATGAAAATGATAAGTTTGATTATTGTTGTAACGCGGTGAGAGCATGTTAATTAGATGAGCATAGACTTTGATGGCGAAGAAGTTATACGCTCGAGAGCACGAAGACACCAAGACGAAAGGCGTCTTGGCCAATAGCAGCGTGAACATTTAAATGAACTACGCTCATCGTAATCATAATTAGCAACTATTATGTTGTGCCAAACAACAATACTTTTAAAGTACTAAGCGGTGAACTGTGTACTTTAAAACTATAGAAAGTGAAACATTAAATTGGCAAAGAACTTTCTCGTTAACTATCCATTTTGCACCAACGCTGTTCGGCCAACATATGTAGGTGTATTCAGAAATCAATAGCCAGAAGACTGATCACTAATCAATAAGTTTAACACGGATCTGCTGGCGTACTATAGAACTATACTAAATTAGCGTGCAGACATTGATGTTTAATACCACTTATACACCAGTGACGTACTCAGGTGCATGAAGAGTAACATTTTACGTATATGTAAAAAAAAATGTGTGTGGGAATGCAAAACAAGACGAAATCTCAGAAATAAATAAATCGCCCACTTATATATCAGACCCGAAAAAATCTAAAATTCTAATCCTGTTTCATCCCCTGAGTACCATCCTGCGATGGCAATACCCAGTTCTCAACTTCACACATTGGTCAGCTAGAAGTGGCAGAGCAGTAATGACAGGGGATGGGTGGCAGGTGGCTGGGTGGGTGGGTGCAACGGGACACCGTTGTCGAACTCGACTGAGACATCCGGTGCGCCGGAAGTGATGAGTGTGTAGGTGTAGCGCCTCTAGCGGCCACCGTCGGAATTACAACACACACTAACTCAAACGTATGGACCCACACAAACTTCGAAATACGGCTGGGATAAAAAGGGATGAAATAGACCAAATAGCAAACTAACAAAGATAGAAAATCCAAGCAGAAATAAAAGACGCTATAAGAAAGCTGGTGGGGGGGGGGGTATTATTTAACATACTGAATATAAAATTGGAAATTACAGTCAATTCCAATTTAGAAAATTATTAATCTAGCAGAAATTTGAACCAGTCAACAAAGTGTAATCCTTGTACGACAACTCATCAGTTTGTTGAGTAGGTTTAAGTTTAAATCTCTTCCTCGACGCGGTAAAGTTGAGGGGCTTAAGTATTAATAGAGCGTTTGCCCATAACAGGATATTAATTCGAGTCTGCTCTCCCAAATACTCTATCAACTATGACCGTATATCTCCCAAGTCGTTAATCGCCCGCCAATGACCTGTTAACATCAATATTATTATTGGCTGGACCCTTATACGCGATACCGGTCTGTATTGACATAAACACTATTATTTCCTTCGCAATTTCACACCAATATATGATTTATGTGCCCCAAAACACAATCATTATTACCACCAAGGCACTAGATACATTCTAAGAGACGAGAACTCCAAGTTGTCTTAAAACAACCATGAATCATTATTATAAATCCAATTCGTCGTTTAGATACGTTTTAAAGTAAATAACTCTAAATCTAAAAGGTCTCTTATTGTGAAACTCTGCGTAGTATACTAAATTTGTTGAAAAAAGATTTGCTATTGAATGGGGCTAGAATCAATTTAGTTCTTTTCTTTATTTTGTGTATGTGTGAGTTGGCAGCAGTAGTGGTTTACAAAGATCAGAGTTGGCGTGATTTCTATCAATATCACACGTATAGACATATTGAGGCGCGTGCGCATACTCTAGAGGATTTCGTTTATAGACTCTCTGTAGTAAGCTGTTTGAATTAAGAATGTCTCGATATATAAGAAAGGGTTTCAATGAGACCCTTAAGGGACTGCTCACTGTTAAATCCTTAAATGATCTCGATATATGTCCAGAGTAGGACTCGGGGTTTAATTTACAATTTTTATACGATACATAGTTAACTTTGCGTGTATTAAATAATGAAAATATTTGTTTGAAGAAGAATTCGCAATGTTCTTACCCCCTATCTGGTCCTCTTTTAACTGGTATGTAGCCAGATATGTTGGTAGCATTGATGAAAGTACGTATATCGACATCAAAGATGAAACTCATTTCAAACTGTTTAGAATGTTCTAGCAATTTTCTTTCATGTTTTTTGCATTTAACTTTTTTATTTATATATCTCTGCTTTCACGCAGCAACGACAGGAAATCGTACGTATGTACGTACATCCGTATTTACCTGAAATACAACATCTTATCGCTACGTCTACATTGTAGACACTTTTTAGACGTCGCATAAAACTAAACCGTGCAAACACCAAACGATGATTGAATATTTACTCAACGAAAACGATTAATGCTTTACAATTTCCATTTTTAAATATTACTCATTTGTTTTTTAATTACATTTGGTATTATACAAAAATAAAATGAACGAAATTTTGTTAGGTCAAGTAAGACCTTTTGTGTAGTGTTAAGTTAAATGTGGTGAATACATTTCAGTGCGTTTATGTTGGGTAATGTATGCTGAAGGCGTCTACGACGTATAGGTATACTAAGATGTCTATTAAATTTAATTCCAGACACGTACACAATAGGTTACGCTCAATATGGGATACAAGATGACTAATTTGCCATAAACTACTATATATCTCAAGTAACTCAACACGCTGTTGCGTTACAGCGTTTACCTCCTCGCTGAGCAAACATTTACGCTCCAAAATAAACACTCGATTGACTCAAAAATCTATTTAATTCAATTGTTGTTCATACATACAAGTAGTCAATTTTCGTTGAGAACTTTCGATTACATTAGGATGTGTATCATATACCGTTTACACCACCCTTGAGATCAATTTCCATCGAGTTTTCCAAGCACTTTTTAAGTTTCATATAACTTTATCATCCCATCCATTTCTTACGAACACAAGATGCTCGATGACGTCATATACAAACAAATAATTTAGAAAATGTGTAATTATTTTATTTCCCAAGTGGATGTTATTTTGATTTGATATATTTTTAGATGTTTTGTATTATATTCAAAATGTAATTACGCTATGAAACATAAAATTCGCGAAATTACGTTACATTTTTATTTGTAACAGATGGTGCAAATTGAATAAACAAGCATTGCAAATATATATGTGTATGTGTATGTAGTATACAAGTGAAATTTAGCGAGAAAAATTAATTCAGTTATAAGATAGAAATGTTGACGTAGATGGCGGGAAATTGTTATAAAATGCAGTTACTCGACAGGAAAACACCATGCGATGTTTTATATTTCATATTTACAACCGCACACATAGTCAAATTGATGATTTTTGTTACCAAAACAAACTAATTTAATTATTATAGACACAATCCTTATATTTTAATATCTGTAATGGTTTGCACTGAACATTCTTATACGTTTTTATTTAGATAATAAAACATAAGCTAACTATACATGTAAACTAAAAAGTTGTGTTAGTTGATAATTTGTACAAGCTTGTACCTTTCGGTGGGGATTATTTTATGGTGTAAAGCCCTTCAGAGCTGTCCTTGGGTTGTTTGTGTGTATATGTGAGTAAATACGCAATTTATAATTAGTACACGTTTCCGGACGCTAGGCGTCGTACGAGTCGCATTATGCGACCAAAGCACAACACACACCCAACTACATACACACTAGGTACATATTTTTATTGCAACATTCACACGGGTTTAACGAAGAGGTTCTTTGCAGCGCAACATTTTTCTAGCTAAATGAGACATGCGAACTTTATATTTATTAAGCTGACGGCTCTGAAATTCGTGTGGATGACATGGCTTATATATACATGCATGTAAACCTGAACTTATACGTATATTAAATATAATAAATTGGATTCAACATTATGTTGCCCTTCTATGTGATTTTTAATGATGTGTATTTCAAGGGAGGCAATTTTACGTATTTATGTTTGCTCTCTTTATGTATTAACAAGTATTGTTGAATTTAACGGTAATATCTGTTTCAAGTGTCTGTTCACCATTTTATGTATGTATGTCTGTATGTTTACCCGAAATAACAATGTATGTATGTACATGCGCATTCCTGTAGCTAAAAATAAATTCCCTCATTGAGTTGCTAACAAGCTCACATATGTACGGCCATAAATTACTCGCAATGACAATATATACGAACAGTAACACATACTCATAACAAAAAATAAATGATTAAAAAAAAAAAAGTTGGAAACATCATGTCAGAGTGTGTTTCAGGAAATACCAACTGTTCAAAGCCAAATGGTCCTAAACGTGATGGGGTTAATGTACTTGTGACATATATATTCTACAATTAACCAACAACTTAAATAACTGCGAACTCTTTTTTTCTGTTTTGCAATTTTTACATATTAATAAATTTTAAATTGAATTCATAAAATAAATAATTTGAAATGCGTGCCTGTTTTCATGTTGAAATGCATCGAAACATTGAATTAAAATGCATTTTCTCATCATACGAACAACACAATTATATTTTTAACACCACTTGACATTATTCCACTATATGGCACACTGTAATTGCGATATACACATACATTATTTATTATCAGCGTGTGTATATTCTAATTCTAAGAATGTTTCGTACTAAATGTATTTTTAGTGTTTTTTTATTTTCACATATACTCGGTCGTCGAACTCAATGTCGTCATTGTTATACATGTATTCACCTACGATTTATATGATTGATTTTAGATATTAAAACGTGTAAAAAGACTGATTTTAGTGTATAATGTAAAAAATGTCAGAGAAATTGCAAATAAAATTTAAATAGATTGTTTAATATATTTTATGATGTTTCCATTAATTATGTAGTTGTAGAATTCATGGAAGTGATTATATAATCTAGTACCAGGTAATAATAAGAGTGAGGTTATTGTGTTGGAACAATACTACATACACGGTATAAATGTAATTTAATAATATTTTGATTATACTATAATTCTGAGTATGTCGAGTAAGGCTAGGTGCTTAATATGTATGTATGTATGTATGTATAGGTAAACCACATTTATATCCCCGTGTTCATTCATCACCATATATCATGGCTGGTGGTGTGTGACATCACGCCACGCAAGCAATTCTGAATCGCGGTGACCCATTCTTTAGGTCAATTCACGTGTTTCCATTCCATATATGGAATATAATCTCATAATAGACTAACTTATACAAGCCTTACTACATACCGAAGTGCAATACATAATTATGGACTTCGTATAAGATATAATTCCCCATCAAGTGTAATTGTAATTTATGCAAACATATATATATATATGTGCATATAAAGCAGATTTATTTAGTAGCAATGTATACAGTATATGTATTCACCCTCTTCTTCATATATACATACGTATGTATGTATGTATGTAGGAACAGATTAGATTAGCGACACGCTCTATATGTACTCAACAAAATAACACACTTGCCGAAATATGATGAGTTATTGAGTGATATAGAAAGCTTCATTTCCTCTCCTACCCAAACTCAAATTCGAAATGGAAAAATAATGTAGCATCAATCGATTGTATCTATTCTATACTGTTATTGCTTTCCCTCCCTCTATCTCTCTCTCTCTCTCTCTCTCTGTGTGTATGTTAGTTTTTTGCACAAAAGAATAAAGAGCTTCGTAAATAATTTCGAAATTCATATTAAACTAGCAAACATCCTTTTAAGCTTCACAATAATATAGGATATTATGACAAAGTTGTTTTAAATGAAATTATAAATGTATGTTTGCTTAATATGTATACGAAAACGAAAATGAGTGAATTTAATTTTATACTGTTTTCGCCAATAAAACGTGCGAAATTAATTAATTTACTGGAGTGTTCGCTTCATCAGTTTCATTTACAACGATATGTTTTTGTATGTGAATCATTTTTTATTTCATTCGTACAAAAATTGGGTTTTTCAAAAAAAATTTTCCTACTAAAATATTTTATTGGTTTTCGTTTATTAAATAAATATTATTTTTGAAATCATGTATAATTAGGTGTGTAAATATATACTTTGCGTGTTTGTACAATTTTTTATGAAGTCGTAAATTTGAGTATGAAATACTTTTGAATTTTGATTATTCCGGCACTGCACCTGGTGCAAATGACAGGGATATAACAACAGCAGAACTGTGCCAGACGATTAACAAATATGTCATGTTGTTGATCATGTGGTCAGGATTTGACAGGACGAATTTACAATTGTATACACCAATATCACTCACTAACATTCATATTTCATCTTCCTCTCCTAACCTCACTACTTAATAAACAACGAAAAGAAATTTTAAAAAGTGTACCAATATTATAAATAAATATGTAAATGATTTATTCAGCGCTAAATAATTAAAATTCAACATAATGGAATTAAATCAACTATAAAAATATATGGTGTTTTGAATAAATGAATTTATCCAATTGGAAATTTAGTAATATCTATTTAATAATTCATCTAGCAATCGCATTTATTTATAATTCGCTTCAAGCAAAATTTATATAAAATACAACAATCCCAATTATTTATTAATATTTATAATTATTAAAATAAATTTATATGTCAAAATATGTGCCAAAAAATAGGGTTTTAGATAAATAAAATAAAAAAACGCCTTACGGTTGCGTTAAATTTCAAAAACAATGGTAAAATAAAAGATTCGTTTTTCACTTTATGATAGCCATGGGAATATTCCTGGACTTTTCATTATGTTGTGTTGCATTTTCAGTTTAATCCCAAAGGAGCCATTAACTTTTCAGCGATATTTTCACGGTTTTTTTTTTACTATTGTGATAGTTTTGTTGGATTTATATTTTTAGTCAGAAAATTGTTTTACGTCAATATAGAAAATATATTAGAAAATACAATCAAAAAATTTAGATTTATTCAAATAAATACGTATCTCAAAAGCAACAAATTTAAATAGTAATTTGACTTGAAGATTGTATAAAACAAATATATATATATATATATATATATGCAGGGTTATGAATGATTAAGGTTCTGAAACCGCGGAGATGATTTGAATTTTCTCCGCTAGGCGAATGTCTACAAACAGGAAACCGCACAGTTGTCGACGGATGTGACGTCAGTCGTAATTGAATCTTGCTCGCAAGCATCTAAGCGCCACAACATCTAATATATGTTGCTTAATTATTGTAGTTGTGAAACAATCATAATATGATGTTCCTTTATTAGAAATGCATCAAATTTCTCAAATGAAATAAAACTTTTATGTCAAACTAATAAAAACAATTTTAACATTTTGAGAGAATTAATACAAAGTAAATATTTTAAGGGTCTCGCTTGTTAGACGCAAAGCTGTTTAATATCGGTTGACGAACGGCCATTATAGATGGTAGCGTACCGAGTTAATCAACCGGAAATGAAATTTCTAGAAGTTTTTTAATCAGTTCGTCTCTAGTTGGTAGGTTAGTTAGGGCGCTTATTTTCATTCTTTGATCACTCATCCTCAATTAACACACAAAGCGACAGAAGAAAAAGATTTTTGAAGATCAGAACATTTACGTTTATCCTACTTATCTTAATTTTGAAAAGTCTGTTCGAAGATATTTACATATTTTATGTAAAGGACCGTAAAATTAATAGGTCAATCTATATAAAATATTGTAGCTTTTACAGATATCCGGAAAACCTTTTATAATATCTGTATACTCATAAAACAAGACAAACATGTGATATGAGTTAAGTGTGAAAGCAGGCATTGTTCATTTCTCAAACCTATCTAAACTTCTTTATTTTAACGAATAAAAACGCGCGAAGAATAAAAAGAATGTCAGACAGACAATTTATAAAAATCTTTCAAATATTTCTTTTCTCATTTCTTTTATACTCTGCTGTACATGCCATCGACTTTATATCTGTGATTCGGTTAAACTGTCATTTATCAAGCCAGCTGTGCATTACTACACAAAAAGAGTGAGAGGGAAAATAAATATATATACCACAAAAAAAAATATTGTGATGTCACTCAGTGTAGCAGATGAGAAAACTAATAATAAATTGAATTTGTTTACAAGACAATTCGGCATTTATTAAAACGGTCATCAATCATGGATTTTAATTAAAAAAAAATTGCGCTAATTTTTAATCGCTTTTCCATCATCTTCCATTGTGTCGTGAAACAATAACACAAAGAAAAATCTCGAAAGTATGAAAAGAATATTCAATATACAAAAGCAGTTTTGTTTTTATTTTTCATACCAGGAAAAACAGATTTTCAAGATAATTAATTACGCTATTATTAATAAATTACAACTCGAAAAAAGTTTAATAACGTTTCAATAGATGGCACAAAAATGTTTAAGGGGTCATGAAAAAATGGAAACGAGGCACGGATTCGTGTGGGCTACGTATGTATATTTATAAGTTTGCCCCATGGCATAGTTGTTCAAAATACAAAACACCACTTTGTGTATCGAGTAACGCTCAGACAGAAGAGAATCATGCATATTTATAGTCTATAGATTTGTATATGTAGGTACTACGTGCGTTATCACTTTTAAATATCTAAGGTACACTATACGATGTCGTGCGAAACGAAGCACTTGGCATTTATCAAAATTTACAAAATGAAGCCTCAACACAAAAAAAAACCGAAGTGATGAATTATAGATTCGTGTTATAAATTGTCCTATCAATATATTCGCTTTACATTTCTAAGCCATTTTTGACTTTTGATATATTTTAGGTTGAAGTTCAACGCATAAACCGTTGAGTGCTTTTCAACGTTTTAATGCAAACGTTTACTCAACATTAAAAAAAAGTGTGCACAAAAACGATATCAAATCAAAACAAATATTATTAAAAACCATAAATATATTATTGCAACTTACCATAAAACCGAGTTTTTCGCTTGGATCTCCCAATTTTCATCGAACAAACACCAAAAATAGAGAAACAATTACCGCTTGACACATTCAGCGTCATGATTACGCATTACCGATCACCTGATTACAGCATTCCCAACGTTATCAAAAGACACTAGAAGAACGGAATATAACTAGGATTAGGAGAGACTGGTTTATCCACAAAATAACATGACAATAATTGTATTTTTTTTTAATTATTTCATGATTTTCGCGTTAAGAAATATTCAATGATATGTTAAAACCAGTATTATTCTTAAAATATGTAGTAACCTTATATTAAACCTAGTAAAAAGCGCCCTGTTTGTGTCAATTTTAACTCAATATATAACGATTTTTAATTCATTTAGGGCGTTTTTTTTTACTAGAAATAACATAAATATTCATAAAATGTTTTATTTGTCTATATAAATGATATCTAATGTTTATATCTAGCTCTAACGGTAATATTAGTATTCACTATTTATATATACATTTATGTAAAAAAAATCACTAAAAATCCAGTAATAAGTTGTTAATTAAAAATTGGGGTTATTTTGAAATTATTTGGTCATCTTTAATTCTATTATTTGAGACGAAAAATAGGTATTTGGGGTAATTGCATGCGTTTGGAATGTCGGGTGGTTGATTTGAGAGGTATTTGAGATAGAGGGGGGCCAAACAATTTCAAACAACGATTAAAATTAAATGGCAGTTAATTCGTAACAAATTAAGGCAGTGTTTAAAAAATTATTTTAGTGAAAGACGTAATATTTAAATATGGGACAAATAATATTGCACAGTTTGAAAATAATTTCGATAATTATTAAATATCTTGTACCTAACAAGTACAACATATATAAACTTAGTATCTAGTAGAAAGAGACAAATAAATTTATATTGTCGATAATTAATCGAATACTTTTTCCAACGGATTTCTTATCATTTAATCATTTCCTATTTTCCATATATGAATTGTAATTCGAAAATTAAAATATAAATTGCAGAGTGAAATAATTAAATTTATTGCGAAATTAGGAAAAAAAAACTAATAATTTCAATAATAAGAAACCCGCCGCCATGTTCCCATATAATAAACTGTACCTTTCTCCCTTCATTCAACGCATCACTCATATTTGTGTCTTAAATGGATGCTTCGTTAAGTCACGACTGTTAGACAAATATGAATGTAGCATTTCGAGCTCCTGCTGAGCAGGTGAGACTGGCGCATGCGTGGTCAGGAGCAGCGTGTACTCGGAGCCATTTACCGTGACAATGAGGAGCAGATAGAGCGCTCCAACGAGTACCACGACCCTCAGCTCCATGACCTTGACACCTCCAACCAAGTGACTTTCGAAGCGCTTCCGACTCACACCTAACGCATACACGTTCGCCTGAAAGTAAACAAAATGGCCGCCCATCCCTTTAGATATTTAATTATTACGCGATAAAAGCTCGAAATATGACCCAAATGTCAATAAATATTCTATGCCGCCAGACATAGGGTGTAACTAATGTCCCATTTCCTTATTATAGTAAATTTGGGCTTTTGATAACCACTGGTTTTGAAACCGTTCGAAACATTCATAACTAAACATTAACCGACCGGAAAATAAACCGAGAAACTTTACCGGTTCATCTCCTGCGTTAAGAAGTTTGGATTCATTTTCTCACTTTTCGTTATTCACTGGGCGAAACTTTCGTCCATCTCTATTTCATTTTGTTGCACGGTAACCTGGCTGTGTTTATCTTTGTTGTGCTCGTATATACGCCACCAATACCGGGCACTCTGTCTCAGTTCAACCGGTAAAGTTATATTTTATTTGCCGCTTTGAACCGGAAATGTCCTGTCATTTTTAGGTTTCCGCTTTTTGAGCGAGTAATTTCAATACAGCAATGCAAACCCTTTACATTTGCAACACAATAAAAAGAAATGTGCATTTCAATTACAGTACACAAACGCTAGTTCTCAAGAATCTTACTGCTGCAGCTGTACGCTAGTGACGTAATATCACTACTTCAATAGAATTCTTATAATATTTATAATTAATAAGCTATATGGTCTAAATTGGTAAAATATGAGATAAAATATACTATTTAATTTAATTAATAGTAATTAATTCACCCTATCGTAATTGAGTGATGTAATTAAATTAAAGTGATATAAGTTAAAAGCCACATTTGCGCATTTGATAATTTTGATGTCTTTCGTTCGCTAGAAACTTTCATTATGGACGTTTCAAGTGCGCTGGTTTTATGTTTTACAAAAAGGAAAACGGCCACAATTTGCATAGTAATAACTTAAAAATACTTAAAAAAAACTTTTCCAACGTACACCGAAGCCTATATTGTATATATAACATATTATTTATTGACTATGTTAAGCTCAAGCGCTAATATCTAAAAAAAAAAAAAACTTTTTCTCCAAAGCACTCTCGTGAAATGTTTAAAGAAAATAATTAACTTTCGACCCCAAATTTGATGGCGTATTATCATTTGCAAGACTGTAAATTTGCAATTCGGGAAAACGAGCCCCTTACAGATACTTCTAACAATTTGCAAATAAAAGTTATGGTAATATTTAAAATATTTTATATACTAAACAAATTTGACTTTGTACTGAATTATTTAACAAACAAAGCAAACACACAATACCAACTTTAAAGTGGAGAACCGTCAAAACAATATACAAAGAGAGAAAAATGTTCTAGGAAATCTTTTCTCTACGTGATAGTCATATAAACAAAGTTATACGGTTCATTTTTTATTTTTTTTTAGATAAATTCGTATATAGTTGCGGTATTCTTTAGGGAGGTTTGCAAATTTAAAAATTTTTAAATTTGATTTAAAAAACAATTAATTATGATTTGGATAATTTTTTTTGTAATATACCTTCACGTAATGTAGTGTAAGATGGTTCCTTTCGGCAAGCTTTTGAAGCTTTTAAGATCTCAAATTCCACGCAATATCTGCAACAAAAGAAATATAAATTTACTAAGCGACGGATTTAAAATATATTACATTGTGAATTCAAAAGGGAGCTTTTTTAATAATAAATTGAGTAATTTATTAAAATTCGTAACGGCTATTTTACAAAAAAAAACAAGTTCTATTTATTTTAATAATAAAATTTAGATCATAAAATAAATTAAAATAATTTGAAATTTATAAAATTATGAATAAAACGAGACAAATTTGGAATATTAAATAGTTTCCAATCCAATAGACAAAACATTTATACTAATAAACTCAAGTTAAATCGGAATCAGCAACTGTAAGAGAGAGTAGGAATTAAAAAGGACAATTGTCTGGGGGCACTCAGTGTTACCATCAAAAATAATTGGTACCAACTCCCTACCGCGCCAGAACCACCGGTTTCATTCCGACAACGTTCTAATCTTCGACAGAAACAATACATTACAACACACAGAGAGACACCCGAGAAGGAATGTTACTTATATCCAACAAAAAGTATCAGGAGTAATTATTTCTTTGTGACAATTTTCAAGAAATTGCTACTACGTCACTATTATATGTCGACCGAGAAATGTTCACTTCGCAACTCTTTCAAACAGGGCTGGAATCAGAGCTGTTTAAAAATCACTAGAATGGGAAATAAAGTATCGAGTAGAATTTTAATGCGCGCGCACAGTATGGTTGTAGATATTGTGTGTCGTCATTTGTACGCTTCGTTAATTTCGTTCGAAGCTGTCTTTGATGTTTTAAAACCTGACAGTGCTGACAATTAACGTCGAAAGCCGAAATTGAAGCTGTACTTTCGGAATCACATGATGCCATTTTCATTCGTTCAAGACAGGTGTGCGGGTTACTGGAAATAGGTCCTTTAGCTTTGAGCCAGTTTGGTGCCCAATGTTTTTCATCCGCTATCAAACAATGAACCGGTAAACGGAACAAGCTACCAGAATATATATGAAGGTACCGAATTAAACAAGACAAAATGATGAATATACTCATTTTATCCCAATCTAGCATTTAATTCCTTATATTTGAATACATTTAAGACCAAATTTGTCGCTTCTTCTTCTCTGAAGATATGGTAACGATATACACCAAATTTGATACACATGATCTGTAAATACACAATTCATGCAGTTAGCATTTTAAGTCTAATAGGCCCTTTATATCCCGAATTATGATTTGTTTAAAATGAATTCATGAATCATTTAAACTTTGGGTGAAATTGAAAAGATATTTGATACACCGTGTAATATAATAATAACAATATGTCAATAGAATATTCTTTAGGGAGAACATTCAAATCCTCGCGGGTAATTATAATTTTAATGAATGCCAACAACGGTATACGTACTTTATAGAAAATGTATAATGTTCTCTATAAGATAATTAAAAGAAACCTTGGCAATGTGACACACAATACATTTAGCTCGTTTAAAACAAATTTCCAACGAACAATTTGTAAGCAATTATGCGCGGAAAAGTGTTACGTATTCTTACGCGTACGAACACATTGGTTACTGTGATGAAAATTCAACTTGTTAATTGAAACCCAGAGATGAAATAGAATGGGCGAACGTTTTATGCAATTGAAGAACGCTATGACGCACAGAGTACGTACTCAAATGTCCAAAAGACTGAAATGTATTATTACGTCAAGTACTCTCAAGACGTTTTACTTAATATACGTTTTCCACCCTATTTTCACTCTCACTTCAAACTTAACCATTTTTACTTTAACGCCCTAATTTATCAGTTATATCATGAAACATTAATTTTTTTTTATATATATGTTGGTAATATTTAATAATATTTCAATTGATGCGGTTGATATACGAGTAAATGAATCAATCCTGTTTAGATATCTTTTAAGGAAAATTCTGGTATGTCGTAAAAGGTTGTGGAATCCGCCTTGTCGTAGTAATTAAATTTTGAGGTCCTTCCCAAAAGCTTTAATTCAAGCGTATATTTATTTGACTCTCTTCTCCATCCGTTGCTGTCGCAAGAGAGCGTTTGCCATGTTCGTCCCACATAAATGTCCTTTTTAATGCACTCCCACACCCTTTCCGATGTACGCAACTAGGGTAAAACAGTTGACCAAAATAATTACAAGTCTCTTTGTTTGAGAAAGTTCAAGCTTTAGTTGCAAAATGCTTTCCTGTTTCAGCTTTAATGTGTCACATTCAACGCATTACACACTAAAATCTTTAATTTCGAACACATTACGCAACGTTGAGTTAGTAAAAGCATATTTAAATTTTGATAGTCAACGATATATAAATAGTAATTTTATTCGCGCCGGATATGAGCGAATGATGAAAGAATGGTGTATGGTATACAATATGAGTCAATGCACTTTCAGTTTCCGGTTCGACAAATATATGAATAATAATTAAGCCTTGAATAGAGTAACGGTTTAAAAACGATTCGATTCGTAGTGATTCTTTATCATAAAGCGTGTAATGAATCCCTTAAGCCCTTAAGGGTTATAAAGGGAGTACGAAGCTATACAGCGTACAAGTTACAAATTCGATGATGTATTATTTAATTGGAAGTGGCACGCAATAACACTGAGGTTAATAAATGTTACAAGAGTTTAATTATAACTTGTCTTGATAATTGTCTTTACCATATATCGCTTCACATATGTCTGTTGTCTTAAAAGCATACCAATTTCATAAAGTTTATAATTTGCGTAATATCCGATCCATCTTACAAGTTTTAGAAACTCTGAACAATGGGTTTTAGTCTTACATCTACTGACTGTGTCAATAAAAAGGCCAAAAAATCTTCGCCGTAGCATTTCATACCGTCGTCATTGTCACTCATCTAGTGACGTCACTCACTAAATAAATGAGAACACGTTGATGCGAATGGGTTACCCTAGCTTAGTTCTTCTTAACGTGAAGTAATAAGGGTGTTAGAAATTAGTTACTCATAAAAAAAATTAGATGTTTAATAAAATATGTATTTGCGATATATAAAATATGATGTGTTTGAATTACGAAGGGTGCTATTCCACTTTTGTGCAGGAAGGGTTCTACAATCGCTTAGGATTGCTTATCTTAGATGTCGCGTCGAACTACGCCCTTAATCAATCATCTAGCTGCGGTTCTAGGTCCGTACACCCACTGATTTCCACACCCAGATTAGATGGGACATTTGTATATAAAGTGAGTCGCCATCAGCGGGTGTGCGACTTCAAACCGTGTGCTCGCTTGCTTTTCTATCCTATTTGAGTGATGATTGATTTTTTATCTCGCCCGACCTCCCCTTTTTACTTTCTTATACGTATAAGAAAGTATTGCAATCATGACAAAATTCGATTTCGTAACATATCTAGTGTTTATCTTTCTTTATTTTATGTAAATGAAATGTCTTTATTGACCAAAATAAAATTGATGCATTAGTGCACCTAATGCTTGTTTTAATTATTTATCAAAAATACCTAACACCAAATAGTAATTGAATCTAGACAATTAAGTCACTAAATAGTGTTTGAATTGAGAATGATTTTATTTTTGAGGAAATCTAATAAAAACAATTGTAAGCTGCTCCCCAGCCTCTTGCAATTCTACTAACATATTTTCGCGTCAGTTCTTTGCCAACCCGGTTTCAATATAGTTGCTTGCATGGAACGCTGGTATCCCTAGAGGCCTATATTTCAGCCTTAGTTCTATGCGTGTATGCTGGAGAATATCTAACCCGTATATATATATATGTACGCATTGACTTGATATCGGCTTTAATCGGGTATGATCGGCTACGGTCGTATGGAACACAAACCTGCAGGTCCTTCATATGTTTTTCAGGATAAGCTGAAATATTTGCCTATGATCCGCAAATACAAATTGTCTACCCGGACGAGTTTATAGTTCTCCGGATATGCTCCAAAAAGCAACCTGGACTATTTGTACTACATACATAAAAGTAGGCACCATTTATATAGAGCAGCACATCACTAAACTGTTTTATATTTTACTAAATACACGCATCTAAAGCTATTATCAAATATGATATATAACATCTGCTTATATACTATACCTTTTTTTTGCTAAACAAATTCCGTGTTGCAAAAATTGCCAAGTATGGTTCATTATGCGAGTTTAAATGAATGATATATGGTTATAATGAGTATATAAATGCAGAATGGCACACACAAAAATAATAATAAAGTATTAAAAATAAATTGTAAATGTTTCTAATTAAAATTGACTTAGTTTTTACAGCGAAATGCGCTCTTTGTTAACAGCTTCGTTTGTTGTATGTGGCAGGCGAACAAAAGCCACAGTGACAATATGTTGTATTTATAAATTTAAAAAATATATGTAACAACATTTTTAAAATCTGGATCATTGTTATATATATAAGTAAAAATAGTTTAAAATTTAATTATTAAAGCAGGACAATTTGTCAGTTCTATTGCGGTTGCAGTTTAATTATAGACAATTTTTCGATGGTACGGATAATCTCCCAGCGAGTGATCGTTATGATATATTTAGCAATTTCGGGGACTTTCTGCAACGAAACCACCATATATCATCTATCAGTGGCATACTGTGTCCAAACATGGAACCACAAATCCTATACACGTCGCTTTTAATATTCCTAGCTTCACCCCTCTGTGTCGTTTCCGCAACACAACATATTTTTGCGTTTCGTACCCACACTTTATTTACTTTATTTTTTTTTTGTATCCGGTATTCGGTTTCGCATATAATACCTACGACGCAAAATCGCTGACTTAGGCAATGATTTACGCGAATTCCCAGTTTGATTTAAAGGGTAGATTACAAACAATACTCGATTATTTAACAGCCATGGCCAATTCTGCATATATGACCTTGAGCTGCGTAAATACTACTGCGCACACAAATACAACAGTATTTTTATTAGCAACTTTTTAATAATGGATACCATTTTTGGTGGCCAGTAAAAAGAAAAAATCGCTAGCTCTCACTTTATATTTATAGGGTCTTTGTTTTATGAAATAACCGTATTTTATAGTCGGGTTGGCTATAACCTAGAAGTTTTTATATCATTTAAAGATATTCTAAGAAGAATACAACTCAAAAGTGAATATAGTATAAAATTATCATAGATAAAATAAAACATAGCGATATAAAAATACTTTATTGGGATGTAAGCTAGGAGAATAAAAACAATTTTAATTTTGAAATAGAATATTTAAACTTTAGTGTATTGAGTGTCCTTGAAATAGAATAAATAATGCAAGCTTCGAAACTGATTAATAATAAGCACTTTATATTCGAAATAAAATCGATATTTTTCGCGTACACAAATAAACAAAAGATTCTCGCTACACTCGACAAAATAAACAACAATGTTGAACGCCGATGGGTAAGTGGGTAATATTTTCACCAGGTAGAAAATGTAGACGATGTGTAATAAAAAAAAATTGTGCTGATATTTTCGAAAGAATTCTACCTGTATATCTATATATCTATATATATAGAGTAAATAATATTATGAAAAATGCATGTTACGTAGTATGCAGGGTTTCATTCGCCATATCTTCTGGTCTTCGAAGGGGTTTACGATAAGAAGACGAGATGCTTTTGTTTCAAGCAAACAGTGTAGAAGCTGAGTGTAAAGCGGCGTGAAGCTTATGTTGTGACGGGAATGGATTAGACCCAAGTTTTTTTCTAAAAAAAAAGACCGGATATCAAGAGCTTGGAATCCATGATACTCTCAAATATGTCTATAATGTAGTTTTTAAATATTTTATATGTATATATGTATATAAACAGACGTCACATTTCATATATATATATTTCCTTTTTATTCAGAATTTCATCATTATTTCTCCCATATCATGGACGTTTTATTTTGTGTCTGTTCATTATAAATTCTCTTTCATTGCCGTAAGACGCCGGAAACTGTAAAACAGGAAGCATTGTCGAACACCAGGAAATGTGTCAGATAAATGTTTAAATATTGCAAACTTTTTTTTATCAATATATGACGTTAGTATCTCAAGGGGGGTGCTCCAGCGTCACTCTTGAAATATTGATGGCTCCTACGAGCTTATTTCATGTTATATTTATTTTGGCATCTCTATGTGTTCTCTTACAAAACAATGAACAATAGTTCACATTTAAATAATTGAGAAGATCTTGCTTAAAGCTATTCACACACTACATAAAAATATGCTGTAATCGGTCCTCTCTGTCAACTGTTTAGTATTGAGTGTTCGTACTCAATGAAAGAGTATAGTTGGAAAAGAAAAACAAATCTTAAAAGTAACAAAACCGCCCTTGCGATCGGGGTTTAGTAAAAGAGCGATAAATAAACCGTATTTTTTAATCCGCCCCCTACCAGTTCACAAAACGCAGCTTCCTCAAAAAAAAAACCATCGCACAGACAAGGACAAACTTGAGCACTTTCTCTTTCGCATAATTCCCAGAACAGGGCCGGTGTAGGGGTGTACCCCAAACCACATAAATTACACAATAGCGCCAAGGGGGGTGGGAAGCGCGGATCTACAGCGAAAAGAGCTTATAAAATTTCTTAGTTTCCGTCGTCGCTGCACCCCTAATAATTCTGTGTTTAAATAATAAAAAAAAATGTAGCACTCACTTGTTCTGTATATGTGGGGTTATGCGGTAATAAAAGTAAAAGGATGGGAATGAAGATAATGATGGTGATGAAAAGGAGCGTAAATATTTTATTTTTTAAGATAG
This sequence comes from Nebria brevicollis, assembly GCA_944738965.1. NCBI lineage: Eukaryota > Metazoa > Arthropoda > Insecta > Coleoptera > Carabidae > Nebria > Nebria brevicollis. Next base: position 7,504,659 of record OX122909.1, read on the forward strand.
GGACTAAAGTTTGAGAAGTCGACAAGGTAAATTAAATTTTATTAAGCGCACTTTAAAATTGCTTTTTTTTAATAATACGAAATTAAAAACTGGATACTCACTCTCTATCTTTATCGAACTCTGGGTGGTCATCCGGGTGCATTCTCAAGTTCCTTCGGATGTCTGAGGTTTCGTTGATATGTCGACTCATGGATAGCGATCCAGGGAGTATCATAGCCATTTCTAGAATACAAAACAGCGAAATGAACTACTTATTAAGCAGCTCGCTAAAGCACCATAAACATACAACTGGAGTATGAGATTTACATATGTAATATATATGAGATTCTCAACGTTATAACCGCATCAATACGTGATGAATGAGGATAATTAACCCCATTATGAAATTGATCGTTGATAGAATTTCTCGGATTTGTACCTCATGTGGGATTTATCTAAAAGGTCATATCACTTGAAGCACTCAAGCTGGCTTCGTGAAAAAATAATGTTTAAAGCAGCGAAATCAGCAAGAAAGAAAAAAACATTTTGCAATTCTATTCAATGTTACCGGATACACATAACAGACATGAGGTAAAGTTCTTGAAACAATTGCCAGTCAAGCACAGTCAACGTCATTACCGAACGACATTTTGTTTGAAGTTGCAACTTGCCATATGTAGCCAGTGCGCGCTCGATAACTCTATATACACGTAGTACACTTACTCAACATTGATGACTTACTTTTATATAACTCAAATATCAAAGTTAAGAGTCAAAAAGTGAATTTTTTTAAATAATTAAAATAATGACCCAACTCAGTGAAAACTATTTGAATGGTATATGTTACCGATTGAATCGGTTAACACTTATTTGAAACGGTACTTTAGGAAATATCACACGGTTCAGATGGTTGAGGGTGGCAAGGTGTAAGGAGATTGGGGTGTAGATTTCACGTATCTAAAACACGTGACTTGCGTAATAGATCGGTTACTGTTACAATCTATATATAGATATAGAGATACAGTGGGGGCTGTGATTTACAATAGGCGCATTTGCTGAAATGTAACTATAGTTGGATTGTTGTTGCCGAGTAAATGTTTGGTGCAAACAAACACTATTTTCTATTCAAAACATTTGTTATTGAACGTTAACATTTAAAGTTGCCGTTTGTTGCATTGCCAACGGGTGCAAATATGTTGCAAACAAATATGTACCGACATTCATACGTACACAATTACGAATATGCATTGAAAAATAGTCAAACGAAAAACAATTGCACTCTATTAATATTACAATTGTAATAACCATTGAACAATAACTAAAAACAATATAACAAATATAGATTACTAAATTGTATGATTGTTTAAAATTTAAAAAATGATTTCGTTTTATGGTGTTCACCATGGATGGATTGTAATTGTTAGTGTTTCAAACAAAGTTCGTCGTATAAATATACAATATGGTTGTAGTAATTTAATTTTAGTAAGGTAACGCATATCAAAGTCGGAATGATTTTGAATATTAGCCGAGTTAGTTCGTGACACTTTGACAGGAATCGGGTACATTTTATATGAGAAATATTGCATTGTTTATTAAAATGGTACAGTAGAATCGTGAATGTTTGATTAAAAGCGCAATTTAAATCGTTGCGCAACCGTATAAGATGATAGGCGTGGTATCGGTGATGTTGAGTAAGTTCGAGTATATATATATATGTACGTGTACACTTGAAGCGGAGCCTAATATACTTCACTAAACAAAGCTCTTGTTTTCCAGGAATCTCTTCGGTGTTATCGTGCGAGCTACCATCAAATATATTGCTCAACATTAGTCACTGACAAACGTTATCCTTATTTTCGATGGCGCTACAATTCTCTCTCGCTTTAATATGTGGAGCATTGCACTGCATTTGAGGTATATCTTAACTATTGTTTTGATACTTACACCAAGGAAGACAAATGCGACTTTTCTTTTATCAAAAACACTACTGCACAAATAATGTTTGCTTTCTTACATTATATACTGATTTACTTATAAATAAAAAAATCTCTAAAATATATGTATATAAGTACAATTAAATTTCTGTAATGGTGGCAGTTGGCAATAAATCTTACTTTAAAATGGTGAGTAGGCATATAAGGATTATAAATCAAATGTTGGGCATCATTTGTTTCAATTTTTGTGAACGTCTCAGCACACTAAGTTAAAATAGATATCCTGCACTTTGCAAAGCGAACGTTCAGCAATATTATATAATACAACAACAGATGCGACACTCACAAAATGTTATATATTTCAATTTTATTACGATTCACGAACACTTCCCCGACATTTACCATGATTTATTAACCTACACAAAGACTCGAGTGATTCTCAGCGCCCAACCAATCCACCGGTCAAAACAATTAATTATTAAACAAGCCCATACATACAATAATTAGTGAGCACAAAAAAATACATAAAAAATTATTTGTTAATTACAAATTACCTTTGACTGCAACGTCAGTTTGGTGATGCATACAAGTGCCAACTTGGCACCCACGTCTCTGTTGAAGACTGGAGCACCGTCGTCCACCATTTCTTGGATCAACTTCGATGGTCCGACTCCTGGACATCATACCAGAACCACACTCGGCATCGCACGCGCTCCAAGGACCCCAAGGACTTACAACACAATCCACGACTAGAATAGAAAAACAACACACGCATTTAGTCGAAATCCGAAATTTGTCATTCGTAAGTGTATCGCAAGTATAGAATTGTGAAATCTAATTAAATAACCGAAATTCCAGATGGGAATTGATTGAATAACATCAGTTACTATTTGTTTTAATTTTCCGAACATTGCGAGTTTATTCGTATGCCATTGAATGCGAAATGAAATCAGCGGTGAAAGAGTAACAAAGACAAGTGTTCATATAAGGGTACTAAGAGAGATGGTCGATTGCGACTAAATAGAATTGAATTCTAATCAATTGAACACGTTCCATTTGCCAGAGTAGGTCTCCACCTTACCGGCAGCTGGCGCATACTTTGATAAACAAAAAAAACAGCATACGAAACCGACAACCAAACTCTCTCTCTCTCATACTCTCTATTCATCTGAGCTAATGAATTAAATACTAGACGGTTATGTCTTTGTGCAAATCTAGATGATATGGGTTCGGTTTCCGTATATTAAATTGATTTATTTAAACCCACATCACAAGAGTTATAGTTTAATTTTAAACTACAAATAGTTATAGAGTTTAAATAATTTAAAAGAAACATATAATTAATATTTTAATTGTAACAATTAATTAATTGTGTTAACAACCCTTGTAGTAATGGGTTTCGAAATAATTTCTGAAAATAATATAATTGGAACTCTACTTAGAGTTTAAGTAATTAAATGATTCAACAACAGACACAAACCGCTTTTGTTTAATTTACAAAAGCCGAGAAACAATTCGTTATCCTTGTGTCCGAATTGTTGACAAGTATACGTGCTGGTCGTCGTACATTTAATTTCCACGAAATTCCTGTCCCCCCCCTGACATCGCTCCACCTAATAAGTCTACCGGGAAAACGAAATAGTTAGGCGTTGTCACAATAAAATAGTATTTATTCCCGCTACTAAAGTATCCTATGTGTGTGCGCCAACCATCTTTAATCAAACTGACATATTATTATACCCGATGCAAATTCCACGAGCTATTGTCAGACATTCATTTCATTCAACGCTTCTCAACGCTTTATTCCCGACGTATGAGATGATAAATTTGCGTTTATAATACATTATATTTTAACAACTCTAACACATCTGAGTCTATTGGTTATTCTAGATATACAACAAATATTAGTTATCTCGTTTTTAGACTCTTATTACGCAATTTTTTATATTTAAACACAAGTATCAATATCTCTTTTATTGAATGTATATCGAAAAGTTTATACCTCCCCAGTGGTAAGTATAAAAAGACCGTATTGATCATAGATCATATTGAGAAGTGAGAAGTGAGCTAAATACAACCACCAAGTCAACACGTTCTCACAGCTCTCACAGGTCGTTTATATGAGTTATGAAGATATTAAAGGTATATGACATTGCTCCTCCAACACCGAACAGGTCATTCACAGGTCAGGGTTACTGCCACCGATCCACAACCTTGAGGCTATCCTACCATTATTAAGTCAAGCTATGGTAAAACATTTTGAATTGGGAAATATGTTTTAGTATTTTTTTTTTATATATTAAAAGTTGAAACTTTTACATATTTAATTCTCAATTATAACAAAAACCGGTAAAAAAAAAAACGAAATAACGACAGCTAAAAAGAAACTACGCATCTCAAGCGGGGTGCTTTAGTTTTTATGCGGCCGTAAATGACGTGCCAGTCGCGCATGAGGGTTTTTTACCGGTGAAATAGACTCGTACATTTATTATTAATATTTAAATCATGGGATAGGTATTAAAGCGAGACTATTTATATGCAACGTGCGATTTTTCTTTTCATCTTATACGTTCTTTGTTCTACGCGTGACGTCACAATTTCGTTAGTTTTTAATCTGTGGTCTATTGTGTTTGAAAACCATTACGGTGAACATTTTCTACCGGGTTTATTTGTAAACTTATGATTGTTTATTACGTTATTGTGGATTTTTCAATGAAAATTCATTTCCACATTTAATTCGAAACTTGCCCATCTTGCACTATGGCGCTGCTCGACAATTCTTTTGTTAGTTTCGTTGAATTGCTATAGAATAACGCCAGTGTTACGAATTACATCTGTGCCCAGGGACTTGCTTAAATAATTCAAAGCTACAGTAAAGATTTAAGAGAACCAGATAGAATTCTATGCGCAATTTAAAATTGTCGCAACCTTTTATACAAGCCACACATATCAATTCACCTTTAAACCAACTTGCGTTCCTCGCGCATGAAATTGCCTACAGGTTACTAAAGCTGGGTCATTAATTGGAAAACATATAAATATATTTAGCAATATAAGGTCAAAGATCGTTTTATTGGTTTATATTAAATGTAGACTAATGGGCTTGCGAAATTCTTGAACCGCAAATTTGGTGTGCGGTTATAAGTAAAAAAAAGGAAAAGAAAAAAAGGTCCTTAGAACGTGTTTGGGCGCGGGGCATGGTTATATAGTTGGCAAGCCTGTGTGTGGCTGTAATATAAGCTGTGCTTTGCAGGCATTGAAGAAAGATTAGCTTTTTAAAATTCACAAGGCCGGAAATTCCTTTATGTTGACACCATCCAACCGAGCGAATGCTGGGGAATTTTCGATGCTTGAGTTGGCACAATATCAAGAAATTCAGATTTCATCTCTATATCGTCACGGGCCTAATATCGATTAATAGGACGTAAATTATAATCAATAAGCCCAAAAAAATAGCTGAACCATTTTTGAGATCTTTATGAGATTGTACGCAAAAAAAAATAAGGAAATTTAATAAAACGTCTGTCAGTTGAAGGGATGGTAAAGCCTGGAATAATTTTCAAATTACAATCAATCATTCAAAACCAATCAAAGAAACGTTTAAAAGTTTTTTTTTTGAGAAGTAAAACGTGCGCGTGTTATCAAAATTGTTGCAGTCGAGTGCCCCGGGTAATTATAACCGATGGGGGAAACGTGTAGAGCAAAGAAAACGGTACTAGTTCGGGGAAAAGTTATGAGAATAAATTGGAAAACTGTGCCTTGTTGGCACATCCACTTTTCCCACTAAATATATAGGTACCTGATGCAGGTGTATATATACCTGGTCGTGTTCCGCCATAGATAGCCGTGATTTATGAAAACAAAAGCCACCCGTATCTTATTTACAAAATGCAAATTTGTTAAATATATTATAATCAAATCTCGTCTAACAATATTCAAATTACACCATGCCCCCCCAAATGACGTACGGCACAAGCATTACAACTCTACAGTTTTTAATTAGTTCGTAATTCAATTGTAAAAGTTTACCGGGCCTTTTTGCTATACGCTTTTTTTTTATTATTATAGTCGTATTATTCATTTTACTGTAAACCCAACTTCAAAATCAATACTAAAATACTTCAAATGAATATTTCAAAGCGAATTACATCCCTTAAATTAAACCCAAATTCACAAAAAGCACTTTTATTTTCAATAAAAAATAAAAAACTATTAATCTAAATTTTGCTTATAATTAATAAAATACATATTACATTTAATGACCCTATTAAGTGATCCTACAACGTAATGCTGTGACCCTTAAGATTTTTTTTGTATTATATTTCCGTAGCATAAATAAAAAAAAAAATCTAATAACACTTTCAATTCATCAGTGCCAACCTCGTCAGAATATGAGCAAAAAGTCTAGAAAAATATCCGCAACTTTTGCTTTCAAGAATGACAAATATTATTTTAACGATACACAATAAAAAACAAAAAAAAAACGGGGGAAAAACATTGCTTCGAGTTGCAAGAAAAACAGTGCGGAATTGTTTTCGCATCGAAGTATCGTCTTAGGAAATGTAATCACAACATCAATGCGCTATTTAAGAGCTTTACGACTCTGTCCATCCATATAGAATTATTTAATTAAATTCTTATGAAATATCAAAGCTTTTTTCACCTCAATACACATTTCGTATTATATTATAATATATAAAACAAAATATGCAGAAAATCTATAGATCTAGCGGTGAAATATGGAACTAATTTTGTCATGTTAAATGTAACCTCTAAAAGTTTTGCGAAAAATGTAAATTTCAATTACGAAATTCGTAATAATAGATGAAATTGAGTTTTCAATAATGATTTTAAACTCGTGTACTTGGGCTGCATGAATTAGTAACTTGATACAATAAGGACGCACGGGTAACTCGTGAATTTTGTATAAATAAATAATACAATTATAAACACTCGAAGCTTAAGCTCGAGAAGCGCTCTAGGCTGGTGCTTTAATTACGCGCTAATTAATGTAGGAAAAAATCCAATTTTAGCAATAATTAATCGTGTTAGAGTGTGAAAGGATTGGCGAGTTTCATCAAGTCGGCTGCTATCTCATGTTATATAAAGAGGGTATTAAATTTTAATATGCTGACGTGGCCTGCGCTGGCGAAATTGATTGGGGATGATTTTAAACACTGAGCTTTTTAGCTAATCGCTGATGACGCACAGAGGGACGGGAGAGCAAGGGAGGGAGGGGGTCGTACAGTGTTTGACAAATTCTCACATTTACCTTACATTTCATTTCGAAATATTTTAATATTACCAACACGCAAATCATTTCTAAATCACAGATTGCACTTTCATAAAATAATTGTGTCTCGTCCATATTCCAAATGAAGTTGCTGATACTGCAAGAATCAAATTGATTCAAACATTTAATTACATTTCATCTTTTTTGATTGAAAATTAAATGTGTTTCATCGGACTAAAAAATAAAAAAACAAAAAATCTTCATTTATATTTCACATCTATAATTCAATTTCAAGAGCTTTAATGAACTGTTTTAAAATACAATAAATTCATTTTACCAAAGACACCCAATCCCATCAAAACTTATTTCACATCATTAATTTTCAGTATATTTGGAAAATAATTAATATATTTTGTAATATTGCAACTAGAATTGTAATATTTAATTAAATTAACGAATTTGATAGACAAAACTAGTTGTGACGTCATAAGCTAGCTTATATGGTAGACCAGTAGATAGTGAATATAACTCGAATTATGAATACTAATTTGCGTTTACGCCAAAATGGCTGTGTTGCAATGATAAAATAATATGTTGACTTAACAATGAACAACAACGTCACCTTTAATCACTTGCATTCGCGCACGCAATTTTTTATTATTATTATTATATATTTTTTTAGTTTGAACCACCAATTAATTTTTTTATAAAATAAAAACGTAAATTTTTTATAAGAAACACGAAATAAATGCATGCAACATTTATGTTTATAGAAAATTAAAATTTCCGAAATATTTAATCTAAAATGAATATCTGTTAAATGAAATAATTAATATTATTTTAATTGCGAATAATGGATTTATGCGATAAATTAATACTGATAAGCGAACCTAATATCAATATAAAATTGTTTTAAAATAATTATATATTGATTTATATTCGGTAATAAATTCGCGATTTAAAACTGATACAAATCCTCAATAATCAGTCATCAATTGCTCCATAAATATTTCTGCAGCACACATTTCGAGTATGCAAAATTTATGCAAATATTTTGAGGAAAAATATTAAATATAAATAAAAAAATTTTAATTAATAGTTGAACTTTATGAAATATTCATTAGTTTAGTATTATTAAAATATTTGCTTAGCAAATTATAATTATGAAGTTTTATAAAAATAAAACGCAAAAAAGACAATATAGAAATAAAAATATAAAATTCCCTATAATCCAGCCCTGCGATAATTCAGTTTGTGTAATAAAATGAAAACTAGTGTAATCCTATGTAAATTTCTATATACATAAATTTTAATAATTTAAATGGTAGCGTCCAGTCAAATATATTTCTATAGTAAGCCGTATAAGCCATCAGAGTTGTATTGAGGGGTAACTGATTCCATATGGATTACATAAATTAATTACATCTATAGATTACTGTAAGTTACGTTATATTTCAAAAAAAAATCATAAGCTTTCTTTTCAACGCGCAAACATGTTCAAAAGCTTTCGATTGCATTTATTTCCACAATTTCAAGAAAAGCATCAACGGAATTAATTAATAAAAGTTGAAATCTAAATTCTATAGAATATTCAAAGTAGATGAAAAAAAAATAATAAACTAACGAACCCGGGCACTCTGAAATATTATGTTTTACTCTTAAAAGATATGAATCCAAGGCACACCTAGATTATATTATCATATTACATGGCTCACTACGATTCATTCGGAATCATTAGACTGTGTGTGTTTTTTTAACGTTTTACCTTCCTTGTAATATTTTTTATTTATTTTTTATTTCAGGGTTGGAAAACTCAAAAAGTACAAATGGATGTTTTAAATAAAATAACATGTAGACTTGATGACAAAAAAGCTGCTCCTATGCACAGGGATGTATTTGGTGTTAATTTTATTAACTGATTGGGAAAATAAATGAAAATATCAATTATATATGGATTTTTTTTTGCTTTTTAAGGATATTCAAATATGAAAAATAAGTTATTTTTAATTATTACGTAAATATGTAAAAAAGCCAGATTATAATAATTTATTCACTGGTATGTGAATAAATTCATGTTTACGGATTAATAAATAAGAATGTAAACCCGAAATAAAGTAAAAATTGTAAATTCTTTATCTAATTCAATTTCTGCTCGTCATCCCCCTATCCTACTCTTGTTCCTCCACTCCCTATTCCTTCTATCCATATACTTGTCTATATTCTGTTTCGCCTGGCGACGGAAGTAAAAGAAATTGAATTTGCCGAACGTTGAAATTAATTTATTTAAAAGCTCCACTGTATCTTATTAAATACAATTCTATCCCAAATAAGATTTTAAAATAACTAAAAGTGCTCCAACTTTCATATTTTAGTAGATAAATATTTATAGAATATAAACTAAGAATAATACAGAAAGGCACTTCTAGAACATTGATTTGGTGAAGGAATTAAGTTGAGTATACAATTTAAAATTGTTCCCTACTTGAGTTCGTTTTTTTCTGATATTCTAGTCGTACACTGGAGCAAATTAAATTCCTTAACTTTTTTACTTTATTTATCTTATATTGGTTATCCAAGATACCAGTGTTGTATTGGAATTATTTGCAAGTCAAATACATGTTTTGATTTTAAACTCGATATATTTTGTATGTAAATCAGTAGTTTATTTAAATCTATAGTTGTTTATTGTAATTAATCAAAAATGTATTTGGAAATAAAATCAGTAATGAAGTTGTTGAACAACAAAGAATCTGTGATGTTGGTGAACCGCATTGAATCAATAATGCAGACGGGACGTTAAGCGTCCCGTTTTAAAACGTTTCCTAATTGAAAAACTAAGTGAAAATGCCTATCGTTTATTGCTCAACTGACGTGCATAGTGCATTTCAATGTTATTTGGAAATTTCCCCGCTTTGCAGTGACACAATTTTAAAATTTTAAATGCGAATTACGCTAAGAAGTAAATCACACACGAGATAATTATAAAACTTGAACATACTTTTCGTCGAAAAGTTAAAAACTAGTGAAAATAATAAAAAAAAAACGACTGGTGATAAAGTGCTGATGGGAGATACGCACAACAAATCGAAAAACTTTTAAAAATCGTCATGTTTAACAAGAAAATATAGTTCGCGCAATAAAGTTGTAAGTTTCTTTGTCTCTGCATTTTCTTTAGTTACCTGTTCGCCGGTGTATTACATAAAGAATGGAACTATACTTGAAAACAACAACAACAACAACAAGAACGGTATTTGAGGAGTGTGGCTTTGTGTTAGATTTACTCAGAAATACAAAGGCGTTTAGCGGTGGTCAGTGGCGGCGTGTCGTCGCCGATACGTGACACTGCATTGCGCAGAAAAAAAGCACAGCTTTCGCGAGATTAATGTCGGTGAAAGTACAGCTAAACAGAAGCCCTTAATCTTGCAGACGTATACAAATGCTCCCAATTTGGTATGTAATTTACAATTCCACTAATTATTTGTTTTTATTCAAATGTAATGCGCATACCCCCACTGCATGAGTAGGGGTGATCAATCAGCCACTCCTTATCCACCCATTATCCTCTCATCTAATCGCGTTTAATCCTAACAGGATAATCCACAAGAGTCCTTTTGAATATTTATGAATTCACTACGTCGTATTTGCAATACCAATAAACCTGTTACTTGTACTACTACAAAACATCCACCCAACCCTCCCAAACCCTACATATATATATATTTAAAATCTTATTATATATCAAGACAGTTGACCAAATAGAAATATTTTTAGAAGATGCTCACTAATAAAAATGTAAAGACACCTTTTGGTAAAATAAATAACACGCCACTGCGTATGGTATTGTACCTATAAATGAAGGTGGTAATACGGTATTTGTAGGAATAGCACGTGTATTGCCGCAGGTGGCGCCAAACCTGTCCGAAACGAACACTAAATACAAGCACAACACATAAATATCACAACTTTTGTGACAACTAAAGAAAGGGAGAAAACCATAAAATATATAATTCCAAATACAATCCCTCACACTGCGGTGGTATATATATATATATAAGTATACAAAAGGTCGCCGAAACAACCTTATGTGACAGTAAAAAGGGTCTTTTAAAGGGCCCTAAAGTAGCCACTGGACACACGTAAAACCTTGTTAAAACAAGGGAAAATGTGACTGGTTCACGAACTCAAACAACCCTCAAAATAAAGTTAAAATGTTGAACCTGACCCAAAAAATATATTTAATAATGTTAATAAGTATATTGATATTTCTACTGTCAACAACAAACGCGTGTATGCCGAAAAATATATAAAGTTCCCGTGAATGATAATATATGCGAAAAAACTTATCGGGGAAACTAGAAAATGTCTGTGTGGGAAAAGTTGTAGAGCAGTGAGGATAACCCGATTTTCCAAGTGAGAAAAATTGCTCGTGATTGTGTGCGCGACTGCGGGTATGTTGTTTTCCACGTTTTTATTATTGACGCACGAATCAATTCGATTGGTATCGCGCAAAGGCGAAAATGGCGAAAAGCAATAAAAACAAAAACGAAAAAACAAAAAATGCACAAGCGACCGCGCGCGCGCTCGCTCATGTCGTAAAACTGATAAGAACTTATTGGGATTCGTACGCGAATCGAAATGGCATCGACATAAATGCGATACGGCGGCAAATTGGTAAACCGCTTCGTGAAAATGTACAAAAATTGTTGTGATTCGGGATAAATAAAACATGGAAATTGAGACAGTACAAGGTTTAGACTGTATGATTAAAATTACAAATAAATCTCGTTAGAAAGGGTTAATTCATAGAATGTCCACCGGGGCTACATATACATTGCAGCCAACTTAACATCAATCTACATATTTGTCACAAAGGACCTCCTTTGCGAATGTGTAAAGGCCATGGATGCTTCATCCACACCAAACACTATTACGTTCATTTTCTAACATTTTAACCAAAACAATTACACACCATGATTAAATTACTCAACAACTAAAATACTGAACTTTGCCCGAAATCCAGATTATTAATTATTATCAAATAATCCTTTGTTTTTAATTAAATCACGCTAGTAATTCCCATGATCTCATAAGCAACCAAAATATATGATAAACATTTCATAGAATTCATCTGGTGGTTAGGAAATATCTCATTTTATAATTTATGGAAAAATTAAAAAAATTACTTTACTGTTTTACATAAAAATATATTAAATATCAGACATAAATGATTGATAGACATAACTATCATAAATTTGCATATTATAAGGTCTATAAACCTGCCAGTTGCAAATCATTATTCACCCCATTGATTCAATCAAAACAACAACAACTTCACCCTTAACCTGTACAACCAAAACACTTGTCTTACTAAAGTAAACAAACTTCTCCTGAGAGCTTGCAACCGTAGTAACCATTACCGGCCACCCGCAACAACGTAAAACAACGTTAGAAAACAATCGAAGCTTTAGTTAAGTTTATGCTCCAAGCTCAAAATTCACTCTCCCCTATATATGTATATAATACCCGAAAACCAAGACGTTACGTACTTACACTCTAGACAAATTTTAGTCAACTTGGCGGGATTTTTAGTTAAACTTTAAGTGGAGGTCGCCGCGTAAACTTTAGGGTGACTTTTGTGTCTTTGGTAAAACAGATAAGCCTTTATCATATATACCAAAGTTTAAGGGTAGTCAGAAATTTCTAGGGAAGTCAGCAAGAAACTTAAAATGTTTCTCTATACTTACTTATTTAGTATAACACTCATACACTAATTATTACCTTAATATATGTGTAACACTTGTAACTCACTTCATACATTTTAGAGGCTTATTGCGCATGTGTAGTAAAAATGGAGGAATAGTAAGGTACTTTACGCGAATTGGCGGTTTTGTGTGCATTAGTGTTTTATTTTACCGAAAAGTTGAAGTAGGCCAGACTCCAATTTAAAATTTTCGAGTAAAGCTATGTTGAGTGGGCATCTCATTCTCATCGTGGCAGATATAATCTTACCCCAACCAGAGAAGCTCTGAGCTTTCGTATATTTCGGGTCAAGTACCTAGCAACTACTTTATACCTCCAACGCGGATGATGCTTGCGCGGTTTTCTCATTCTAATTCGCACTGAATATCAGAATGTCAAGGACCAACAAAAGAATAAAAGCGAATATGAAATTGCGGTACAAGTTAAAGTTACGAATGAAATGTCCAAATTGTCAAACCCTAACTAGAATTTATATATATTTTCCTTGAGACTTTTATTAAAATATATTTTTGATTTATTTCAGTTTGTCAATTACTTATAACTTTTTGACTGACGTGAAACTAGGTACAAACCATGCGAAAACAATCAATTTTTTTGTTTGCACAACGTATACAAAGACCTTCAATTTTACACTTGTCGTTTTTTTTATCCTATACGTATAGGCAAATCGATAGGGCACTTGTAACCAAGGCGTTTTACCGTTTGCGGTGTTGGCCACAGTTTACTAAACCATACACCAAATGCTCCCCTTTAAAACTTAAATGTCCCTATATGTACTATGCCGTACATGGCAGTTGTAATTTTTCAATTTTTTTTTTACGCTTTTAATGTTTGATCTAGTCATTCATTGTTTCCCGTAACACCAACAATACAGTATCAGTGATAAACTTCTAGGGTATTTAAAAATGAAATATCCCTAAATGCGAAAAGTTGATGATTTAGTGCTTATTGTTCGTTTAAACACTAGTGGCAATTATAGATAATAAAAATGAATTATTGCACTTTTGTGCCATTTTGAAACAAATATGTACACACATATTCCGACAATTTAATTGTGTGTACTTTAGACAATTAAGATTTGTAATTAGTGGAATATAGAAGAAAGTTGGGTAAAATGGTAATGATTGTAGAGAATATAGTCGCAAAAGAGCGGTTATTCATTCAACGAGTTTTAAAGTGAGGGAAAGGGGTGTTATGGGTAATTCCGGATATGGCCCTTAATTACTGTAAAAGGGTTAATTGCCCCCACTAAAGACCATTAGCCCTGGCCTCTGAAAGCTGGAATTGCGGTAACGCGCGGACATGAGATTTCTGCACCACCATATAGGGTTAGAACAAGTGTCACACAGCTTAAAATTTTAATTTTACAACATAAATTACACTATAACCGGTGCCGGAATTTCAAATAAATCCTGTCTAACATATAAAGTAGCGACTATAGTGGGCGATTTTATAAAGTTACGTTTGTTTACTCGCTATTAATACTCGGGGAGGGACTTTGAAATATTAGACTATATTCAACTAATCAGCCAAACGACTGTAGTCGTAGTGAATATTGGTAATAATATGATTGATGCAGCAAATATATAATTAGATTAGATGGTATAATCCGAGTCACGTATAAGTTGAATGGGTTTAATAGCGAATCGAAACAGAAGGGCACGTGCCGAAATTTGATTGGTTCGTTTGGTGCCCTAACAAATAGAGCATTGAACATACGTGTGCTAGCCATTACCCCGTGTGTATTCAGTACGTGTACGATATGTGCCGCGAGCTACACAATTTGTGTCAGCCGTGGAGTACCACTGCTCTGGATAACCGTATAACAAGCTTTTGTTTGTTTGTCTAGTAGGCGCTGGCTTTGAGAAACAACATGAGCCACAATCATTACAAAGAAATCCTGACTCACTTTTAAATATCCACGCATAATAAACGCTACTTTTGGTTTCCATTTATATATTTGCTCACAAAAAAAATCGCTTTGAAATGTATCGCCTATTTTTGTATTCGTGGTCTGCGATCTTGGAACTGGTTTGCAGGACCGGTTCAAGTTTTTTATATTTTTGTTGTAATTTTATAAAAAGATTTTTTATTTTATTGTTTAAGAAAATTGAGTATACGCCACTCGAAATGAACTATATTTAGAAAACTCATTAATTTTTTTTATATACGTTAATAATAAACGAACTGCAATAAAATGCAACAAGGTATTGCACTTATAACAGTTCAGTATTGCAATAAAGCGGCGCTTGAGGATTAAAAATGTATTTATTTCCAATTAAGTTCACACTTGGTAATCGCGGCAATCGATTTCTTTTACCGATGTTTATGATTTTTAAATGTTTTTAAAGTCGAAATTTACACACCCTCGCCGCTCTCATCTGTAATGCTTAATTGAATTTTCGTACCGAAGCGTTCAGAGGAAAAACAAATTTGTATAAAAGTCGTTTGAATTTTAATATTTTGCCCAATGAAAATTTCATACATTAAAAAATACACACAAAGTACGTTTTTTTATTTGAGCTATAAACGTTACATAAAAGTCTAAATATTGATATAAAATAGCACATTTTAAGTACCACTGTTCGTGTTATATTTATACTTGTTGAAAAACTCGTACAATAGAGCTCGAGAAATAATGTCATAATTTTCTGACAATGTGCGAATATAATACTATTTTCTGCAAACATTCACACACACATATGAAAGAGTGTAGGTTGCGCCTGAAATCCTGAAATGTCTCGCACACGAACTGAAACTAGCGTGCGCGATGAAGAAAATTCAGTCGTTGGAATACATCAAATGTGAGGTTTTCCGACCAAAAAACACCCTAGTTATAACGCAAAAACCATACAGGGATGGATTTACCCTTAAAAGTATCCGCAAATAAATAGTTTTTACGAGAAAAGTCATTAATATCTAATTTATGTTTAAATTTATTGAACACGCAGGCACTAAAAAGGTCTCCTCTTTACCTCATTACTAAATATACAATAGGATTTTTGACTAAATACGTCCCTGAAGAAGAATAAGGTTCAAAAAGATGTTTAATACGGTATAGTTCTTGTGCTCGCGAAAATTTTGACACTTTACAAATTATTCGTGTCGCTGACAAAAAAGCGGAAAATATGCTACTAAAATTATCTAGATCTAGATTTTGGTTTAGACTAAATAGTTCTGCACCAATTAACAAAAATGTTTGAGACTAATTGATCAATTAAATTAGAAAATTGTTCTTATTAGTGCAATAGATAGTGAAATTGGATCGTAAATTAATTTTTAGTGTAAAATTTTAATAAGGAATGTTTTTGCGTGATGAAAATTGAAAAAGGCATAAAATAAAAGTTTGAATTTATAATACTGTATTTGGTAAAACGATATTGTATATGATATACAGGCATAAATTTGTTACAGTGGAATTTAATATCTTGGCATTTATAAGGGTTGAACCTGGGTTATTTATGTTATGTATCAAATATCACTTCTTACATACTACACAAAAAGTCGTATTTAATTTTCTCGACGGTATAACCCATGAGTGGGTAGTCAAGAAATGTTATTCGAAACCTTTTTTTTACTTTCTTATTTAATACTGGTTTAATACGCCTAACATTCATTTATTTTTATTGAACATATATGTAGATAGAAATAAAACTTACCACCACAAGCATCTTTGAAATCAATGCAACAATCTCCCAGTTTCAGACAGGCATGGTCACAATAACACGGTTTATCGCTTAAATCTTCAATGATCGCGTTTATCGGCGCTTTCTGCACAACGCACGACGAATCTCTGCCCGGACAGCATAGTTTCGCTTCGCGGCAACTACCGGCCGCTACAAATTCAGCACAAACCAGCAACACGCTTACGGCAACCGACAACAAATGGCACATCATTGTGCTCGCGTGTTGAAAAACGATAATAAAGAAACAAAACACTTCTTTGGCTAGTCAAACAGTTGAGAAGAATTGCGACAATTATTCACATTACAGACTCATGTGCGGGTTTCTCGGACAGATCAACAAGCGCGTACTTTGCAATGAAGAGTTTATTTGTGAGATCCGCTAATGCGTCCAACCTTGACGCCGGACACCGAACGAATGCAATGCAATGCGCTAAGGTGAACGCTGGCTAACATTGCGCGCCGCTTTACGCTCTACGCTATGCGCTTTCCGCTTTTACCACTATTCCTAACAAACAACATGCATTGTCACTTTTACAACACACCTATTACCAACACCTTGCATTTTACACCCCTGTTTAAGACCAATCAACAAATTATCTTTATTACTTAACAAATATATATATTCATATTATAAAAACATTTCTATACTTAGAATTCTAAATTGTGACGTCATTGTCAATAAATCAATATTAAATTCGTATTTTCGCATTTATTAATTATAAATCGTATCCTAAATAATTAACCATTAAAGTTTCGTATTTTTTCGCTGTTTTATTGGCGATATTTTATTTACCGCACCATACTTAAATTATCTATGAATCTGATAAAATAAATATTTGGTTCAAACTGTTTATATTAAATTTCGCGCAAAATTGTAAAAGACTAAATAATTTAGTGCACCTGGAATTTTTTAATTTAATTTAAGTAACATAAAAAAAAATGGTTTGCGACATTATATGTTAGTGGTTGTACATTCAATCCATCTACTTCTTTACAGGTGTTAAAAAATAAAAAAAACAATGCATTGTTTGCCGACGACAGGAAAATAATACGTCATTGGAGGTCTAAACGTTTTTTTTTTTTTCATTTCTTGTTACATTTAAACGTCAGTAAATAATAAATGATGGGGTCGGTTCGGGAGAACTTTCAAGCATGAACAAAAACAAAATGGTTTCTTAAGGTTGTTTTGTTTACGAACAAAATGGTAAAAAAAATATGTTTTGCTAATATTTAAAGTAAAAATCTATTTTTAATTACCATTTTCGTTCCTAACTTACAATTAATCATATTTAATAATAAAATAATCTGGAATCATTCAATTTGATAATTTTGTTACCCTAAATTTGCGCGGCAATAATGTTTTTCTGTTAAGCAATTAACATGCGTAGATAATATGATTTATGTATAAAAAGAAAAATAAGAACATTTTATATGTACTTTGTATAAGAAAGTAAAAATTAGTCCAGTGAGGTTGAAAACTAAATACTCTCAAACGTGCTGCATGGCGCTATCTACCTATAAAACTGGCAACGATTATATTACTCCAAAATATCAGAAAATCATCGACAATTGTTTGTTAATATGAAAATAAATTTCCAGGTAAATCAGTTGGGAAAACATACGGAAATATAAATTCAAATAGCATATATACATAAAACAATAGTAAAATGATAAGTTTTTTCGAATTTAAATGCAAATACTTGCTAACGGACCAAACGAGACCGGCAAAAATCTCGCGTGAAGCAAGTTTTTATTTTATTTTGGGTACATACTATGTTCATAAATAGTGTTCTATATATCATATATCTAGTAGTATTTAATAAGAATATTGAATAAAATGAGGATTTCAAAAGAATAAATTTTTGTTTTAATTATTAAATAAAATAGCAAACATCGCTCTTATTAAAACGGTGTAAAACAAATTTCTCGGAAAAATTTAAACCGTCAAAATTAAAATCCGTATTAAGGTATAATTGCCTGAAAAGAACAATTTTTTTTATTAAGATATACTCACTTCCTAATTTAGAGTTGCAAGCGAGTTGATCTGCAGGAGCTGATTTCAAGATCCTGTTCATGTACCTGCACTATAAATGTCTATGTATATATTTAAATAAAATTAAAATTGAATGTAATATGGTTAAAAACTACCAGCGTTTACATGAGTCTATAATTTAGCAACGCGAATGATTGCTCTATATTTTAAAATGTTCCTATACTAGCCTACATTATTCCGCACTATGTAGCAACAATTTAACAACAATTTATAGCATTTTACATACATCCTATACGTTAAAACAGAACTGCAGTGATCGACCGTCGTCACTGCAATGACCGATTTCGAACTAATTTGAACATGTTATCAAGAAATAACCAGAAATTTGAGAATTAAATTCAGACCCTATATAAGTAGAACAAGGAGAGACATACCACGTGACCTATTTTTATAATAACTGTTTTCTATTTCAACTATATTAATATGCATAGAATATCAACACATATAAATCACGTATAAATTTAAAAATGAAGTTTTCTATGACCAACATTTTGCTTTATATGAAAAGTTTATTATAATTTTAACAGTTACAATAGAATAGAGCATAAAAGTAGCTTCAATTTGATATGCAACAACGATATTGTTGCTCGCGGAAAACGACATATAATCTTAATTTATAAATATCCTAGTTAGAAGTTGTTATTTGATTTTTCATGATTACAATACTTGCTTATACATACGTATAAGAAAGTAAAAGTTTATATTAGTCTATATAATGCGGTTGAAAATTAAATACTCTCAAACGTGCTACATGGCGCCATCTACTGATAAAACTAGCAACGATTACACAAAAAAAATTATGCAATCGTCCAGTTGTATATATGTTCATGAATAGCATTTATGATCAAACTTGTATTGGTCTACTGCAGTTGTTTGTATTTATTCTCAAACGAGCTATATGGTGCCATCTACTGATAAAACTAACAACGATTACACCAAAAAAAATTATGCAATCGCCCAATTGTATATATGTTCATGAAAAGCATTTATGATCAAACATGTATTGGTCTGCTGTAGTTGTTTGTATTTATTCCCAAACGAGCTATATGGCGCCATCTACTGATAAAATTAGTAATGATTATGCTACAACTACACCAAAAAATTATACAATCGTCCAGTTGTATGCTTATGTTCATGAAATGCGTTTATGTTCAAAATTGGATTGGTCTGTTGTAGTTGATTGTATTTATTCCCAAACGAGCTACATGGCGCTATCTATGTTTGATACTAGGAAATTATTAATGTACCAATATGCTACGAATTGTGTGACTAAATATTTATAATTCATTACATTGTTTAAACAATTTAATGAAATCTATGGCGAATTTTACATATATCTATACTGGATCTATATGTTTATCTGAATTTCTTATCAGTTTATACTTATAGATAAAATGAATGCAAAATATATGCAAATGTTCGAACTATTCCGTATGGCGTGGTTTATAATAACAACATTATTTTCCCGCTACTAAACCCAACAAATACAAATTAACGTACGTCACCATCTTATCACCGCCATACGTTCCCCTATACGCAGCGTGTGTAAGACAAACCCAATCACAATAAACGTTGATGTGTGTTAGAGCAGGAAAATAAACAGAGTTCTAAGCGATCCGACTAGCCGCCAAAAAGATACAGGTCGCGTGGTCGGGTGGTGTTTTGCACGTATTTTGTTTTGTAACGGCTAATTAGCTTTTCGTTCTGTTTTAAAAAGTAATTTACATTAATTAACAATGCCTGCACGCAAGGGTAAACGTGAAGCAACCAAAGTCGAGCAGTCCACTGAAGTAGAAGAACAGGCAGAGCCGCCAGTTAAGAAAAGTAGGGCTAAAAAGGACGTGGAAAAGAAGCCAGCGAAGGCAGTTCCGAAAAAAAAAACAATAGCCAGGGGAAAAAAAGCAGAAGCTGAAGTAGATTTATTATTTTATTTATACCGTTCCCCCCCGAAAACTGATTGTTTTTGTTTAAATAGATCAAGGTGATTGTTGAAGCTGAAGGAAGTTCCAATGAAGAAAACAACGTGGAAGAAGAAAAGAAGAGCCCTAAAGGGAAGAAGAAAGCTCCGATGACTAAGAAAACAACTGATAAAGGTATTACAAATAACAATTTGGACAACAATGATTTAAACATTTTTTAAACAATATAGGTACATGGTCCGTTATCATTGTTATATTATCAATAAAACCGTCAATAGTTATTAAAATAAACTTTTGAATCTTAACCTAAAATTCTATATCACTACAAAATATGTTTTAGCATTTATATATACTTACACTTTTATTATGTATCAAATTACTTGAAATGATAGTAATATGATCCCAATTTTCATTTCATATCTTCAATTCTTTCCGTGCCACACCCAGGAATTCTGCGAAATTGTTTATATTTAAAAATGAAACTTTGTAATGTGTTTTATGTTAAAATTGAATAATTTTTTTGAAGTAAATCCATTTTATTTAGACATTAATATAGAGAAGCGTGAGACTCGAGGAAGCAAGGCCAAGAAGGAAGCTGAACCTGCTAAAGTACAAACACCTGTTTCAATTAAGGGTAAAAGTGCCAAAACCAACCAAAAATCAAAAAAATAGTTCATAAACTATGTAACATTTATTCGTTAAATTTACCAACAAAAAAATGCATTTAAATCATCAATAATTTTATTGAAACTGTAATTTATTAATGTAATTTTTAAATGTATATACAAATATTAATATAAAAAACGTAATCTTTTTTATTTATTCACAAATATTATTTAAATATTTAATCAGTGCGTTAAATCTTCGACCGTTAAATAAAATGGGCAACCATGTTGTTTACGTTTAGTTAGCTTCATATCACTACTATTAATTGTTTATTAAATATCTTAACTATTTAAAGCTATTTTGCTTTCAAAGGTATTTTTTTTAAATATACTTCACATATTTCTATTTAATTTATGTTTGTTTTGCGTAAAATACGAGTAGATTAATCATGTAAACCATAAGTATTTTTCAAATTTATTTAAATATGGACGATACCAACGGTTTTCTGCCTGTGAATAATTTCAACCAATCATACAACCACCATACATTTAAACGAAGATAAATGTACCATATACAATATATTGGAAAGAGATAGATATATATGGAATAGGTCGTAGTACGTTCCACAATTGTATATTTAGTTCGTGAAGCCACCACTACAAATAACACATTTGGTTGTAGACATACGTTTATTGAACCCTCTTCCCTATATTTATTGTGTACTAAAAAGAGATAAACGTAATGAGGGTAGGTCTGAGCATGTAGCGTGCGTCACGTACCTCGTAGAGCCGCCAAAATTCCGGTTCAGTCACTTCTTGTTGAGAGCCTGAGATAAGCGGTTGAAAGTGTGGTCAAGTCGGCTGGTGTTTATTGTTACTTTACATAATATAAATTAAAACGTATTCAAAATGCCTGCGCGTAAAGGAAAGCGTCCAACCAAAACTGAAATCGTCGCTGAACTAACTGAGAGTGAGCCACCAGTGAAGAAAAGCAAAGCGAAAAAAGCCGTTGAAGAGTCTGATGAAGATGAGGTGATTGAAGCACCAGTGAAAAGAGGCAGCCGAACCAGAAAACCAGTAGAAAAGCCGGTTGAAACGAAAAAGCCAGTCGACAAGAAAAAAGCCGAACCCAAGAAAAAACCCACCAGAGGCAAGGCCAAAGCAGAATCAGAGGTAATTCATTAAAAATATTACTAAATTGCGTAGTACATCTAACGAAAGTCCGTTAAATCGTATAGTTTTTAAGCCATTATTCGATGAAATAACCGACCACATTGTGAGCCATTGTTTGAGCAACCATTTTTCCCACGTTTTTTTAACGCATATCAAATCATATTTTCATAGGTTTTCGCAATCTAATCCGTACAATCCACCCTAAATACCTACATAATCATTAAACAGTATAGCCTTGTTTGTGTTCGCTAAATATTAATTGATGTTTTGTAGATTGATCAGCCATTTTTACATTTTTCCCTCTGTTTTTATTCAACATGTCGTTTCTACCGGTTTTTCTTAATGTAATTCGTAAATGTTTACGCGTCTTTAGGAATCTAGCCACAGTTAGCCATTTTAATTTATTCTCAACACAACCAATCTGCGTAGTTATTTCATGCATTTTTTTTTAATTACTGAATTTTTACGAAGGAATATGCCAACAAAAAGTAATGCAATTTTTGACTATTTTTTGAAGCGAAATTATTATTTCTTATGAAAATATATTTTTTGCTCGACTGTATTCCCGCGTTATTTTTTTAACGGAAATTTCATTGTTTCCCATGTGGTTCCTAGGATGAGCAGGATGAAGAGTCGGAGGAGCAGGTAAATAGCGAAGAAGATGAGAAGGATGAGGATTCTGAGGAAGAAGAAAAGCCGAAAAAAGGTCGTGGTCGGCCAGCTGCAACGACAAAACCGGCAGCTGCTAAAGCTGCCGCCAAAAAAGAAAAGGCTCCAGCAAAAGGCAAGAAAGGTAAGAAAATTCTTTTGTTATATTATTGCATCTTTATTGTGATGCAATGTTGGCACTAAATTTTAGGATCAATAGGACATTTTTTTTTATATGTATTATAATAAGGTTTTCAAATTTGAAAAAAGATTTATGTTGAGATATAATATTTATTGCTTATGTTGATTATTTTTTTTTATATAATATATGAATATTTAGTCATTAGCATGAATGAATGTTTTTTTATTGCTAATAAGGGTAATAAAAACGATCTCTTTGTTTATCTTTAATTATTATGTGCAAACAAAATGGCCGGAAGCATAAGCTCTATTCTAACGTAAGTAAGCTGATACTATATCATATTAAATTTGTTGCTGTAGAAACATTAATTGCAACAAGCTTATGTTATGTTGTTATGTTTCAATGCAACAATTATAACAATTGTTTATAATATTTGTTATCACCAATTAATATAATCAGATTTGATTACATAGTTAAATGGTTTTGTATTTCTTTGAATACACCCGGTTATCATAAGTATATACATGTAACAGATTTATAAATAAGTTTAAAAATTTTCTATGATGATATTGAACGGGCGGACTGAATTCTCAATTGTTGATAGTTCTATCTGAGAAAATAATAAAATATTTTCAAAAAATGTGCTCCCGTAACAATATGCTTTAGAATCTTCAATATTATGTTTATTTATAGCTCCTGCTAAGGCTAAAGAAGAAGCGAAAGAGAAGCCAAAACCTAAGGGTCGGGGTCGAAAAGCCGCTGAAGTAAAAGAAGTGTCTGAAGAGGAGGAGGAAGATGAAGAGGATGATGAAGAAGGCGCAGAAGAAGACCAAGTCGATTCGACCGCTGACCCCAAAGAGGCTGATGAAGCAGAAGATTCCTCACCGGAAACAAAAGCCGAGGCTGATGTGGCCGTTGAAGCGTGCACGTCGTGACGTGTTTTCCTAAAAAATGCTAAAGACCTCAGCGACAAACTTGTAACCATTTTGCCCGAAATTAAATTCAACTTCACTTATAACTCTGTAAAACCACGACGGGGCGCCTTCGAGATCACTGTTAAAAAGACTGATGGCTCCCAATTTTTGATTTGGACCGGTTTGAAGAAGGGTCCGCCGCGCCGTAATAAATTCCCGCCTGTTGAAATTTTGGTCAAGGCTATGCGGGAACATTATTTATAATTTACCAGAGCTTTTCGGGCTCATTTATTTATGATTATTTCTGTTAAATATCTTTTTGCGTTTGTCGTTTGTTGAAACTTTCAAATTAATCGTATCGTTTATTTTTTATTTTTGGTAGGTTTAATCGCAAAATACATGACAAATTTCGTCGTTTTGCATATCTGATTTTGTGTTAAATTTTAATTGAAAATATTTAGACATTTTCTCGTTAAATAATTTAAACTGATACTTAAATTAATAAGGCCGCAATTCTTTTCACATTGAAACGCCTTTAATTCCATAAATGTAAGATTATAATCACATGTTCGAACACTACTTATAAATATAAGTCTCACCCCCTGATTTTAACCCAACTGTACCAGTATTTCATTTTTTACAATAAATCATTAAAAACAATTAAAATTGCCTAACTTATAGTTCACCCGAAAACCCCCATTTTAAAAACGGTACACATTTACAATTTTGTCATTCCGCCATTTTATGTTTAATCTCGACTCATGATCATAGCCACAAGTTAGAATACGACATTTTGTTTTTAACCTTCAAAACCCTCCCAAAAATAAATGGCCCGGAATTTTTGATCGAAATCGAATGACGAATCAACCAGAAAGGACTCAAAAATCCACGGTTGTTTTTCTGAAGATTATTTCGCAATCAAATCTACTTGTCGCACATTTTAGCATAAGATCTGAAGATTTATTAATCTTTTACTCGCATAAGACTTATTGAAGTAATTGTTGTAATTTATCAACAAACTGTAATTTTTTTTTTCCCATTTCTAATGTTTTATTTTTCATGTTACCTGTTTATAAATAAGTGCCCTTTTATACAATAAATGGGGAAACATAATACATTACACAACCGAAATTTAGAATAGATTTTTTTTTTGTAAAACTGTTAACTGCAAAATAAATTTATTTGTTTAAAACATCTTTGAATCATTCCTAAAACCGTTATTTAGTTATCGTTGATTGAAAGTAACCGCCATTTTATGTAAGGTTTATGATAGTTGTTGGTTTGAGCGAGTGAAGCGCTGCGATCGATTGTGTAAGATGTTTCGTTGTGAAGTTATGCATTGATTAGATATTATTTTAGAATGGAATTCATGTTTAATTTGTAATTGTAATGACGTGGTTTGATGGTTTAATGATGGGAAATTAGTTGAAATGTTTTTTTAATGTGGGGTATGATGATTGGTCATGGAAAAACAAAGGTAGTTTGTTATTGTCGCTAGCTTCACGCGAAACAGTGTTTCTCTAAAAGTGTGAAGTGGTGTAAAGACAACCGGGGAGAAAGAAACATCTAATGGCCGACATTTTCTATTTTTGCTTAAGTCGGTGATATATTTAAATATGTACGAAAGTTAATCGCGTTGTTTAACAATAATCTCGTGTGTTATAAGAAGTTTCCACTGTAAATACCTGTATATTTAGTATTATTTAATGTACAAAACCTAAGTGATCTGTCGTTTTTCTGTGTGTGTACGTAGTATGTTGATTTTTTTTTATTGTTGTGGATAAAAACAAAAAGTCTGTGATATTTAAAATTATATATATTATATATTAATAACTTATGAAAATTTTGACAGTTTAATTGTAAATATATGTAATATAGTGTGGTATTATTAAATTTAAAAGTTAGGCGAAACAAAAATTAACCAAAGAAAGTGATTGCGCGAGGTTACCGATTATGTCTTCATCAACAGCAGCTGCTTCGGGGGAGGCGTCCCATGGGGCTATCAACAGTCACAGAGGTGACAAGTCACCAAATGACGGTAAG
The DNA here is from genome assembly GCA_944738965.1 of Nebria brevicollis. NCBI lineage: Eukaryota > Metazoa > Arthropoda > Insecta > Coleoptera > Carabidae > Nebria > Nebria brevicollis. The sequence goes on from OX122909.1 coordinate 7,530,748, forward strand.
CAACCTGTCATTTCTCATCAATTATTACCGTTCAAACAATGAATTTGTTTTGATTTTTGTTACCGTGCAATACAGTTGCATCCAGTTTTGCGAAATGCAACTGTGTTTGTCATTGCAAAACCACACAGGTACTCAATACAATCATCTATAAACAATCATTCAAATCATCCATAATCACGCATTTCATAATCTAACTTTGCAACCATATTTCCCATCAGAAACCATTTTTTTTTCCCTAATTTCTACAACTGTCTTTTTTCAACGGAGAAGTGTGGTTATACTTAAAGTGTCAACTTTAAACAGGTAACAAATCATTTATAAACCAATTTATTTAAAAAAAAACCATTTTGCCATATTACACCAAACGCTAGTGACCATATTTTACGTTTCGAATCCATCGCATTGTTATTAATTTCATGTTTTCTCTGCGATACCATCGAAAGCGGTTACGCATTCAACAAATTGTGTTTTTTTTTAACTCGTTGCAGCTTTATATGAATGGGTTAAATCATTCTTTTATACTGTTCCCGTTTCGATAATAGAATGTTCTGGGTTGGATATTTGATGTTGTCACTTGTATGTACGGTTACAATAAGGTCACATTTCGTTTGAGTTCGTTATAAAGTTTTGTGAGGGGTTGTCGAAACTGCGTCGTACCTTCCTTGAAATTGGGTGACCTACTGCTACAAATATTTGCATCTAGTATTGCTTATAACAAAAAAAGTGGTTTATAACTTTCTTTAGTTTCATTTAATACACATTTTTCGACGAGCTATTTTCTATTATTTACATTTTTTATTATTCATCATGTCGATTAAATATGCTAACCATTAAAAAAATATTATTCTATAAAGTGACTACATATTCTGTAGCCATCCGAAATGATTTGATTCGTTTTATTAAATACGCAGTAAATGTTTAAGCATATAAATAATTTTTTTTTTGCGATTTGGATCAATGAAAAAATGTATTATAATTCTTTTAAGTGTAACCGGTTTTTATGCATTTTCTTGCTACACGTAAAAAACTTACCGAACACCAAAGTTCACTTTGGGTCAAGTTTATGTTAAATATTCAAAAAATATATGTATTTTTGCTTGCTAAATCAGACACAATATATATTAGAGATAAGATAAGGAATCTATATTTTTGATTAAATTTATATATTTTAATTTTGTTTTTAAAGATAATCATTTATCTCCTATAGAAATACAAAAAAATATCTAAACGTGATATTTTAATTATGTATTTTTTGTATTGAAAAAGACTTTTTTTAATTTTTGTTACCCTTCTATAAATATTTTTTAAATGTGTTGGTAAAAATTGTAATTTTCGAATGAAAATACTAACGATTCAAAAATGTACTAACACTTCTATAAATGTTCATGTGCTTGTTTGAACATTTTGACTTGACCATTTGTGGTGTGCAAAACAAATTGAACGCGTGTTTCATTTAGTTTGTGAAGCAAATTTTTATCAAGCCCAGTTCTTGTTTGTCAACGGTTCTTTTTTTGTTTTTTCAACGCGATTTTCTCGCCGAAAACGTACCTTTGACGCGTAAAAATAGTTCTTATTGATTGATTTCTACGTTTTATCGAAAATAGTGTTTGTAGTGTTTTAAAAAAAAAATTAATAAAATTAGTCTTCATTAGTTAAATATATAACTTGAGTGTTTCGGACATTTTGGACTTGGATACTTTTAAACTTATTTTATTTCGTTTTAATTTTGAGACCCTATTATTTTCTATTTACGCTGTACATTTTTTTTTTTCTGTATTGCGTAATTATTTTTGTTCTATTCGAAGTTTGTGCTTGTCTATATTGTAAAAATATGGCGAAATCAGGGCCGTATCGGCGGCAAAAACGGCGGGCTAACACGTCCGGGTCAGTTGACAAAAGTCCTTCTGGTGCTACCACCAGAAATCGATGGGCAAAAAAATTAAAACCCCGCTTCAAACGAGTTTCATGGTGTAAGTTAAAATTCTTGTTGAGAACTAGATGAAAAAAAAAACTACCTTAACGTACATACTAAATTTTAATTGATAATTATATTCATATCTTTTTTAAATTACGAATTGAAATTATGTTTGTTTTCTAAGAACGCAGATCCTGGTTATTAGAAATTGTCGCGATTTGCGCATATATTTTCTGTTGAATTGAAAATTTTATTTGAGTATGTTGTTACAGGTGATGAAGAAATTGTTGGTATGAGTCTGGCTGTAACTGTTGGATCATCGGATGGCGGTATTTCAGGGGGTTTGGAACCGGAGATCCTAGATCCTGCAATTCTAGCCATGAGCGTTGAAGGACGCACCACTCACAGACCATACCAGTACTCTAAAGATAGATTGCTGGAACTGAGAGATGCTCCAGCATCTAGGCAAAGGCCCGACTATCTTGATCCAACGCACAATAAGTAAATTATTTATATATATGTAACTCGTAATAAGTAAATATTTATAAGAAATTTGGTTTAAATATTATTAATTTATATTAAAAAAAATAATGTTTGTGTGTGTTTAGTTCACAGGGTCTTTGGGATCCGGAACGTTGGCACCATGACTGGAAACGAGCAGAAACACCCAGTGAAAACGCATCGAGAGATCAACCACCTGAGAACCACAAGCGACGGTCGGGCGATCCCCGAGAACGACTTCGCAAAGAACAAGACGGCATCGTACTCAGTCCACAGCGGCGTAGCTTCAACTCGGGCTGCTTTGTGCCAATAACGCAAGCCCAACCTCGCACCGGGAGACCGGACAGTCCACTCGGTAACAAAACCGAACCACATCTCGGTACAATTAACCGTTTTAAATTTTGAGATCTTGCATTACATATCTTGTATTATGATCGATTTGTAGGTCACCGAGAGATCTCGCAAGGAGCTCGACGTATCGGCAGCGGACGCATCATAGCCCGGGACGTGTCGTGGGACTATCGGCCCGATAAAGGTGATCTAGATGGGCCCGAGTACGGATTTGGCAGGCCCGGTTCGAACTCTGGTCCAGGTAGAGAGCGCAAAGATACCGATCGAGATCGAGAAGATAGGTAAGCCAAATCATTATTAACAATAAAAGTCAGTATTTTTTCGTCTAACTTAGAAGCTAGAGTTGTTCTATTATTTCATATTTTGATTTTATTTTGTCTTTTAGATTTGATAGGCGTTCGTTCGGTAGAGATTTTGAACGGGATCGTGATCGTGACAAGGATCGACATATTACGCGAAACGGACGCTACAATGACAGACGTCGAATTAGTGATAGCAAGGACGACGAACCCGAATGGTTCAGCGGCGGTCCGACATCCCAACACGACACAATCGAGCTGCGTGGTTTCGACGAATCGACCGACGAACGTTTGGCACCGGCCAACGGCGGTCGCAAAAAACAATCACCATCGCAAAAGAAACGGAACAAGGAACGACCCATCACCAAAACGAATAACGATTCCAGCAGCAAGGAAGAATCTCCTAAAGGGCCTGGTGCACGATCAACGCCAACACCGTCAGACGGTCCTAATGCTCAATGTGGCCCTGCGTCTCACTCACCCATCGCCGAAGAACAGCCCCAACAATTATCTGATCAAGAGAATCGACCCGATGTTCCAAGTGATATTAGTACGACTAGCGTTCCTGAGCCGCCATCGAAGAGTGTACCAGCACTGCCCATGGATTTCAATCTAGAAGATTTCTTGAAAATGGACTCCATACCAGAATTACTTACGAATGGCGCAGGCAACGATGTTGGTAGCTCTGCTGGTTCTAGGTTTAGTCGGTGGTTTAATATAGAGACTAGTCCTGTTCCGCAAGATAGTCGGCGATCCTCACTGCAAGATGATCATTTGGTTAACAATATCATCAATGGTAAGTCATTTAGCTATTATATTTGATTGGTTTTCGACTCTTTTCAAATCAATCTTGTCTTTGTCTTCACGTATTTGTGTTGGGCCGCGTACTGTATGTTATGTTTGAGTGCGCCAATTAACATAGTAATCTCAGGGCTCGGTGATTCCGACACGTATTTCGCACCGATATCTCCAGCCGCATCTACCGGTGGTACGCTGGGGGTCGCAGGCAGTACAGCCGGACCAGCACCTGGTGCCAAACCAGTCACGTTGCTCGAAATGCTGCAACGTGGCAAACAGGCGCAGCAACAAAAGGTTCAACCTCCTAGTGCTGCCGTAGCGCCTCCTGTATTAAAAAATATGGGTAAGTCAATGCGTCGACAATTTAGATCCTCATATTCCAGAAGGTGCTTGAAGTTCTAATAGATTCTGCTGGTTTATTTTGGTTGTGTTATATTCCACGATTTTCTACAATTCTTGTCTTATTGTTTAAATTCAAAAATGTCTTAGATTATTATTGATAAATGGATTCTTATCCTTGAAGATTATTTGTTCGGATTTTTTCATTATTATTTTTTCGTATAAGGACTCTTTTACATTTACGTTTGTGGTATAGGTGCGTAGTGAGAATTGTTTTGGGGTGTCTGCATTTTACATCCTTGATCGTAATTTTGGAGTGTTGATATTTCGTGGAATATTATTTTCTAAGCAAGCCCCATTTTTTGTTAATACGTAGATGTATCCGGAAAACTGTTGTGCTTAGATGAAATCGAAGCTGGTATGCGACAAGGCAACGAAAGATCTCAAGAGATTCAAACTGGCGGTCCACCCGGTTCGAATCTTAACCGTTCGAAGCAAGAAGACATGACAGCGTTTAAAAGACTGGTAAGACCAACAAACATCTCCCTCACAACTAATCTTTAATATCTAGAATTCTAACTTACTAACATTAAACACACATTTTTGAAAAGAACCTCATGGATTTGTTAAAGTTGGCCCAAGTAACTGGCGGCCAAGCAATTCCTGCCAGTAACGGCCCCATTCCCCACAAACCCACTGTCCAACAACAGCAACAACCTATGAGTTTACTCCAAATGCTCAACAAATCCCAGCAAGAAGATGCGCGCGCCGCCGCAATGGCCTCAGCTCAACAACAACAACATCATAGCATGCTCGGCTCACCAAGCCCCGGCGGTCCACCTGGCCCACATGTGCCCAGTGATCTCGTTCTAAAGTTACACCAAGTACAACAGCACCAGCAGCGCCAACATCAAGCTGAAATGATGTCCAAACTGATGTCCAGCAACAATCGCCAACAACAATTTGGCGCTGCTGCGGCTGCGAATATGACGTCACATCCTCCAGACATGGCCGCGCAGGCTTTAGCTGGAGCCGGCCGAGAATTATTACAGCGACCAGAAGCTGTAGCCATCTTACAAGGTAAGAATTATATTTATATAGAAATAACTTCACAACGAATTTATTTCGTAATTATTTTACAAACGTTTAGCAAATTTACAAAAATATATTATACCCTATTCGTATATTGTAGCACTAAAATTATATAGGAAAACGTAAAATGTTACCGTTTTATTAGTTTAAGAAAATGTAAAATCATATTTAAATGCTGCCTAGTATCATAGATACCATAGTAAAAAGTACGAAATTGGTATTTGTGCGCAGGACTAAAACGTGGCGATATAACACCACAGCATTTGATACAACAACTTGCCGCGAACCCCGCAATGCAACCACGCCACCGCGAACTGTTGATGACTATTTTGAAACAAAGTTCCGGAGGTATGGGGCCCAGCCCTCGCGTTTTAAGCCCCGTACCACCGTCTATGATATTCCAACAGCAGCAGCAACAACAGTTGCGAGTTTCCCCATTACCACCGAGCGGTAAGCTAATTTCGTCAAATTTGCCAATTTCTTTGGAATTTTTTTGTTACACATTCGTTCTTAGTTTTTGTGATATTCGTCAAATTTGACCACCTTTTAGTACTCGTTTCAGTAGTTAGTCATTTTTTTTTTTGTAATTTTTATTTGTTGGTTATTATAAAATAGACGAAATGTGTATATTTCTGTATTTCGATAGTTCCTTGCGTATCTTGTTTTTGTATTTTGAGATCCTAGTCTTCTGTTTGTGTCTGATGGTATCTTGTATTTTTTTTCCTAACATGCAGCTTATTGTGTGTCGCCCATTTTGGCGACAAGTCCTAACACATTAACTGTACATCATCCAGGTAAGACTCTTTCGTAAATGAAAATATATTTTGTTGTGTTGCAAGTAGTACATTAGTAACAACTATAAGGTACAAACATATTTGAACAATTCTAAATTTATTTCTTCTCTTTTTTTATAGCAGGTATGCAACAACGTATTCCATCTCCTCGTGAGCTTCAGGCACACACTCAGAATATTATGCAGCGAGCTTTGATTAAGAAGAAATTGGAAGAGCAACAAGAGAATTTCCGAAAGAAACAAGAAATGCAACAACGTGCCCAATCTCCAGCTGTTTCAGCCACCATACTACCTGGGGCAGCACCAGTATCTATATCTGGGACTACTGGAGCATCACCTGCCAAGCATTTGTCATCTCCAACGCCATTGGCTTTCACTCCTACATCGGTAAGTTTTTCAACATTTAATTTCATGTACATAATTCTAAAACGATTGTCTTGTTAATTTCAATATATAAAACATAAGTGTTTATATAAATAATTGGTTATCTGAATTACTTTTGAGGTTATTAAATAAATAAAGATATTTATTTTCGCGTGTAAATATCTGTTTTTTTTTTATATAATTTTAAAGGTCTTGCGTAAAATGACTGCTGAAAAGGAAGGCGAAGCCCTACCGAATGCCATCACAAAAGACTCCGCCCTGAAATCACAAATCACCAACGAAAATAATCACCAGCCAATAAAGGCACCGCAAGGCCGCGCGGTAACCGGCATGCGACAGCCACCCATTCAACCACCCACAAACCAACAATTACCACCCCAACAACCATTACAACCGCCCAACAACTGGAACATACAGCCACCACAACAACAATCATTGAAACAACCTGTTGGTCGGCCTATCGTCAAAGGAAACAACAACTATCAACAGTACATGCCACAAGACTATCAACAAATGCAACAGCAAATGTCGCAGCAACAACATCAGCGGAATATTTTCCAACAACAACAGCAACAACAACAACAACGAGTGAAACTTGGCCCGAATCAACAACAGTACAATATGCAGAATCGGGTTGCGTTGCAGCAGCAACAACAGAATCAGATGCGGAATCAGTTGCACAATCTGCAACTTCAACAACACCAGCGCGGTAATGCTTGGCATCAGATGATGGCCGGGCAGAATTATGGTGAGTCAAATTAAAATATACTAATACATTAAGGTTTTGTTTGTGTTCCTTATTTGTGTATAGTCATAATTTGTTTATTTTTTCAATAAAACGATATAATTTTAGTACTTACTTGTTCTCAGTGTACAGTTCAGTTCAACAAGCGCTAAAACAAATATTTTACCGCATTCAGTTTGCACTCTTTATAATTGTAAGTTTCACTCGATTGGATTATTTAATTTTTTATCCGTGAATGGTACATGGGACTGACCTCATTTTATAGGTAATATTTTTTAATTTAAATTATTATAAAAAACTCGGCATATTAAGATTACAAATTGTGAAAAGCGCTAAGAAGATATTTCTACAGTGGTTTGTGATTATATATTTCGTATACGGAGAATAAAATATATTTTGTGCCCTAATCGAGTTCGATCTTTATTCTACAAATGTGTTTCGCATGCTTATCGTCTAGTTTATATTAAAACTGTGATATGTATGATTCGTTTCAGATAAGTTATTTGTTATTTTCTACCAAAAATTTTCTTTGAAGTTCTTAAGCTTTCTGATCATGTGAGTGTTTGTTTGTTTTAGATAACCGCGGTATTCCAGTAACTGGTCGTGGTATGCAAATGGGTCGTGGGTCACCATGTGATGGTGACCTATCGCCGACTAGTGACCAATTGGCCCGCTGGTTTTCGCCGGAATTATTAGCGCAAGCGCGGGCTGGTAAATTACCGGACATGCCACCGGCAGGTATTGCTCAGAACGCCCTCAGTCTAGAAGAACTTGAACGCATCCAACAAAGTACAGCACCAGTCCATAACTAAACATAACAATAAGTAACTTAAAAAAAAATAAAATAATAATAAACAGTAGATTGAATACAGCTGCAGCAAACAACACGAAAATCACTCGACAGAAAAGTAGTGATTTATAAGAAAATCGGGATTTAATGATTTGGATATTCGTAAGTTTTGTTTCTTTATTAATTTTGATGTTTAAAAATGTGTTTTTTTTTTCCTTTCTTTTTTTTTTGGGGTTTATAAATTAAGCTGGGAACTTTTCTTTGGCATTTTCAGTGACTTGTTTTGTTCTAGCCGGTATCGTTAAATATTTTTTTTTTTTGCTCGTTTAATTTTTAATTCTGTAATGTAATTCGTACTCTAAAAAAAATACATGTAAGAATATTCGATTTGTCAATTATTTCGTTTAGTTTAATTAATTTGATAATTGTGCCCCCTAAATTTTTCTTTTTGGTTCTGTGTTATGAATGAAAATTATTTGTAAAAAAACTTAATTTTTTTTTTTGCTCTACACTTGCGATTTGTATTCGTAACCTATATTGGGAATGGTTAAAAGTTTAGCCCCTAAAATATAATTTTTTCTGTTCTGTTTCTGTGTTGTGGTGGATGATGTATAAATTATTAAAAAAAAAAAATTATAATAACAAACAATGCTCAAATGAAAATATATTCGTTCATTTGTCGACTGAATAGAAACATATATTTGCCAAGTGTTCTCTTAGTTTGCGAATTATTGTTTGGTTTTGATTTTCGAGAGAGAGAGAGAAAGATTTTTCGAATATTTTCGACTTATTTTCGTTTTAGAAATTAATCCGAATGCATTTTTTTTTTAGTGTTTATAGTATCTTTTAATAACAATATAACCAATAACTAAAATTGTTTGCAACTTTGACAAACAATTATATATTCATCTTATCTTATTATTTTGAAATATATTTTTGTTATCATAATATAAGGTCGTCCGTCTTCGAATATAGTTCCCAAAAACTAACTGGTAGACGAATTTCTAATAACAAATATTCGCCAAATAGTTTCTTAGGGACTTCATTCATTAAATTGTCGAAGTACATAAAGAAAATTCAAATGAATTTGAATATTTATATAAAAAAAAAACAAAAAAAAAAACATTAAGAGATACAATAAACAATTTTTCGATTGAAAAATCAAAAGAATTATTAACTAATAATGCATATTATATATTTAACACTATAATATATTTAAATGTGTAATAATCAATAATTATGTAAACTTAGAATTTACACACAAAAAAAAAATGTAACCAAATTTACTTATTTGGTAATCACATTTACAATTATTGAGTGTAGCTCGTTTCGCTGTAAATTCAAACACATTTACTGGTATTCACAACTTCACATCAACACTTAAATTTGGTGAGAATTTAGTTGAATTCAATCACAATCAAAATCATTTCTATTCATTTTGGAACCATTTTCTTGATCATATATGTACTTAGAGCCAATTGAATATTTTCTATTATCTATTAGAACGATATATATAAAATGTAGGCCTATCTTTTTCAAACTTACGAGAAATTTCCAAAACATCGAAATCATTTCCGCTATATTTTCACCAAATTTCAGTTAAATCTCCAACCCCCTAAGGTGTACTCTCCTCGTAAGAATCGAATTATTTTGAGGTAAAATACCAGTTCATAAATAAAAACTACAAAGACATAACATACAATATTCAAAACTACATGAAAATAAACTGTATATATAAGAAAAGCACGTAATGGATTTTATAAAACAATTTAAGATGTAAGATCGTCTGCTCTAAATTGTTTACTGATGCTCGTTTGTGCGCTCAATTTTATTTAGAGCACCTCAATCTCTAGTCATCGAAAAGGGTAATCATTGTATGTTATTTCCTTGTAGTTTTTATATTGTGTGAAGTAAACAGCTTTAGAACGTTGTAAAAATACACAAAAACATTCCAACATTTACGTTCATCAAAGATTTATATGCTCTTTCATTTCTGCAGATAATCATGAGCATATCAAAGGGAAAATATTTTTTTTTCATGACTGTATGACACAAGGGATGCTTAAAACATGTATAAAAATCTCTATATTATACTGATATGAAGTCATAAGGGCGTAGCCATTTTGAACAAATTAGTCAAAATACAAACATTTTAAGTAATAAAAATAACAGCATTTTTTGTTATTCAACTAAAAACTTTGTCGTAATAAAATACGCCGTAGCCAGTAAATCGAATAAACGAAAATACAATTTTTATTCAATTAAACTTTAAAATAGTTGTATTTTGATTAAAATTGTAGCCCTAATTTATATTGGTAATAAATATAGAGAAGGAATACGAAAAATGGAGCAACAAACTCATTAGCTTCATGTTGATAAAAAAAAACACAAAATGGCGGATGTTTGACAGATGATTGTTGTTCTGCACTGAAAAATTGTAAAAAAAACCCCCCCCTATTCATTCCATTTGTCATCTTCTGACTGGTTTGTTGTGAACAAATTAGAATATTTCAATAAATCTCATTTTTTCAGTCTAGTTAGGTTAAAAATCGTACTTTTTTTTGTTGCGCCCCAAAAAAAATGAGTTTTATTGTTATATTTTAACTGACTTATATCCTAAATGCAAGTATGTAGATATTTTGATTGCGACATCGCAAAAAAAAAACCCATTGGAAATCTTAAGAATAAACTGTAAAAATCTATTGTTTTCTTTTGTCTTCTTCTTAAATCTATCTACAGATGATTGGTTCATAGGTTTTTTTAATGCATAAAAAATACTATGGCCGACATAAGCACTATTTACATAGGATAAATCTGATGGAGATCGACTGGAATATAGCTGCGTTCGATATGCACTAAGCAGAGCGCTGAATGGAGTACGGTTGTGACGTCACTCTACAAGATAATATACTTGCATTCCTCTATTGTTCATTTGGGGTGTACTGCTCTTATCGATCGCAATTATATGTTTTAAATGGTTCAATAACGCTGGATCTTCACTAAGAATTAAGTCTAAAACTCAGGTGGAATTAGTACTGTTGGTCTTTATGGTAAAATGTTGATTTTTAAACTAAGAAATATTTTTTTTACAGTAGTTGGTCATCCTGACGAACTTTAAGCGCGCCTGAATGAGTACTTAAATATTACTCATAATTCACATCGCATTCCTCTACACAAACTCCTACTGAAGACAGGAATGATTCCATTTCACCTACCTATCCTCTGATTAGAATGGCATCTATCTTTGATTTATTGAATTATATTACATCATACATACAGACGTTACCAAATTATACCTAGTACACATAATCGTTTATGGTGTCAATAAACACGCATGCATAGAAACACGAGCTCTTAGAACATGATTAGGAAGCAGTATGAAAAGGATAAAGAATAAAAATGTACTGTTAGAAACATTTATTTGCATCAATGGAACAAATACAGATTTTCTGTTAATTTACAACAACAATAGGTCACATTTTCGAGAAATCAGAAGCGTGAAGTTATTTGTAATTCATATTAAAACAATTGGTTCGTGAAGGTATGCCACTAATTTAAATCGTTCTGCATTTAGAACTATTTTGAAACACCGATGACTCCACTGTATATCACGATATTGGTTGCGGTTTTATAGACTTTCTGTAACACTACAGCTAGACAAACGCATATGTCTGTCTAGTTATATTAATTTTAAAGAACGTAACATTTCGACGAAAGCTATTTGTAGTCAAATTCATTCTCATATCTCCTAATATTAACGTACTAAATGCCAAATACCATCAATAGATTCTGACCTTAGATGGAAAAGCCGTTATTGCTCATTTGCCATAGACGTACCATAAAATTATTTTGCCATTTTATAGAAATATATATTTTAGATAAACAAATAGACAAGTATAATAAATTATAGAGAGCTAAGCTCTTTATAATGTCAGTCAAATTGGAGAAGGTTTAGGAGTCTATATATGCAAATGAGGAATATAAATTCTTGAATTATTGAGCCATTTACGACAAGGTAATTTAACTATTTCAATATTATAATACTATTTAACACTACATTCCTCGTAGTCTTCAAGTCAATGCTTTTTGTGTTTCCTGAAGAAAAACCTAAATACGTATTGAATGTTTAAGAAATGTCTCTAATTATTATTTATAATAATATACGTATAAAAGCATGTATTTTCATATATGGTAAATGTTTTCGATTTCCCAAAAATATATATTATTTCTATATATATATTTAAGATCTAATAATAATTATAAGAATTATTGACACTCAAGAAAACTGTGTCAATGATATGAACGTGAATTTTGTGTTTGAAAATGTCAAATACATAATTAAAAACAAAATGTTTTATTTTTTTATTCGATCACCATATCTCAGTGACATATACGAAAGAAAAAAAAGATTCGCACACGTCTTAGTTTCGAAACAAAAACGATAAATAAACCGGAAAATATTCGCAAAACTGTATGAAAAACAGTAAGTACCGAATTTTATTAAAATGTCAGCCATTTTGTGAGTTCCTAAACGCTATACCATTGAGTATATATATACGCAACATGCACAAGTCTACGAATCGACTATAACGTATGACGCATTCATGTATTGCGAATATCTATAAGGATGCTTATTACACAAAAATCACTTTTCGCTAGCTTTTAAGTTCTATATTAAGATTGTTAATTAAAATAATAATTCGTATATATCGAAAGCGTATTTTGTTTAATAGTCAATAGAATATTTGGGTTTATTTAATGAAGAACATTGGATATGAGATTTATTTAGAGGTGAACATTGTATTGATAAAAATATTGCAGAGCAAACGTAATTCGACCTTTGGTAATTGTGGTACATGGGTTGTTAATTTTGTATATTGTTAATTATGTGGGCCACGCCCTAAGATACATCAACATTTTAGTGTGGCATGTATACGTCATATGGTTACTTCATAGTTGTTACTAGTACACTAACAATGAAGGTAAATATTAAATTTTATAACACCGATATTGCATAAAAATAAAAAACCGGACACTTATATTACAATGAAAAGATGTTTGGTATTTGTGGGCAATATGTTTATTCAATCACAAATCTATACAGAGTAATACTAAAAGACACTATATTGAGAACATTAAATACAACTGTATTGATTCAATTATGTGTTCGCGATTGTTATATGACTGTCGCGCTTGGACCGTTGCTTTAGACTGATTTCGCGGCGCACCAGCTACCACCAGCTACCATACATTGGCTTGTATAGATCGACATGTGTATGGCAACGAAACTAGCTTCAAGCTTCTAGTGCATTCCTAGGCCGTTTTGCAAATTACTAGAAGCTAACGCCTGTGTAAACGACAAAGACTTGTGCCTATTCAAGCATTTCGCTCTCAAATCGACAACAATTAACAGTATCACATCTCAGCTACGAATTAAACGTCAAAGTGTTTTTTTTAACGTAATATAGACTGGGTGGGGTATATAAGGGATGTAAAACATCTTGTATTATCAGTGATTGACTCAAAAGTGGATGTGGACTATTATTGTGATAGAAATGAACAACATATAGGTAATACATATATACATAATATAGTTTCAGTTATTTATAAGTCGTAATTTGCATGCGTAGGAAATCTCTATAGAAGCATTTCTAGAAAGATCCTCTTAGGGAGCTAAGACAAGTCAGTTTTGACGACTATCAAATAGTAATTCGGTGAATAAAAATCGAAATTGATGTAAAAGTTATTAAAATACGCTTGGTGATAGTAAGCATGAGTTAATTTGAGTGAAATTGTTAAACGCGAGTAAAATGCAGTATGGTTTAATGTTTATTTTTACGGAGTTGGTAGCTATGCAGTACTACGCGTCTACTACTGGGTTGTATTCGTTGTATTAGCCGCCTTTCGAGGGCACAAACGCCATTTTACAGCCAACAATGAAGGCGAGCTCTATGCATGATTCGATCATGTTAATATTACAATTATAGTGTGTGTCGTTTTTTTTTTTAATTTTTACCTAACTAATCGCAAGCTTTTTATGTGTGTGCAAACATTGCATTCCCTTTAGTATAGTATGTGTAAACTGCGACAAACTAGACATACTCCTTTGTTATATAGACATATATTGTGACTAAGCTATTTACAGCGAAGAGATTTGATAGCTTGACAGACTTATATGTGTGATATTACAATAAGTGTGTGATATATATATTCTGTGTGATATTTGACCGGTGTATAGGCAGTATAGTCAATTCGAGGAGTCTTGGATATCGCGTTTGACATGACTGGTTTAACGAAAGTAATCTAGCACGTGTAGACATATGACAAAAAAAAAATTGTTTTGAAAGTGTGATCGGTCGTTGTTTTGATGCATCTATGAACGCAAAGCAGAAACCAGCTGTCAATTTTAGGTGCAATGGCAGACGATGAGTATTCGAACAAAATTCGAGATCTGCAAAAGTATGTGCCATTTTTGGAAAATACGATACGACGTTTAAAGTCAGAAAATGGAACGCCTCGAGAAGCGCAAATATCAAAATTGCAGTCGCTCTTAGTGATACTTACTGATACAAAGAAAAAGTAAGTCTATACATTTTGCTTGCGTAAAAAAAAAACTCCTAATCAATTATCACCTAATATGAACGACATATGTGAATGCTGCTAGTTGATTGGCCTGGAAACAAACATTTCATTTTTATGACGTCATTTTGTCAGCCATCTTGAAAATATGTAAGCTTGCACTTTGGTCTTATAGGGTACATCATAAGTGGTGTCAGGTGTATTTTTCGGCATGATTTTTTTTGTTTTTGTTTTTTTTTTTTTATAAATACTGCGACTAGTAATTATTCATGTTGGAATTTACATTTAAAGCAATATTTATTTAATTGCTTTAAGGAATTTTCACCTCGCTTGCTTGCATGTTTTTTTTATCTTTACATATTTATGGCGATTTTTATGTGTTATTGGATTTTATGGTCAAATGCATACGTGACTCCAAGAATCTGCATAATATTTGTTTTCTTTGATCAAATTTCAACATAAAAATATTTTTGGGTTTTTTTTCAATCTTGGACTGGTATTGGTAAGAAATTCCAATTTCTAGAATCTCCAAATTGAAATCCTTGCACATATCCTTGGGCTTGGGCTTTTCCAAGCGCAACTCTTAGATTTTGGTGGTTTATAGTCGTTTTAAAAATTTTCTCATTCTCAATTTTGTGAAAGCCCAATCTAAGGCTTATGGTTAAACATCCTAAAATGGATATGGCGATTAAATCATTGGCAAACAACGTTTTAAGCGATACAAATATATAATTGTAGCAATAATAACGACTTGTACAACGGTATTCATATAGCACAGTGTTCTTCAAACATTCTCACACTAAGTACATCTGGCGATAGAAACACTGTTTATTTTTAAAGACGCTGGCGATGCACCAATGGATCGCGACTCGCAATTTTAAAAACATTTATACATCAGAACTAATTGATATTTTCACCTAAGTGACTTTAATATATATTTTTTCTCATATATCCTATACGGTCGGTTATTCTTTAGTATATAAGAAGTGTATTATTACATTGTTTTGTGCTATTATTGAACACTAATTTTAGGTATGAAAATCAAGTTCGTGATATATAACTGTTGATACTTTGCGTATTATTTTATAAGTTTAATTATAAAATTGAATAACTTTTTGGCAATAAATATAAAGGCGTTTTAATGCATGATCTGTATAGTTCATTTTGTCAGTTGTATGCGTGTTTTTTTTAAACATTCATTAGCGTTTGAGGAAATATCCTCTTAACCTTTTATCATATACATTTTAAAACTCATGCTTATTATAATTAATATTCGTACTCATACGAATTTTGTTTAACGCCAGACTTTGTTTACAGACTTAAATACGATGCTTTGAAAAAGTGTGAGGAAGTTATACTTAAATTGTATGACAAGGTCAAAGAGGTAGGTGTAATCAATTATTATTTATAAATAAAATATATTTATTTTATTTTTAATTTTATAATAAATGTACTTTGTGATTGAAATAAAAGTTGTATTTATAAGATACTTTTAAGCGTGATTTATTCTAGAAGGCACCGACAGAGAGTATGCACAAATATATGTGCCGAAATCCACCCGAAGATCCCGTAAAATCATTTACCAGAGAACTGGATTATAGCATCGATCCCGATCTGGCGTTTTCGGTCGCCCGCGAAAAACTAAACAAACACGCCGAAATGACGACGCCAACTAGTCCAAGTCCACCGCTTGAACACATTATTGCATCGCAACCCGTCGTTATACCCACCGAGAAGATAAACGATCGATATTTTCGCTCTTCATCCGAATCGTAAGTTATCCCAAAAATAAACAATTACCCTTGCTTCCTGTTTGAAATATTTCGTACCACATTATTCTTCTGTTCAAATAAATCTCAATATGAACTCAATACAACAAATTTAAGTCATGGTTATATTTGTCGTTTTTGGAAGACATTACGTAATAAGTAATGCATATTTCTGCACCAACGTTCCAGATTGCCTAATTCCCATCACTTCAAGGACTTAACGTCTAAAAAACCTTGGGATTTATATTGTTTCATACAAGAATCCTTGAGTGTTAATGTGTAATGTTAACCACATTACTCAAACTGCTATATTGAGCATCCTTAATTGTATTTAGTATCTTCTAAGCAGCCACAATCAGAGTTCTTCGATCTTAACATATCCCGAGAATAAATTTGGCTACTTTATTCAAAATTAATTAATTATAGAGTAATTTGCCAATAAGGCTATAGCTCTATTTTGAAGAATTTGACTACAAAACCAGGGGAAGCAATTTCATATTTGTGTTTATCCGCCTTTATTTGATAATAAGAATACCATTATTTATTGATCAAATATATTTTAACTTTAAGATTGATCTTATAGTTTTTAATTTCGTAATATGTATGGTATAATTTAAATTAGAAGTCTTATGTACCACGGAAGACATAGCGCAGTGGTTCCTAACACTTTTCTCTTGAGACTTTCTAATAAACAAAATCTTGCGGCGCATTAAGAGAGAGAAAGCAATACATGAAAAGCGCATGCCTCACATGTACCGCGATACAACGAATAAGAATGGAGGATTGATAGTACAATTTTTTTCTGCCATGTCCAGTAATATTTATATAGCTAAGAATTCTGTAAACTTTAGCTCAGTGGTATAGTCTGGTTGTTCATATCTCGGACATAAATTGTTGTGGTTTTTCCGTTAGAATAACGGTGTGACCTTGAAGGCATACTCGTCTCATAGATAAAGCGCCATGCGTTATCTACGTAGTTATATATGTACATAGACAAGTATTAATCTAATTAGGGATATTGATAAAAACAATGTGTTTAGTTTTACTAAAATTTATTATGAGTTAGTAACTAGTTTCGCCACACAGTGGCATCTTCAGACTATCTAACTTAAACATATTACATCTGGTTTATATAGTTAGGATTCGGGGATTTAAATTTGAGTTGTAGTAAGGGAGATTTTTGTAGGTCGGTTTGTTCATTAAGGCAGGTTTCTAGCGGTTCGTTTATGGATTTATAAATTTCAAGAGTCTCTAATAGGGTCAATTTTAATCCCTTAATTTCAGTGTGTAAGATGGTCGGGCGGTAATTCTCAGATACTAGATGTCACCTACACGCCACAGGACATCTAGTATCTGAGAATTACCGCCCGACCATCTTACACACTGAAATTAAGGGATTAAAATTGACCCTATTAGAGACTCTTGAAATTTATAAATCCATAAACGAACCGCTAGAAACCTGCCTTAATGAACAAACCGACCTACAAAAATCTCCCTTACTACAACTCAAATTTAAATCCCCGAATCCTAACTATATAAACCAGATGTAATATGTTTAAGTTAGATAGTCTGAAGATGCCACTGTGTGGCGAAACTAGTTACTAACTCATAATAAATTTTAGTAAAACTAAACACATTGTTTTTATCAATATCCCTAATTTCATTATGGAGTTTTACAAAGTAACGGCCAACACCATCGAAGAATTAAGTATTAATCTATTAAGTAATTAGTTTTGTGTAATTTAGAAACAATTCAAATATCAAAGGGCTAAAACACATCATTAATTCCAGATTTAAAGTACTCCACCAAATGAACCGTGAATTTGTAGAAGATGGCTGGACAAATAATGTAAATGAGTTATCAGCATCAAACACAAACCTTAAAGAAATTGTAATATGTCGACCCGTAGCACCCGTTTTAAACCTACCAGTACCCCCAGTACTTATCAATAAGCCAATACCACCGATTCGATTTCCTATAAATCGACCAGGCCAAATGATTAATAATCCAGGTCAAGTTCGAATGCCACATCCACCTAATCGAAGCTGGCCTGATCAGCTTTATCTAAGACGTCACGATTTACGTGGTGCGCCACCATCAACTCGGTTTAATGTTTGGAATAAATACACACCGGATATCACAAAAGTGGCGAATAAAGAACGGGAATTGGTCGATTACGGTGATGCATTCATTGAACCGAAAATACCAATAAGTAGTGAAGAAAATTTAGTTTCATCTACGATGACAGTATTAGAGAAACCTGTTGCTATTGAGAAAGAATTTGAAACAAATCAAATTGCATTCCCTAATAAACCGGAAGTAACAGATCGTGTTTTGCCCAATACTTTAAGTAAGCCCCCTCTAACCGAATCTGATTTGCAAGATTTGTTAGCTATAAGTAATCAATCACCTGATCAAACAATGGTTGATGAAGATTTAGATTTAGACAAATTGGAGGCGCTTCGGTTAAAAATTAATAAAGAATTGGAAGAAAGTAAAAAACCTCATAAAAGTAAAGAAAAGCATAAACATGAGAAAATTAAAACACCTGTAACTAGTCCCACTGGCACTTGTTCCTCGGCAACGAAAACGAAAAATACAAAAGTAGAACGAGTTATCAAAGAACAAGATAATATATTTGGTAGCTTACTTTCGAGTATTGATGAACAAATAATGGTTAAAGAAAAAGTTCATAAGAAAGTTGAGCCGAAGGCTAAGGAAGAATGCAAAAAAACCGAGAAAAAGGATGGCTATAAGAAAGAAGAGCATAAAAAAGTTGAGAAGAAAGAATGCTCGAAGAAAGATGAGCCCAACAAAAAATCCGAAACAAAAGATAAAGCTGAATCCAAACAAAAAGAAATTAAGGATAAAGCAATTAAAGAGAAGACCGACATTAAAACTAAAGATGATAAATCCAAAGAAGTAATAAAAGTGAAAGATGCCAAATCCGAATTGAAGCATAAAGACCGGCCGAAGTCAAGTAGTGTGAAGAGCAAAGACGATCTTTTGAAATTAACGGAAAAAGTAAAAAATAGTCTCTTTAAAGAGGATACAAAATCAAGCGATAATGAAAGCTCGAAGAAGAAAAACCTAAAAGTAGTGGAAGTCGATATATTTAGTGTGGACACTAAAACTAAAGAAGCGAAACAGAAAGAATTAGTTAAACAAAAACCTAAATCTGATTCGAAGCATAAAGAATCCACCTCTAAAAGTGACAGTAGCAAAGTGAAGGACACTAAGAAAGATGAATCCAAAGAAAAGGATGAATCAAAGATCAAAAAGTCTTCATCTAAAGATGACTCTACTAAAGTAGTCAAAGCTAAAGAAGACAAATCTAAAATATCTAAATCAGTGTCGAAAGATAGTGATACCAAAGTGAAAGTTAGTGATAGTAAAGAACATTCCTCTTCTAGTGTTAGTGATGATAATAAGAAAACAGTTGAGAAACTTATGAAAGATTTGCAAGAAATTGCTAATCCTAATAGGATATCTGATAAATATCCGCATAAGCGAAAATTAAGTGACCTCCCCAAACCCCCACAACCGTTGGATCCGTGTGAACTAGCAAAATTAATCGACTCGAAACCTTTAAAACAAAAAATCTCCAACACCGAAGTACACCCGTCAAAACTTCAAGACCCACGGTTGCGTAAAAATCTCGGTTTATTAAGCCCACCACCACAGTTTGAACGCAAAGATTCTGAGCCAGAATCCTTTACCAGAAGTTCAGAATTTCAGAATCCCTCAGTACCCAGTAATAGTCCAATAGTTCACGATAATAGGTTTCTATTTCAAAACGAGTCGGCGCCATTATTGAACAGGCCTGACCGACCTCCTAGTAACTTTATGGGACAACAAATACCCATAAGGCCACACATGAATATATTTCCCAAAGACCCAAACCACCTTGACCAATCTAGAGCTCATGTATTTCCAAATGACAGTCATCAAATACCAAATATATCTCACAACATATTTAATAAAGAGGCACTCCTTGATAATCCCCAGTTAAGTGCTCGCGGTCAAAATCTATTTCAAAATGATACACATGGTTTACTTGACATTCCTCAAATGTCAAATAGGTCACACATGTTCCAAAATCCTATGCACGACAATGCACACAATATGTTCTTAAATAATGAACAAATGGGTAACAGGACGCCAATGTATGAAGAACCTGATTTCAATGAGAATCCACAAATGTTAAAAGCTCCCCAT
Source organism: Nebria brevicollis (assembly GCA_944738965.1). NCBI lineage: Eukaryota > Metazoa > Arthropoda > Insecta > Coleoptera > Carabidae > Nebria > Nebria brevicollis. The sequence continues at coordinate 7,551,322 of OX122909.1, forward strand.
ATAAATAATATAGGCCTCAATGTGTATCAAAATGAGTGTCAAGATATTGATATGCGTGTTGGTACTCCTGAGTCATTTCAAGCAGGTGCTCTAACACCTGGCGACCCATTCTTATTACCAAATACGAACTTAAATCAATTCCCCGAAAACCGAATTGACACATCAATGCGCGGTGGGCATTTCCCTAACAACGACACCAGGCCCTTCGATAATGGTCCTAATAATCCTGGACAATTTTGGAATACATCAAATCCAAATCAAGCGGATCAATTAAACATGCAGCAAAATAATTTCAATAATTTTGCTAATAATTTCCCACAAAATCAACAAGTACGTTTTCAAGGTATCCCCAGAAACCAACAACAACAACAACGGTTTCAAACTCCAAATCTAATATGTAATATTAGGGCAAATCAAATGTTACAAAATCAACCAGATTACTCTAGTAGTTACGATTTAAGTCAGATGAATCCTATAGATTTTTATGATCAATCGCAAGATAATCAAGAAATGCATAATCCTATTGGTCGCGGCAAACCTATGTTTGATCAAAATAATGAATATAACCCTGGTAAAAGTCGACCATTTCGCGGTAGAGGAGGTAATAGAGGGTTTGGTAGAGGCAGGGGAAATCCCCACTTTTGGGCACCTGCAAATAGAGCCGATGACGAGTCTCGCAGATTTGGATCTAGATCTGAAGATCCTAAAGACGAACGTAGACGATATGGCCGCGAAGATTCTAAAGAAGATAATAGAAGATATCGATCTAATCGAGAGGAGCCTAGAGAAGACAACCGGAGATATAGAGATGATACTAGAGATGATTCCAGAAAAATTAGAGAGACTTCCAGAGAGGATCCTAGGAGGCATCGCAATGAGCCCAGAGAAGATAATAGACGACATTCTGCAACGAAAGATGATTCTAAAGAAGATTCCAGAAGATATTCATCTCGAGATGAGTCTAAAGATAAAAGATTTTCCAATAGTAGAGATGAACAATCTAAAGATGATAGTGTGTTAAAGTCTAAAGCAATTGAAGAAACTGTTTTGAAATCTAAACCAATTGATGATACGGTTAAAACAGATAAGCTTAAAGATGATCATTATTCACCGTTGGATAGTCTATATGCTTCAGATACCAAACAAAAGATTGGTAAAGGTTACGGTTTCCAGAATTTTAAAATACCGAAAATCAAAAGGAATTCTATAGACGAAATAAAAACTGTGCCTAAAAAGGAGTCGTCAGAGGAAAAAGATGATATTAAGAAAGAGGAGGTTATTACAATAGTTGATGCTAATAGTGATGCAGAAATCAAGAAAGATGAAGATAACATCAAACAGAACAAAGAAATAAAAAAAGATGTTCAAGACGAACCAGATCCTCATAAAACTGAAAAAGGTATGTCAATGTTTTATTATTATATGCTTTATGAATTATTTGCGTTATTCTTATATATTCGTAACATTTTGGTGTTAAGAATCATTTCTATAGCAATTTTATATAGTCTTATGTTTATTGGTAAATAACTATTTGCAGATCAATTCATGGACTTGCTTAAGAAAACATTTGAATCAAATAACTCCGACAGTTTCCTTCAAATCTTGCAATCATTCGGCTTATTCACTAAAGCAAAAACAAAAAAAATTCGCCGTATCATCCAATCAGACTCAGATGACAGTGAAGAAGATCAACCACCAGCCACACCTGAAGTGAAAGAGCAAGAACCCAAAGAGGAAAAATCAGAAGAAATACTTCCAGCAATAATCCCAGAAGTACCACAACAGGTACTTGAGCCCCCAGGCACTCCAGAGAAACAACCAAGCGAACCTAGTACAACAGATATTGAAAGTATTACGGATAACATTATTGAATCCGTTGGAGAACGTATTAAAAATCGGCGTAGAAATAAAACCGAATCTGTAACAGAATCTTCGCCAGATTCTACATCCTCGAAAGACGCTAAAGTTAAAAAACCACCAAAAAAAGGCACACCAAGACCAAGGCGCAGAAACGCTTTAGAAATGCTTCAAGATGATATAAAAGAAATGTTTATAAGTGAAGGTGTATTAACAGCGAACGGTCAACGCATGTGCAAAACAATGAAAGCAGCACTCGACAATTCGAATTTGAACTCTTCTCAAACTGAGTTAGATTCTAAGAAACATGATTTATCTATGAAGAAAATTGACTCTTTTACTAGCACAACAGATGATGAAGATATGCCTTTAATTAATCGTAAGCGGAATAAAAACTTAAAGTCGCCAACGAAGTTAAATTTGGAGTCTGAAGCAGTTAGAGTTTATCCAAAACGCACACGGTCTTCCCCGCGAGTTATACTGGAAAAAATGGATAATTCTGAGATGTCAAAATACATGTCTAATGATCATGATTATTCGGAAACTAGTGAAAACGATGATCTAGTAAATAAAGATTTAGAATCATCTGAAAAGAATGTAGTGAAGAAAAGAGGAAAGAAAATTGATTCAGATGATGAGAAATCAGTTGAATCTGATAAAGATTCACTAGATGAAGATGGTTCAGTGGATAAGTATGATGAGGAAGATGAGAAGAAATTGAATACAAAAACGTCTAGAAAGAAGAAGAAAAACCAATGGGCGTTGGGAATAATAAAGAAAAAACGTATAAGAAGTAAATTAATTAACAAATCACCATCTGTAACCAGTGCAGATCAGAGTGAGCTCAATGAAGCTTTAAACGATGTGGAATCAGTGGCATCAATGGACACGACAAGTCACATATCTGAAGATGACAACGATTTCTTAATGCGATCCGATTTAGTTCCAGATCTAAACTACTACTTAGACAACCGCACCAAATATGATTGTAAATTATGTGGCTATAAAGGGAAAATGATTGTGCCGCATTATAGAATGAAACACCCTGAATCGGAAAATATGATCTCACGTTTAAACCCAATCGAAGCCAAGAACGCAAAAGAAGAATCACTCACAAAAGATTTCGAATCGGTCGAAGCTTTCGATGAAATGGTCAAGACTAGAAAACGACGCCAAACATACGTGTGTCGTTTTTGTAAAACATTATTCAAACAAGAATCTGTAAAGGTATTTTACGATCATATTTGTTGTCACACAGGCGAGTACCGACACACTTGTGAACATTGTATCTTTAGTACAGCGCATCGTAAGGCATTAGTCGTCCATTACCACAACATGCATACGGATTTACCCATGAATATTACACCGAAATATATGTTTCCACCAAATTTCCGCATTTTATTCGGTTATATTTGCGTAGCATGCAATTACACACAGTTAATCCGCGAACATATTGAAATACACATAAAGGTTTCACATCCAGGCACCACCATTGAGATATTAAAAATAAGTTTGTCCTCACAACCAGTACAATTACCTGATAATCTATTTGAGTCCATTGAAGATGAAATTGCAGAAGAAGCAATCAATGAACAAACTACTGACAAAGAAATTGAAGAACTGCCTGAAGATACAATTGCAGATTCTGTAGTAGAACCAGAAAAACCAGTTGAACCTCCAAAAGAGCCTGATCTTACTGCTTTTATGGCTTCTGAAGAGGTTTCTGCTCAAGAAAAATTAATAGAAGATGAACGCTTGAAGAAGATGCAAGAAATTAATAGTAATATTACACCTAGACGTTTGACTCTACAGTTTCTTGATAAACTGAAAACTAAATTAGATTCTCATCAAACCGTCGAGATACTTGATGATACTACTGAAGAACCAATCACTAAAATTGATTCAGAAGATCCAGAAGAAGAAATCATTGCTGTTATACCAGAACCGCCTATTTTAGCTCCTGAATCTGAAACTACTGAAAACTGGATTTCAATTGCTAATACATGCTCGTTAGCAAATTGTGATGAAGCAGAACTTGAAGATTTAGGTAATTTATTAGATTTATCGGTTTTGAATGACGCTAGAAATTCAGATACTGAAAGCTCGATTGAGTCTGAAGAACAAATGGATGTAAGCGAAGTGGAGCTGCCGATGCCGACAGATTCGAAACAGAAAGGAATTTTAAATACTATTCAAAGACTTGCTGAAAATATTAAAAATCCTAAACCACAAAATATACCAGCTTCTGCGTTAGAAGCTAACGAATCTGCTGAAGAAACTCGCATGCAACCCTGGCAATACAAGGTGGTAGATGTAGGTCCTATACAAGTGCGTTTTAATGACAAATCGTATGAGTACATTTGTATGATACCTACTTGTGAATTTAAAACAATTTACAAAATTAGTTTCACTAAACATTGTTCTGAACAACATAAAAATTTAACATTTAGCTGTAGTAATTGTGTAGATACAACAAAAAGATTCACTATGATGTCTTTATTCGTGCATTTATTCGATAAACACAAAGCAAACGCGAAAATAATTATAGAACCAGCTGCAGACTTAGCACCAGAGCCTATAGGTGAAACTGCACCACAAGGTAAAATCCGTATTCGTAGAATAAGCGGTGATGTATTATCATCATTTGGCATGATACAAACAGCACCAGGTGCTCTAATCAAACCAGAAACAAGTGCAACAGAGATTCAATTAGTCCCATCACTGAACGCTCAAGAGAATGAGCTACAAAATGAAGCAGATTTAGCTGGCTTATTTCAAATCAGCGACGTCCGGACACTAACCGCAGAAGAGGAAACTCATTTACAATTAAAATTCCCAAATGTGAATCTATCACCAGTTAAAACAATTCCAAATGTATTATCTACTGAAACTGAAGCACAGTTAGAAATCAGTAAGTCGAATATTTTAGTCAATAAACCCTGTTTGTCTGAGATTAAGAAACGAGTTTTCATATTGCCGCTCTCAAAACTAATAGACTCTGCTGAGAAAGACCCAAATACAACACCGAATTTTATTAAAATTGCACCTAAAGTAGAGGTAAAAGAAGGTGAATCTAGTAAAAATGTAGCGCCTGTACCTCGAGCCTCGCCGCAAACACTGACAAACAAAGTAATCAATCCTGAAGACACACCAATAGAAAATGTTATCAAAACACCGGAAGCGATAGCGCGTCTATTGAAGTTTCCGCATATATTATTTAAGTGTCCGTTTGAAACTTGCACTTACTCAACGAATAGAAACTTCAATTTTATGAATCACCTGAACAAGCATAAAAACCGACAGCCAGTCGGTACGTTTTGCGTGTATTGCTCGAGCAGTGTAAGACTGGGCTCTTTGGTTACCCACGTGCAGAAAGAACATGCGCATTGTTTGTATCAGTGTGCTTATTGTTTCTATAGAGCTGTGGTGCCTAGCTATGTGAAAATACACCAGAGAAACCTGCACCAAAATGAGCAAATCAACGTAATACAATTACAACCATTTGAAAACTTACAAGCCTTACCTGAAGAACCATTACCAAGGATCCAGACGATTAAACCATACATATGCAAATTAGGTTTGTTAATTTTTGATTATTATTATCCAATATAAGTATCATCCATTTATTATAAACTTACGAATTTAATATATACACAAAGTATTATATGAGAATATTATACACGTTTTTGCACTAGTTTTAATTATTATATATTATTATTATAATATAAACTTCACTATGTTAATATATTTATATAAACATCAGATGCGTACACGTAATGGCAATAAAATGACTGGAGCTACAAAATATGATGACGTTTTATGCTCAATACCTAATAAATGCTCTTTATATTCCTCAAATTTATTTCACTGTGTAAAACATGAATATAGCTTTGATATATAATCCTTACCGAAATGCGACACCATGTTATATATTTTATATGGAATTATTGCACATAACGAGAAAATAACTAGTAAGACGCCATCATTTTATTGTCTATATATCTGTTTTGCGACTTTAATGTGAATTTGAATATACATATTTGATTATTTATGAAATAATAATTATGTAGTTATTTATTTGTTTTTTGTAAGTACTCAATTTATTTAAAATATAACATCACACTGCTAGGAAATATTATATATATAGTTTCTTCTTGGTTTTTTTTATTCAGAATGCAAATATCGTTTCATACTTGTTGAGGCATTTCAATTACATATCCAAATCTACCATCCAGGCAACTATATATGCTCAATATGCATGAAGAAAGAAGAATCCGTGCAGAAATTGATTGAACACTACGGCGTCCATGGTATCGGCATGTACCAATGTCGCTTCTGCTTGCATGGCACTTCTAATCCAGAACTAATGCAACAACATTATGGAATCCAGCACCCAGGAATGTTACCGACTGCATATGTGAGACAATTTAAACGAGAGAAAGAAAAAGTAAGTTTCACTTTTATAACAATTCAACAATAAATGTTTTAGAATATACTAACAAATAAATTTGTTGCAGAAATCAGCATCATTTGCAACTTGTTTAGAAGACATTGAAATCATAAATTTAGATAAACTTAACGCTAATATTATCTCATCAATTGAACACAAACAGATGTTACTCATTTCTAAATACGCAGTTGACTCAAAAAAAGATCAACAAAAAGAATCTACACCACCAATAATTGCACCACCTCCAACATCAGACACAATACCATCAATTGCCGCACCACCTCCAATTGTACCAATAACCACACCAACTCCAGCCCCAGAAGCACCTCAACCATCCCCAAAGCCCTTATTAGACCTTATGGATATACTCGACGAAACACTACAACCTCCTGAAGTACTCTTAGAAGTCGGAAACTTAAATGAACCTTTAGTAACTTTAAAACATCGCACAGCAGCGTCTAGAAACGCAATAGAAAACGCTATAGACCCTTTAATGATTGATGCTGAAACAGCTGATGACCAACCATTCATATCTGAAGAGAAAAAACCTGATGAAGCAGATAATGATGACTATACTAGCGGACATAGTGGTTCTGATTTATTTAAATGTGGCACGCCTAATTGCAATTTTAACGCTACTAACTTAAGAGACTTTAAAAGCCATATGTTTAGTTGTGAATTATTACGAGAATTCGGGGGCTGGTACAATTGTATTCATTGCCAAAAACGCTTTAAATTCGTTGGTGGTTTAATAGATCACATCCAAATACACGGTACACAAAGATTTATTTGTTCATTGTGTTCAGTGCGAGCCCCGTTAAGTCACTTAATTGTAAAACATATGAAACTAATACATAAAATAACTAATGTTAAATTGGTGCCGAGTGTTTATAAAAAAAAAGATTTCGCACTTGATAATTTTGTTGCAATGCCATGTAAATTAAAAGCACGTAAATCAAAGGAGGTGCCATCTATGGAAAATTCTGATAATCCTTCGGAAACGAGTACGGCGACGGTTGATGAGAAAAACGTCTATGGACCTGATGATATTGAGCGTTTACCGCGTCCGCCTGTTTACTCACAAGAGATCCATTGCAAACTTTGTTCGTATAACACGAAAGTGCGATCGAATATGCAACGGCATTTGCAGCAGCATCAAGATGAGATGACTATTGTGCCAGAGACAGCGCCCGTGAACCCTGTACCATGTTTGGAGAAGAATGAAAAGATGTTCGATAAAATGACTAATCTTGCTGCCAGCTCATTGTGTGGACCACGGATGGGTGGCAAGTCTGCCGAGAAGGCTGAGGAAAAACGAAAAGAAGAAGAGGCTGCATTACCAGGTATTTATAAATACCAAAGTTAGAGCGTATGGTAAACCAGGCAATTGAGTCATTATCCAATTACTTTAATGTGTACCGTTTAGTTAAATGGTTATAAAAACTCAAGGAGGCTAATCGTAAGATTACAAAGTCTCCTATAAGTCATGCAACCAGTCGCACGGCTAAGTCGTTCAGCTTCTATACATTGACACAAAATTCTCTCACGCATGATATATTATAATATGAATTTATTTCCAGGATTCATTCCCGTAAACAAACGCTATGTCTGTGGTGCTGGTGGTTGTAACTATTTAACTCATGGCGAAACTATGTTACGACACCACTTTAGGACGTTACATCTAGATGAGCCAACATACAAATGCCCTCACTGTAACTTACAATTAGAGACTGACCTCGAAGGTGTTACACTCGAAAATATATTGTGCCATTTGAAAATGCACGATTTACATTTATATAAATGTACTCACTGTCAATTTCACCATTACCAAAAAAACAAAGTCGACAAACATGTTGCCGACAAACATCCGGATCGCATCCCATACATTCACGTCATCCGCGAATTAGATCCTTCTGCAAATACAGACGATGCAATCAGATCTGCGCCACCATCTTCATCCAGCTCAATGTCGTCAATTTCCACCTCGAATGATCTAGAACCGAAACCTTGGTGTTGTGGTTTCTGCTCTTTTCGCTGCGCTACCCGAATCGGTATTCAAGCCCATGCGGTTAAAATACATGGTATTAAATCACAATTCAAATGTGGTTTGTGCCACTTTCGTTGTTCAGCAAAAAACAACTATAATTCACACTTTAAAACAAAGCATCCGAACGCTGAAGTAAATATAATGTCAGTTTTCTTCCGCTCTGTAGAAGATTCTCCTGTAAAAGCTAGTCAGTTACCAGAGTTACCAGCTGAACCAGAAGTGTTTGATACTACGCCACTGTGGAGTCGAGATAAGCCTCGTATCCGACATATTCGAGGTATTTTATTAGATGATAGCAAGTCGATTAAAAAGAGTCAGAAATCGACGGAGAAATGTGATGTGGCAAGCGAGAAAACTAGAGTGAGAAGTTTGGAAAGATCTGTGGATGAGGTGGCGAGCGAGAAAACTAGAGTGAGAAATTTGGAAAGAACTGTGGATGAGGTGGCGAAAAATTTGTTTGGCGAAGGAGAGGCAAAGATCAAAGAGGAGAAGAAAAATGACGAATTTCATATTGCATTGAAATTTGGACCAGAACATTATGGAACACCAGTGAAAAATATGTATTCGTGTCCTTATTGTTTGAGTTTTACCAGTACAAGCGTCAAACGGTTCATTACACATTTGTACGTGGAATTGAATTATTATAGGTGAGGTTTTTTTTTTAATAATATTTTTTATAATAACTATAAATATTGTTTTTTCAACAGATGTGTCTGTAACTATTGTCATTCAAAATTCAGAGATATAAGCTTAGCTAAAACCCATTTTACCAAAGATCACTCCAAAGATTATAAAGATGAGAATATCTCGCCATTAACTTCAGACGGAAGATTAGAACGGTGGGTTGAGAAATGCGTTCAATATCAACAGAAAGAAATCAAGCGAGTTGAAGAAGAATCCGCGTTGTTGTTACTAGAAGAAGCAACGCGACCGTTGAACAAAGGATATGATTCACCGGATGAAACAATTATTTTAAGTTTAGAGACCACTCCATCAAAGCTCAATATACCCAATGACGATAATAAGAATTTATTCGAATTCAGTGAAATGCCAGTACTGATTAGCGAAGTTCCTGTAAGTGAGAAATCAACAGATGATAAAGACGTATCTGGTGAAAAACAAAAAATGCAACCAAAGGAAATTGAGACTGAATCCTTGGAAATTAAAAGACAATTTTTCGAAATTCAAGATAAAACATCAGAAATTGAAATCACTGATGAGGAGTTCTTGAAAATTCAAGAAAAATATTTTGAATTGAAAAAGAAGTCTTCCGAAAAAAAAAGAAAACCCTTGGAAAACGATTTAGAAATTCAAGAGAAAGCATTAAAAATTGGAAAATTATCTACTGTAGTTCAACAAAAAATCTCTGATGCTGAGAAAGAACTGCCAGAACATGTTGAGAAAACACTGGAATTAAAAGAAAAATCTTCAGAATTGTGTGAGTTAACTCCGGAAATCAATCAAGTTACTCCGGAAACCGAAGCTAATGAAAAGTCTCCGGTAATCCAAGAGAAACCGGAAATTGATACATCTCAGAGTATTAATGGTAAATCACCAGAAGCTCTAGCTATTAAAAATAAATCTCCAGGATCTGAAAAGGAATCCTCGAAAAATCCAGAAGGACTACCGAAAACTGAAGTCCCGCGAACACGTTCGGCAATTGTAACGAAATATTTAGGTATCTTAGAGCAAAGTAATATCGCAGGACAGCTAGTACAAATTCGTGAAAGTCCATCAGGCATAGGGATTAAATCGCCAAGAATTGCGGAGAAACTGCAAAGACTTAGTGGTAAAGCGACAAAAATTAATTTAAAAACACCGATAGTTATTAAAAAATCAGCTAGAATCGGTATTAAAAAATCACCAATAAAATACGTGACTATTTCCGGTCTATCACCACGACAAGGGCAAAGTTCTCAATTTACCGAAGTTTCACCAAAAAGTATTACAAAACCGATAGAAATCAGTGGTATCACATCATTAAATAATCAACCTTCTGAAACAATGAAAAGCTTTATAGCAGGCAGGGAAAAATATTCTTTTGTTAGTCTTAATTCATCAGAATCATCAGAAATTAGTAGCGTACCATCTTCACAAGCGAGCGATAAATCGACAGAGGAATGTGAACAATCTTCAGTCACCAGCATAAATTCGCCAGTAAAAAATGAATTGCCATCAGTAAGTCATGAAACTCTTGTTAATATAAGTAGCAACGCTAACAGTTCAGAAGATTATGATGTATCTCCGAAATCGTTAGCAAAAATTTTAGGGTCAGGCAAAAAATTGAAATTAAAATCTATATTAAAGAACACACAAATTAAATATGTAAATACAGATGCCATAGCGAAAGCTGGGCCAAGCAAACGTACTTTAAAATCATGTTTAAAACCATCTAGAACACCAAAAATATCTGAAATGGATATATTTTCCGATTCTGATGATCAAACATTAAATACCTTGAGATCTAATTTAAAATCTTCACCCATTGATAATGTAAGTCTTCAACAAACTGATGAAAAAACATCACCAATCAATGCAAAATCAATTGATTCAAATAAAGCTGAACAGTCTCCTGTTAGTGAACAAACAATTGAACCTAGTGTTGAAACTGAATTATTAAACAAATCAATTGAAAATTCATCTGACTTAGAATCAAATCCATCTGAAATAAATGACAGTGTGACTATTCCGAGAAAAGGGAAAAGAATTAGACGGCAAAAGATAAGCAAAGAAACTGAAGCAGTACCGATAGAATCTCCTAAAGAGAGTGAACCATTAAAATCAGATGTTAAAGTCGAGCTTACCGATGAATCTGATTCTGGTGAATCGCCCAAAAAAGACACTTTGAAATGTTCTCATTGTCCTTTTATCGCAAAATCCGTTTTAGCCCTGCAGACACACACCAAACGTCACTTTCATTACAAAGCATTCGAATGCGATGTCTGCAAATACCAAACGATCACATTGCGAGGATTAAACAAACATTTTTCCACGAAACACCCCATCATGCCTATAGCATACACAGAGCTACCTCCACCCGATTTACCAACAGTACAACCCATAAACAAACGAAAACGTAACTTGGTTGAGGCCGCTTCAGATTTACCAGATGAAAAAATCGCAAAACCAGATTTAAAACTTGTAAAATCTGAAGCATCTGGTAAAGTCAGTCAAGAGTTTTCTTATGTTTGCTTACACTGTCCAAGACGTAGTGAAAAATTAGATATAATTAGAGATCATTTCTTTGAAATGCATGAGAAGATTTTTAAGGGTGTGTTCCGGTATAAAAAGGTAACGCTGGATAAAACCCGGAAAACGAAATACACTTGTAAATACTGTAATTGGCATGAACATCCGGATGCTTTAAAACAGCATCATTTAGAGTTGCATAGTGATAAACCATGGATTTTGGATAAAGCGCTTAAATATCGTTGTACTTATTGTCAACTAAATTTTTCTAAATCACATTTATTGCGGAAACATAGTCTAGCAACGCATAAGAACCAACCACTTGCTTATAACACACTGGTTGAAGAGGGTGGCGAAGAAGAGATTCTTGATTCCGTGGAGATTATCGAGGAAACGATAGCGATCAAACCCGAACCGAAAATGACCAAATGCGATTACTGCGCCGATACTTTTCTAGATGCAAGTCAATTAGTGAATCATCACAATCTTTTACATTCGCACTTAGAGTTAAAAGCTGATATTCCAGCTGAAGGTCTAAAGAAATATAAATGTCCACATCCGTCTTGTGCTCATTCAAGCAACAGTTATCCATCCATGCGCGATCATTTACGCTGCCATAATAAACCCTACAAATGTCATTATTGCCCTTTAACTGGTTGCTACCCTAATGTGCTAAAAACTCATCATGTAAAAGAACATAGAAGTCTACCATTTAAATACGATCAAATAGAAACCGCACAAAAATTAAACGAAGAGTTACGAGACAATTTATTAATTCTTAACTCGGATGGCATATATCAATCTAAAAGTAACACTCTTAAAAGACAATCGACAGATAATATAGATGCACCCGCCATGAAAATCTTGGCTTTAGATCCTTCAGTCGTTTTTGATTCACCGGCAAATCAAACGACAACAAGTGGAGCGGCAATAAGACGATCGAATATCGCGAAAAAATCAACTGCAACGCCACCAAAAATCGACAAACCTTGCGTGGCACGAAAGTCCACCACCCCCCATCAGAAACATATGCAACAGTCGGAAGGGTTTTCGTTTTACGGTACAAAAGCACGCGAAATCTCAGATTATAAAAATGTGATGTCTGAAATCAATATCATGGGCAAAACAAGACCGATAAATGTGGTTGCAATGAGCCACGTATTGAATTTGTTTCCGAGGGTTTTAGTTGAAGATTGTAGAAAGAATAGTAACATTTGACAGCATTCGGACGCTTTTTCGGAAACAAACGAAGGTTTTGAAGAGTGTTTTAACGATTTTGAAAGCATAATGCCGACGATAACTACGCTAAATAACCTTTTAGAGGGTGAATATTGGTTTTGAAACACCCTACGAATATGTACATAACACTTGATTTACCAACAATTAAACAGCTAACCATTGTACAATATGATTGATTGATTATTTGTTGGTAATCGAACATTGTTAAATTTTCATTTTGCGTTATTAAATACCAACTTATAAATAGTTTTGTTTGTTGCTATTATTTTATTTTCTATATTACAGATATTTTATTGTTATAACTTTACCTATAAATATATAAATTGATTAATTAAATCAGTACTAGGGCATAAATAACACTCATTGTATAGAATATGCGGAAATATTTCGAACATTTCGTATTTCTATATGAAACAAGATGAGCGCCTCTTTAAAGGTAAAGAAACATACGCGGAATTAATACGCGTTCATTCGAATTGACAGAACTTTAAAATATGTTATAAATAAGAATTATGTGAATATATAATACGTCATTGTAGGAATATTTTTTTTGCTAGTTGATATTCTATGTTTTTTACTCCTAATATGTCTTTTGTATAAAATTTAGTAGTAATCGCATAATTATAAAAAAATATATATAATAATTATGATAGTGTGGATAACTTAGCTAAAAAATAAATTGGGAATATAAAACATAGAATATCAGCATATTATTAAATAATTTTTGTTTCAGAAAATAACTGTTAGTTACTGCTTTATAATAATAATATGTATAAATAACTTGTGAATATACTAAAATAATGGAAAAAATACTTACTGTGATCCTGTAAAAAAATATGTAAGTCTAGAAATAGAATAAATTTTTATTTTTTGTAATTCAATTTTTGATGTTTCACCCCGCATACTATTTTACTATATATATATATAAATAACATAAATAAAATGTTATAAATATCAAATAATAATTTTAATTAAATTAATATTTCGCATTTTGGTATTGTTATTATTTTTGTAAGACATTTTAAAACGTCTGTTCATTTAGTTTCATTTAGTATTTCACTATATATTTCTTTATTTATGTACGTTTGATTTTTAAATAATATGTGTATATATTATAAGAAAAATCTTGTAACTTTAATTATGTAAAATAATGAATTGTCTTGGTGCGTTATTATTTCAAGTAAATTAATTATAGTTATAAAATAAAACTTCAGAAATACGTAACACAAAATAGTAACTTGGTGTAACACGATGATATTTAGATTTGAAATAATATGAACGTAATTCATTAAATGGACTTAATTGATTTAAAAATTCATAACCAAACGAATATAGACATATTTTAGTATCGTTTCTGAATTCGAACGTGGTTCAGAGACGCGTGTATTCGGTTTCGGGTGCGTTTTAAATATCGGGCGTTAAAACGTGAACTGACTTTCGAACATTTGTGTATTAAATACAGTGTGTGTAAATGTAGAATGTCTTTCAATCGTGAAAATGTTTTGCACAAATATGCGTTGATATGAGCTATGCCAAAATTTCAAATCGCCCCCAAGTCATTTGTTTTTCAATTTAACACGCCTTACACAAAAAATTAGTTGACTGCTTGAACTTTGAAGACCTGTGGTAGTACCACCATTTACTTGGTAATACGCGGCAGTCTCTTAACATATCTAGAGTATTGTTGTGTTGGGTACTGCACAATGGGGTGATCGTCACAGGTTTTTGGCTCGCGGTTTTGATTAATTTACAGACAACACATACACAATACATATCGATGACTTGGGCAAAGGGCCATTTTGCTATTGCGGCTACCTCATACCTTGGCATATATTTTAATTTAAAGTAGCGGGCGAAGGGCATTCTTAGCAAATTGTGTGCGAGCGGGACGCCCAATGCAGGAAGGAAGGGAAGGAAGGAAGGGAAGGAAAGGAAGGAAGCAAGGAAGGATGTTACTTACTATCCATTGGTGTCCACTCAATATCGTAGAGGCAAAATATCCTTGAAGATAAGATAGGTATATATATTTATATATATGTGTATGTCCTTCCACCGTAAAAATATTTACAAATATGCGTTGATATGGGCTAGATCCAAAATTTCAAATTGCTCCCCAAGTCAATTTATGCTTGGACAAGGGGGCATTTTGCTATTGCGGCTACCCCATACCTTGGCTATTCTGTGTTTATTTTTCAGGTTCGTTAATCAATATTTTATTAAATAATTTTTATATTTTTTCAGATTCGTTCAACATACAAATTCTTCAAGATTGCATTAAACATTATTAATAATCTATGTGTTTCTTTTCAGATTGTTTAATGCACCATTTATATTTAATAATTGTTTATTCTCTTTCAGCATTTGTTTAATTCGCGGATGAATCTTATCTTTTACACATATTATTTGATCCTTTTGTAATCACTGGGTTATCCTTATGTGTTATTATTATGTGTTATCATTATGTGTTATCATTATGTGTTATCATTATGTGTTATCATTATGTGTTATCATTATGTGTTGTCTTTATGTGTTATCATTATGTGTTAAATAATAAATAAGGGGACTTGATTGCTTAGAACAGTTTGTTCAAAATGCTCTTCCACCGTGTAAATTAAAATATTTATTGCTGGAGGTTAGATCCAAAATTACAAAACGCCCCCCAAATTTATTTCACGATTGCAAATGCGAGGGTTAATCGGGCAGTCTATTCTGAGACCAGAAAAAAATAGCTAGTACACGTTGCTTGATTAGACATGTCAGTCTCTTGTCACAGCTTAATACAGCTTAGAGGCTGGGGTGCTGGGTATTGCACAATGGAGAAAACTAATACTTGTGTGGGTTTAGAACGCCATATTAATCCACATATATTTGTGGCTGTTAAATGGGTTGAAAGGGGCTTTTGCTGTTGCGGCTACCTCTTTGGCATTCATTTTTCTCGTTTAACTAACAGACGAATGGCATTTAGAGCAAACTGTTTTATGCACAACGTAGTTCGTTCCTAGGAAATATTTATTCCTACGAACGACCTGGCCCGTGCCTTCACATAAACGCGGGAACGGGCCAGGTCTCTGTCGACGTGGAGTCGACCTTGCCGTGGTGACAGAGCTTACGTACTTTTGGATCATTTACGAAAACATAGTAAAATAGTTAGCGTAAACGAACCGAAAGTGCAAACTAACAGGCTCCACACCATTCGTTATTATTTGGGTATGTATAAATAATATATTTATAATATTTTTGATGTCGAATTTTAAAAGTTTCTTTATTTTACAATATTATTATTGCTAACTTTTCGGTTGTTTATTGCTTGTATATTTTATATAAAATTAAAATATGTTGTTCCTGTACTTAATAAATAATCGCAATAATATTTTCACTTTTAAACATTATTTGAATATGTATAAATAATATATTTATAATATTTCTGATAGATATTATTTTATGTTAGAATATTATTATTGCTATCTTTAGTATTGTTTACTGCATGTATATTTTATATATAAATAAAATGTTATTCCTGTACTGTAATAAATAATAGAAATGATTTGCTCACTTTTAAACATTATTTGGATATGTATAAGTAATATATTTATAATGTATATTGTTAATAATATATGTATATATGTTTATTTATAAGTATGTATTTATTAATAAATACGACCATCTTTTAAACATTGTTTGGATATGTATAAACAATCTATTTAAAATGAATTTTCTTATTAATTTAAATGTTTATTAACAAATAGAAAAACAACTAATGATATAGAGAATGTTATAATAAATTATTATTGCTATCTTTAGTATTGTTTATTGCTTGTATATTATTATTAATAAATATGAAATAAACTATTGTAATAATATATAAATTGTTTAATTAAACCCTAAATAATCCTTTACCAATGTATCCTGTAATAATTGAAAAAAATTAATTGTCTCCGCGTGGGATCTAGTGGCGAGAGGCTGAAATAAAATAGCGACGCCGGAAAAAATTAATTAAAATTTTGAGGTTAGATTTAACCTAAAAATTTTAATTAAAATTTGACACCTTTTTCAAAATTTTTTGACCATTTGTTCAAAAAAAATCTCGAAATTGCTAATTAAAATTTTGAGGTTAATTCTAACCTCAAAAAAATTTTGAGGTTAGAATTAACCTAAAAATTTTAATTAAAATTTCACACCTTTTTCAAATTTTTTTGACCATTTGGTGAAAAAAAATCTCGAAACTGCTAATTAAAATTTTTAGGTTAATTCTAACCTCAAAAAAATTTTGAGGTTAGAATTAACCTAAAAATTTCAATTAGCAAAACAAGCCTCAAATGGTCAAATAAATTTCAAAACGGTGTAAAATTTTAATTAAAATTTTTAGGTTAATTCTAACCTCAAAATTTTTTTGAGGTTAGAATTAACCTAAAAAATTTAATTAGCAATTTCTAGATTTTTTTTGACGAAATGGTCAAATAAATTTCAAAACGATGTAAAATTTTAATTAAAATTTTTAGGTTAATTCTAACCTCAAAATTTTTTTGAGGTTAGAATTAACCTAAAAATTTCAATTAGCAAAAGCAAGCCTCAAATGGTCAAATAAATTTCAAAACGGTGTAAAATTTTAATTAAAATTTTTAGGTTAATTCTAACCTCAAAATTTTTTTGAGGTTAGAATTAACCTAAAAATTTTAATTAGCAATTTCGAGATTTTTTTTGACGAAATGGTCAAATAAATTTCAAAACGGTGTAAAATTTTAATTAAAATTTTTAGGTTAATTCTAACCTCAAAATTTTTTTGAGGTTAGAATTAACCTCAAAATTTTAATTAAAATTTTACACCGTTTTGAAATTTTTTTGACCATTTGACGCTTGCTTTTGGTAATTAAAATTTTTAGGTTAATTCTAACCTCAAAAAAAATTTGAGGTTAGAATTAACCTAAAAATTTTAATTAGCAATTTCGAGATTTTTTATGACCAAATGGTCAAATAAATTTCAAAAAGGTGTGAAATTTTAATTAAAATTTTTAGGTTAAATCTAACCTCAAAATTTTAATTAATTTTTTTAATTTTTGGGGAGTTCAAGGAGTAAAATATCGTAGGTATATTTTTAATTTTTTTTATTTAAAACTAATTAATATATATACAAAAATCATTGTTACACGCACAATTATTTATAAATTTAGTTCAAATATATGAATCATTTATTATTTATAACAATATCAACTTACAACAATAACATATATTATAAAACAATTATATATATAAACAAAGTATATATAAAAAAGGAAAGTAGGATCACTCTTAGACTTTTCTTGGAGAAAATTAGTTAATAAATAAAACAAATCAATTATTTATAACTCCAGTCATTTATTTACATCACAGCAGTAGAATTGACAGAAAAAAATACTAAGTCATTCAAAATATTACAGCCTTATTAAATATTATTTATATATTTTACATTTCCATATAATTTAAAAGTTCTATAATTTTGTGCATAACATCGAATTTAACAACATATAAAGGAAATTCATAAGATTATCTACAAAAATATAACAATTTGATTTTCTTTACTTATAATTAATTGTTGCTACGCCAACCAAACAAATATATATATATATATATATATATATATATATATATATATATATATATATATATATATATTATATATATATATATATATATATATATATATATATATATATATATATATATATATATTTTCTTCTACTGAAAACTTATAAACCAGTGATTTTATTAGATTTTTCTTGGTGCATTTACTAAATATTGGAAATGACTAAATTTGTTTAAACCAATTACCTATTATATACTTGTTAAATAAGTGATTTAACAAATGTTACTTTTTATGTTATTAAATTTCTATCAGTTAAAATAATATTATTTCTAGTTATAGGAATGTAAGACAAATATATTTACATATTTTATAAAAATATACATTTTTTCAACACTCAACCAAGCACGCAACTTGCATAACATTTCTTTCATTTATAACAATTCTCTAAATGAAAAACAAATTTAAAATATATATTATATACAACGTCATTGTTAAGTTAAACAATGTTTCAAAGCAGAGTATATTGTTAAAATTTTCAAAAGTTTAAACAGCCTTGGCCACAAAGCAGTTTTCAAATACTTTCAAACTATTACTTGTAAGTAATTCTTTTTTAATAACTACAGAATAAAGGTTTTCAAATACTGAAGAACCATTGTTTTCGTAAAAATACTTGAATACTTTTGTGCCAAGTTTTTTTTTTAAGTAATATAATTAATTTTTTAAGCAATTTTACTAAAATTCAACATACATAGTAATATTTACATTGTGCATTTTGTTCTATTATATACAAACAAAATCTTCAAAATAAAAAAAAAATCTGCTGACTCAAAGTGGCATAATTGCATTTATAATTTTAATTTTTCTGACAATGATTTTTAAGTATTTATTTGCTTCTAATCTTAAAGTTGGTTGAATCCACAAAGACATAAAATGCAAATAATCTTGAGTCACTTTGTAATATTTATAGAACTAAAAAGTATTCTAATTCAAATTATTTTATTTGGTAATGTAAATATTCAAAAATTAAATACAATACCAAATTTACTTTTGTTTGAAACAGCTTGAAATAATTTATCGTTTCTCGAATTGGAATGTTTCTATTTTAAATGGAATCGTAACAATTTAATTTAATAACAATTTAAAATCAAAATTATTTTAATCTTGATTTTAATCAAAACAATATTTTTAAA
Organism: Nebria brevicollis; assembly: GCA_944738965.1. Taxonomy (NCBI): domain Eukaryota; kingdom Metazoa; phylum Arthropoda; class Insecta; order Coleoptera; family Carabidae; genus Nebria; species Nebria brevicollis. The sequence goes on from OX122909.1 coordinate 7,570,854, forward strand.
TGCCTATATTGTTTATGCTTTTACAACAAAATAATGAAAATAAATAAAATATATTGAGGAGTTTAAAAATAAAAATATAAAAATGAGGTTAATTGAAAAATAATAAATGGCAGAATTTAAACATAAATAAATAAGGCATTCTACCGCTAAAAATAAAATGGAACAACTTGGATGTTTATCAAAGTAATATGCCACTCTGCTAACTCAAAAAAATGTATTTATAGTGTCTGTACCGTAAGAAATAAATTCGTACACCAGTGTACGATGCGTTACCTATAAATCGACATTAAAAAAATGTACGGGATGTTTACGTGAAACCAATAGCTAAAGAAATGTAAAAATACATCTGTTAGAGTTGGCAGAGCTATATAGGACACACATAAAATATTTAGTAACTTTTTGACGTCATAAAACATCACATAATCGAATTTTAAAAACGTAAGAAAATTATCTTGTTTCGTTATTTCGTTTAGAATACTACGACACAGTCATACTAGATATTAATTGCTGACACAATTGATTATAAACCAAATGATCTCCAGATATTCGTCGGACTTTCAAACCTTTTGAATCACGCTGCTTATCCTCACAGATCTTTAACTCAATTTGCAAACCACCCTCATACTCTAACGACAACTTATCACAAATATCCTCTTCAGTCTGTTTCAAAACACAACACTTTGGAGGCAGTTGATTATTGATGGTTTGTTTAACCATTTCTAGAATGAAATTCGGCTCAAGCTTAGCGCAATCCTCGCTCAACTCGACCTCAAACGAACCGCTATTTTTCTGCGCATTATCAAACACATTCCGATCCAAATTGAACATGGTGCGCGAATCATTGGCTAAAAAAGATGCCGGAACAGTCTGGGCGGCCTCGCCCGCCATTGTATGTCTATCAGAGAAATTAGAATCCACAGTTAAGTCTATAAATGACGAATCCTGAACAGGTGTCATTGTTTCGCGTTGGAAATTAGAATTAATCGACATGTCAATGTAAGACGCGGGTATTTCTTGCGCAGGTAGCATTGTGCCGCGAGGGAAATTTGAATCCCACGTTGGTATGTTTTGGGCGACAGTTGCACACGGGAAATTTGAGTCTATGTAAGGGGTATGTTGTGTTGGTGGTGCACCAACCATTGTACTTGCGCGTGGGAAATTTGAGTTAATCGACAAATCTAAAACGGTCGAATTATCGTTGTCCGTGCAAAACTGAGCAAAATTGCGACTCTCGTGATTAATCTGCATTTTCTCGAAGTTTTGATTCATCATACGACCCGTATCGCATTGACTGCGATCCAGTTCGGATTCCGTTGAAACGGGATGCGCTGAGCTTGAGCTAGGGCTTTGATTGCCGACGCTTAAGCTATCATTTGATAGCGAATCATCGGAATAACAAGAGGACTTATCACTGTTTCGTCTTAAATAGTATTGTTCGTTCTCTTTGCTTAATTTTACTTCATCTGTGCTTTCTGTACTAGTTTTACGTCCAATACCTTTCGTAATGGAAGGTTGATTTTCGCATGGTTCAGAGATTATGAAACTAGGTATTTTCGGGACTTGATTATCTAAACTATCCATACTATCCTCACTTGTATCAGAACTCGCTACTAAGGTAACTTCCGATCCTAACACATCCGTTACAGATATCTGTGGGTGGCAAATCGTGCTGGTTGGATCTGATTTGGTTACTAGTAATTGTGAATGATGCGAGCCTTCTTCCTGGATCATGTCCAGGCCTGGGGAGCCTGGGTTACTGATGGGGGAGTTTGTTAAAGATCGGTGATTGTGTATATTTAAAATGTGGTGGGCATGGTGTGCTAGTTGGGGGTTTTGATAAGGTGGGAGTTGATTTTGATGCAAGGGTGAATGGTATATAGTTGATTGGGGTGGCGGCGCTTGTGCTTGATTTGGGGGGAGATTCGAAGAAGTTATCGTACAACAAGTCTCCATTTTTAAGTCGTCGGGTTGATTTCGAAGTTCTAATTGGAAACTTGTAGATGGGATTCCTTGGACGGTGTTCAAACCACTTATTCCTGGAATTAAAAATTGAACTAATAAAAATTGTTAAATAAAAACTTCCTATAAATAAATCTTTTTTTTTTTAAATAATATAAAAATATTTTATAAATATGCTAACCTTGAGTAATTGAAGATACACTTCCAGGTTGCGTTAGGTTAGCTTGCGAATTATAACCATAACCGCCAAAAACAGGTGAATTCTGTCCACTGTTAACACCCCCGACTCCTTGAGCCCCGTATATAACACCTGTATTCGGATTATATAGCCCCGCCGCTAAAATCGGTGACGTATTCCCCGAAATCAGACCCAAATTTCCCGAATACAATACAGAATTCTGGTGTATCGGTGAGTTGAGAGCGGACCCAGAGCCTGAGGCAAATGGCGACATGGTGCCTGAATGTGGACTATAGCTTCGCGCAGATGTGCTAGCTTGAGGATCGTAGTCAGACGAGCAGTAAGACCCTACGGGTACACCGCCACCATATGAGTAGTTCTCCGGGGGTAGACCTAGAGTTGCATCAACACTTCTGGATGGGTCGCGCGAGTCTAGGTTCGGTAAACCACAAGAGGTGGATTGGATTAGCTGTACTGGGGACGCTGATGGATGTATTGGGTGGCGTAACTGGGATGTGTCGGTTAAAGTTTGGTGAATTGGTGAACCTATATTACAAAATAAATAATTTTATTTCTTATGTCTAAAAAGTAATAATAGTACAAACTGAATAAATATTAAATGTAAATGTTTTAAAATAAATTCAAATGTTATAATAATAAAAAATGTATGTATGTATAAGGAAAGTATGTAGTTTTGTTTATTTTTAATAATCTCACCAGGTATAGATTTTGAGCTACCCGTAGCCAATGGTGGACTATACCGGACCAAGCCTCGTTGTAGTTGTTGGTACTCCTGCTGGACGGTTCTTGTCTCGTGTTTTGGACTGTGAGTCCGATGGCCAGAATTTCCTGGTGACCCATCACTAGCACGTCGAACTGGACTGTATCGTTCGGACGATTTTTGACTTTCTCTTCCTTTAAATGTACACGAAATAATCACAAAATTATAACACTTATTTGTAATCAAATTCACAATTAATAAAAATTATTACCCACTAAATAATAAAATTTAGAACAATAAAATCATGCAAAATTACACAAGCAGAGCACACTTATAATAGTTGTTTAGTTTATAAAATAAATAAACTAAATGAAGTTCTAGTGCAAGATTACCTTGTAGTTCTTGTACAGTTGGCAAATGTGGTTTGACTGCGTGCCTTGAATGTTTACGTGTCGGTAACAGAGATTGGGGCATATAATTACGTCTCATTCGATTCTCTACCTCAAGTACTAGATCAGGACTTATGACTTAGTGGCCGAAAAAAATCAAAAACAGAAAACAACCATGCAACAAAAACAATAAACACTACAAAAAAAATACTGAAAAATAAAATAAATACATAAAACAATATATATATTAAATTAAAAAAACACAATACGTAGGCAGATACATATTTACAAATAATAGTTTCTAATATACCTGGCGGACGTTCCATGACAGTGAGTAGGCCAGTTCGGCGAGTACGTGACGTAGTTCCAGTACTAGTAGATCCGCCACTTCCAGTTTGGCATTGCAACGTATGAACTTCTTCTGGATTCGCCATAGTATGCCGCTTTGAATTTCCTCTACATTGCATATACCTAGTGAACAATATTTCAAAAATCAAATAGAAAACATCTGGAGTGGCTAACACTCAACTACACGATTTTTTAATAAGTATACGAACCTAGCAACTGCGTATGGGTCAGCTAATTCATCTAATTGAGGATTATCAGATGTGGACGTGGATGGACCTGGTGTAATTTGTTGGCTAGGACCCGCACACATAGCACCCCCTGAAGCACCTGTAGGTGCCCCAATGGTCGCTAGATGCTCTCTGCTACCCGGTCGAGACCAATACATATGCAAATTGGCGCCACCATCGCTAGCACGTCGTCCAAAACCTCCAGCTAAAGAAAAATAGTCTGGATTAATGTATCAAAAACATAATTGAAAGTATGAATTTAAATATATTTAAATATAATATTGTTAATTAAAATATAAAATATGTATACAGGGTGTAACAGCGAAACGAGCTACCTCGAATAACTTCTATGTTATTAAAGATACAATAAAATAGTATAAGACAATTTTATGCAGGACCAAGGGGGACATCCAACTATGAAGGAAAATATTTTTTTAAACCAGTGGTTCTCAAGCAACAACACAAAGTTATGTTTTTTCAAATGAGATGCTATATATTTTTTAAGCCCATTCGATAGTTTTTTTTTTTTCTGAATTCCAATATGTATTCGTTTTATACCCTTACATACGTAAAATATTGAGAAAAATGCGATTGAAAGTTAAATAAATTTTATTTTTATAGTGATTTTACAGTAGGCTATGAGCTTAAATACAACGAAACATAACTTAAATACATGAAATTCTTTGTTATTTACTTTATAACACTATTTATAAAGTAAATGACAAATAATTTAATGTATTTAATTTATGTTTCGTTGTATTTAAGCTCAATTTTTATTCATAGCCTACTGAAAAATAGCTATAAAAATAGAATTTCTTTAACTTTCAATCGTATTTTTCTCAATATTTTACTTATGTAAGGGTATAAAACGAATACATGGTAGGATTTAGAAAAAAATACCCTATCCAATGGAACTTAAAAAAGATATAGCATCTCATTTGAAAAAACATAACTTTGTGTTGTTGCTTGAGAACCACTGGTTTAAAAAAATATTTTCTTTCATAGTTGGATGTCCCCCTTGGTCCTGCATAAGATTGTCTTATACTATTTTATTGTATCTTTAATAATATAGAAGTTATTCGAGGTAGCTCGTTTCGCTGTTACACCCTGTATATATTTTTGTGATTTACCTGCGTTTAGAACTGTTGGGGGTTTTAGCAAATGGGGATCTTTTGTACTGAAACTGTGCGGTGGTTGATCACTCAACAACGGGATATGAAGTGGTAAATTAGTTTGAGGTAATAAACGTTGAGTTAGACCATCTTTGTTTTGTTGAGATGTCGCGTAATGAGATTCTAGAACTTGTTCGTGAGCGGTATCACCAGGTCCCACCGTATGCCGACGAATTGTCAAATATTTATCACCATTACCAGCTGTTGTATTAACAGTACTGTACATATTTGTAGGACAAGTCGTTGTCATAGTTAAGTCTTCAGTAGTATCAGATTCCATATCCCCAAACTATAAAAATTACATACATCAACTATAATTATTAGTTTGACGTAACAAAAGTGAACTAACCTTCTCGAGTAGTTGTGTGGTATCACCACCTAAATAAACCGCGGGAAGCGCAGGCATCGACACAAATGGCGACCCCATCGTCTCACCCTCATTGAACGAGCTGCGCCGTACAATACTCTCATTCACTTCATTCCTAGTTTCTCGCAAATAATTCTCATTGAACGATTCTCTCCGTACATTCTCACCAACGGGTAAACACTCGTTGAAACTATCTTTTCGTCGTTGGTCCGCGTACGAAAGATCGCCTAGTTTATCGTTATAACTCTCGCTTCGTTCGGTCATTTTAGCGCGCGTGGGATCGGTTAATTGTGCGCGCAACAACGATGTAGATGGAATTGCTTGTTGCGCGTGCACGTCGGAAGGGGTCAGGATGATTGGAAGCTGCGATACGAAATCGGGAGACGTGAATTGTGTGGGGTTGTCTTTCGAGGTGAAATCGTTCGAGGACTTTGTGGACTGGATTGTATGAGTGGTTGACGAGGATGTTGATGGTTGGTGGATGGATGGGTGGTGTTGGGGGAGGGTTTGTTGGGTCGTTTGAATGGGTCGTTTATGTTTCGATTGGAAATTTATTGTGCGTTGGTGTAGCTTGTCTACTAGCAAGTTGTAGATTGCGTAAATATGGTCGAATGAATTTGATTTTAGGGACTATAAATAAAATATTTTTATTTCAAACTCTATATCTCAATGATTATAGATATGTAATCACAAGCTTACACTAATAGAAATATGGCCGCAATATTCTAATTATACTATTCATGATCGAAATTAGCAACTCGCTCTCTGGCGGTGAAACTAATGTACTACAAAAATTGGTCATTACGCCCGGCATTAATGTACCAAACAGCTGTTTGTTCCACTAATGGCCAGCTGTCATTTTTTTTATAAATATCCAAGGAACAAAATATCTATCATATTTGACGAAGTAAATTCTTCGGATAATTCACAAATACTTTGTAAATAACAGTTGCAATCAAAATACACATTTAAAGAACACAAAATAAAAGATTCTGACTCCAAGAGTTATTCGTTTTGGCAAAGAACATTTATAATCAGTTCACTTTAAACGATATTTCACTTTGCTGGCTTTCGCGTGTCCAATCATAGCCTCTATCTCAACTGTCAAATACGTTGGTCATTACGCCAGGCATTTTTATTAACGCTACTAGCGCCGCCAACGATAATTTCGATCACGAATATAAAAATCCAGAATGATTTAGGGGTTATGTTAAGACATGATGCAATTTGTTGCTGGAGTAATTTAATATCAAACGAAATTTATATACCTGTAAAATCAAATCCTCGTTGACTTGTGGTAATTGTAACATATGTTCAATAACAGTCTGGTTGAGTGGTTCCTCCTCGGCTCGTTGGCCCGTTAAGTCGGGCCCGGTGTCGACCGGCGGACAGTTGGACAGCCACCGGTGTTTACTGATCTGGCTCATGGTTAGTCGTTTTTCGGGATCAACGACTAACATATGTCGGATTAAATGTTCACACTCCTGTGACATGAAATAAGGGATGCGAAATTTGCCCGCAATGACCACATTTCGAAGTGCATGTAGTGTGGGCCCGTCGAAAGGCAAAGATCCACAAACTAAGACATATAAAACGACCCCTAAGCTCCAAATGTCAGCTTTGGGGCCATCGTATTTGAGCCCCTTAAACAACTCCGGGGCGGCATAAGGAGGCGAGCCGCACCACGTTGACATTAAACAGCCTTCTGTATATTGATTACTAAATCCAAAATCAGCCAACTAATAAAAACAATTGTGATCAAAATACAGTTTATTACAATTCACAGTTCATTTAATACCTTAATGTTCATATTTTGATCTAGTAGTAAATTTTCAGCCTTAAGGTCTCTATGAACAACACCTTGTGTGTGACAGTAACAAACTGCTGATACTATTTGTGCAAACGTGCGTTTCGCTTCATTCTCACTCATTCGTCCTTTAGCCACCAAATGATCTAAAGGAAAATGTTATATATTATGTATTAAAATATATATCGATAATATAGTTAACTATTTACCGAATATTTCGCCTTTACTCGCGTATTCAGTTACTAAATAAATTGTTTTCTCCGTTTCCATTAATTGGTATAGCCTAGTTATGTGTGGATGTCGAAGTCTTTTCATTATTGCAGTTTCCCGAAAGATTTTCGTTAGGTTTTCTTCATCCAAGGCAGTTTTATCTATAATTTTTATTGCAACCTAAACAATCAAAAACGTCGTTGTAAAAAAAAAACATAGAACTTTACAGAACAGAATACAATTGGGTATACAAAGCATTTTTTTTTTTATCTAAACAAAATGTTAGTTTTTTAAATGTAGTTATCTTTTGATAAAAACAGATTAAAAAGATATACTCATCTAACAGATTAGTTAAAATATTGTTGAATACATTACGTAGATAATGTGTATTTGCTGGTAAATATGTATCTTATAGAAATAACAATAATTTGTTTAATTTATATATTATTATAGTTTTGCGCAATTGAGCACAAATATTGAAACTAGAAATTATATTTCATTTCAATTGCAATATTAAACCAATTAAAAATTCATTGCATCTAAATGAAAATTGCGATTTTTAGGTCATAAATGATAGAAAAATTAAATATGTAGATTTAAGGGTGGAAAAAACCATGGCTACAACAAATAAAATCACCCATATATTTAATGCAGCGAAATTTGGAATAAAATAAAAAATTTCACATGAGTTTATTTGATTTTGCTCGAAATTCATTAGAAATAAAGCAAAATTTAATAAAAATTCACACGCAACCTTAGAATGGAATCAATTGCAACAATTAGACAAAATTTCTCCTTTTATATGGTTCACTTTCAAATGATTATTAAATGTAATGATATTTTTTAATTGTACTCGTTTCAATTAATAATTATAATAAATTATTTGAAACAAGGAAAATGTGTTTGTGAACCTCTAACTGAAGTTACATAACACTTACATAATAAATACAAGTATTGTTCATTCAGGGAAATCAATATGTATCTGATTATAATTATATATTCGACGATTCTGTCAGTAACATATCTTATTGTAACCGTTTATATAATTTAGTTTTTCTACGTAGAGATTTTCACGATTTAATTATTGTACTCATATTAATAGTAAAGAATATTTTTGCAACAGACAGTAAGTGTAAAAAAAAATACTACAATTGACTAATTGAAACCGTCAATTTATCAAATTGACCTGAAGATCTAACTTAGCAGCTGTCCTTTACCAAGGCGATTCGATCAAATACCACGTTACAAACAAATAACCCCACATTTTACCGAATACTTACATTTACAACAACAATTACTGCATTATTCATAAATCATTAAATAATTTAATTATTAAATATCTTCAAAAGAATCATTAATTATTTGATATTAAAATTCCCTAATAATATGTAAAAATATATTTTACATTTACTGGGAAATTAAAATACTAAAATTTCCCATTATGACTCGGAGTCGAAGTAAAAAATTACTTAACAAATATGGACTAAGAATTAGTCGAAAATGTTATGCAAATATAAGAAAAATATTTTTATTAAATACGTCTAAGTAATTATGTACACTTTCAGTAATTAACAAAATAATGTTGTATGATAATTACGAACCCAAATAAACAAATTTAAAAAATATTGATAGCATTTATCAATATTTCCTGATGTAACAAACGCGATAGTGATCAATAATTAAAAATTATCATAAAATAATTAATCAATTGTCAAAAGCCAAATCAAAATGATAGCGATATTTTGTACGTTTTTTTTCAAATTCTTGAAATTTGCACTCAAGTTTTTTTTTTACGATTTATTTGCAAGAGATAAAAAATAACTATGTAAATGTGTTACGTTAATTTTATATGCTAAATACCGTAAACAAAACAAAACAAAAAAACAACTTGTTTCTTGTGTGAAATTTTAGGGCGAGTTAAAAATTATATAAAATTGTTTTTTTTTATTATAAATGGAGATCAAAAGCAATTGTTGTTGATTCAATTGTTTATTGAATGTTTGTGTGAAATAGAACAATTTATTTTTTTTTGTAAACGTTATCAACTGATATTTTAATATCACCAGGGAAGAACGTACCTGATTCACGCAAGATATAAATATGTAAATTAAATGAAAAAAATAGTAAAAAACTTCCCGAGAATACAAGGTAAAAAGTGAAATGTAAAAAAAATGAAGTCCTTGGGCATCCTACAACATTGATAGTGTGTTGAAATATGGACAACATGCATCTTTTTTTCAATCCTTTCCACAAAATAAACCTACTTTGACCAGTCATAAAAACAATAAATCATCATCAACACCAATAAACAATAGCAGTAAAAAATTGTTAAACGTCAAATTTATAAGTCAAAACAATTGACCATACCTAACCTATATAACTGAAACATCAAATTGGAACCTTAAATTACTAATTTAGGGTGTGTAGACCATCGAAAATAATCGACTAGGCCCTAAAGTTCATCAATAAACACGTGTTACAATGAATAAAGCAATAAGCAGGCGTTGAATGACGTTTAAAAATGTAATAAAAACAGAAAAAAATTCTTTACCTTAGTTCTCGTAACTACATGTGTTGCAAGCTTAACTATGGCAAAATTCCCTTTGCCAATAGTTTTTTCGAGTTCGTAGTAGCCAACACGCACTAAATTATCAACGGAACATGATTTTGAGGCCATAATTTTGCACTAAATTAATAAAAATTGTTCGTTCGTCCCCTATCAAACTCTATCGTCTTACTGACTAGTACAAGCGACCAGCACGAGAGTTCGCTGTTTACTGACGTCAGTCGACGTCACACGTACAGGTAATAACAAAAGTAAACGTACGAACGTTTCATCGTTTGCTGCTGTAACATTCGCACACTATTATTTACTTAATAACAAAATACAATTAACACTACTCTTAACCCTGGTGTTTATTAGAAACGACGACTTTCATTTCTGTTTATCGGGAAACCAACGCGAAAAGTACGATTCGTTTTTATTTTTCCTGTGAAAAACAACTTAAATTAATTGTAAAATATTTTTCTTTGTCTCATTTCTTATATAATACTTAATTAAAAATAAGATCACACATGTATGCATATTGTAATTAAAAATAATTACGAAATCTTCTAATGATCTTTTATAATAAATAATATTTTCAATGAAAAATTGCTATATATATATAACATTTTTATTTAATTTAAAATTATGCTATTTATTTAATTATTAATGTTACTTATAAGTTAGATTAGGGTTGAAATGTATCGATATTAATACAATAAAGTGAATTTTTGATCGTATAAATATGTCATTGATTATTTTTCCGTTTCCGGTCATGTTTCCGTTTTACAGTGAGTGTACTAATGACGTAGTGCCGAGAATGACGCTGTAGGGCAGTTTTACATGAAGTTGACTGCAACACGCACATTCAAGAACTTCATTAAAACGAATATTGCATACGTCATAGAAATATCGTGCCATTGTTGGCGGTATACGCTACATCGCATACATATAAACACTGTTATGTAGCGTATCTATATGTATACTCACTGGTATACAAGTGTATACCATCAGATAATATTGGAATATATGTAAAAATATTGTCGTTTATGATAACAATCATTGTTTATATTTACGTTATTCGCGAAAAATTCATTAAAGATTTTTTTTCTACCCTAGACGTCATTGCTTTTTAGATGTAGATTGTTTTGTCAATAAATTTCTCTTTAAAACAAATATATAAACAAAATTTAAATAAAACCGTTAACTTTTAAATAAATTAAATAAAAACGTTAAAGGATTGTTATAGCGGGGTGATTAATACAGTAAAGCGTTATATATTTATAAATATTGGGTAGTTTTAAACTACAAATTTATTTTTAATAGTTGATATATATAGCAACAATGTCACATAAAAGCAAAAAAATTTGGCAAGTTTTCACCTAAGTCTACGACCCAAAATATTACCTTACGAATTCAATACACGTCTATATGGCTGAATATATATATTTTAAGACTAGGTATTATAATTAACGATCACCCTAATATCAGACACTCTAACCTAAAATTGATTAAAAAATGTTTGCCCCCAACTAACAGCAAAAATAATTCGTTGTAATTTGTGCGTTTAGTTTAAAAAATTGGATATAAGTTCTAATAAAATAATTTTGTATATATTAAATAACATTTTCAAACGAATTTAAAATGAAAATTTTTACCAATTATATTTATCTAAATGACTGATTTGTTCACTAGATTCTCACTAATAGTAACTTAGCGATAGATATAAAATGGAATGTATTTACGAGATAAAAAAAAAGCACAAAAATAATTAAGTTATAGGTCAGTTGTCATACGACTTGTAAGTGATTTAACACGTTCTGCATTACAACTTTTACATAGCACATGATTGTCTAATGGGTAACAACCCCGGCCTTCAGCTTCCGAACTTAAAATTAATCCGCAATCCTGAAAATAACAAATTACCAGCATAATTCAATAAATTACAAAGTACTAGTTAGAAACTTACTTCACACTTATAACAATTTATATGGAAACTTCTATCCAGTGCAACGACACGTACAGTTTCCTCCTGACCCGGTTCGGGCATTATAGGTAATTTGCACACACAACACCGTGGCGCAAATTTTCTACACACACATTTAATTTACTCTCATAAAACCTCAAAAATATAATTAGAACTTACTTGTGGAAATCTTCTATGCAATGGATTTGATTTGTTGCGTCCACTGTAAATGGGATGCCATCTAAACTTTTACCGCAAACCACACAACAGAAACATTTCGGGTGGTAGGGTTTACCCGTTGCCCGAAGAATACGATCCAAAATTGGTTTCATACACACCGAACATTTTTCTAAAGTGTTCTACACAAAAAATTGCGAATTTATTATTATAATTGTGATATTACTAACAAAATAATTTACCAAATAATCTTCTTCACAGTATGGTTTACCATCTAACGAATAGAATGGTTTACCTTGTAGGTTAACCGCGCAATGGTGACAAGTAAAGCAAACGATATGGTAAACTTGTTCCATTGCAGTGCAGCCACTATTCTCACCAATCACTTTTTCACCACATTTCACACAAATACCTAAACAAAAAAATACAATCATTTATTCATATGCCGCTCGATTAGCATTGAATACTGGGTTATATAAATGTGTTTACCATATATATCAGCGTCCTCAGCACTATCCATCCCCTGCACTAACAGATCGGTTAAATGATCAACTTCTTCTTCTTTCGTACCCCCTGCATTGCGGTGGCTTGTGTCATGGCCACTTTGACTACCGCTCACATAAGGCGCGTACAGTGAATAATTTGATCGAGACGACATTTGACTTGGTGGACGAGGATTTATTGGTTCATAAATCGATTCATATGTAGATGAAGTCTACGATATTTAAAAAATTATAATATTATACACAAAAGTGAAAGAAGAGTGGTTTATATATATAATTACTTGTGAACCCATTGTATAAGCATTATAATCTTGCCCCATTGGCGGATATCCGGTATCGGTGGCCCGACGTAATTCACTGTAACTTGAGCTTACAGGAGATGGAGGCGGTGGTAAATCTTCTGGAGGAGGAGGAAATGACGCATTTACATTACAAGTGACGTAATCAGCAGTACCTATAGTGGTAGTACTAAGATCTAAAGGTGGAGGTGGTGGTGGTAAATCTTCACCTAAAGATTCAAAATTACGATTTAAATCAGAAAATAAATATTATTTTATTTATTAAATATATATATATATATATATATATATATATATATATATATATTTTTTTTTTTTTTTTTTTTTAATGTAGGATCATAAAACATATTGAGTAAAAGCTTACCATTTGCGTAGACGTTACTCGATAAATTCGAATATAAATTCCCAGAATCCCTAGCAGTAGGGGCTGGATGAATTAGGTTACTATAAATCAAGCCATCTTGATTTTTACTAGTAGCTGTATTTACTTGTAAATTACTGTACATGGGTGTAGGATCGAATTTGTTGTGGGTAAACCCACCTTTAGGGGCACCATATTTGTTGCCGATTGGTAGTGTAGACGCGGTCGATAAAGAAGCGTTATGCGATATCGGCGGTTGTACGTTACTATATAGTGGCGGTATTGAGGTAGATGTGTTTTGCAATCGAGTTGCATAGGAGGGTTCACATTGTTGTTTAATTTGATAAGATTGAGGAACCTATAATTTATTATTTATAGATTTTTAATAATTTTAATGATTAGGGAGGTTTAGGGGTGTTGTGTAATTTGTTGAAATTATAATAATTACCATTTGTTTTGGAGATATTGTGTAAATATCTGTACACTTTGACACAAATAAGATAATAATAAGTGTATTTAATGATAATTACATCAAATATTTTTTTCCTGATTCTAGTATCATTTTGAAATTATTTCGAAAAAAAAAAATTAATATATTTAATAAATCATAAGAATGTTTAGTTCGTCAATAAAAAGAAAATGGAAATAAAAATTGTAATATATTGTAAAATAATAAATTTATAATATGCGAATAAGGAAAATAAATAAAAATCAAATAAAAATAACCTGTGGTTGGGGTTTTTTTGGTTTAGGGGGTACGGCGGGTCCCACCTTTTTCCCAAGCGTTCCCGAATTTTTGAGTTCTTGCAGAAGATTTAACTCAGCCAATTGTTTGTCCAAGTCATCCATATCGGCTCTAAAAATCGCACAAAAAATATCTGAACTTCTCAGCACCAAAACAACTGAAGCACTAACATCCACCAATAAAATAGCATGCTAAATATATCGAGCACATAAATTGATTTCTGATGTCAGACTAATAATTGCCAATTTAGCGAATAAAACAAACAAATAAATTAATTGAAAATATAACATTTATAGTTTAAGATAGGTTAGATTCCAACAGATTAGACATCAATATTGTTGATATAACTTACCTATTCAAATAACAATGCTAAACACTTAAGCTCACTTTTAATACTTATTTTCAACTGTTCTGTACATAAATACTATAGAAATGCATTCCCAAAAACTCCGTATAACACTTTCCACTTGTCGTGCATTGAGTCATATCAAACAATGGGTGATAATGTGGTTATTCACTATCAATAAACACATGACTAACTACAAGTGCAGAGAGTCAAGTGGTTAGTATTTAAAAGTTAACGAAAAATCGATAAAGCACAGTTGGACGATTGTGTTCCACCCATATGTCAAGAAATAAACAGTGATGATCAACATGTTTAAAAACAAGCGTTATTTTACTTTAAACTATCTTTTATAAATTAATATCAAATATAAACTTCACGTGTATATATATTGCATATCAAATCATCAATAAATAAAACCAACATTTTTAATAATAAACAAGTCAATTTAATTAATAATTTTTTATGATTATGTTTATGAATTTATTTAAAACGTTATATATTTAATAAAATCGTTATATGATTACGAGAGCCTGTAGACTTTTTTGTTATAATTAAATCTATATTTATTTTAATTCAAATATTTATTATTAATTTATAAATTGTTTAATTTTGGTTGAACTTGATAGTTTTAATAAAACATGATATGAAACATATTTAGTACTTCTGTCCTAGTTATTTATGATATCTAAAGAATTTTTCGTCTCTCAAATTTGAAATGACTCATTCTTGTGGTATTTACTTATTACAATAATCTTAAATGACATTAATTGAAAATAATACCATATATGGGTGTTACCTACTTACGCGACCCAAAATTTATTACAATATAGCAATTGGTTAAACACGAAAATCCCTCGACATTTTATATAAAAATTATTTATTATAAAAATATAAACAGTTTCAAAAATACATGGGTGACACTTTTTTTTTGTTAGCGAACTAATAATATGTTATTGCATTCATATTATTATGCGCAATATTTTGGGTTGAGGTGGAAGGGTTGAAATACACTTGGGCTTCTATGTTTGAACAGTTAAAACCATCCCTATTTGAGTATTTCTGCAAAATTTATTTTAGAGTTAAGCACTCATATAACATTGGGGACACTTTAGATATTATAAATAGATCGTGCGCAAGTCAAAACACTTACCATAGACTTTTTATGAGAAATACAAAACGTACAGACTTTTTGTCGGGTATTTTGACCAAATTCTGAATCCAGAATCGTACCCGAGGATATTAAACACGGTTGATCTATAGGCCCTATTTCCATAAATAAGAATTGGATTTTTTTTTAAATTTATATGAAAATTAATAATCTTACCCGCTAATAATTGCGATGCTAAATGCGCTATATAGCTTGTGGCTAATCGTAGAGTTTCAATCTTGCTTAGTTTACGGTCCTTTGGCTCTGTTGGTATTAATGTGCGTAGGGCTGTAAAAGCCGAATTTACACTGTACAAACAAAAACTTGAGTTACAATCGACAAACGTTTAATTTAAAATGATAAAGGATACTTTATTGTTTTCCATTTAAGATTAGGATTATTCCTAGAAAAAAAGATTCAATTTTATACTCAATTCAAGCGAAATTTAATTCAGTAAATAAGTTTTACTAAAATAAACAAAAAGAAGGGAATTTACCTATTAATATATATATATATATATAAAATTTCCTTAAATTATTTACCTATGTGTTCGATCCCGTTCTCTAGCATTCGCTTGATTTCTTTGCCTCGCTGGTGGTTCAGTACTTAGAGACGATACTTCCTGGACTTGATGTACTTCAGTACGCTTTCGCTTCGAAGTACTACGTGTAGTACTCGTCGTCGTATTAAATTGTAAATATTCCATTTTAACAATAACAAATATGACATCTATTCGTTAACACTTACGGCGTAAATATTTAATTAAGAATCTTAATTAATATAAAAAACACATTGTTACTAGAAATAATATGAACATGTAAAAAAGATTTTAAATTATTCCGTGCGAAATTTCTAATGGATTGTGAATAAGCACGAAGTTAAACAACCACTATTTTTAGACGAATGGTGTGTTCAGAAAATTAATTTTGATGTGTGCGCGAACGCACAGTTGCAGCAACTGAATTTATATAAACTCGACCGACATATGGCTGTTTAAAGTCAGCCTTTTACGATGGGTACACTGCAAAAACTTGTAGTTAATTTAGCGGTTAAGTTACGTTATGAATCATTTACCATTAACAAAGTCGAGCTTTATTATTTTTTATATGAGTGTACTAAAAAAATAATGTTTTTTAATTTATATAGATTACGGAAGTTATAAAACGTTAATTAATATTAATTTTTATATTTTAATTAATTAAAATGAGATCATATTTATTTCTTAAATTTCTTTCTAGTCTAGTATTAATAATTCTATGTTCAATATATGTTTTAATATTTGGAAATAATTATATGGCAATTGTTTACTCGAATAATTTAAGTTTAGTTAATTAATATATTTAAAACTAGCTCAAATTTTAGTTTAGTATTTTTGAACAGTGTATTGAAACACACTAACTAGTTAATAGTTTAAAGATGTGACGGTAATATTCGTTTAAGGATCCGAAGCCCGCCCTAAATATTTGTCAAAATGTGATTTATTATCATCGGCACTTGACATTCGACTCCCTGCTATTTTACTCCCTAACAAATGACATACACTTCCGACCTTTCTAAAGCCCGCACACATTCATTGATTCCTCAATTGCCAATATATTTCTTTCTGTAGAACTATTTATAAATAACATATTCCCTAATTCAATAAAAATATACTTATAATAATAAACAATCACAGCGAGCATTTATTTGATACCTCCTTACTTCATTAAATTGTAATTTTACGTAAATATTAAAGCTGTATATGTATGAAGTGCCGCAAAGGAACTTTAAAAATAAATTGGTGGGTTTTGGGTACCATATAAGAAATATTTCAAATAAAATGTGTCAACACAATATTTTCAGTTATTACTAAAACAGCTACACTTGTATAAACAACTGGAATATTAATGTGCGACTACTCTACGATTGGATACACAGTTTTTAAAAAAAATCCCTAATTACTTTTACAACCGTTTTAAAATACGTCATCACAATAAATAAATCACTGCAGTCATAACAACCTACCACTGTTTTTAAAGCGTAATTACGCGTATTTTTGTGTAAAAAAACAGTTTAGAATCTAGTTTAGGTATTTGTTTGTGTGTAATGGTGGTACCTGATATTCTAAATTATTACAATTTTTTTTTATTTTCCTCTAAATATAGTATACACATTTTCATCAAATATTGTTTTTCATTTTTCGCAATTATTCGTATATTAATACGACATATTTATCAATCTAATTTATTGTAAAAAGCTATTTTCAAAATGAACAATCGTAATCTAACAAAATGCAATTTTGTTCTATTCGATTTCAATTGAAAAAATAAATCTTATATTTCTAAGATATGTAGAGAAATATTGAAGAAAAAAGAAATAATTTGGTATCTTTAAAGTTTTATCAGTTACTCAAAATATATTAGCGCAAAAATTATCGTTTCTATTCTTCACGTTGCAATTAGAAGAATTTGTGTTAGGTGTTATTTGAATTATTTTCCGAACGCCCAGAATTTGATAAATTTTTATAACCAATATATATTTAGTAAAAAATTTCCACTTGTATTTTTTTCTTTATAATAATGAACATTTTTGTTGTATCACAAATACTGAAAAATATTTCGAGAATTTTTAAATAAAAATATAATAAATAAAAATAAATTAACTATATAAAGTACGTCCGCAAAAACAGAAATCATTTTTGCAATACATTGAAATTCAAAAATTAAATACTCTATATTGCATCATTATCAAAATCAAATTATTAGTATAATTAAATAATTAATTTTGAATTTCAATATATCCCAAAAACTATCTTAGTGAGTCAAATTAGATTGTTGACATTTAAAAACAATTAGAACTTAAATTAAGGTTAGTTGAAACCATATTTAAGCCCTAAAAATTTAATTTTTAAACTGAAGATAAAAGTAAAAAAAATTTATACAAATAAAAACAATTTTTAAAATTATATATACAATAAATAAAATTACATTATTTTTTCTTTTTTTGGAATTTTTTTGATATTTATGCCAACAATTTTGTGATCCTACTTTTCAACTTGGTTCAACGTATTTAAGGAAGACCTATTTTCTATTTATTAGTGCAAAATGGTAATAATAAAAAATTAAAATACTAAAATAACGGTGCATCATATATGAGAATTAAATATAACTATACAATTTTTTTTTTTTTTAATAATTTTCGATTTAAAGTAAACAGCTTTTTAGTCATTGGTTGGTATCTCATAAAATAATCGAAAATTTTGGATTTTTTTTTTAGATTTTTCGATATTTTAATTAAGTTATTTGTGTATTCTTAATATTTATTTTTATATTCTGAAGAGAGCTATTAGTTCAAATCTCTAATGAAACGTATTGTACCACTTCCATTTTAAGGTAAATAATATATTGAGAATGTTTAATATTATAGGAAATTGTAATTATAGAATGATTATCTAAGCTTGTAATGATAAGAGCGCGCAAATCATTGCATCAATATTTTAAGATATAATTAAAAAGTTTGAAGTGTTTTAACTATTGTTTAAAAATCGCTCAATTATTGTAAATTAAAATTAGTAATTTAGTAAAATGATTATTTTATATCATGGTATAAATTTAATAATTTAATTCACAAGATTAGTGTTGAACAAATTTGGTTGAGAAAATTTAAATGAAATGTCAAGAATTTTAAACAAATAACACTTTTCAGAATTGGAAACTACTAAAAACTCAAAATTACCCTACATTTAACTAGCACAGACACACTTTTACAAAATTACACTCAATATATTCGCAAAATATCGAAAAAGAATCCCTAGTAAATATTTTGAATTTTCACGTTTTAAAATAGCATATTATAATTAGTTTTTTTGTTTTTTTTTTTATAATATATATAATGTTTTTTTCATTAAGTATAATATATATAATATTTTTCATTCTTATGTTATAACCATTCACTAAAAACTATTTTTATTTAAATTTATATAATTGTGTATATATATAGAATTTTTATATTATTATTATTTTTTTAAATATTGTTTTTTTCTGTTTTTGTATTTTGAGAAACGTAGCTTGCAAATAAGAAAAATTACAATTGTCGTTTAGGGGGTTTTTTTACTTTACAACGTCGGTATAAAATACAACTAATTTCAGTTTTATTTTAAAATCACTAGGGGGCAAATTGTTTGTCACTAACTTGTTGCTAAAAAGTCTATAAATATTTTAATTTGCTATAAAAAGAAAATATATATATATTAGTTTTCTTTTTCATACAATAAAAAACCAACGGATGTTTCGAAGAACAAATAAATAATCAAAAAATAACTCACAGCTTGTGATCTAAGGCCTGGAACCTCTGGCTGCCTCTTCGAGGGCCCTAACTTTAAGTTCACGTTCTCTTTGTTGTCTGCAAATCACAATACAGTATAAGTTACTAATCTAACTGATATCTATTTATAATTTATGTAAATGGATAAAATAAAGTATTTTGATAATTACCTGATATATTCTTCATGTTGTGCAACAATTGAAGGATGTGGAGGAAATCTTTCTCGTTCCAATAACATTTGTCTTTGTAATTGTTCATGAGCTGCAGCCTATAGTTCACATAAATCACAAAAACTATTGAAAAGACCAGACCGAAAAGTACACTAGTTTTGTTATTTAAAATTTTTAGGTTATGGAGAAAATAATATATATCTCTAAACATTGCGCTAGTATCACAGTGACTGTTATCAAATGATTGTAATTTAATTTGTATGTTACCTGATGTGCTAACTGGTCAGCATATGGCCTGCCTAATAGATCAGGGTGATGTAAACCTAAGGCTGCATCGCGTCCTTGCATCATGCCCGGTCTAGGGTAGCCTCCAGAACCTGAAGCTTACAAGTCGCACGACATAGTCAAATACATTTTTATTTAAGATTACATATAGTATGAGAATGAGCATTTAATAGAGTTAAATAAGTGATGATTTGGTTACCTGGTAATGGGAAGCCGGCGGCTGCTGCTGCTGCTTCTTGCTGCGCAGCGGCTGCTTGTTGTGCTTGCTGACCCGGATGTAGGTGTAGGTGTGTGTGCGCATGTGTATGCGCGTGAGTATGCGCATGATACTCGGGCGAGATACCCGCCATCTGTAAACGAACCTACCAAAAATAAACATACTACCATCATAATGCTACGACTACATTTATATACATTAGACAAAATGTTCAACACTAAACATTTTCCCATAAATCTTACATTTCACTTTTTAGTTACACACATATTTGTTATAAAAAAACACTCATTTATTCATAATTCAAGTTCAAATTACGACTAAATATAATTCAAATAGGGTAGAAATTTAATAGGGGTTTAAAACAGGCAGCAATCTGATACAAAAAAAAAATTATAATACATTTTTTCAATATATTATATATGATCCACTAAAAACATGCATTTATGTACTATTAGGATATTTTAAATGATAAATAAAAATGTAGGAATATTAAAGATTCTTGCTTACCATTGGATCAGTAGCTAAGGCTAAACGTTCCGCTGCTTCAAGTTGTGCTGCATGAGCAGCAGCCGCGGAAGGGTGATGTGGGTGATGGGGCCCTGACTGTGGTCCCCCTTGCGGGCCTTGAGGTCCTTGGGGTGGAGGTTGCGGGATACCCAATCGTTCAAGACGTTCCCGCTCGAGTTGAGATGCGGCTGCTGCGCCCGCAGCTCCAGGTCCCCCATACATAAAATGATGCAATGGTGGCATACCACCGGGTGGGCCGCCAGGCCCAAGTCCCGCAGCAGCATACCTAGACATGTAATTTCTATATGGAAATTAATATGTCACGAACTAGTCAAATAGGGGCGATTATATCGAATAGATACCTCCTCTGAATCTCTAACCAATGAGGATCCATTGCATTTGGCATTCTTGGTCCAGCACCCGCACTCTTCATTATCTCTTCTTTTAACCGATCATTTAACTCACGTTCTCTCAATTCTCGAATTTCTCTTTCACGTTTTTCTCTCTCCAAATGTTCCAACTCCAACCTAACATACATACAAACAATATCTTCCAAATTCAAACAAAAGACATTTCAATAGCTACATTCAAAATATTAAATACAATTATATAAAACAAGTTCTGCGAAAAGTTTACACCATACATACATAACATGACGCCATTTCTCACCAAAAGTGTGGTGGCAAAAATCCTACAGTCATTCACACTTAGTTTACGAAGATTTCAATCGGTAAGAAGAATATGCGTTAGGATAGCTTACCAAGCAAATTCCCTACAAGAAAACAAAAAAGGCACAATATTGATCAAATTTAGAGTGATTTAATAATGGACAATGTTTGTTTAAAATTAATTCAAAATTGATTAAAATGATAGAAAATGTTTATTTAGAAAAATTGATTCTCACCTTTCTCTAGCACCAGGTCCATACATGCTGTTCAATTGGTACTGCAACATAGGGTCCATACAATGCGATGGGGGTATGAGGCTACGGGGAAGGTGTCCAGCTGGACTGAATCCAGCATGGGGTCTCGCATACTCGCTGAGTTGTCGTAGAGCTGGTGTATCAGCAAAACCACCAGGTCTCGGGAACCGTTCATAGGGGGAGGATACCGATTCTAAAGGTCCTCTCGAAGGTGGTTTCACATCTGGCTTATCAGGAGTTGCTATTTTACGCTATTGTAAACACAAGTTGTATTTATTTATTAATAAAAATTACATGTTTGATGAACTTGATACTAACTTTTACACTTACTGCTTGCGCTTGCTGTTGCGCAGCACGTTCCCGTTCTTCCCGTTCTCTTTCTGCTTGTTTTCGTAACCGCTCTTCCCGTTTCCGTGCCAATTTCGAATCAGGCACTGGTTTAAATGTCAAATCAGTTCTCGTACAAGAATTATAATCACCACGATTCCAATGACGTAAGAATCTATTCAAAACATTTTTATTTCATTAAGCATTCAAATTCAAAAGAATACTGTTTCTTACATTGCAGATTGACTCCTGTGACACTCTGTGTCTTCTATCCTAGGTTCTGGTGATGGTCCTCTAGGTGGTATAATCGTTGGTGAAGTTTCTCCTTCTTCCTCTACAGGTTCAGGTTCAGCCTCTAATTTAATTTCCTCAATTCTCTCCCCTCCTTGTCGCGAATGTTGCATCTGCATAGGTGAACTACTAGGCGGATGCATTGAGCCTTGTTGTAAATTTGCAGCTGCTTGTGCATGTGCTCTGAGCGCCTCTAAAGAACTACCCGGCATTGATGGCGGACCAAGGGGTCCATGATGTCCAAGCGATGGAGGTTGGATCATTAGATGATGGGGGTTTTGGGATTGTGATTGTAAACTGCTTGCAATTGGTTTGTTTGGTTGTTGTACATGTCGTACTGACGCGCCGAGCATTTGTGAGGAGGTTGGGTGAGGGGAGAGGCGCTCTTGGTGATGGTGGGTATGGTGATGAGTGTGTTGGTGCTGGTGAGCACTGGCTGAATGGTTTAATGTCGCTGAGGTTGAAGTCTGAGAAATTGAAGTGTGGGGAGAGGAAGTTCTGATTGGTTTTTGGGTGGTGCTGATTTTGTGTTGCACCTAGAAGAGATTGAAATATTTTCTAACTCATCTCTAAAATAACCGTGATCCTTTATGTTTATTGTAGATTGGTAACAAACACTTACTGATTGTGAACTTGAAGAACTGGTTGAGTGTGAGATGGTAATAGAATGATTAGACCCACCACCATAGTTGGGGGTTTCAGTACTAGCGTGTACTGAACTATGGTGCGATAAAGAATGATTTCTTGTTGTTGTAGTTTCATGAGAGTGATGACGTTCAGTAGGATTTTGATGATGATCATCAGAGATTTCTCGTACCTAGATTAATATTAAAAAATTACCAACACCCATTTATAACAAAATCAAAACAATATTCTCACTTCTCTAAGAGTTTTCGTAGTAACACTATTACTACTTGATTGATGAGACATCAACATACTAGTAGTCTCAATCGACGACCCTCCACCTCCATTAGGCGGTTTCAAACCCTGAGGCGGTTCATGCTGCCGTTGTTGCACCTGACTCTGGTGAGGAGGTGGAATAGCATGTGGTTGAGGTATCGGCCCATAAGGATACGGATACGGGAAAGGATACCCAGAATACGGGTGTGAATGATACGGATGCATAGCATGCGCGGCGGCCGCTGCCAAAAATGGGTGATGAATTAAGTGATGGGGATGATGCATTGGCGCACCAAACGGATGAGGACTCGGCTGCTGACTTGGATGCATAACTGGTTGAGGTATTGAAGTAGGAGGATGAGGTAAATTACTTCCACTGGAAGGGCTTATCAGATTCATAGCTGAATGAGGCGTGGGTTGTTGTAAGGGTGGCGTTTGAGGAGGTGGGCGTAAAGGAGGAGTGGCTGAGATAGATTGTTGAGATGGGGTGGGTGGGTTGCTTGTTTTAGGTGCGGGGCTTTTTGTTATTGGCGGTGCTGAGTTTGAAGAAGGTTGGGATGAGGGTGGCAGGGAAATGGAGGAGGGTTGCGAGTGAGGCGGATAATCAGGCTCTTTTTTGATGTTGTCTAAAGAGGGACCGAGGTATGAGTGGCCTGGAAAGAAATTATGATTTTGAGGTGAAGGACCTGAGAAAAATTATAATACTGTTAGCGATGTGAAAGGTCGATGTTTTATTGTATAATAACCAGGGAGATCGTTGTGACTTTTATATATAATTGTTTGTTTATGATAAACTGTGGATAATAATAATAATAAATATATTGACTTACCAGATGCAGGTCTATTATCTTGTCCAGCACTCATATTCCCCACTAAAGGTTGACTGACCGCTGTAGATGACGAAGTCGTCGAAGACATATTAAATCCAGGTACTTTGACATCCTTTAAACTCTGCAAGGGATCATTCAACATCCCTTGACTTACAGGTGTTGTTACTCGGCTACCCTGGCCAGCATCAACCTCTTGTTTAATCTTCAAATTCTGAGGTTCATTCTGAATACTAGGGCCTAAATTAGGTTGCTGTTGCACTTGCATTGGTGGTTGCTGTTGAATCATCTGTTGAGGTTGCGATTGCGAAAGTCCCATATGCGGCAAGCCACTTTTATCGCGCGGCGAAGGATTTGTGTGGTACGGCGACTGGGGCATAAAACCATAATGGTTCAACGGTGGTTGGTTACCACCGATTGTAACCAGGTTCCCGGTTTGCATAAGATTTTGAATTGGCGGTTGGCCGATTTGTGAAGTTGGACAAGGCACTTGTTGCTGTTGTTGCAATTCTTGACGTTTATCGTCGTCGAATTCGCGATTGTTACTCAACTGTGGTAACTGTTGCATTGGGATAACTTGAGGTATATTTAATGGAGCATTCTGGGAATTATAACTCAATTCGCGTGGTTGACTATTGGTTAACTCGATTGGTTCGTCTCGCGGTTCCATTTTTATTATTGCTGACATATTATGATTGGTTTGCTCTTTTAAAACCTGACTGAATGGGTTTATTGGGTCTTTTAGACCCGGATTAAACTGATCTTTCAACGCTGGATTAAACGTAAATTCCTGTTTCAGTTGATCTTTAATTGCGAAATTCGTATGAATAGAATCTTTCTCATCTTTTAAATTTAAAGGATGCGAATTAATGTGATCAATTGAGTGATCTTTTAATCCGAAACCTAACGGTTCTTTCAACATATTTTGAGGCATATACAACTCTTTAAACGGATTTAAAGCATTCAAACTTGCATTCAAACCAGGATTGTGTTCTTCTTTAAGTGGCGAAGCCTCACTGCTCGATTCTAACTCTTCTTTTATGAGTTGCTTCTCCATTGGAATCACTTTAGGAATTATTAACTCAGTTTTAACAACATTTTCGATTGTATCTTTTACATCAACTAGAGGTTCAAATTCTTGAATAGTTTCTGTTTCGATTTTAGGCACCTCTATTTTCGTAGGCTCTGGTGTAAATTTGATGGGTTCTGGCGTAAATTTTACGTCTTTCTCCGGCAAATCAAGACTCTTTCGTATGAGGTTTTTACGTTCGGTTAGATCATCGGGGAGTTTTATTGAAACATTAAGAGGGTTCATGGGTTCAGTTTGTTGTGGGGGTAAGGGAAGAGTGGGAATTTTTACGGTTGGGTTTGGAGGAGTAGGTGTTAGTATTGGTGGTGGTGGTATTGTGAGAGCGGGGGTTGGAGAAGGTGTGGGGTCCGAAGTTGGTGTTGATATTTTGTCAACTATTGAAAAATAGTTTTGTTATATATTTTTCAAAAATTATATGTACATTTATAGATCATCCATACTATTATAAAAAAAATATATATTCAAAAAAAAACTTACCAATTGCGTCGCTCTGATTTTGATTAGGAATATCAATTTTGATATTCACTACAGGAGGAGGAAGTGGCACTATTGTAGGTTCTGGTGGTGGATTGCAAATGGGAACAGTACAGACTGCTGGTGTTGGCAGAACTGCATCACTGCTTTCAGTACTTTCAGGTTCGTTATTTTCAGCTTCATCAATCACAGAGCCTGAATCTGTTGTCAAACTTTCAGATGGGCTCTGAAGTAATACAACAAAACACTCATATTACAATCAAATCATTACTAGAGAGCGGAATATACACTAACTAAAAGAGTAATTCTTACCTCAGGCCTTTCACGTTTCTTTTTGAACAACCCTAATTCTTTCTCTTCAATTTCCGTATCTTCTTTCGTGTCCTGTTGTCGTTTCTTCCCTTTAGTAGGTGTCTCAGCTTTCGCTGCAGGTTTTTTCTTATTTTGCGGCGTGGATGGGGTAGCAGATGCTTTGTCTGATGGACTACTAGCGTTACTACCAGATCCAGTCTTTGAGGGTGTTTTTGAGAGCTTTTCCTCATCAGGAGTTTCGGTACCACCGCGTTTGGGGCGTGATCGTGCAGTCTGTTCTTTCGCGGCTTTATTGCGAGTTCGCATTCGTTGTGGACTTGCGTCCGGAGATTCGGTTACGGGTCGGAATAGGTATTCACCTTTTCCGTTTGCTCCAGAGCCAGTGGCGGCTGGAGCGGTTAACGGAGGTAGTTCTCCTGTTTTCTTCAAATGTGCTCGACATTCGAAGCATAAAAGGGCTCCAGTACGGTCTTTACCTGTACCAGGTGCAGGTTGCCAATCCCGAGAATCTTAACACAAAAGCCCAATGTTGTAGGAAATAATGAAATTATAATATAAATGTATATTTTTAAAGATAATAAAATAATTTAGTAAATGTAGACATACTTGTAGTAAAGCAATGTGAACACCTATATGCCGCTTCGCGGCTATCACTATCATCTTCAGAATTATCATCTTCCGTGACGGAACTCGTCTCCGCCAAGTCTTTGCCTCCAGGTTGCGGTGAAGGTCTACAACTATTCCCACCTCCACCAGCACTAGCGCTATCTTGATCAATATTTGCGTTTTGGTTTCTAGTGTTTGAATTAGATGTGGAATTATTGCCGGCACGAGTATTCCTGGTGTTGCGTATCCGTCGTAGCGAGCCTTGTCGTCTTCGACGGTGTGGTCGATTGTTGTTTGCACCAGGTGTCTTTTTCCAGAGGTAGTAAAACTCGACTAGTTCTGGCGTGTCTTTATGTGGCAGTAAATCTTTTCGTATCCTAAAGAAGTTTTTACCGAATTGACGAAGACCTTTAACGAAACGTTTCGTTTCTTCTTCGCTCCATTTTTTATCGATACCTTTCGGTACTGGACACTTAACCAGCGCTTGAAGGGCTCGTCCAGGATCGTAACCGGAATCGTGTAGCTAAGAGAGAAAGGACTTGTTTTATGTAGACTATCGCAGATAAGTTTTATGGTTCTCGAACGTACCACATCTAATGCATTTATGGTGGTGTCATCTCTACTAGCGGCTACACAACCATCGTCAGGGCATCCTCCATCGCACATACCAGCGAATGCGGCCATTGACCGTGCTGCTCGGAGATACATCAGCAGATCGCCATCGAGGGCCATCGCTGGTACCCATCTTAATTCCTCGCGCGTCCGACTAAGCTCTGGGTCAGGTGGTAACTGATCCGGAGGAATACCCGGTCGGTAATCGGGCAACCGAGCCTTGACAAGCATATTCCAACATATATAGATTATGGGTAAATAGTTTTTTTTGCGGGTAAATATGGCTTGAAAACAACTTAATATTGATTTTTATTATTGAATTAACATGCGTTAGGATAGCTTACCAGGCATATCCATAACGTTATATACAAATTAAAGTTGTTAGTAAATTAAACTATTTTTAAGTTGGAATAATTCTGAAAATTTTATTTTTAGAGAAAAACAATTTTGTTTATTATTCTAGTTAATAAACTTTTCAGTTCATAAATAAATCGTGATATTTATTTATATTTCATCAGTTCCAAGATAATTATTAAATTGCATCAATATATGTATACCGCTGTTATATAAACAAAATCATTTTATGCCAAGTACACTTTACTATAACAACAACTTATTTTTTTTTTATCAAACAAAGACAATTTTCTAATAATAAATGGTAAAATTTGTTGCTAAAGACTTAAAAATAAATCATAAAAAAAATAAGTTGTGTTTCTACTACATAACATACTATTTTATACTTTTATTTATTACTTATTTTATATAAAAGAAAAGAAAAAAGATTACAAGACCAGAGATAATGAAAATAAATGTTTGAGGATTGTTCCATTGTTCTGCTACGACTTATTTTTTATTTTTTTTATCAATATTGTTGTTAAATCAATATCATAATTATTCGATAAATGCAATAATTACGATTATAAAATCATAACAAATAATAATCATGAATTTAAATAATTAATTTATAAACAAGTAATTCCGCACTGATTTCTACAATTAACAGTAATAACTTTTAAATCATAATTTATCACATATTTTAATTATTATCAAATCTACTACAGAATTTATTTACAGAAAAGACGCTACATAAGAATTTCTTTAAGCAACAGTTTTCTAACACACTTTATTTATATTTCAAACAAAACGTTTTTTGGTATTATTTCTCGAAATAAACCAAAAAAATCTATTTTTCGGTGACGTCACATTTATCCAAATTTAATATTTGGGCTCCACTAAGTAATAAGTATATGTAATCATTTAATGATTCGCGCGTGTAATGTATTTACTGACGAATAGTAATAAGTAAAATGACGTATTTATACTAATTTATGTATCGTTAAATGTTTGGTTTACGTAATTATTATATTATTTAAATAAGATCAAGCATTAATTGTGAGAGTCAAGGTCATACGTCCTCAATATTTTAGACGTATCATAACTCAAGAGTGTCATAAATCATACATGAAAATTATATATAATACATTTATAAAATCAACCCAAATAATTAACATAAACCATAAGAGAAATAATTAATATACGGATATATTTTATAGTGATATAGAATACACGTGTGGTACTCGTATATTATTTTATGTAATGGGGCTCTAAAACGTTTAAATAGGATACTATTATAATTTATTGAACTGTAAAATTGATAATTATAATTTATAACCGAGTTGATTTGTTTAAATAATTGTTTTAGAAATTACCTAAGAATGATAAGTAGCCGTTTTTATAAAAAAATTAAATACAAAGTATTATATTTTTTAAAGATAAAGACTTTTTAGTAATTTGAGTCAAATCGAGATGATTAATATTTAGAAATTGCAAAAGCAATTGTTTTACGAGTGCGATAATATTTATATATATGAAAATGTTTAAAATAAAATTGAAGGTTGATTTATAAATAAAACGTGTTAGAAAACCACCGAAAATTTGAATAACAAAAAAACTAACTATGATAATAATACATTTGTCTATAGCACATATATAGTGAATTTTTTCGAAATTGTTTTGGTCGAAAATAACGTTATACAAGTATTTTGATTCAACCAAATCGACTACCATGCCTAACAAGACTAAGGCCCCAAAAAATGTTCGTACATAAGTCGTGCAGTTTTTTTAAGACACAATTTCAACATGCCAATAATTGAATTGAATTCTGGTACCAAAAATTATCACTTTCAAAATGTTTTAAGTCGCAATTTATAAATATTTAAAAATGACTTAAGTGTATAGTAAAAAACAAAATTATGTTTAAATGATAAATGGTAACCAGGTAATTAGTGTTTTGAACATAAAAATATTAATGGTGTTTTTGTCTGTGTGTGTGTGTGTAACGAAAAAGAGAAAGTAACAATTTTTTTGTACCAAGAATTGTGTATACGCATCAAATATAAATTTGAAAATAATTTCGAAACACATTTTTGTAACTTTTAAGGGTAAAATTTTGAGTTACCATATTCTCTGGTCACGTACATATATATCTTTTACCTGATGATTTGAACCCACCCGAATTTCACCTTGTGTTGTAGCCATACTTCACTCAATTATCAAAAAAAAAAATTATATTTATATAAACAGAGTTCACTGCAACAAAAAAAAACACTCGAATTAATCATGAAAACCACCTCAACTGAGTCACAAAATAAACATCTTTCACAATATTTACATTAAAAACTCAAACAGATATTAAAATGTTATCATACCATCACATAAATCATTACTTGAGCAAATATAAACACATATAGTCCTAATAAACACACAAAAATACTATTGTAAATGATGTTTATCGACGGTGAAATTCTACTATACGAAGTAATTTAACAGATTTTGTGGTTTCCCTTGTATTTGTAATGCTCACTTACCTTAAAAATCAAACACAAACATCGAATGTTGGTCCATTTTTTTGCACCATTTACGCACACTTTACACACGATACGGTACGCACATATCACGGACACATCATTCACGAAACGATATTAATGATTTTTGTACGATTCACGGTACAAATAAGTTATTAAAAAACTGACTTTCAATACTAAAACTTCACCAATATCGATTTAGTCAGCCATTTTGATTATGGCTGCTCTGTCTTCAACATGAAAAAAAATATTTTTTTTTCTTTCACAACGCAAAGCGACACCTGCTACTTTTTCCGTAACTAGTTGGGCAAATCGCAAAAAAAAAAAAATTCGTTATTAATCGGAAAATTATTCATAAAACAAAATGTCAACAAAATTACAACAATCCAAACACGATTTACTTGTTACAACAATCAACAATTGTCTTCATTGTTGTTATAAATACATAATAATTTCATTTATTGTTACAGCGCTGTGGCAAACCGCTGAACTAATCCAATGGCGCCGTTATATAAAATATAATAAAGGGCCTAAAATCTCTTACTTTACCTAATAAAGTACTAATAATAATAATATATATGATTATTATATAAATTAAATCAATATATTTGATTATTTGACACTTATATATTATAAATTATCGGATATTTAATTTAAAAATAAGTGCGTTTTATCAAAATTAAACATAAAATAAAATTCGTAATATTTCCAATCTAATCTGTTTTAAAACCTTTGAATGAAAAGTTCGCAAATATTTTTGATGTAATTTTATAATAAATATATCTGACGCATACGAATGACGTCAGAACGGTGTAACTACTGTCAAACACAACAAAAATGTATTGATTTCTATGAAATAATATACTTAAATAGTTATTTGTGTGGTTTTTATTTTTTATTTCTCTAAAATGGAAGATTTAAAACATAAGTTTTTAGGTTTTATCAATAAACAAGTATGTTAACGCTGTTTTCTGATGTAATATAGGGTTACAGATAATTGTTACCGTTATTATTGTAGGGTTTTCAGGGTACGAAAATACCCTCTATGGGGTTTTCAGATGAAACCTATCATACCCCATCCGCGGAGACTCTTTCGGTGAATAGTAAAACTGTGCCTGATAGCGACAGGCCAGCCGATCAAGATATTTTGGAAAGTATCCAGGCCGCTTATTTTTCTATGGATGAGAATTTTGATATTTGTAAATTTGAATTAAGTGTATGTATTATTTCATACATGTATCAAAAAAAAACTATTTTTTAATTTATAATCTAGAAATTACCAGAGGTATTAAATTGCGATCACATCGAACGCGACTTTAAAACATTGAAACAACAACATCAAGTTGTTTCGAAAAAAGTGTTGCAATTAATATTACAACAACAAACGGCGTGCAATGAAGAGTTTGAGAATGTTGTACAAATCAAAGACCAGTTGAATGATACGATAAATATATGCAAAGAGGGACGTGGCGAATTGGACACTGCTAAAAAACAATTCATTACCAGTTTGGGGATTTTATCGAATTATAGGAAACGACAATTAGTTCAAAATTTATTACATTCCCTAAACACAATCAAAACATTGGTAAGTCATTTCTATTTTTTGTTTTTAATATGTTGGAAACATTTGTAATTGAAGACGCATTATTTATTTAGCACTGCACTGAAGATAGGTTACAAGAACTGTTAAATGAAGAAAATTACCCAGGAGCTATTACTTTATTGCAAGAATGTCATGCGGCTTCAATAACCTATAGACATTTTAACTGTGTAGCTGCTTTAACTCAAAAACTACAAGAAACATTAGTGTTAGCTGAAGAGCAACTTGATCAAGCGTTAGCTAAGGTGCAACTAATTTAAGAGCATATGTTTAATATAGTATCTAATACACTTGAATTATTTAATTATTTTTAATTACAGATATGTTTAGAATTTGATGCTACAACTTACAATAAACTGCAAACAGCTTATCGCCTGCTCGGCAAAACTCAAACCGCAATGGATCAACTATTAATGCATTACACTAGCGCAATTCACAACACTGCGTTTTCAATCGTACACTCTTATGCGTCAACGACTGAAGGACAAGATGGCGGGAAACGTCAATATAAACAACTCTGTACTTTAGTGCCTCAACAAGAATTCATATCATGTCTGATCGAACTCTGCAAATCTTTATTTGCAATCATGCTCAGCTATTACCAGTTACTTGGGTGGCAGAATCGCGGCAATGGCGACGACAACACATTAGCTTCCGAAGGACAAGTGAATTTAGAGGAGAATTTCGATAAGCAATATATAAAAACGAAATTAGAAAATGGTTTGAGTCGCGTTTGGCATGATGTGCAAAGTAAAATTACTGTTTATTTGATGAATAGTGATTTGGCTTGGTTTAAGTTTGAGCAATTCGTTCAAGTATTAAGCGTAGTTCATAGGTTTGTTAATTTTTTAATTATATATGAATTAAAATTAATATGAAGTGGTATTTTAGATTGATTGAAGTTGGTGAAGAGTTCTGTGGTAGTAAATCGGAAGAGCTTCAAGAATCTATACGAAAACAAAGCTATATATATTTCAAAAATTATCATATAAGTCGTTTAGAAGAGCTCAAAATCTTCTTGGAGAATGAAAGTTGGGAAATATGTCCAGTGAAATCAAAATTTGATATATTACACTTACAAGAATTCAAATCGCTAAGACCTGTGCTCAAACATTTTAAAGCTCGCCCACAAAATACTCAACCCTTAAGTGGGGGTATAAACTCGCCCGACTGTAACTCTTCTAACCATTCGCAAGACGGTAGTAGTATATCCGGGAATTATTTCAATCGATTCTCCTACAATGGAACACCATTTGATTCAAAATTAGACGAAACGATATTCGAAGAAGATTTCTTAACTGAACTTGGAGTAATGTTTAACCCATTTAAATATATATTATAGAAGTAATTAAATTAATTGATTCAGGATGAAGCATCAGGGTATTGTTCGGAAGATAGTGAGGATGAATCCGAAGAATTGAAGAAAGATTTTATAGATGAATACGCCGATGAAAATACTACAAAGTAATTATTTACGTAATTTATTTATAATAATTGTTTACCGGTATTTTTAATTTAAACAATATTCAATAACTGACGATCAATTTTCTTAGCAATAAAATGTATTTGATTTTAGACTACCAAAACACAAAAAAGACAAGCACAACACAAAAGCCCCAATCCTAACAAACACAACACTCACAGTGTTGCGCCAAATGGGCAAATATTTACAAATGTCTCGATTACTACGCCCAATTGCATTCGATATAATATGTTGTATGAATCAACTATTCGATTTTTATTTGTACTCAGTTCACAAATTTTTCGCATCAGATTTAGTAAGTTAAAAAATAATAATAATAAAGAAAATTAATTAATAATTTTAGTCTGTTTCGAGCAATAATCTCTACTCAATCAAACTAACAGCAACTTTGAATCGGATTACGGATACCCTAATACAAGAACCAAGTGAAGAAAATCCGATCAATAAAGATAAAGTAGTTAAACCTTGCTTATCACCAGTCGTTAACATAACAAACGGTGAACAATTGCATGGGTTAGCAGAACGGATCGTTGCTGTTGAAAGTTTGATTTTTTTATCGAAACAATTCGAGTTTTTACAAAGTTACTTAGAACATTTAGTATCAACACCAAATCAAAAAATGTTACAACAGTTTTATAACCAGGTACTTAATTTTAAAAAAAATGTTTTTTTGTTTGATATTAATTTATTAAAATATTTTCTAGACGATTTGTGTTGCGATTGAGTTAAGACGACCGGTATATATGGCTGTTGTGGCCCAAGCATTTGATTTACGACAAATTTTAATTCAAATGTCTAAAGTGAACTGGGAAGTTAAGGATGTTATGTCTCAACATAGTTCGTACATAGACATTTTATTACGGGTATGGATATGTTTTTATGATTGAAAATAATGTGTAAGGTAATAAATAATTGTAGGAAATACAAATATTTATAATGCGAATGGATGATGTACAAGTGAAAGTGTCTGTGCCGAAAGATATTTATAGTGCATTATGGGAAAATATAGCACATATTATCACACATACTTTAGTTGAAGGGTTAGTTTATATTTATATGTATGTATTATGATTAATGAGTTGTGTTTCAGATTTTCGTTTGCGAAAAAATGTACTAATGGTGGTCGGGCCTTAATGCAATTAGATTTCACTCAATTGCAATCAAAATTTGAGAAAATCTCTGGGTTAAGACCTATGCCGCATCGAGAATATGTTGAAGCTTATGTTAAAGCGTATTATCTACCGGAAGCTGAACTTGAAGATTGGTTACAAAAACATACGGTGATTATTACAAAATGATCTAGTATTATTTTCAATTATCTATTTATATTGTTTTAGGAATATTCTGCAAAACAATTATTTAGTTTGATAAACTGTTCGTGTCACAACAATAAAAAAACGCGACAAAAATTGACAAACTTGTTAAATATTAGATAGTGTTATGATTTAACCCTTTTATCTAATATTTCGTTATTGTCTTACTACTTAAAGAATCATTCTAAAAGGGGTTAACGACAATTGCAATTGAACATGACCCAAAGTATTTATACACGATATTATTATCGATGAAGTGATCTGATATCGACATTATTAATGTATTTTAAATGTCCCTTTTTTTTATTATTTACTTATGCAATATTTGTGATAAGATCTAGGTTTAAAAGAAAATGAATTTATAATTATTATTCCACTTCTTAGTAATATATTTATATTAATAACTACTTTGTTTTATTTCACCCTATTTAATACTTTAGAATAATTATACATTGCAATAAATTTGCGTTAATTTAAAAAAATAAAAACCTAATGCAAAATTGCGTATTGGTTTCGTTATCAAATTTTATTTAGTAGGAATTGAGAAGGGAAAATTAAACAAATATACGTAGAATAAAATCAAATAGAAATTGTTTTAATAGAATAAAAAAATATATGTATCTTACGGTCCACCGAGTTCGGGATGCACGAAATCCGGATCATCTGATTTGCACTCTTCGTTTAAATCTCTTGGAATAACCGGATCTACGAGCGATACCAATTGATCCAAGGGGCAAAAACTACCACAACCAGGTATTGTTAAAAGATGTGGAGCGTAATTTGTTTCATTTCGAAGATAAATCTATACATATCAAACAAAATTCTCTTAAGACTGCTAAAATAATATTTATATATATTATCTCACTCTATTAATGAGAAATATGTTCGATAGGCCTAAATGTTACCTGTACTCCAAATTCTAATGTATGCAAATCTTGATAAAGTTCTAATAAAACAGTAATCCCATATCCAGGCATTTGGACATCCCAAACATTTAAACTCCTCAATAAATTCGTTATAGTTGAATCGTGTCCAGAGAATAAAAATAATTTTCTCTCAGGCGTGACATCACCATAAACCGAAGCTTCTTTGATCCATTTATTAGATTTTAATTGGTGCACTAATTCAGTAGTTGAATTTGTGTGTTGATCCGCTTTTCGGTACCAATCCACTAAGAGTTTTCTAAGTAATACACCTACATAACAAATAATTCAATACATATTTGTAGAAATTTTAATCATAAACTCACCCCCTTTAAGTCGCTTCAACTTATTATTATACGCATTTACAACATAACTGTATTCGGTCAACGGCACTAATGTATCTGGGTAATAATCTTTGGTCCAATTCGGTAGAGTCAAATTGAAACCTACCTAATAATTATATACATATATGAATAATACATTAAATACGTAACTTTCTTGTTTAGTTATTATAAGAAATTACACAATAATAATTATAGATTCTGGTAAAGATATAACCGGATCTTACATCTTTTTATTATATTGATTGTTTTTAAAAGTATAAATAAATTTTTTTTTTATATAATTAACCATTTGACCATGAATTAATCGCAATAAAATACTTACTTCAGCTAACAGTGTACTATATAAAGACTGGACGTCGTCAAAATTACGAATCTGTAAACCTGTAATTCTAGATAAATTACTAAATAATTCTAGATGATCTTGTAATTGATGTCGAACATTTCCTTCCGACATTACTTTATCTAGTTCCAAATAATACTGAGCACACGGAATACGAACTAATAATAACTAAAAACACACATAATTAATATATTATACAAAATAACAAATTACTAAACGCTCATACTTTATCTTTGTTAAGTGGGTCGGCGTGAGTAGGGACTGGTTGCCATTTTAGTGGGCCCCATTTTTGGACATGATTTGGGGGCCAGAGACCCGCGTTGACCAATTGCGCTGAGGCAATAGCCCGATCAGCATCAGTCGATTGAGTGTGAATAACACTTGGTTTATATTCATCCCCCAAAAATTTATGATATCTACGCCGTAAATATTGCCCGTTTTGATACATAAATAATTTACCAGCCTATAAAAAAATTATAATAGTGACTAGACGCAACTTATTCAACACTAAAGTTAGTAAAATGCCCACCAATACCTGGGGGGGGGGGGCAACATACTATAATCGCTATAGAAATAATACAATTAAGATATAATTGAATATCCGTTGTTGTTATTTTTATTGTATGCAACACAGCTTGCAGAATCGGTCATGGTCAACAAGATATTACCGCAGACAAATTATAGAGTGCGAGAAAATAATAATAAAAAAAAAATTGGTTACGTTTTGCATTCGGTAACCTGAATTCACAGCGTTTTACCAACAAAAAAAAAAACTATACAACGTAGCGAAATACTCAATTGTAAAAAAATCGACAATTTTAACAAAAAAAAACAAACTTACATTTGTTAACTGTCCCCATCCGACTGGATCTAAAGTTGCATTAATGTATGGGTCGTTCGGGTAAGTGTCGGCTGGGGTACGTTGCCCATGCCGAAAAACCTTTAAAAAAAAAATAGTTTAAACTAGTACAAGTACAAGTAATTTAAAATAAAAAAACCAAACGAACCACATGTACTAGTTTTAGTTCACGATTATCATCACATTCGACATTTGCAACAGTAATTAAACTCAAAATAGACGCTCGAAATAAAACATAGAACATTTTTCAAAGTAGACTGTCCGCACTCCGTACTAAGTAATAAATGTCTAGCGGTACACAGAAAAACTAGTTTTGAATTTATGGCGTGTTGGATTAAATTCGTACTTAATATTTAATCTTTTCGTGAAAATTCATATCCATAAATTTTATTTTATGAACCTTCAGATAAGACAGCTTATTTAGTGTCCCACAACTTAATATTCAATGATTTTAGCACAACCTTGTACGCTTGTGTTACTAAACTTTAAATATTTATTTGAAATCGTCAATAGACGACCAAATTTCGTTTATAAAAATACAAACTGATACATTTTCTACGTTACACATTAGTAGACAACTTGATAAATACTAATTGATGTTTAAGTCGAATCTAATGTTCGAACTAGTTTTGACGATAATTAATAGTTACTTTCGATATTTCTTAAGCTGATTTGAAATTTAAGTCATGAATACGTACAGCTGCAATAACATTTTAATTACTTTCCTATACGTTCTTAACAGAATTCAAATATTATTTCATTTATACATATATATTATCTTTCATATTTTACTAATCATGCATTATATATTTTACTTATCATGCAATTAAAAAAATGTGCAGCAATATTTTGTTTTACGTGATAATTTTTCACGAAAAAAAAGCAATTTAGATTAAGTAAACAATAATTATTTGTTCAGAAACATACTATAAATTCAAAACTACGTAGCGTTATAAATTAAATAATAAAATCAAGCATAAAAATTATATGAGTTGTTGAAAATGATTGATATATGATTGGAATATTAATTGAAGCGTAAATGTGAAAATGTTAAGCTATTGGATAAGGTCCGTAGATTTGGAGCATTTAGTAGTTGAACCGGAAAGAGCCTTAAATGTATAGTTTAAAGCATTACCGAATGAGGGCCAACCATGTGGCGCCGCCAACTTCCGCAATCTAAAATATTGTTGATATAAAACATATGAATGTGTTAAACTAATAAGACAATTTTAAAACTGTTATTTTCGTAGAAAATAAACGTAATCATAATGCAAAAAATCGAGAAAATCGAAGGAAAACGTTTTTCCGCCAAAGGTAAATATCGCATTCGTGAAATAAATCGACTTTATACATCAAAAAAAAAAACCGTTAATAAAACATTGTTGTTGGATGGTATCGAAGATTATCGGTTTACAGATTTGCATAAAATGGCTGCAAAAAATAATAAAGATACGCGACAGAGAAGTCGAAGTCTGTTTACCACCCACTCGACAATTGCTGATGAACGAAATAATGGTCGCGATCTTAAATATGTTGAAGGAAGCGCGTCGGTACCTAACACTACCTGGATGGCTAGAGGATTGATGAAAGGATTTTACCAAGATGTACGAGAGTATCGTTTGATTATTTTTATACACGTCAATTTGACGTATTTTTATTTAAAATCTATGCCGGCTCTTAAGTGACGTCACTCTTGCCTTCGAATTTAATTGGTTAGGAGCACAAAATGGAGCTGCATATTAGATTTATTTTCACCCGAATCAATCATCTAGCTAATTTTTAGTTTAGACTCAACATATTCATGATTAATTTCATTGTAATTCATGATTTTTTAATAGTTTTTTGTTGCTTTTTTAGGATAATTGGAGAGATTTGGATATTATCGACAGTGAGAAATGTGGAGCGACTGTTACTAGTAATGGTATCATTTCGTTGAGGCTTCACGATAAAATACGGTAAATAAACGTCTAGATGTTATATATTATCGTTATCACTTTCGAAATGACTTTCAGGGTAGACATGACTTTAGATCGTGCCGTACGTGTTATAAACCGTAAAAACAATATAATACTAGCCTTATCGTCCACCGGAAGTTCATCAGCGCTCTTACATCCAAATGGGCGTGTCTACCAATATGGCTCTAGGGTAGAGATTTTAGCGTTTGACCCGCATGGAAATAACAAGTACTTTATTTTATATTATAATTAATTAGTTTATATTTTCTCGATTGTTGTTTAGATTCGCGAAAATGTGGTACAAAGGAGTATCGTTTACAAGTGTTCAATGTGCGTTGGTTTACTTAGTTGATTCGGCCGGTACCCGAACTACAACAGATACATTCTCCGATTTATTCAATCAAGATTTTTCATTGCAAGTTTTTTATAGGTAAACCCCATTTGTTTATCGTTTATTTATTGATCAATAACAGTAATATTTAACAAATAGTGATTCACGTTATGGTCCAAATCATGTCCAGGAAGCTGTGTCGGTGCTGCAGGGCGCACATTTCTGGATGACCGAAGATGGTACGGATAATTGGATCATTAATAACGTACGAATTTCACAAACGTCCGATGGACTTGTTCGGTAAGTGTTCCGACATTATTCAACCCTGCGATATTATTATTAATAGATTTTCGATATAGTATTGGTCGTACTAGTAACAAATTCACTTTACGTACATCACCAAGTAACGGTTCAGCTAGTATCAGCTCACCATTTATGCATTGCACCGGCTCCATGGGACAAACGCGCCATTTATTTGTGCGACGAGGTGAGCGACGCATGCACTACGATGGCACTAGTTTTATCGTCCGTAACGCAGGACACTCAGCCGGATTCGACGACAAACACCAGCTCAAAGTTTACTAAAACTAGTTTTTATTATTTATATAGTTCGAAGAATATGGTCTATGAATTTTTAATTTATCGGCAAACTAAAAAAATAAACAAAATTAACCATTGCGAATTTTGCGTCATTCAAAATTTTAAGTTTTATTAATTTTCTATATTGATTAATAGAAAATAGAATTATTTTAGATAGACCCATATTCTTCAAACTGTCTAGTACAATTTATTGTAAGTTATGTTTAATATAGATTAATATTTTTTTTTTGGTCACGTCTATTTGAGAGAGATAATTTATAAAACAGCAAATATTTATTTACACACGTAAAACAAATCCATTTATTTTCAATATTGGATCTTTTAAAACCTAACATAGTCAAAAGAAAGTGCCCGATTTATAAACGCATTTTTTTAACTGCACCATTTTTGCACTGACGTTTAAACTTTAGATAAATAGTAATTTGACAGTACAATGAAATGTATGAAATAGAAAAACAACGACTAAAGATGTAGAAAAAAAACAGCTTTTTATCCCAAAAGTGCATTTTAGAATAATTATATAATGTATATATATAGACGTGACACTTCATGAATTATAATTGATAGAAAACCGACAAAAAAAATGTGATAACTATTATACGTATGCCGTTTTAAATTTATATCCTTGACAATTTTTAGTTTTTTAGACAATATAAACCAAAGAAATCCCGGCATACTATTAAATAATTTAGGATTTTTAAACTTATTTTATAATTTATGTAAATTTTCCTAGTGTGTGATAACATTTTTATAAAATGTAAATAATTTATTATTGTTGAATTTGAATAAAATTTTAAATGATGTTAAAATAATAGTCTTTTATACACTTTCTAACGATCTAAGATCAATTATTTTCCTGTGTTACGATGTTTTACTCACATTTAACCATTTTTTGCAGAGATTAATTCAAATACGTTGATAATTAAATATATAGTTCATTTAGGTTTTAAATGTATATGAACTCTTTTAGGAACAGTAGGATAAGATATGTGTGAGGCGTTTCTTCAAAAATCACATCCTATAATAGAAGTATTTATATTCAATAAACAATTAAAAAATTAACACAACAAATATGACAAAAAAAAATTTAATAATACACTAATATATTTTCTGAAATATTCTGATAGAAAAGAATTATCGATAATAGTAGTATATTAAACTTTGATACAAAACGTGTATAAGGAAGAAAAATTGAATCGTTACAATCAATATATTTAAAACAATTCAATTTCTCTTCAGTAATATCTAAATTTAACTATATAGCAGTCTTATTGTGTATATTATAACATAGCTTACACTAAGCGCAGTATATACAAAGGGTAGAAAAAAGGAATTTTCCCGAAATATATCAAAAATCTCACTCTACTAATTTGTATATGATTCAAAAATATTTTTGCGTACAAAACATTCTAAAAAGCACTTTTTTATATATATATATATATAAAAAAAGGTCGCACGGTGAAATTTTTAAGTTAAACCTCTCAATGTCAAAAGTAAATTTGTTCGAAATTTGAGTAAATTTGTATAAGTTATAAAATGCTATCGAAACAGTGAAAATTGTTGGGAAAAATAACTTTAGCGACGAAATTCAACCAATCAGGAACCATTTTACTATAAATCGCGTGAAACTGTTTTGTAATGAAATAAGCTGAGTAAATTCGAAAAAATATTATGACTAGATTCAAGTTACTAGTGATGAATAAAAACTTGAAAATTGTTAAAAAATAAATATGGGAGACGAATGCGGGAGGCAAGTGGTATATGAGAAGAGCACGGTACCTTTATATAACCCAAGCAATATGTAGTCCTTTTTATATATAAAAAAAAAGGTAAATGTGTTTACTCCCACTTCAAAATTAAATATATATATATATAAACAAAAAGAATAGTTAAATAATATAAAATAAAGTGTTATTCTTTGGTAGGTAAGTACATCAAACTAAAAAACGGTTCTTAAATTTTAAAACACTAATTTTCAAAATTTAAGAGTTAATTATGAAAAAGTTATAACATAAAAATTGTTTGAATGATGGAATGATACATAGGACAGTTTGTTCATATAAAAAAATTAAAATACTCACTGGTTTAAATTTCTACATTTAGAAACTTAAGTTTCAAAATGCTTATATATGGCTGTAACGTAAGCCATAACTTGCTGCCAATCAGGCCTTTCCAATTGTATCATATCGTTAATATTCTGGAACAAAAAAAAATATAACATTATAAAGCACCTTAGTGAATAGCTTCCTAAAAAAATAAAAATTCCACATAAAAGCTAGCATAAGCAACGAGTAAAACAGTTTTAAAAACACAAGACCTACAAGCGATGTAGGTATGCCGACGCTTTCAGCAGCTGCAAAAGCCAACGAGAAATTCCGTCGCTTCTCGTGCGGCGTCAACGAGTCGTATGGGACTCGATCGGATAAATACGTATGCAATAGTGCGCATAGGGCAAGTCCATCATTCCAAGAGCTACTGAAATTTGTGATGTCAATGTTGCGATAGCCGACTGTTTTGTTTTGACACCATTTCAGCAACGCGTTACGTTTCGAACCGCCATTTTTCACCAAACCGTTCAAAGGATCTTTACGCTCGCCTGCAACAAAGATCACATTGTACAGATATGAAGCAATAACTAATAATCATATATTTATTTAATCAAAAGTTTTTAAATCGAATCAGAATAATAAATAAAAAAGCATGGCCCTAAAGTTGAGTGACTAAACTAAAAAAAATGCTAACATTAAACAATAAAAGTAAACGTACTTAAATCAGAATAACTATTTCTTCTACTAAAATCTATCCCCTTTGCCGACTGCAAAAATGATTCCCTAATCGAATCTTCAGTCTTCATTTGACTCTTCCCAATTTCTTTCCCAAATGCATCTAGAAAATACAACATGCCACAACACAAAACATAAATAAAAGACCACAAAAGAAACGAGAAACATTTAAAAGTAACATAAAATTAAAACATTAAACCATAACCAGTTAATGAATGACCATAAGTACCTGTAATAATACTTTTATTATTGCCCCTGCCACCTGATTGATTTTTATTGTTTGCGTTAGGTTGTTGTTCGCGTAATGGACACTTGTTATTCGTGGAGATGAGACACTCGGACCAATCTGCACGTAATGGACTGGTTGGTGTCATCGCTGATTGACCTATGGAAGCAGGTGATCCACCAAGGATTGCCGAACACGATCCGATCAGAGCAGAGGTGGAATTAACGCTACGGCCATCAGATGCGATGCTGTTTAGACTGGATGTTGAGGAACTGCGTGAGCCTGGACTTGCTTTTGCCTGTTTCGTCGCGTTTTCAATACTTTCGATTAGAGATTTGACCGATAGACGGCTGTCTTGGCGCGATAATCCGACTTTTTGCCGCCTTACCGCCATTTCTTGTTGCATCGAACTTAAGACAGATTGCTGGGTTTCTAAAGGCACTGAGTTTTGGCGTAGAGGTGGGGACGGGGCTTTAGCTGAAAGAGATAATACAGGACATGTACTTATAAAAAAGAATTAAAGCTTCCATTCAAGTTCTTCTACGACTTTCTTAATTTAAAAAAAAAATCATTAATTACGTAATGCCGTAAAGGAACTTCAAATAGATAAATACATGACATACATTGCCTAAGCATACAATAATACACCAGACAAATAAAACAAATAATATGACGAGACATTTTCTGCATCCCATAAGCCTAACATCGTTTTAATGTTCTGACTTACAGAATATGTTTATCTGATTTTCTTCTATATCGTCTAAGCATGAAGAAATTCTAAATTTTATTTCTGGATTTTTTGGTTTACTCATCAAAACGTTTTGATCTTTTCTCAGTTTCACCGAGACTTTAGATTTATTTGGCAAAGAAGATATTGGCTGAGGAGTCAAACTCGTATATTGTGAAGATAAATGATCCGATTTTAAGTATGTTTTTATTTCTTCATCATCACTATCATTTAAAATGTCATCTAATAGTTTTAAATCATGCAGAATTGCTGCTTTTCTAGCATCAATTTCTGCTTTGTCTTCAACAGAATCATTATTAGATAAAGACACTTTATTCCCAGAATTATCAGATACTACCAAAGTATCAGTGTCTACATTTTGAATATCTTTCAAAACTAATTTTTCTGCATCGTTTGAAAATAATTTTCTAGGTTTTGCTACAGGTCTTTTAATATCCACACCAATATTTTTAATATTACTCTGTTTTGCGGCAGTTATATTTTTTATAAACATACTATTATTCATGTACTTTGAACTACTACTTTCAGGGTCTTCAGAATTACGATAACTTAAATCTGTAATTTCGTGTTCTGTACGTAGTTGTTCTGCAGACGGTTCTATTTTTGTATCAATTTTCTGAGTAGTTTTAGATAAATCTTCAGAGCTTTTAACTTTAATACTAGAAATAATGGTTGGTATTTTTTGGTTTTCAGAACTATTATTTTGAGTTTCTTTAGACGCAGAAGGTAGTATTTTCTTTCCCATATCATAAAAATCAAACTGTATGATTTCATCAAATTTCTTTTTAGATTTTATATCAATTGGTTTCGATTTAGTGGTGAGCTCAAATTTGGGGTTTATT
The DNA here is from genome assembly GCA_944738965.1 of Nebria brevicollis. NCBI lineage: Eukaryota > Metazoa > Arthropoda > Insecta > Coleoptera > Carabidae > Nebria > Nebria brevicollis. Next base: position 7,615,374 of record OX122909.1, read on the forward strand.
TTGGTTTTATTTTGTGGTTGTTGTGTGGGTACCGGTGGTGCTGGTTTTGTCGGTTTAAGCAACGTGGGTTTTTCGATTTTAATCGAATCTATCTGAGGTTTGATTATAACTTCAGAATTAAAATTCTTTTGAGGTATATAACTTAAGTTATCTGATTTTCTTTGAGGTATAATTTCTTCGATATTAATTGAATCAATTTTACATGTAGTACTAAAATCTGAAATTGTATGTCTTCCAGTTATATTGCCAACATTATTAATTTCAGGTTTTGATATATTTAATTCTTTATTTATTATTGAATTGCTAGTTTCTGATTTAGATATGTCTTTAAGTCCAAGTTTTTTAAATCCAAATTTAGGTTTGATTGTAGAATTGTCAGTGTTCTTACTATCATTTTCAGGGCTTGTACTTTTAGGTAAACTTTTATGTTTAATTTTAAGTGTATCATACGTTAAATCATCTCTATTGTCAGGTTTTTCGTCAGCACTAAAAGCTATTGGTGGCGCTATAATTTCTTCTCGTGCAAATTTGAAACTATTACTACTTTTGTTTTCGTCATTTTTAAACAGTTTGGTGGAATCTATATCAAGCAACCTTTCAGAATTCACTAATTCTGGGGTAAGATCACATTGCACTATTGGTAAACTGTCATTGATTTTGTCTTCAAAATCTTCAATTTCAAGTCGATTTTGTAAATATTGTAACGAATTCAAAGGTGACTGAGAGTTTCTAACTGAATATTCAGTGACTAAAGAAGAAAACTCAGGTTCTTCATCAGTCTCTAAAATATTCGGAGAATCATGGATTGCTTTTGAAGATGCATGGTTCGGTTTAATTGTAGCGTCTACACTTATCTTTGTATCTTCTATAAGTGAACTTTTCATTTTAGAAGATTCAATAATTCTAGATGAGTGTTCTTCAATATTTGATACATGTGCTTTATTTTCAATTGTATTCTGATCATTAGAAGATTTATCTTTTTTCGAATATTCACTAATTGAAGATAATTGTTCACTTTTATTTACGCTTTCAGTATCAAACACATCATCTAACTCACGATTATAGTCAAGACTAGTCACAGAAGACCCAATATTATAATCAATTTCGTTCCCAGGGTATCTATCACAATCAAAATAAGATTGTGTTGAAGATCGTAAAGAATCAACGCTCTTATGATTAAAAACATGTTGGCCTTTATATAAAGTTACACCACGTCGTAAATTATTCCCAGGAATATCTTTATTTGTTAAGTTGGTATCGGAAATCGAACGATCAAAACTATTATCGATTGGTTTCGATTTGAAAAGGACACTATCAGATTTTAGCGTTTTCTTTTTGTTTAATTCGTTAACAGAACTAGATAATCTTTTCTTTAAATGGGTTACATCAAAATTATATTTTTCATCGAAAAATAATGGGTAACTTAATTTTAACTCATCTAAATTAGAAGTAGATGATGAATTAATTGATTTTTGATTTGTTTTAATTACATATAAATCATTTGGATTGACTCGCAATTCATCTTCTATAGATGTGTTAAGGGGAAAATTGTTGAAAGAATTTGATGTTAGTTCGTTGATTAGTTTATTTGGTGAATAATCGCTTTCAGACATTTGTGTCGGAATGGATTTCGATAACAAGTTTAATTTTTTCGCTGCGTTCATATCTAATTTATAATTTTTATCAGATTTGTGTTGAGATAAATTATCTGTTGATTGACTTTTAGTTGTTTTAAACGTGGATAATTCGGTGTTTTTATTAAGATTATCGCTAGATATTGATTGTGAATCGTTGCGTAATTGTACCAAAACTATTTCGCCGCCTAGTGGTGGTTGCGTTACTGATTGATTTGTTGGATGAGCTTTTGGCTGGGTTGATATAATCGAGGCTGAATGAGCCACTGGTTGCGTTACCGAATGGTTCGGTGTCCAGTTGGGTGTGCATAAAACGTCGTAAGGAATTTGATAAATATTTTCCACCTGACCTAAGTCAATTTGACCAATTAAGAAATACCATATCGTGGTTATAAACATATTCAAGTTATAAGAGATTTTAAATTAGAAAATGTTACACAAATATTTAGAATGGCTAGAATTATAATTAAATGGCGGACACAAATTATAGAATGACGAAAATCATATTTCTAAGTAATAATGTTAATTTATTAAACATGTTTAAATAATAATAAATAAAATAATGTTGAATGCAATAGTAATAAATACCTGATTGTTGTTTGAGTTTCTCGAGTTGTTGTTCAAGTTGTCGCACTTTATCCTTCTGCATTTTATTCTCAAGTACGAGATTTTGCAGTTCTTGTTGAGCTTCCGTTTTGAAATCATTCGCAACGCGAACAGTCATTAAAAGATCATTTTGGAACTGATCCCATTCCGCGTTCTGCAACAATTAAAACACCCACACTGCAGTCACGATTGTAAATATATTTACATCGATTCAAAACGAACCTCTTCACTTCTCATTCTCTTTTCAGTGTCTAAATCATGTTCAACTTCCGCTAGTTTACCTTCAGCATCGCCAAGGTGACGCTGCGTTTCACTAAGTAACGCTTTGAGTTGCCGTTTATCTTCTAAGTGACACTGCACTTGTACCTAATATAAAACGTAGAGAACAATTCATAACTATTTTTTTTAATAATCATTATGTGCAATTTTTTATTTATTTTCACTATATCCATACCTGTAGTTCACCGCAAGCTTCTTGTAAAGACTGTAACTCTGCTGATAAGTTAGTTTTGTCTAATTTCAACTGTTCACATTTATATTCTAATTCAGACTGGGTACATTTGGCGTTATTTCTCGTAACCTAAATAAATATTTCATCAAGTAATTTATGTTCACGTAGCTAAAAATAATGTATACCTTGCATTCTTCTTGCAATATTGATATTTGTTCTTTCATTCGCGCAAGCTCACATTGCGTCAACGATAATTGCTCTTGCAAAGTAGCTGTTTGTGATTCTAAAGCGTCCTTTTCTTTTCTAGCATTATCTAGAAGTTCGTCTAGTTCTGATTTATCACTCAAAGCTCTATCTTGTTCTAATTCATCAATCTAAACACACAAATCATAAAAACCTTGTAATATTTTTATTATCGTTTCCATGATAATAAACAATAAATCTAACCTTAGCTCGAGCGTTTTCTAGTATCGTACTCAACCGACTAATCTCGATCTGTCGACCGGAACTATGTTCTTTCGCCAACGCCAATTCCTGGTCGAGTTGTTTACGTTCTGCATGAGTAGCATCTAGTGTAGATTCGAGTAGTTTTACTCGATCAGAAAACCGATCGATATCGGCGTTTTGTTCGGAGTGACTCTGACGAGCATCTTGTAGTTCGATATTCAGCTCTTCTTGCTTCAATAGAAGTACTTCACGTTCTTCTTGAGCGTTCTGAACACAAAAAGGGTCATAGGGTGCTGAATAAATTATTTCACAGGATTGAGGGTTTTATGTATGTGTGCCGCTCTGTAAACATTTTGTACCTTGAGTAAGTCAACTAATTTTTGTTCGCGATCTGTACTGCTTTCTGTTTGTCCCGTACCGTCGCGATCTGTGTAGAGTAGTTGCTTTAACGTATCGACTTCCGTTCGCGAATCTTCTAGTCGTTCTGTTTGCCTGCAAAGTGATTCTAGAAGTACGCCTTTTTCTTCAGATAGCCGCTCGTTTTCACCTTGGAGTTCGGTTAATTGGGACTGCAGATCGGATAACTCTTGAAGCGTAGCTTGAAGTTCTTCATTTGTACTATAAGTTACATATTTAAAATACTACTCTGATAACCTAATATTTCCTAGTAGTTTCGCTGTAGTAAAATGTGTACCTATAATGCGTCTCTTCCATCTGCATAATCCGATCTTGTAAACATGCCACGGAAATTTCACTTCTACTGGATGTTGAATGTTTGTCCCAATCAGGGGTGGGACATGCAGTAGCGTCGCCCCCTGAGTTCATATCACCGACCCCCTGATAATTCGTGGCTATGGAAGCAGGCGCCGAAGCACTGTGTTGCCGATGTGAGTCCAATAATAATTGCTTTTCATTATCTGAAAGCGGTGAATGGGCAACATCGCGCAACCGACTTCTCAGCGAACAATTTTCTTCGGATAAATGATCCATGGTTGCAGATTGTTGTTCTTGGTAAAGCTAACAAAGAATTCAAATATCCGTTCACAAATAATATTTAATAAATAAAAAGTACAACTTAAAATTGAAATATGTTATATATATTTTTTTACAAATTATAAGTCTTCTTACTTTAAGCCGAGATACTTCAGATCTCAACGCCATTAATTCATTTTGATTGTTGGTGAGTTCTAGGGCTAAAGCGGCTTTTTCCCTAGCCATATCTTCCAGCTCTCTATGGACAGCCTCCAGTTCCTGGAGCGCCTCCACGGCTGTAGGATCCAGCCCCAATCCAGATTCAGGTATTTTATTATTATTTGCTATCAAACCTAAAAATATCATAGTCAAGAATCTTCTTATATATTTCGAGATTTCTAAAGAATGTCATATTGTTAAATGTTTGTGAAATTAAATAAATCGAACCTTTTTCATGTTTGCTCCTTTCATTGTGCTGTTGAGCAGAAATTTTCTGCGCCGATTTCTTATCCAGTTTATCTTGCGAACCACTTTTTTGATGTTTCAACGGATTAATAGGTGCAATCTTGTGTTTACTATCAAGGCTTGAGATGGACGAAGCCCCCCGTAAGGCTCCAGAGGGCGCAGTCTTCGATGAAGAAGCCTGCGATTGCCCTCTACGGAACAATGATTTTATTTTCATCATTTTTGCTCACGAAAATCACAATAGTCTCGATAATTTATTGTATAAGTTCGATTGTAAATATTATAAAATTAAACATTTTCTATCACAGATCACTTTATATTATTAAATACCTATAAAATAATTATAGTCGTGAATAGTGCCTTTATTTATTTATAATAATACTTCTAAATTTTGATATAATTATTTATTTTTATATTTGATTTGGTAAATATATATAACTGGTAAAGTTGCAAATTCGTTATGACGATTTATGTTTGTTTATTTGTAACACATTTGCAAAATTAGATTTAAATTAATGATAATTTAGTTAAATCAATGGCCTTCTAGACGAATTAGTACCAAATATTACGTGAGCTCAATGCTCAAACCGCGATTATTCGCCGTATTACACAGATGTTAGTGATGCATAATTTTATATTTTTGTCTACGTTACTTGTACTGTATATTACAAGAGGTTATTTATAAGAGATATGTATGTTATATGACCTAGTTTTAGCATCATAATAACGCCGTATTTGACCGCGATTTTCAAGGTCAATGCAGGTATTTTTACGGGATTTCTCCACGTAAAAGGAAGACACGTTCAAATCTAGAGCTCAAACCATTTCAGTTATTAATATTAATAAAACTACTTAAACACTTGACAACCATTTTCTAATTAGTACTATTTAAAATACTAATTAGCGATAAAATAATTAGTTTATTGGTTAATAAAATTACTCTTTTTAATGTGATCGCTACTGATTATTTCATATATTCGAAAGGTAATTTATATGTATATAATTGCACCCATTGGGTATATATGTATGCAAAAAATGAATAATTACAAATATGAAAAGTAAAATGCCGACTAGTAGTAGTAGTAAATATATTATAGAATTGATTAATTTATATTGATACACCTGATTTCCTATTTAGGTTAAAATGTATATAGTAATTACGCTAATGAATGCTAAGATAATTATAAAAATTACTGTATATATTATATTTATGCATTACAATGAAATAAATTACGAATAAATAGTTGCTAAGATAATTAAAATCGAGCATTCTTTTACTATTTAGTAAATTATTTTTGGTTTTTTTAGACACTTGTGTATAACTTCCGGGTTGTATCTTAAAGTGTTATTAATTAAATGTAATGGTTAAATTGTTGTGAATTTCGTAGAAATTTAATCAACCCACCCATTTTATATTGGGAAATGTTTGCCTTGGCGTTAGTATAAGATAGTAAACTATATAAATATTTGCATTCCATTTTATTGTAACCGTTGAAATATTTTTCTGTAGCTATGTTTACTATATAGCGTGACTGCGAAATATTTTAAACTGCTGATAAGAATAATTTTGTGATAAGACATTGTAACAATAACGTCTTATATCCCTTTGTATCATAAAACGTTTTTTTAACAAAATTTTTACAGTTATTACGATTATTTTCCGTAAAGAAAATGGAAATAACAAAAATTAATTATGTACCTTATATAGATTTTGTAAACCTATAAGCTATAAATAGATTCAAAATTGTGTAATTTACTCAGAGTTATGGGTTCATACAGAATCTACAAGCACTACAGACGCTATAAGCTTTATAAAATAGTAATTTTATTTAATTATGTTGGGTAATTTATAAATTAACAAAAAAAATGGAACAAATTTCGCTGATTTAAGACCGGAAGTGGTCGAAAATACCAGAAAAAAAAGGAGTTCTTAATCCTACACTGTGCTCTATGGTAAAAAGCATTGTTAAGATTTGTTAATTATGCTCATAATTGAAATAGAAAGTTGCTAATTAACATGTTCTAATTTTCAAGAAAATTAACAACATTTAGTACATATAATTTTAAGAATATTCTCGCTTTAATATCAATTCTAAAAAATATCTCAAGAATAAAGTAATAAAATAACAGTTGTTAATTTAATGGTTTTTTTTATGAAATAAACTTATATTAAAAACGTTGCACTAACGTGACGTCATTGGTCTAAATAACGTTATAGCAAGATGAATGGTTTCTAGATGAAAGATACAACCAAAAAACGGTTGTATTCAGTAAAATGATTAAATATGCTCGAAACACATTTATACACTTTTAGCTAGAAAAGTAGTATCTTTTTTTCCTATAACTAGAACATGCTGATTCGGTTAAGTTATTTCTTCGAATAGCACATAAAAAATATACCGAGTATCAAGAAATAAATATGTGTCAACAATTCCATAAAAGCCAGTAATCTATATAAGGACATAATTTATGTAATGTTATAATAGTAAATAAGCTTTATAATAAGGAATAGAATGACTAACATTCCAAAAATCATTGTTTAATAATCATAATCAAACAGTTTAACGAACTTTACACTATATAATCGATTTGTTTTATTTATTATTATAGAAACTCAACTTATAATTCAACTTAAAACATTAAAACCATATTGATATTAAGTATATACCCTTAGTATTAAACATCATTGTAAACTTATTATTTATAAAATAAAGGCACTATTTAATTGATGAGGCTTTTAGTTTTATAATAAACAACCATTTTTAACGTATTTCCACCACTATTTGGCGGGAATCGTAACCACTATTCCCACAACATTAACCACGATTTAATCACATATTGTGGCACTATAAAGCGGGTGGTTTACACTAGTTAACATATAAACATATCAAAAAAATGCGACGCAAAATGGCCAGGTAAAAATCACAAGCACAAACACCTAGGCATTGAAAACATATCTGACAGACATTCATTTGTGTGAAGAAGGCTGGAGATAGGTAGTAGTGGTGATAAGAGATGTAGAGGGGGGGTACAACAAAATACTTGCTTGTGTGAACTATCCCCACTACATGGTTTAGCGGTTGGAATGGCCGCGATCACGCACAGCTCATACAAACATTCTAGGATTTGAAATCTATTTCTATACTTATTTATAGTTTAGAAATTAAATTTAATCTATATGCGATAACTATACCCAATCATAAACCCTTTTCTAATTATTTATCACAACTTGAAATCAATTTCTAACGCAAATGCTTGTAATTTTAAATACGTAAATAATAATTGAGTTCTAATTATTACTATTCGAGTATTAAGAATTTATTTCAAATTTAATTTGTGAATTTTTTAAATATGTATCAATTTTTCTCGATGATTTTGTGCACATAAATAAACGGTATTTTAGAGCAAGAGCGTCTGTTAAAAGTGCAATGCAATAAGATCTAGACAAGGCCAAACATATTTGTTTATTGTATGTGATGAGTGAGTTAGAGTGAGATGAGGCTACAACAATTTTGTAGTCTAAATACTCGTTTACACGACACAATCGTCTTCAGGTGATAAAAAGTATCAACCATTTTTATCGGGAAAAAGTCGCAAAATAAAATACTGTAACAGGATCTCAACCAGGCGTCATTTTTTTTTCGCTTTTATCAAAGCCTTCAGTGCTCAATAACATGTGTTTTATTTCTTATAAAGAAACATGTGTTTTATTTTAAAAATATATAATAAATAAACTGACAAAAATTTAATAAGTATGTTATATATAAAATACTTAAAAATTTTTTCTAACAACCCTGTTTAGTAGTGTGTAACTTATTAGTGAAAATTTATTTTTAAAAAAATGTACGCCTATGTAATAGTACCATCACGTTGCATAAAATAATTGCATATTGCCTTGGAAATAGTAATACGATAATAAACATTGAAATAATAAATCTATAAATAATTAGGTGCCGATTTTCTTCCGTTATCAATAAATTTTACCCATAAACAGCGGTGGCATATACTGTTTGGACGTTGGTGCATTAAAATAAACATATGTTTAGACTTGCTTGTTATGACGTGAGAAACATATTTAATTATACGATTACCATAAAAATAATAACAAAATGGCGCCATGGGAATAGCCTACTCAGAATTTTAAATAACTTTCAAAATACCGGCATATTCTCATGCGCCTAAATATTATAATTACAGTAGTCATACTAGGTCATACAGATGAACAATAAATACATTTTATTGTAACCTATAATAAATTTAGCAACATGACGTCACTGATGTACACTAAAATAGGTTTTTTTTCAAAAAAAAAAATTGTAAATGAAAAATAATATTTATGTAAATGTAATTCACGTTTTTAAGTATTTTAACGTTGTGTAAGTTATAAAAATAGATGCGCTAAAAAATGCAAGGAATTTCATGAAATACTTAAAAACTGTATTAAATTTATAAATATTGTTACTTTCTTACTTTCGTAGTGTGATGTTTTTGCTTGTTGTCTTCTTCTTGGCCAAATACCGCCTCTTGGCCTCCAAATTATTAATGGCGGGTTCTGATTTGCTTATGATTTTAATAGGAACTGCAGGTTTTTTGAACTCGGTGGGCACAGCTACAATCGATGAGCTTATTGACCAATTCCGATTCAAATTGGTGTTCACTTTCGACGTGAGTTTATCCGGTGGTGGCTCAAATTTAGCTGGTACAGCCCTAAAAATATCAACGATTAAAACTAGTGATTCCCATACTGGTTGATTGGGAAATTAATTCCCACGCCCATAAATAATTACCAACCTACTTGCAATTATTATTTTTGGTCTAAATCAATTAAATACACTGGTTAGACTTTGTAATTATACATAATTCAAAATAAAAGTTTATGGATATTAGTTTAAACTATAGTTGCCCTACCAAATTAGTTTTGAATTACTTTATTTGTAATCTGGATCAATTATATAACATAACTTTTTTGTTGAATATGTGTGTAGGTTTTTTCGAAACTGATAGAATAGTTCAATGTCATTTAGTATTTTAATTTTTGTATAAATATGTATACGGTTTCCTAAATAAAACATTACAATTTAAAATATCCTATTAAAATTTAGTGGTAAAACTGGCTCAAATTATCCATTGAGGGTTGCAAAAAGTAATCAATAAATTATCTGTTTCAAATAACTATTAATAAAAAGTAATTATATTAACGGTTTCTATGACCTTTGAACCGGTATCATGTGTCAATTGAAAGGTCGTGCTATAACTTATCATTAACCAGATCCGTACCCATAATGTTTAAATAAAATCACCATTCATAACCAATTGAAACTTATTGGAAATATAACGTTGAAGATTCCCTAATATATTTTAGATTTTTATCCAATATGTATATAATTCGTTGCTAGAATGGAGATGTTACTCTCGTGCTCTAATAGAATAATAATTGAAAAATAAAAAATAGGAGTTAGGGGACACCCGGGTTTGAACCGGGGACCTCTCGATCTGCAGTCGAATGCTCTACCACTGAGCTATATCCCCGACTTATTTATACAAGAGAAATACACCAACAGATTCAAACAAACCGTTTAATTTGTTTTTATTGCTTAAAAGCAACAATTAATAGCAATATAAAAATGTTAAAAATAAGCATTTACCGAATATATAATTGACTAAATCTGTACGCAGCAACCACAAAACACACATCCCAGTCGCAAATCACTGCGAAAATGATTGCAATGCATACGATAAACCCAATTAAAAAACATTACTCACACAATTGTTGTTAAATACCCTGACAAAATATATTTATAGATAAATCATATGATTATTTGTAGATTTGAAAACAATAGTAATGTTTTTATAAAGATATTCTCGTTATGGTTACTGATTTCAAACAGTACATATTTTTATGTAATACGTTTTTATATAAAAAATAACATATTGGTAACTAACCTTCTGTTGGAAACAGATAAAATTTTCGGACGTTCTGGACGCCCCGATGATGACGTCACAGCGCCTCGACGCTCCACAGCTTTCTAAACAATAAATACCAATTTAAATCGAACAAAATACGCATGGCCATATTAACAAAACCAACAAACAATCCAAAATTGCAAGTCTTAACTATAAAAGTTAACTTACATTCGGATTTAAATTCATCGAATTCGATAACAAATCAAATAGTTTCCCCATTATTACGCTTAATTCACCACAAAACACTAACGAAATATTTATAATAAATTCATGGCTAGAATATCTAGATAACATACATTTATTATCTCACTGATAACGAGATAAATAATTATCTATACTAATATTATTAAAATTGCTCCAATAATTATTTCAAGTCATTGCGCCTTATAGTTATACAAACTATCAATACATATTTGTATGTTTGGTTTTTAAGTTATAGGCGTTATAGTTTGGGGTGTTATATATATCTTTTGAGGCTTGAGGAAGTAAATGATTGGCGTCGCGACGCTGTGACAATTGCAGCTGTAATGTCACGTGGATAGGTCAATGACCTGGTTGCAATTACTAGTAAATAGTTACTATAAACAGATGTAGATATATAACATCCTTTAGCGAAGTATTTTCGAAGTGTGTTATATGAGTATAACAAACACACTAGGTGCATTTGAGTGTGTTTGGGTATTTTGATTAAATTTGTTGCGCAAGTCTAGTTTTATTGTGTTTAGGACTAAACGTAATTTTATCCAACATGCGAATTGGAAATGAATACGTTACGGTGTATGATCAATTGTTTATGTATGGCGGACAAGCCCTAATTGTCTCACTTGACCACAGATGGTGCGCAATTTATTCAACAGGAATACATTACCAAAACACACAAATATTACCGAAATATCAAAAAAAAACAATTCATATTTAATCATTATTCCTACCCACACAATTATTATGCTAAACCAAAACACACACACAAACACAGAAAAGGCCAGACAGACATACATACACACAGAAAAAAATAATTATTTAAATAAGTAGCATCGCAGATTTAGTTTTAGTCTAATTGTAAATTACAAATGTAACTTTACGTAGTTAGATACAGCTAGAAAGCGCTCCTGTAATATTTAGAGCATAACACCAACAATAATTACAACCACAAAAAAGAATAACAACAACAAAAAAAAACTCAAATATAAATATATAATTAACTGTAATAGAATTATTATTTAATGAAAAATATAAAATGAAAGGTAAAACTGTATACTGTTTTGATTCAACTAGAAGCTAATATAATCAATAATTGCGTCTAGGCGTTATTTAATAAAATTACACACCCTAAAATAGTACCTTATATGCCGTGTTATAATCCTGGTATATTTGGTCGATTAGTATAATAATATTAAAAACACACACATATAAACGGAATGAAGAGCGCAAAATGATTGTGAACGCATTAGGAGCGCATGGCAAACTGGCAATCTGTAATTCTGTACCGGTATTACGCGTGTGGGAAAAATGACAGCTGAGGGGTAGCACTACTTTTAAATAAGGGGTGAAAAATATAACCAACGACAGATGCTATTTATAAACAGACACTCAAAAATATTTGATTTGTGCGATTAGAAAACTTTTTTTAAACTAAACTATTTTTCAAACTGTTTTTAATATATTATAAAAAATATATTACGCAATTAAAAACAATCAAAATTGTTTATCACCTATTATTATTTAGGATAAGATAACTGATAAAAAAAAAGTACAATCAACAAATTAATTTAAAATTACACATATCAATAACAAAATAAATTATACCCCAAGAAAAATAACCATCCTACAAATATGAATAAATTTTGCATTAATATAAATAATAATATAGAATTGCGTAATAGAATGCAAATTTTTTTTGAAAAAAAATTCACAATTTTATGCACATAAAATATGTGTGGGCATCTATGAGGAAAACGCTGAACCAACATAAAAAAACAGTGGAAACTGGATCAAAGTTGGCGGTATACATTTCCCAGTCAAAACGATTTACGTTTTTAAAAAAACCGGCAAATAAAAATGAGGAAATAAACATCAAAATTGTACTTACATTCATAAATGATGTTTAGTAGGTGTACCAGCTGTCCTTAAATATCACTTTAAAGTCCGACAATGTCATTTTAAAAGATAATTAATTAATTTCTACATGGTAAACACATATAAATTGATTTGAAAACCACTGTGAAATTGTTAAAAAACCCATAAATTATATAGGAAATTCATATATCAAGTTCCACATGTTTTGTATTTTGATTACAAAAAAAAAAACTAACCACAAACAGTAATGATTAGCTTTACGGTTTTTTAAAGATAAAACAGCACTCTATAAGTATTGAAAACTGTACTTAAGTACTTGAAGCACGACTTAGAGTTGAGTTTAATCAATGGTAATTAATTGGAAGTAATTTAAATAACTTTAATTAATTTTTAAAAACTAACAAACCGCTACAGGCTGTTTTGACAGTTAGCGATTGCAGCACCATTTTGTTGGAACTATAAACCAGTGTTTGCAACTACTTAAAAATAAATTTTGTATATTTGAATTTATTTTTAATTTTAAGCGCGAATTTATATATAAATATTTTTTTAAAAACGCTGTGATTATTTAGGTTTGTTTTAAATTGAAGCCCAAATCGTTGCTAAGCTTCTGAAGCTGTCATAAACAAAACAAACAAACATATTTACCTAAAAAATTTCATTACATTTTAGTACAATAATAGTTTTATTGTAATTTCGGGCATGTTTTAAATTACCGAACTCGTGTATTTTGTGTATTTACTTATAGAATAGAAAAAAAACAAGAAATGGATACTAGTCCAAAAATATTGACAAAAATATTGGTGTTTGATGATGACAGTTTGATTGCTAAATATGAACCCTTTTGCTACCTGAATCATCAATCCAATCAGTAAGATTTATATTAAATATTCCGCGACAAATTATTGCTCAATTAAGTACTATTATTTCAACTTATTTTTATATGTACTAAAGTCAGGAAATTAATGTTTAATGTCAGATCTTAACGAAAATATTCGCATCAAAAACAACTAAATATTTTTAAACAATTTATTTATTATTGGAAAAATATGTATTAAATTCCGAATTGCTTCGCCATATTTTAGTAACTCATTTAATTGAGTGAATGACTTTTCAGATTAACAGCAATCGAAAAATCTAAAGATATCATCACGAAAATCTTCCCAACTGAGAACCCATCAAAACAAAAACTGACGTTTCAATTAAACCAACGCAAGCGACGTTTAAAAGAACCCAATAACAAATACCTATGCTTGAAATTAAACAGCATCGAGCCCATACTAGTAAGAGACCCACAAACTCAAGAATACGCAGCAATATTCAACGAAAACAGCGAAATACCGCCACATAGCTCAAAAACAGTATGTTGTTGCTTCCAACGCGTACCGTCTGACAACAGCAACACCAACACTAACAAAAAATCGAGCAAATCAATCAAAATAATGCGGAAAGCGCACAATAGAAAACTAAGGTTAATTAAAACGCCGCAAAATTTTCTAAACTTCTTATACCAACAATTAGCAATCAAATATGACGATACATCGCCAATCACGTTGAACGCCGTTTTTATAGAAAACCACTTAAAAACATTTGTGCCGTACTACATAAACGACAAAACTGATATCATCAATTTCACCGAAATTCTCCAGCACTATCACTCAGATATTGGCGATAAGTACGATTTAATCCGGCAAGAGATCATCCGGAAGAATCTCCACGCCGCAAATATTCGAGCGCTGTTAATAGTGCACGCGAAAAAAGTGAGCTTTTTGTTTCAAGTCAATAAGAAACTAATGCGAGTTTTGAAACGCAAAAAAGTGTTACATAAATTGGTTGAGATTGAGAATAAATTGTTCATATCTGGGAACAATTTAGGGTTGCGTTTGAAGAATTTAAAACTAGTATCGCATTTTAGTGATTTATCGGAAATGTATACTGATGCAATTAATTACACTGGGAATAATACGAACGTATTAGCGTTGCGGCAAAAGGCATCGAAACCGGAAACGTCGTTGGCGCAACCGAGTGGAAGTGTTGAGAATTTATTGGGGAAATTTGAGAAAAATATTAAAACGTTTTGTCGCGGTAATTGTAAATTAAAAACACCGTTGGATCAAACGATCAATAATATTTATAAGCATTTATTACACTTGCAATTGACATCGATTGACGAAGGCAATAAGTTGTATTCGTATTATGAATTATTGCGTAAATGCGAATCGGATCATGTGGATTATCCGACGTTAGTCGGACTTGAAAAGCATGCGTTTAACAGCGCTATTCAAATAAATAACGAGCTTAAATCGATGAATAATGTGCTCAAATCGATTGTTAGTAATAGTAGTGATTATTGCAAATCGATTGAGCAAGAATTAGGCGCGATTGCCTACGCGAAAACTGAAACACCCAACGATATTCAATACGTTATTGATTTTGATCAAAACGACAAAATTGAAAGAAGCACCTCCGTTGTTAAAGTTTATTATAAATTCGAAGAAACACAAACATCAACAGCAAGCTCAAGAGCAATCCTACAAAACTGTAAATCGACTCTTGTTGAAATGCAAAACAAAATCGTCGCCACGCAAACCGATCAATCGGTGCGTCGCCTCATGTTGGCTGATTTAAACGCAATGAAATCATTGCCCACTATGAGCATGCAAAATTTCAGCCAGGAATCGTCGCAAGTTGTGTCTAGATCCACTATCGGGAATTCCTCATCGAGAAATTTGGTTTTGTGGAAAAAATCGGGATCGTTCTACGAGAACAGCCGTATTAGTATCGCGACAAGTCCGCTAGCGTCGGTAACTAAGAATGTCGGCGTTAAAAAACCAGTGGTGAACGTTATAAAAAGCAAACCTAGGGTAATCGATCGGTCTGTAAGCACCATGAGCAATCCAAGAGCGATTCAGCCTACCAATAAGGATGTGATGATCATGGGTTTCCAGAAAGAAAGGGTTTTGAGTCAAATACAAAATACGTTGCAGCTGGTATCGGAGAAGTTTGCGAAAAACAAGTCGATCATCAAAAAAGCAACAGCTATGAATTCCGGGCGGAAAGTTAAAAAGATTACTCCGAAATTGATCACACCTGCTGCGATTTGGGATAACATGAAGAAGAAATCAGCGGAACCATTCAAACATGTTGCGTTTTCTACTGTTAGTACTGTAAGTATATGCTCAGAATTGTGTGTTTTGAATATTAATGTTCACTCTATTATTTAGGTAACCAAACCAAGAGCACTCGTATTGGACGACACGCGCAATGAGATCCGCAAAAATCTCAACAAATCATTAGATCTGCTGAAGCAGCTGAGCGCCGCAACGGGTCGCATGAAAGCGAAAAAAGCCATTCAACCAGCACCAAAAATTCCTACGCACAGTAACAATAAACCTCCGACACCTCACCCAAAATACAGTAAGGATTCATTGTTGCCGGCCAAAGACTTCATCGCTATTAACAAACTGGGCGTGACATCGAATGCGTCGCGATTAACCACTCAGTCGAAAACATCGTCAAAAAAGCTTACACCCATTATCGAGAGTAAATATTTTATGGTATCGCAAAAGAAACGACAAGCGACATCATCCCTGTCAACAATTGCACAAAAACTTAGCCGGAATTTGAGGCAATTGACTCCCATGATTCGAACCAGTTTAGAGATGCCTAAACCAGCGTATCGAATAATGCGGCCTGTTATTAAGATTTTGCCAAGGAAATCCAATTTAATCAACTTAACAATGGATGATTTAGTGCCCTTCCAGTCGGAGTATCCGAGACGGGATCATCTACAAAAAATAACAAACGAAACTCTATATAAACTGATGAACAGTTCAAAATCAGAGAGCTTAAAAAGTCAATGGGCTTTACTACATGCGAAAGCATCAAAAAGTTCTATAAAATCAAGCAGAGAAGCTTCATGTATAGAAATACTAGACACGACCTCATCTATAGCTGATAAAGTAGCCTCTTCCGAAGACTTTATGTTACAACCATTCGTACTGTCTTCGAACAAATCTACAAACCAAGCAGTGCTAGCTGGCAGAGAACGTTCACTAGTTTCATTACTAGAAGCCAAAACAAGTTCGAAAACTATATTAACTATAAAAGAAGCTTCAGATACAAACTTGACAAAGATACTGTCTTCGTTGACATTCCCAAACAACAGAGTACCGTCACTAGATAAAATCAACAATAAATCTGGTAAAAGACGTAGTAAATCAAGAGAACGTTCAAGTAGTCCAAAGGATCGTAACAATTATAGCAGTAGGGAGCGTTCGGTTAGTCCTTCAAATGTAAAAGTTCGACCTAGCAGTGTAAGCGAACGTTTAATCAGATCAAAAGAACGTTCAAGAGAACGTTCGTACAGTCCAAATGAACGTTCTTATAGTCCAAGGGAACGTTCATATAGTCCAAAACAACGTTCTAATAGTCCAAGAGAACGCTCGTATAGTCCAAAAGAACGACCTTATAGTCCAAGGGAACGCTCTTATAGTCCAAAAGAACGTTCTAATAGTCCTAGGGAACGGTCTTATAGTCCAAACGAACGTTCTAATAGTCCAAGAGAACGTCCTTATAGTGCAAAGGAACGTTCTTATAGTGCAACGGAACGTCCTTATAGTCCAAAGGAACGTTCTTTTAGTGCAACGGATCGTTCTTATAGTCCAAAAGCACGCTGTAATAGTCCCAAAGAACGTTCTAATAATCCAAAGGATCGCTCTTATATTCCCAATGAACGTTTATATACTCCAAGAGAACGCTCTAATAGTCCAAGAGAACGCTCAAATAGTCCAAGGGAACGCCCTTATAGTCCAAGAGAACGCTCAAATAGTCCAAGGGAACGCCCTTATAGTCCAAGAGAACGCCCCTATAGTCCAAGAGAACGCCCCTATAGTCCAAGAGAACGCCCTTATAGTCCAAGAGAACGCCCTTATAGTCCAAAAGAAAGTTTAACTAGTCGAAAAGAGTATTCTAATAGTTCGAAAACAATTTCTACTAGATCAAAAGAAAGACCGATTACTCCAAAAGAAAGACCGATTACTCCAAAAGAAAGACCTATTACTCCAAAAGAAAGACCTATTATTTCAAAAGGACGGTCCCTTACTGCAAGAGACGGTTCTGCTAATCTAAGAGAACGCGTTACTAGTCCAAAAGAAAAGCCTATTCATCGCAGACAACAATCAAAAGTACAACCCAGTATTTCAAAAACCCGCTCAAAATGTTTTAAATCATGTTCAACTAGTACAAAATGTTTAAAATCAAGTTCTGCTACTTCAAAAGACAGACCTAAAGTGCATACAGAAAGATCAAGAAATCTAAGAGAATATCCTCGTATACAAAAAGAACGTACGTATGCACAAAGAGAACGTCCTCAAACCGAAGAACGTCCGCGTACAACAAAAGAACGGAATAATCTACCAAGAGAACGTTCAAATACCACCAAAGAACGTTCGCTTAGTACAAAAGAACTTTTCGTTACACCAAAAAAATCAGCTACTTCAAAACGACGTCCTGTAACTCCAATACTGCCAAAAGCAAAATCGAGCATTGTAGTCGAACGTCCTATTAGCGCAACTGGTCGACGACCAATTACCCCGAAATCACGATCAAAATCACGACCGACTAGCCCGAATGAACGTTCAACTAACTGGATGGAACCAGAAAAAAATGCGAAGAAAGTAAAAGCAATTAAATCGATGTTCAATACTAAAAAATCATTAGAAACATATTTGATGCATACCCAAACATTAATGTCCGAGAAAAATAATGCACCTACGTATTTAGTTAGTAGACCTACAACGCCAAATCCAGTTGAAGACAATAAAATGCAAAATCGCTTATTGTTGAATAGCATTAAACCACCAATAGAACAAACAGTATTAAACAGTCAACCAGCTCATGATTATTTATTAGAACCCAAAAAACCTCTAATGAAACTATCTGACAATGATACTCTTCATGGAGACAGAAATAAATTTAAAAATAACGGATTCCCTTGCCTTAACAACGCTACCGAACAGCTAATGAAAAGCATCAAAAATACCGAAAATGTTCTACAAAAAATCCTACAAACCACGGAGGGCCTAGAACCTTCAATTAAATGTTCAAATACTACTTGCAAGGCATGCACTAACAAAAAACTCAATACTGAACATGATTGGAGTAAAAAAACGGGAGACAAACCGATAAAAACGAATAAAATGGATGCTAAAAAACGTAAAGGTGTCAATTTTGATTTTAAACAATACATCCAGGACCCAACTGCCGGAAGAACTACAAGCTTCACTATTTGTCCTATGACTGTTGTCACAAACGAAATGAAATCAGAATATCTAAAACCAAGCACATCTCCCAGAACTGCCTTAGAGAAAAGCGTAACATTCCTCAACAACAATATGAAAGTGAACCAGCAAGTCTTGAAATCCCTGACGAAGGAACCATTTAATGCTCCTACGCCTCCGAGTTTGCCTAAATTTGAAACAGTTTTAAAATCAATGATGAAGGAGCCACTGCCTAAATCAAAAAAACCAAGTGTAGTGACTCAATACGCAGTACATAAAGAGGCAAGGTCTTCAAATGCACCGAAATCTGTAGAATTTGCAGATCAAAGCAACCGCATTCAGCGCATTATCCAAAAATCATTCTCCAAAACTGAAGTAAAGTGTGCCCGCAAATCGCAATCAATCAAAAACACACAAGCGGTCCCAAAACAAGCTACTATAATCCAAAATACGTCTAAAACCCGTGTCCCACGAAAACCTTTACCAAAACCACCGAAAGCTTCGACTACACAAAAAGTAACTGTTCAAAATACGAAATCAGCAACCATCAATACAAAACGCATTACGTCTGCAAGAAATGTCGAAAGTATACCGTCACCGAACGACTCGATTTTCAACGTAACATATCAGGATAGGATTTCAATGTCTTCGATCGACAGCGATCGAATCGACAAGACCTCAACGCATATGAAGAAATATATTTTATTAATCGAGCAACGGTTTCTGAAAATATTTTCGATGCCTGAACGCGAGAAACAAATCGCTTACGCCGAATTAGAGAAGGAAATCAAGACAATGTTGAGCATTTTAGACAATGAAGACGATAAAAATGAGTTAAGACAATTGAAAATCATTGAATCGGTTGAACGGATGAGTAATAGTTCAACTTCAATTGATGACAAGAAAGAAGTGCCAGTTCAGAAACTTAAAAAGGAAAACAAAACGATACCAATAGAGAGACCTGAAACCGCAATTGTGCCTAAAAAAAAAGTCTCTCGGCTCTCACAGCCAACTGCGCCCAGTAGCTTTTTAAACGAAATCAAAGAAATTCTAGCTTATAGATCAAAGTCGTCAAAAACACCCGACAGTCATTTAAAACCTAGTGTCAAATTGTCATCTGACCAAAAAACTTCCCAGAAACGAGTGCGATTCGCCACAGACTTAGAACAAATTAAATCAAACGTCACAACACATTCGAATGAGGATAGGAGTCCCTCATTTTCAGGAAACGAAGACAGCTACACTGACATCTCGTACGATGATGATTTCATGACAGCTGACATCGACTTTTCATATTTCATCCATATTAAATTCGAACTTGATTATGCGCCTGTGCAACACTTGCGAATCGTACATTTCGAAATAGTAATATTCAAACGAATTGTAATACGAAATGCCAATACTGACATCATTGAAATAATGCCCGAAAAGATCAATTTAATTTCCGAAAATTTAAAGTGCAAATCGGATTATTCATTCCATAGTCTAATGCGTAAAAGTGATTTAAAAATATTCGACAGTAACCAACAGTTTGATAGTTTCTTGACGAAAACAAATTATCCATTCGCTCATTTATTGAAATCATTTGAAAAGGGTGATAGTTCTATGAATGATTTCAATAATATGGAATCATGTAAAGATTCTCCAGAAATTCTAGAATTCTTAGAAGTTTTAACAAGTTTATCTGTTGAAATGTTGCCTATGCAAAAGCTACATTATTTCTCAGTACAAGAACATTTCCCGTTTGTCGCTCAACAAAGACAAACATATTTTCTGATAAATCAATTTGAGAGAGCTAGTAATAAACCATTGAAAGATATTCACTCAACTTTGTCCAGACAATCATTAGCTCTTAAAAGAATGGTCAATAGAAACTATCATCATTTCCCTAAATTAGTCTCAGTGACTGATGAACCTCGGAAGTATAATTTCAAGCAAGAATTTTTCCAAAATTACCACGCCGCTACACTAGAAGACTGTTATATTCGTGTGCAACCATCTATCGAAAATATACCCATGCATTTATTGCCAAATAAGGCCTCTGGAAGTCTCCCAAATAGTTTCGATTGTCTTAGTTTAAATTTTGACGAAAGAGGATCTCATATTGTTGATTCTACAATCATCGCAAACAGAATCACAGAGCTTTCGCAACGTTTAGACAATCAGACCAATGCTAGGCGAAAACAACAACAAAATAGTCTATCGGAATACGATTTCCAAAAATATATGCTTATTATTTTATATATAACAGTTTTTACATTAACTTTCCTTTGTAATACTTTAAATTTTCGATGTGAATAGTATTAAAATAATTGTAAAATATATACATATACAAATAATAACGCTTTATTTTATTTAAATCACATTAAATATTAATTTACAGCATTAAACTGCTACTAAAAATTTTTTAGTAGCATATAGATATATTTTGTGCTTTTCTCCACGAGAGTAAAATGAGATTTTTTTTCAAAAAAAAAATAAATTTGAGCTTTTCTCAGAAAGAAATCAACTTTAAAACTAATATAGTTGGCAACTTTGTTACCATATTTACAAATACATAACCTCAAAGATTAAAAAAACCTAACCTAACTATCCTTTCCGTACATGTTTAGGCACGTGTAGTTGATTTCAAAAATCATAACTCTGATTTTTGAATCATGACACGAAAAGCTGGTGGTTATAAACGAAAAACTAGTGTTTCGGATAAAACAGAACCGCAAAGTAGTTCGTCGAAAGAAGCCGAACCGGAATTAGAAGACACGGATAGCGACAATGTAGGAGTTTCTGCAATTTAGACGCAAAAAAACAAATTGATGCTGATTATTATTATAAATCAATTTTAGGACGATCTTCTAAATTCTATCAATGACGAAAATGGCGATAGCACTGATTCAGAAGGGGAACTAGAAGAGTCTGATGGAGAAAATCAAGAAGAAGCCGAAAGTGAAGATGATGCAGATGATGAATCTAATCCAGATGAAATTGAGGATGATTCAGATAACAGCGATGAGGAAGATGGGGAGTCTGACGAGGAGGGTGAACATGAGGAAGAAACTGGAGAAAGTGAAGAAGAGCAAGATAATTCAACAGAAGTTACATTGAATTTAAAGAACCAAACCGATGATGAGAAAAATAAAAAAGATAAATTAATTAAAACGCAAAAACTAACACTAAATAAAAAACCAATAAACACACCTGTTGACAGTAGCACTGAAGTAACTGCAACAAACTCTAAAGTTGATGAATACGAGTATGATACTTCGGATGAAGAAGATATTCGGAACACAGTTGGGAATGTTCCGAAAACTTGGTATAATGAATATTCTCATTTGGGATACGATTGGGATGGGGAAAAAATCCTTAAACCCGAACAAGGTGACCAGTTGGATCAATTCTTGAAAAAAATGGAAGATCCCGACTTCTGGAAGACAGTTAAAGATCCACAAACAGGACAAGATGTGGTCCTTGCGGATGAAGATATACAATTAATCCGAAGGATTCAAGCGCAAAGGATTCCCGATGCTTCATTTGATGAATATGCGGTAAGTTTTTTTTATATTAAAATTACGTAAATCTATATACAAAATTAATAAAAAAATATATTTAATTTATCCAGCCATGGATAGAGTGGTTCACATCGGAAGTAATGCAGACGCCTCTTCGAAAATTCCCCGACCATAAAAGATCGTTCTTACCTTCTCGAAACGAAGCGAAAAAGGTCTCAAAATTAGTCTACGCTTTAAAAATGGG
This sequence comes from Nebria brevicollis, assembly GCA_944738965.1. NCBI lineage: Eukaryota > Metazoa > Arthropoda > Insecta > Coleoptera > Carabidae > Nebria > Nebria brevicollis. Next base: position 7,638,020 of record OX122909.1, read on the forward strand.
TTGGATAAAAACGAGAGAAGAAGCAGCTAAACTGCGCGCCAAACAAGAACCGAAATTTTACATGTTATGGCAAACAGATGATACCGCTGAAGAAATGCGCCGAATTCATAAGCATATCTCAGCTCCTAAACGACATTTACCTGGACACGCCGAAAGTTACAACCCTCCACCCGAATACTTATTTGATAAAAAAGAATTGAAAGCATGGGAAAAACTAAAGCATAGTCCATGGAAGAGGAAATTACATTTCATTCCACAGAAATATTCATCGTTGAGAACAGTCCCTTCATATTCGAGATTTATTAAAGTATTTATTATAATTACAAAATGGGTAACGTTTAGCTAAAATTGTTTCTAAATCTTAGGAGCGATTCTTACGTTGTCTCGATTTATATCTATGTCCGAGAGCAATCAAAATGCGTTTGAACATCGAACCCGAATCTTTAGTTCCACAATTACCCAGCCCTAGGGATTTACAACCATTCCCAACTACTTTAACAATGGAGTATCAAGGTCACACCGATATGATCAGATCTATGTCATGCGATACCAAAGGACAGTATTTAATTACTGGTTCAGATGACCAAACTATCAAAAGTAAGATTCACTAATTGATATATAGTCCTTAGGTCTATATTAATGGTGTGAATTTTATTAATTATGCGTCAATTTATTTCTAGTTTGGGAAATAAACACTGGTAGATGTTTACGAACCGTTGAATTAGATGAAGTAGTTCATAAGGTGGCCTGGTGTCCAAATGTCGCTCTCTCTTTAGTTGCAGTAGCAGCAGGACAAACCGTGTATTTAATTAATCCTATGGTAGGGGATAATCTTGTAATTAGTAAAACTGATATTATTTTACAAGACGCGCCACCACAAGATGTAATAGGTATGTTTGATCAACAAATTTCAATTTGCCCAATAAGATGCGACTATATAATCGATTCAATTATAAAAAAATATATATATAATTCACAGTTGCGGAAAGAATTCGAAATACGATAAAATGGGAGCAAGCTGAAGGGGATGATTGGGATAATAAAGGTATCAGAGTTAAATTGCAACATTTCAAAACTGTTACGCAAGTAACATGGCATGGACGCGGTGACTATTTCGCTACTGTTATGCCTGACGGTCAAAACCGATCAGTGCTAATTAATCAACTATCGAGACGGCGGTCACAATTACCGTTCACTAAAAGTAAAGGTTTGGTGCAATGCGTCCTATTCCACCCTGTACGACCATTCTTATTTGTTGCTGTAAGTGATGTTGCATTCACAAGAAAATACAATTATTTATTGTCCAAATATTTTTTTGTTAGACTCAACGTAACGTTCGTATATATGATTTGGTTAAACAAGAATTGGTCAAGAAACTGTTGTCGAACTCGCGCTGGATATCCAGTTTAGCGATCCATCCAGGCGGTGATAATTTACTAGTGGGGACTTACGATCGGAAAATGTTATGGTTCGATTTGGACTTGAGTACAAAACCGTATCAAACACTACGTTTACATGGGACTGCAGTTAGGGGTGTGGCTTTCCACAAACGCTACCCATTATTTGCGTCTGGGTCAGATGATCGAAGTCTAATCGTTTCTCATGGAATGGTTTATAAGTACGTTTATAGTTTACAGATTTGTCATAGAATATATAATATATTTTGGGTATGTTACAGTGATCTACTACAGAATCCATTGATTGTGCCGTTGAAACGACTTCAAGATCATAAACAATTTAATGATTTTGGTATCTTTGATGTTATGTTCCATCCATCGCAGCCGTGGGTCTTCTCAGCTGGCGCCGATGCGACCGTCAAATTATATTCGTAATTTTTTATTAATAATGTAATAAATATAATTGAGTTTCATATTTTTTAATAAATTAATAAGATTGCATAAGGAACGAAAATAAATAAATATGTTTTAAATTGCATAGTTTTTCTTTCACAATTTCCCGAAATATTCCAACTTATACATAATTTGAATAATAGTATTTTGCACATATTATTTACTAATTACAGTTAAATATATTTTAATGAGTATTTTTACTCACCCAATTCCATGTGAAGCATAAGAACTTCAAGGTCATCTAGATTATAAATGTCCGCCGTTTTATGGAACACGAAATATCCAAGGATCAAATCGAATATTCTATATTTAAAAACTTTATAAAATTGTTAGAAAATATATAGAAATATGCTTTCATATTTAAACATGTGATTAACATTATTTAGCACTTTATATGAGTATAGAAATATGTCGCTAGAATTTACGCATCATTTTTACGATGTGTGCTACATAAACATAACTATTTTTCTATAGCGACAAATATAGTTGAACATTATAAATAACTTTAAAATTTCGAGTGGTTACTATTAATCATTAATAATGTACTAATGAATAATGACGTCAAAATGCCGTCTGCAATTTATGTTACTTGGAATTTGCAATTAGGAAGAATTGATCGGAAAATTTTACATTACAGTCGTATTTAATTAAATTAGAAAAGTTATTTGCTTAAGAGTACTTCGTCATTTAAGTGTCAATATTTACAAAATTATGTAGCATTTTTTGGAAATCCGAGAATATCATATTTGCAAATAATAAAATAACAATGTTTAATATTGATTTAAATATTCGCTTTGTTAAAGAAACATTGTATAATGAATTTTTCGGTTTACAATTCTCACGTTTTAAAAACAGTTTTGAGAACAATTCGAAACTGGGTTATTACAAACGGTGGAATATACTAGATCATATGAGTCACAATAACTCTAATCTAGATTGGAAATGATTACCAAAATTAATTAGCAACGGGCACGCCTTGTAATTTTCGGAGCAGAAATGGTCAAAAAATAGTACCTAAGTGAAAGTTGTCGCAACAGTCAAAACTAAGCAAAAAATAAAAAAATAGTTCAACAGTGACGAGTCAAATTTATATGATACTTTCACAATCGTAAGAAATACCAGAATTCCTATCCGGAATTGTATCAACATTTACATCAAAACCATAAAATATAATTACGATTCGTATAATGAAGAAACCATAAAATTTGCGAAATTCGACTGGTCTTATGGTGTATTTGGTTTTCTAGATTAGATATGCGTAAAAATTGCATAAATTAGTATGAAATCGGTCAGAGTTTTTTTTTTGTTTTTGAAAAGAAACGCGTTAAAAATGCACGTTGAATTTGGACAGGATTTTATAATGGATTCTCTGACTTGCGGTAATTGAAAAACTTTCACCAATAAAAACAAACAGATGAAAGATATAAAATTTCTAAATTAATGTTAAATTTCCGTACAACAATACAAACTTTAAATAAAGAAACGAAAACATTCCAAATGCTGATTCTTCCATTGGGCAATACATGTTGAAATTGCTAGAAAATAAATAAATATTAATCATTTTTCTTCGAAATCTATAACAGTTCTAAACATTTTGCAACTACAATATTTTAACACAAAATTACGCGTACTTTGAGCAACTCCAAACATCCAATTTGAAATGTTCAAAATACTTATTAACAATTAACGAAATTTTATTTTATAAATTAGCAACCGAATATAATTACTACTTTCACGATAATTAAGTAATTTGAATGATTATTAACGAAATTATCAACATATAAATAATAAATATAAGTAATAAAATTAGTAATAAAATAAATAATTAAATTACTTTTTAATATGTATGAGAACAATAAAAATTAAAAATAGCGGAAGACTTTTCAATGACGATGTTAAGCGCAGTAACTTAAGGGTGATTTATAAATTACTAAATATAAAAATAGGCGTACGGAGTATGTTGGGGGTTTAATAAATCACAATATATTTATGTTTTTCCCCATCGCATTGAGGTTATGTGTAACTACATGAATCGAGAAGTAAAAGTGAAAATACGAAGCTTGTATGATCAACGCTCAAGCAAAACATTTCACACTTCATTTTAAGTGTTGTTGTTGCTCAGGCAAGACCTATTTACCGCAAATTTCAAGTAACAGAAACTACAGTGTAGTGTTTATGTTTTGTTTCTGACGATCTTCACATGTAAGAAATTAATATAACAGTGATATTAGTCGTTTTTACTTACTCTATTTTGAATTTAAAAGGTGTTTAAGACCGTAATATACTTAAGTACGGTCCTGTTTCATATGTGGATACATAAATATTGTAGTTAACTGTTTTTCAAACAAAAATATTAAATATTTTAGTAGCAAAATGAGGTCATTAAAAATATTGTTTAAGTTATAAATATATTTTTATAAACAGTATTCTTGGTAATGTATAGTTGCATTGTTCTACTTAACAATATGTAATTGCATTTTAATCTGCGAGCTCCGAAAAGTGAAATTTTGAGTAAATTTTGTTAGTTTAAAGTGAATCATGATTCCAAGCTTTATTGTTCAACAATGTTATTACAACATTTTGCAAAGTGTAATAGTTTTTATTCTCAAATTTCGAAATTAATTATAAATATATCTCATTTATTTGTAAGAATATTAACAAAATTTGTTTATAATTAATAGTTAAAAATGTATTTATTAAACGGCCCAACTGAGGAACAAATGAAGAAAATTGCAATTGAATTGAACGAGAATGAAGAGCGCTTTGCGCACAATCTGGATTTATTAAAAACCTGGATTACCTATCAGGATCACTTACCAAAAAATTACGGTAAATTAACGACAATTTATCAATTATATAGATTTATATTGCAAAAGTGAAATGTTTGTTCTAATTAAACTCAAAAACCTATCAAAAGCGGTTTAGAAATGTGTAATCTATTGAGTTTTATTTAGAATAAATATTGTGCAACTTCATAAACAAATTTAAGAATTAGTCACTTTATTATTAATAAGTGGAGAAAGTTTATTTATATTTTTTCATCATTAGTTTCCTAAAGATGTTATCCCACTAATGAGTTATTAACTTTAAAAGCTTTATACAAAATTGTTTATTCTTTATAGGATTACAGTTTATATTAATAATATGTTTGGTTTTTAAGATTCAAGAATCCTACCAGTATTTTTACGCGGTTGCAAACACGATTTAGAACGAACTAAACGCAAAATCGAGTTGTACTACAGCGTTCGTAAAACCATACCAGAATTATACGCAAATCGAGACACAACATCAGAAGATGCTATAATTGCTTCAAAAACAATGTAAAACTCATTCATATTTCAATTTAGAACCAATATTTAATATGTACTTATTTTATAGGGCTATGTGTCCTATGTCGATTTTAAACCATGATGGTTGCCGAGTGACATTTATAAAACTTACCACGAATGATCCAGCTGTGTATAATATGCAGCACATCGTCCGATTATTTATTATGTTAGGTATTTTTGGCTCGTTACAGTTGTTGTTTTTTTAGGTTATTTATGTTGATTTTTAGGTGATATTCGGGTGAGTGAAGAAACTCCAATCGCTGGTGATGTTTTCGTTATGGATTTGGGTAACAATTTAACCGCTTGTCACGTGGCTAGAATTGCAAGTACGATTGTTAGTAAAGGGTTAGCGGTTGCCCAAGAAGCGTACCCGCAACGCTTGAAGCAAATCCATGTGCTGAATCAACCGGATTATGCTGAAAAAGTATTGAATTTCCTTAAATCATTCATGAAAGAAAAAATGCGCAATCGAGTAAGTATTCAACATTGCGAATAGAAATTTACTAGAATAGTGGGATAAATAAAACAAACACAAATTACGAAAAAAAAAAATAAACAACATAAATTATTTTTATTACAGTTTATTGTGCATAAAACAGCAGAAACCCTCCAGGATTACATATCCCCAGAAGTACTACCAAAAGAATATGGTGGTTCCGGTGGCGATTTACTAAAAATGCAACAAAAATGGCAGAAATATTTACAAGAAAAGAAGGAGTGGTTTAAGGAGCAAGAGAAAATTGTCGCGACCGGCCCTGTTCCCAAACATTTATCGTACTCATGTGCGTTCGATTCCAACGAAAGTATTCAGGGGAGTTTTCGTAAACTAGCGATCGATTAAATCGATACATTTATCGATTTTAAGCTTTATAATTATAATAGTAACATAAACATTGTGATTGGTTTTGATTTTCTCAATATATATATATAATTTTGTATTTATACCACTTAAAAATATACATAAATAAAACACAATTAATATATAACCACCATTTCCCGGTTATAGAGTCCAGCAGTAAAGTACACAACGAAACATAATATAAAATACAAAAAATTATTAGTACCAAAAAATACTCACATCCTCCATTTCCCATTTAGCGTCATATCCGCCAAACAAGAATCACATATCTAGTACGCCCCTTAACTATATTCCATTAAAATAGTACAAAAATCAATCTTATATACATATATCCCAAGCATTTTCAATATTTAACGTAAAAACACGTGTATCTATCAATTAGAACTTACATCATACGGAAACCAAACTTGTAGAGTCATCCTTCTAGAACATTCCAAAAACAACATAACCAATCGAAGAAAACAAAATTTTTGTACACTTCTAAAACCAATTTTCTCATTTCACAAACTATCTTGTAAAGAATTGTTTATAAATATGTTTCAAGTAAGATATATATTAATAGATTATCTTATAATAAGGTAATTATTATTAAATCCTGATATGGAATCATTCAACTATATTTTGACTCGATTGGCAATTCTGAACCGGTAATAGAAAATGGTCGTGCTTGGTAATGTATATTCGGTTGTTACATTTGTCTTAAATCTAATTTGTGGTCTTTCATTTACAGTTTTTGCATTTGAAATTAATCTATATATGTTTATTGAGCGTCTGCATTGATTTGAGTGGTAATTTTCAATGATTTGTATAAATCATTTAATTAGCCGGCTTCTAGTGAAGGTATATGCTTATTTTGTTACTAATATATATATATAAAAAAAAAGCCCTAATCGTAGGGTTTATATAACTGTCCCTATATATAATACTAAGGGTTAATAAGTAAAAAAATAAATAAATTTTCTTCAATCATTTAATAATAAACAATGCTAAACAATAATTTAATACATAAATGTTTTTTTTTTGTTGCTATTGTACACCATTAAATATACTTAAAATTTAATTTAAAACGTCAGCACCCTAGAATTTAATTACCTAAACTATAATATGTTTTGCTATGAAATTCATCACAGTTGATTTAATTAGAAGATTTTAAACCACACGAATAATAATTATTTATTTAGTGGTTCTCTGTATGTATATATATATATATATATACAATTGGTTCTCTTACAATGTTATATGTTATAAATGATATTGCAAACACCCTTTAACCGAAACTATAAGGGGCACCCTGTAAACTCTATATAGAATTATAGAGGTGTATGAGAATGAAATATTTTTCGAATGAAAATTTGAAACAGTATTGCGCATGCGTCAAATATTGCGAATGAATTGTGTTTAATACTAATTTCTAAATATTACTGAGTTAAACTTAGGTTTAGTTAAATATCACAATGCCATATTTTATTAAATAATAAAATATCTAAAATACATTCCTATGGCAGCTGATCTTCAATTTTAGTTCAAATACCAATTACGTTTAATCCAAATATATAAAATATAAACAATCACAGATTCTGTGAAGTATATTTTGTTTTTATTAAAACATATTTGAGCAAGGGTTTCAACTAAAATTTTGAGGTTAACAGGGTTACGATTATCCGTTAATAACTTGTGGTAGCCAATATGACGTCACTAATCTAATAGTGGACGAAAAAAACAGCCCTTTTTAGGACTAATTGTGTTTGTTGGCTAAATATATCAAACTTGGTGCGGTTTAGATTTCGTTTTGGACCCTGGTATCTCTTACGGCTAGGACATTATTTAATTTTAGGTATAAATAAATTTAATTTAAGGCATTTTCTCAAAAATCAGTTCGCAATCAAACCATAGGCGTTTGCTCGTCCGACGTGCTACTAGTGCTTAGTAACGAATAACTATCTCTGATAATCATCAATTTATGTTGACCGTTTACAATATACGTGCTCCCTCTCCGTATTGTCTTCATACCAATCTCAATATTCTTCTTCGTGAAAACTACATTCGTATACGCTTTTACAAACACAGCGATTAGTAAACCGGCTCCGAACACGATTAAACCGTAGTTTAAAATCGGGATCGCCATTTCGGCGAGTGTTGTCCCAAGGTAGATCCAAGTACGGATTTCTGGTGGTAAGTCATCGACACCCTGCAATTTAAAACAGTTTTAAGAATTGCTTCTTAAGTTTCTTATTAATTAATTATACACAATATGACGTCATTTAAAAAATATATATATAAACTAGAGTGACTAGATATATAAGAGTGTGGACAATAGCTTCCCAGCCTGTGATTGGCGCCGCCATAGTTTGTCTAAATGTTCAAACGAAATGCATTGCGTTATATGGAGCGCGCGGCTCATATTTTCTTATACTCTTTAAATCTAAAGGACCAGATAAGATAATAGCACCCCGTATTTTTTATGTTATTCCTGAATAAATTCTGCGTATTTCATTCCGCGACAGCATAGGTCCATCTATTATAGAAACATTTATACTAAATTCCAAACATTTCGCGGGCTAATATAACTATTTGTGCTGTATACTTGCAAGTATATTAGTGTTATACATTTCGCGAATCTCTTAAAATAAACACTGTTTATTATGCTTATTACATTTATTAATTCAAACTGTGTATTTTAAAATTATGTTTATACCGTAATATTTGAGCGCGAAATGTTTCGACTTTTGTATAAATGTTTCTATAAAAGATAGACATATGCTGTCGCGGAATAAAATACGCAGAATTTATTCAGGAATAACATAAAAAATACGGGGTGCAATTATCTTATCTGGTCCTTTAGATTTAAAGAGTGTAAGAAAATATGAGCCGCGCACTCCATATAACGCTATGCATTTCATTTGAACATTTAGACAAACTATGGCGGCGACCAATCACTAGCGGGGAACCTGCGTTCTATGCTTTGGATAGGGACTACTCGTCGATTGTTCACACTCTTATATATGGAGTCACTCTAATATAAACTAACTTCTTCAAGCCACATAATTGGATAGACTATACTAGGGAAATTTTTCACTGTTGCTACATTCCTGGCGCGTTCAACTTTTAGGTTTAGTTGTAATCGTACTTTTCCTTCAATTGGCACTCCTAATCTCTGGAAAATAAAATGTTGGTTAAAGCATAATGTCATTTGTACTAGAATTAAGTTTGATGTCTCTTACCGGTTGTATCTTAAAATAGCTGTTATGTATTTTTTCATCGGGTTTCAACCCTTCAACTGCGTCCAACAACGATGGATCGGCGTTTAAAAAATGTGGAAACGATATGTAGACGGGTGCATCTGCAATTAAAAATTGGTTTTCTTTATATATTTTATAGTTTTCTATAATTATATTGTTAGTCTACATAATTTGGACTAATTTACAATCTGTTTGTTGATGGAAGAGAAATTAACGTATTATATTCTTAGAAAGTTTGAATCTTTTGACTAGGAGTGCCGCCGTTATTATTGAATTGAACATAAATGATGTAACTTAATTGGCCGCAAAAATATTACAAAATAATTTGCATTTTTATTCTAATTAATTAACATTCTTATATTTACGCTAAACCACCCAATTTATTAAACATATAGAGCGGTTCACGCATGCGCTGATGCCTTACCTGATTGACAGGGTCCTATATACTGTAACCCTCTCGGTACACATTTATCTATACCATTATAGAAACATATATTCTCTTCATTAGTACTGTTAAAAACGTCATCAGGTGGGGTGAATAAATCTGCAGAAATCCCGTGTTTTTCTGTTGGGCCTCGGTACTGTAAAGGCAGAATCCTGCACAGATCTTTATCGTACACGTAAACAATATCGCTTTTAGTGTAATACCGAGGCGGGAAGAACGATCCTTCACTCGCTCGGATTGCATTGCATGGACTGTTCTTCCAGTAGGGTAGATGGTCAAGGCCGTTTAGACGGTTTAACAGACCAAACTCTTCCATTGAGGTGTGGCCTGTGTATATGGTGGATACTTCTTTAAGCGTTCCATTTCTCTGGAACATCAATCGTTTTGAAAAATGACTCAAACGATGCTTTAACACTATATAAATACAAGGATCGTTGAGTAACGGTACGTGTTTCAGTGATTGTGCGAAGAGAAATTGTTTGTCAAATAAAAATAACCAAACAAAAAAAAATCAAGTGTGTTTAGAGACGGCAATTTCGGAAACAGAAGTCAATATTTTACAACCGTACACACATAAAAAACATATAAATAATAGTTTTATGAAGGAGCAGACAATTGTTGGTAAATTAAGGTTTATGATCATCAAATTTGTGATTTTACAAATTTATTATACGCCTATGATTATTTTATAACTAGATATTGATGTATGTTTGTTACCTGCACCAAAAGTCCCATTTTGGAAGCAGGTCGTTTGTTTTTCGGATAAAACCTATGCGCCAGTGCCACCAGCGTGTCATCATATCCGAAAACCAATTCATCCGCGGTGACGGCCACGAACGGTTTATATGCCCCAATTGTTAACACTAACGATATCGTTTTTTGTATCATAAAACCAAGATTGTTACTCATTGTCGATAAACTCTAAAATGAAAAACAAATATAAATTTAAAAAAAAATAGTGTTGTGTGCAGTTTTAAAGCTTTTTGACCTTGAGTGTTAAAATACAGGATTAAGTGGATCTTGTACGATATGTTGGTTGTGCGAATTACGTAATGTGTTGGTGGTAAATATTTTGCAATAAGATATATTGGGTATTGAATAATATGCCGAATATGATATAATCGTTATTCCTGGTATGTTGTGTATTATTTTCGATTTCCTGAGCGTGTTGTGTATAAGAAAGGTGTGAAAATATGTTAATTATTTTCACTTACCAATAATGGTATATTGGGGACCAGTAGTTTCGATTCCTTGTTGACAGACATCTCAGGAACAAATCTCAAAATTTTCTTATGTTGAAACGTCACCGTATGATTATCATGGAATTTGATATTGACTTTCTCCATGTCTTCCCTATTTAACAAACACATTATTTTTGTAAAAAATTTGTTGCCTTTTCGTGGTATTCGATCCTCAAACTTCGCATGGGATACTAATGTGGTCTAATAAGGAAGTTTCTATTGTTTAAACATAAAGTAGCTTAGAATATTTGTGTAAATTGTTTAATTGTAGTGTTTATGTCGTTTCGTGTAATTATTTTACATGCAGTGTTGGCTTTTATTCTCTAATCTGAACAAGCACTGCATTTCATGCTATGTAGGACATATGTGTGTATAGAAACCATGGTACATAACGCATTATGTCACATTACACACTCTTGTCCTGATACGGAGACCCATCATAAACCTGTACGCTAGGGCAACAGTGGCGGCGAATACCAACTTGTAAATATTGTAAATAATTTTGAATAGAGTTTGGGTGAGTGGTCTATGTGTATTAATTTCAAATCGTATCTAAATAAAATATCAAGGGAGTACGGAAAACGTTTACATGCGTTTCGAAAAAAGTTATAGAATTTATTTTATAGGTAAACCCATGCTGTATAGAAAGTTATTATGAAACACAGAAATAATACACACACATGAACATAAAGACAGAAATAAGTGACCTACTGTTGGATAACCGAGATGATTTTCACAAAAATCTTACTTTTCCAATGACTCATATTGGTGATGAAAAATATTATGTTCAAATCAGTGAGTAAAGGCCTGACATGATAATTCAATTATTGTATATTACGAATTTTCGAAAATCACTAATTGGCCATCATTGCAAAATCACGATTAAAAAACCGTGTTAATGAACTAGTAACCGAGATTAATTCCAGATTTATACAAAAACAATAATTGTATCATGGTCCGATATTTTGAAACAATCAAAATTGGGCCACCATATTTGTCAATCAACAAACGTATATAACAAAAATAATAATAATAATAATAGCAAAAAAAATTATAATTATATTTAATTCACTATTTTGTTTATATATGTACCACCAAATTTAGACTTTCACAAGTATACAACAAAATTTCGTAAGGTTACTCAGATATATGAACATTAAGTTTCAGGAAGTCCAATCATAACTTTAATTTATTGATATCAACATTTATGCAAATTACATTTACCATGATTTTTTCACCAAAACTATTATTCATTTAACATATTTTAATTAATCGCATATAAATACACAATTTAACCACAACGATATTAAACTACAATTTGTAACTAATTTCACGTCTATAGACTATTCTTTCAACCAAGGATCACTGCAATAAAAACTGACATTGGGAATATATTAAAAAATTCAAACTATTCATAAATTAATTTAAATATTTAAGTTTTTGCACACCCAGGTGCTATACCAATAAATTATAAAATTCACATTTTTGCAAAGCTTCTAAATGTGACTTTTACGCGTTAGTTCTCAATTTTATCACCAGAGCCTTCTAGTTGGTTGCGTGATTGTATTATATAACCTTATATATTTAGAGTATGGGTTTATTAGTAAACACGTAAACCACATCGTGCAATAAAAGTCTATTTTCCTGTTTTATTTAGAGAAATTTCATAGATAATTTGTACGTTTGAATAACATCACTTTCTTCTTGCATAAACACACATATTTATAAATGTATGATATTACTCGTTTTACTATAATAGTGCATAACAACACAATTTAATTTAGTCATGCGTTGATACAACAATTGATCAAATATCTGTGATTGGCCCATAATATATATTGTTTTTAAGTGATATAGAAAGGTTTATGAAATTGTCAGCAAAACGGATGTCTCTTCCTTGACATCAATTTGCAGATATTAATAGAAGATTCACATCGACAATGATTACAACATGTAGATTCGCAAATTGGAAAATATGACTCTCTAATTTGGAATTGTTTCAGCTTACCGATAAACGAATGGTCCGATTTCGGTGAATTTTGGTTTTTCACCGAAATTCAAAAATCCATCCGAATTAGATATATTGAAGATGTACACTTTGGTAAGTCGGATGACTCCTGGTTTCTGCCAATAATGGAAACTTAAGGTACCGTTCCACAACCTTAAGTTTTTTAATATTATATAGTCCAACCATGGTATTGATGATAATATAATACCAAGGATTAATGTGAACATACCAAATACTATAAGCGACAAGCGACCTATAACAAATAATCAATTATTATTACTAATTTTATATTATTCATTTACAATATTAGTATATTTTTAAGTCTGAAGCGTCGTTTAAGTGCAATTATTACGTAAATAATGATTACATAAGTTTCGAGTAGCGATACGAATTCGAATTTCTCCTGCATATTTTATGATTATTTTATTTATTTATTTTTTAATAGCATATTCATGCGTTATATGGAAAATTGTATAATACGTATAAAATACAGCTTTCAATTACTATAATTAACAATTCGCGTAAACATTCGTTTTAATTTCAAACAATTGTTCTTATTTTACAAACAAATTTAAAAAACAATTATTACCGCTTATACGCCACAATGTGACCTTGCGTATGCAAATATATACTCTTGAATTTTGAGTTTCGAAACTCGCGAGAATCTAATGTTCATGGAAATAATTGAATATTTGGGCCAATATTTTATTAAGAAATTCGACGATTGTGACATTTAATATTATTTCGTTTATAATAATTATACTTTCATTTTGATAATTGTAATAGATTTGCCAATTTTATAATATATATTTACGAAAATGTTTATATGATTTCTCGGTAAATTAATTCTATATATATCTCAATTTTGTAATTAATATTATTATGAAATACTCATTGCCTGATTGACAAATTATTTATATTTTTTTGCGTATTGTTATTTATTTATAATTAATAACTCTGAGCTATAGTTGAATTTCTTAATTGATCCTAACCCAATATTCTGATTCCTTTGTTTGTTATGGAAAGTACAGGTAAGTGAAGTTTAGGTCGAGCGTAACCATATGTGTATACAGGTTTACTTTGATTAATACATGGTGGTAAAGAGTACAATTTTAAAATTTTAATTGTGTTACGAAGAAAGTCATTTATGCACTTTTACAACTGTTATATGCAGTTGGTTTAAATTTGCAGTGGGTACCCAAGCGTGATATTTCGCTATGAGATTTACCGCAAATAATAACGATTTGATTATTATATTTAATTTTAATGATCACTCAAACATAATATATATAAATAAAAGTACTTATACATACATATACGTTTGAATATACTAATTAGGTACAAAGTGTTTTACTAAATATGCTTCTATAAAAACTATAAATATTTAATAAATATATTATCATACATTTACAATAATTTCTTACTAATATTAAACTACTAATATGAAAGGGTGTGTTTAGATATTTTGTCCCTAAATTAAATTGCAATGTATTGTACTGTGTAACCTAGTCTTTAGAGTACTAAACATAATGTTACTCTTTAAGAATGTACTAATTATTTCAAGTAATGTTTTTAATTAATCGTGCTAATTATATCGAAAATGTTTATTCCGCGCTACTGATTGGACTTGTGTTATTAAACAACAAATAAATCCAGTTGGACATTTTATTGGGGTTATAGATTTACGAATATATTAAATTATAAAGAAAATACTCATTAAAATATTTAAATTTTAATTAAAATCTCACCAAAATTCAGATTTGTTGTAAGGTTGCGCATGTTACAAATATGTAATAAAAAAAACCACTATAGAATTTAGCATTGAAGCATCGTTGAACTTTACAAAAAAAAAACTGTATTTCTTTGAATAAACAAAACATTTACAAAAATACAATTCATAATTAGGTAGACAGTTAATAACAAACATTAGAGTATTTGCGATATGGAAAAAATCTGACATCAATTTGTTTGTAATTTATGAATCACAAATTGCGACACAAAGATCTGCAATTTTCTGTTAATACCATGTTCTTAAATCCGTTGAAACCTTGTTAAACATTTACAAATTAATACCAATTTATAATTGCCACCCATAAATCATCTAAATTAAGTTATTTGCAAAGAAATTGAATTATGTACATAATTATATTAATAATTTATTTAATACACATAATAGTCACGGTGTTTTAACTTTCAAGATTTGTCTTACATTTTTATTAATCGCGATTAACAATTGTTAATTTGTTATCCAATCATATAAATTTACAAATTAATGTTGTTATTATATAAACGCTGTATTACATATGTACATACATACATACATACAGTGGGTTAAAGCTCTATTGACTTGAAGTTGGCGCGAGTGTTACGTCATCGTCTTATGGTTAGTGTATTAGTATGTTATGTGACTAGGTTCGGACAACAGTAAATGCATTTTTAAAACACTTGAGTAGTGGACTGAGTGTGAAAGCGAAAGTGTATATGTTGGTCACCTATGCATCTCTTGGTCAGGTAAGACGGAAAACAAGCCGAAGAAACGACTTTCTGCGGCCTACCTGACCGACAAATATGTCGGGCATCGACGTTCGTATTTGTGGGTCATTCAAGTCTCGACTATTTTATCATCACGAATTGTTTCATCTCACTGTTAAGTATTATAAACAACTACATTCAGACGTGTGTTAGTTATCATATATCCTAGTTGAAATTTTAACGAAAATTACCGTTTTAAACCATGTTTATATTATAAAATATGATATTTATGATTAGTTTTTTTGCAATGAAATATTTAATGCCGCACCTAACAGATGTGGCTCCTTGTATGCACGCTGGACATTACGTTGGGAAATATTTAATTATACATTTGTCTGCTGATGGTAATGTTTGCTTTTTGTTTTGATCTGCAACGGTTTTTCGCCACCTTGACCACATTTTTACGCGCGACTTTTTATGAGATTAATTTTTGACTTTTTAACCATTAACTGGCCATGACTAGCCTATACAGTGTTAGATACTAAATAAATATTTATCACAATTCGAAAAATTTTTATTTATTCCATAAAGGACGAATTTAAAAGCCTACTATTGTGAAAACATATATATGGTTTTTAATTAAGGTTATTTCAAAGTCAATTTGGACATTTATTTCTATTTTGATTGATCTGCGTAATATTGTTTAATTATTTGAGCCATTTTTTAATTTATGTATCGCTACTTATTTATTGAGAAAAAAAAACTTGTCAAGTAACTTATAATTTTTGTTGTTATTATTTCATATTTTTTCTCTCATCTATTTAGAACACAAAAAAATTGATAATCATCTAATTAAAAATTACTTATATTATTTGCTTAATAATGATTTAATTATGAGTTAATAGATCAATATTAATATGAAACTAGTCGGTGTAAATAGAAAAGGTCAATGTCAATTAGTGGCATGGCAAAAATCGATTGTTGATTTTGTAAACAATTGATTGAATAAAATCGACTTACAGTGATTGATTTTCCCGCGGTGTGAAATGAGCATTTTTTGTAGTGTTGGCGAATCGGTTTTTCGTCGTTTTGGATCTTGCGTGATGCCAAATAAACTGTTTTTGGCACTTTGACCCACTCTCATATATTGTTTATTAAGCACCATCGTCTGCACTATTTGCTAGCCACTGCTCTAGTCTGATCTGAAACAAATTGATTGAATTGTTTAATAGAAAAATTTCGTAAAAATAACACTATATTAAGCTGCATTATGTTTATATTTAAGTAGTAGCAAGGTTGTGGTATTTCGAAATTTGAGCTACTTACTCAAATAAACAAAAATAAAAATCTCGCTTTCTGGCAGGCCCAAAGAAAGAGTAAAAGAAATTTCTACATATAGCTATCTTTAATGTTACCATGGTCAGTTCTTATAGCTAAATATCGTAACCTGAATAAAAGAACCAACACTCTAAATTAATCTTCTAATTGAATTTGGAAATTAGCGCAATCAATTACAAAATAAATAACAGATTTATTCATATTTTAGTGCATTAATAATTATTATATTAATTTAGTTTTGGCATTTTTGCGACTACTACTAAATAATTATTTTATTACAAACAAAATATAGTGTTGGGGAAAATTACAATAATTTAATAGTGATTACATTTATTAAGGTTATATTGACAAATACCTCAAGTGCATTTAGATATTCGCAAGGTTCTTTAGTGTATGGTTAATAAATTATATCTGAATATTTTTGATTTTTTGACCTACATTTAACATTTGAAAACGACTTTTATACATTTATATTTTTGCTTAATTTAAATATTGGTTTTATACCTTAAATACCAAACCAATGTTAATTAAATTCAATTCACATATTGTTTGATTATAGATTTCTTAGATTAATTACCATAACATTATTATTTATTTAAACAGAAATTAGCTATGCCAATTTTTTGTTTTAATACCAATTTAATCGCAATTCAAAACATAGAAATGAATCGTAAATAAAACCGAAACATAATTGTGATTTTAAATTCTAAGTACTCCTTTTTTTTCTTTTATTAATTACTATATTTAATAAACACGCGACCTTTATTCATATACGTGTCCTTGTTAATCATTTGACAAAATTTTCATCAAAACACAAATAACGAATTAGAAAGAAAAAAAAACATGTCAACCATTTACATATACGCATTCGCAACACAATTTAAACAGAGCGGCTCACGTGCGATTCGGTTCCGCGTTTTAAATCATTAATTATAAATACAAAAATCGCCAAAACACTTGAACACTTACTTACTGTTTCCTGATTAATTAAATTCTTATAAAGGTCATTTATTAGACATATTTTCTCACGCATTTTATGACGTTGTCGATAATTTCGAGTCGATCAAACAAATGATGACTGGTACAGAAAAAAGTGAAAGAAACTAAACAGACGGTTCAATCGAGACTATTGGTGTCATCATTTCGTTTGATTCTTATTAGAAAATGTAACTTGGTATCCATCCGGCTTATACGGTTCCGCGATGCAAAAGGAACGCCGATGTTTGTACAGTTATAAACAGCGGCTCACAATCGCTGGTAAGTGTGTTAATGCATCATAAATGTATCACACACAACGTTGTGTCGGAAATCTATGCGTTGGTTTACTCTTTCTTTACTTTACGTGGTTTGTTGTTGGGACAAAAAACGAAAACTGCTACAACGATGTTAAGGAATGTGGGCCAAAGTTGTTAGAATTTTTACTTTTATATTTCGATACGTTTTACAATAGTTTATTGCGGTGGACTTTACCGTTGTAATTTCTTGCGACTAAATCCTAATTTATTTCTGGTAAAACATATAAAAATGTTATGCATATTCAAATAATTACCTAGAGGCTTACTAATTTTTATTGCGAATTATCTAGTTGAATTAAAATTACCGGTACGTTAATTTCAAATATAAGTACATATATTTATAAAATAATCGACACTATGAATTTCGCGGTAATTTGAATGATACACGAATAACTATTAAAATCGTATTTGCCTAATATATTTAATTGTTTTATTAACTCGATTAATAATTATTCATTTCACATATATAATGAATTTATAAATGAAGGATGTATCATAATAAAATGGATTCAATTAAAATTTGCATAATGTTTAAAACAAACATATATTTAGAATATGATTTAATTTTTAAATGGATCCAATTTTAAGCATTTAGAAAATTATGTAATTCGGTTTAAAAGTCATGTTACGAAGTAATTATTTTTTATTAATAAAAAAAAAATTAATTTCTATTAAAAATGACCCTGGGTATTATTATTATTATAATAAAATTTTGTAATAATTAAGCGAAACAAATTTGTCAATTTATTTATTTACAACATCTTAAACACTTTATATGCCCATTAACTTTACGTGTTTACAATTTATTATTTATAATATTCATTTATTTCATTTACGCTTTACTCAACACTTACATTTTTAAATATTTGCATATATAGTGCTACAGAATTATATATATATATTTATATATATATATTTTTTGGTCGACTCATACACTGCATTAATGCATCAATGCACCATTCGTATGGAGCGGTTTCTTCGTAATTTGTACAGACATTTCGACATCATTAAATAAAAATTTAACGAAACATGTATTAGAGACCGAAGAAATAAAAACTAATTGTTTGTCAAATATAAATATACAAAACACACAAAAAGACATTGCAAATATGTATATTGCGGCAGCTATTTTAGAATACAGTAGCTATGATTGTTTTCATAACCGCGTGCTCAAATAAGCGAAAAGTGTCCTCATAGCTGTAAAATGCCTAATAATTCTATAAAAAGACCTAATTCTAGTCCTAATCCACCCCTGTACTGATAATAGGCGTAAGCAATAAAAATAAAATAAAGAATTATAAAATTTGCATGTAATGCATAAAAAAATCTAAGTAGCTACTTATAAACACATTTATTACTCATAAATTTGCATATAATGCGAAAATAGCGAAATTCCAAAGGCTAAAAATGCACCGCCTATAAAGACAGTGCCATCAGTAATAATAAATAGAACAAAGATACATTCTCGAGTTTCTTTTGAGTTTAATTCAACTTTAAGGCTATTAAAACCAACAAGAAATTCTTTACAGTCTAATAAAATAGTGAATGTACTTTATAGACATTACTAAATTATCTTTGTAGATATTCACGCTATTTATACTAGCTGATAATGATGGTTTAGAAAACGGCACCTGCCTTTCTTCATTTACCGATAAAGTTATTAATATTTAGCACAAAAGTGTTTCATTGTGTTATAATGTTTAAGTCAATAAAATAATTACACCTTGTGACATAGTTCAAAATGAGTAGGTTTGTGATTGATAAAAAAACAATCAAATAATATACAATTTTCCCAAGATTGGAAAACCAACCTTTTCTATGCAATTTGAAAAGTATATTGCTTTTACTCGTAATATAAGTTTTCAATGGCATTTTCACGTTAATTAATGCAGTCTAAATTACATACTTAGATTACGCTAATTATTAATGACAAACTAATTATACACAATTTTACTATTTTAGTATAACACATTAACAAATATGTTTTTACTATCTTAAACAAAAAATAGTCTTTGTATGTTATATTTTTTGCCACGTGTATTTCGGCACAAACAATTCTTAGAATATTTGATGATTTTGAATCAAATTACATATATAATTAAAAAGCCACAAAACAAATCCTAGAAAAATCCCTCGTTAATGGTTTAATTAACGAATTAACAGCGTTTGGGTCATGTAAAGCTCTAAAGTTCTAAGTCAGACCCCGCCTTGTTCTAGCACAGTTGCACTAAAGTTGCGGTAAGCGCAAAAAGACACGCCTATTTGCTCCCAAACCATAATTGTGGCCACGCCTGGGTCATCTTCTAAGCAAGGTAAATAATAAACAAAGCACTTTGCTCTTGGTTAGATTTAAGTTAGCTAATTATTAAATTAAATTATATGGTGTGTTTTTTGGCGAAAAACAAATAAGTATGCATCATTTCTTTTGCAACATGCATGCAATTTAATACTCGCATTATCTATTATTATTACTCAACTTGCCGGTAATAAGAATAAGATAATTTCAGGAAAT
Organism: Nebria brevicollis; assembly: GCA_944738965.1. Lineage (NCBI taxonomy): Eukaryota > Metazoa > Arthropoda > Insecta > Coleoptera > Carabidae > Nebria > Nebria brevicollis. The sequence continues at coordinate 7,658,608 of OX122909.1, forward strand.
TATACATACAACAAAAACCTTCACATAGAAATCACTGCAAGTTTATTGACTTTTCATTACCATGCCAACGGCATTTCCCATCTAAGTGAATTATAAATAATGTATTTCCAAAATACAGTTTTGAAAAAAAAAAAATCAAAAGCAAATAAGAAATGAGGTTGTACTCTAAAAAACATTGTACATCCTCCTCCTCCTCTATAGAGGATGTACAATTTCTATGTCGATATCAATTTTTCTCCATTAATTACACACATATTTTCTATATGAAATTATTTACATTTAAAAAAAAGCCCATCCCGGATTTTACGCATTACAATTTTATTCAATCAACAATTTTATTTTACAAATCATTTCAAAAAAAAAAAACGACGGTAATGTGTGTTGCCCTATCCAACAATAAAACTTTCGTAAATTCAACTTACGTTTTCTGCATATACTTTTTTTTCTGCAGTAGAAAAAGTAGTAGAAATTTTCTTTCCTTTTATATTTGGGTTGGCAACCGGTTCAGATTTAAAAGTGAAAATTTTTTTAATTATTATTTATTAACATACAAAACTCCATACAGCGAAAATTCAATTTTAAATACGTTTATAACTAATACGGTGTCAATTGTTATTGAGATCCGATTACAACAGTTCACATCAAATTGTCTACGTATGTGTTTTATGTAAAACGAGGAAATTCGGATTTGTGAAAGTCACATTATCCTAATCGTGCTCAACTATATCCTGTTCTGGCTCAAATACAACACTGGTGCTGCTCAGTAGCAATTCTTTGTACTACTATTAGGGTAGTTAGTCATGTGCCGCTTTATAAAAATTTTTCTACATTAGGTTTGAGTAGTTAAGAGAGTGAGAGAGATTTACGTACATATCTGCACTAGGCTCTAGGTGTATGAGATACCCTAGAGTTGTGTATGTACCGCTTTGTAGAAATACCTCCACTATATTAGGTGCCTTAAAAGTTACTAAATGCGCCGCTCTATAGTAGTAATGCTGCACCATGCATAGATTCAAGTGAACTTTAGCTGCTGCTGTTTTAGAACAAACAGATATTTCTATCTGGGTAATATAATTTCTCTATTTTCGTACAAACACCTAGCGGCTACTTTACCAACTCAGCAGCGTACACAACTAATTAAACCCTACCTACAAATCAAACATTTCACTCAACCAATTAATTGTACCAAACATATCAAAATATTTTCTATAAACAATTTTAAACCCTTAATTTATTACTCTTAACACTTAAGACACCTTTCCGCTTAAACACATAAAAATACTTTGATACGCTACTGTATTGTTTAAACGATATTTAAAGCTAGTGCATGTTGATTCATATATTTAAAAAAATTACTCTATATATATATATATATATATATATATATATATATATATATATATATATATATATATATATATATATATATATATATATATATATATATATATATATATATATATATATATATATATATATATATATATATATATATATATATATATATATATATATATATATATATATATATATATATATATATATATATATATATATATATATATATATATATATATATATATATATATATATATATATATATATATATATATATATATATATATATATATATATATATATATATATATATATATATATATATATATATATATATATATATATATATATATATATATATATATATATATATATATATATATATATATATATATATATATATATATATATATATATATATATATATATATATATATATATATATATATATATATATATATATATATATATATATATATATATATATATATATATATATATATATATATATATATATATATATATATATATATATATATATATATATATATATATATATATTATAAGCAAAGTGATTGTTAATTTATTTTATAATCGCAATTATGATTTCTTTTATTGTTTAGTGATTTGTATCGCTAAATAAATGGCTGCAGGAGTGTTTTAGAGTGCGCTAGAGTGTCTAAGCTATGTAAAGCTTAAGCGCTCAGTTGATTTAGTGTTTATGAGTAGTATGCGAGTGTTATGATAAAAATAGCAATGTCTACCTAGTTTCACTAGTCTAAATGTATTATTAATATAAATAGTATCACTAAAATGTGATAAACACATTCATTGAATATTAGTTTTAATTTGCTTACTTGAATGAAAATAAATAATAACGTTTCGTATTAAGTGTACGTTGTGAAATATCTAGTTAGGGTTCATGGTTAGTGTCGCACTCAACGTGAATATAGTCGTATTCAACACGTTTGAATGTAGCTGCAATTATTTATTACTAAATGAGCGTGTTTAATCAATAGAATAAAGTATAAATAAATAGACCAAGTTGTGGATAAGTATACCGTTCGGGTTCAATGTATGACCTCGACAGGTCTTTTTTTAAAGATGAAAGTCGCTTTTGTTGAGTACGGACCTGGAGCCTAACAATACCTAACAAGTAAAAGGTGATAAATGAAGTTTTTATCTGCATACAAATGCGTTTAAAATAGATTTTAGTTATTAATTCCAAATCGACTTATTACATTTTATATATATATATATATATTTTTTGTGCGTTAAACTTTAAAATGCTAACAACTTTTTATGTAAATTCGGAAAAAATGACCCTTGATGATGTCAATATTAGGCAGAAGATCCGGGTTTAGTGAAATTTGACAAATTATTTATTCTTCGTTTTTTATCTTTGCATTCATTATGTTATGATTTGTTGATCGTTTAGATAACTGTTGTTTTTTTTTTTTGGGTTTTTCATGTATTACGAATTTGAACAAAAATTTTGAATTAGCGTACGAAACTAAATCATTCTTTGTGTGTGTGTGTTGTGTGTGTGTGTGAATTTGTGGAAAATTATTTTCGAAAAAAAATGAAAGCTAAATTTGAAGTTTAATAAATTAAAGTGGCTTTCGTGACACACATATTATGTCCATTCGTGCAGTTTGTAAAGTTATAAATTAAGATCATCTATAGAAACTATTTGTCCTGTTGTAGTTTTTTAATGTTCATATATTAGATATGTATGAATTAAAATATACGCATATCATAAATTATTAGCACTTGAATAGAAAGAAAAACAAGTGTTTTATATTTGGTGTTTGACTACGCTGTTGTTGGAAGAAAGTCATTGGTGTTATTATATTCAAATCAATCAATGTGACTCGCGGTTTTGAAGATATGCATTTATCATTAGCCAAATGGTGTTTTCTAACTTAATTACATATGCATGGATTGTTTAATTATTTTCTTTGCTTATTCAAAAACTATAAGTGTTTTTGATGCAAATATAAACAATTTTTTTCTCTTATACGTTGTACAAGGGAGAGTAATTTAAGGTCTATATTTTCGAGATTTTGCAGATAAACAAAAAATGTTTGATGATCCCAAATTGACTCGTATTATTTATGTGTGTGTGTGTTTAGCAAGAAAGTAAAGTAAATATGGTGGGGGTCTTAGAAAATGAATAAAAGCAAAAATAAAAATTTTAATTCTAAGCATTTTAATTTGATAAAAAATTTAGATGAAATATAATATTTATAATAAACTCAGCATTTTTTATCAAAATTTTTCCACTTTGAGTGTATTTAAAAACATACCTTATAATAATGATGCGACATCAACTAATCATTGTTGCGATATTTGTGTAAAAAAAAGTCACTGTTAAATAGTCAATCAACGATTAATTTGAATGAATCTGAATTACGCGTCGATCATTTTAAAATGAATATTTTGAATTTTCAATCACATGTAAAATATTTCGAATTTTCTACTGAAATGTTCACTTGCACTAATTAGTAATAATAGTAGTTTAAATACACTAAATAATCATTATTGGTACACAAACGAGCCACACTTGAATTTCAGCGCGCGCTTTTACTGTTGATACTGAAGAATCTAGTGGCTGATGGCCTCTGCACGAGTCCAACGCCAACTGCAATCGCAACGAAAGCTTGCCGATCGTCTAAGCCTACTACAGAGATTTTCTGTGAAATTGAAAGTATTTTTCGTTAATATTTCAATGGTAGGGATATGCATATTGTTTATATGTATTATATACCTTACATACATACATGGAATTTTGCTAATATCTTTATGTATAATCAATTTTTTAATGGTTGCTTGCTAATAAAAAATGCTCTTAAGAACACATTTTGAAAATTATTTTTCGGAATTTAAAGGACTTTTATGGTAAAATAATATAATAAACTTGAGTAAGGGAACATTCTCAATAGCGTGCAATAATTAAAACTAGTAATTTGATTAATTAATCAATGTGATTAATTATAATAAATATATTTACGCTGTGATTTATCAATCATGTAACACTAGCTTTAACAATATAATTTAAAATGTTAATTTAATAAATATTCCACTCGCAAAACTCGTAAAGCAAAGACTGCATTTCCATTAAGTTGTATAATTTCTTAAAATACAACAAGTTTACTTTACACAGACAATATTTAATTTAAACATATTTATTCAAAAGATTAACGTACTTTTCTTAGATTCTTTTCGTTATGTTTACTTCATCAAAAACCCTATTTTCATACAATTTTACGCCAATCATAAACCATGCCCCATGGGAATTAAACCCTAGTCCAGCTCTGTGTACATTTGTGTCGCCTAATTAAAGTTGATATTCCCAGGGAAGAGAATTTGCCCCCGGAGGCGTCAGAGAAGCCAAAGGGCTTACCAATCATCGTTGCATATTAAATTTGTCTCTAATAGTAATACGACCTTAAACTTGTCTCTAAGTGATTGGAGTTGAGGTCAAACTTGACCTTTCATTGACCTGCAATGTGAGCTCGAAGGTATATAATAAATAAATGATTTTGTGCAAATTATTATGCCAGCGTAGCTATGGCACATTTTACGCGAAACTAGCAATTATTTGCACTCAGATGTCTGCAACTTATTTTATTTGTTACAAAACAGATTCTTGAGTTTTATACCTCTTTTTTTCATTTTTATTTAAATCTGTAACGTGTACCGTTAACTTAAGATTTCAACAAATTAACGAATCATATAAATTAACTTACCATATAGTGTTAATTAAATCCGCGAAATTGAATCGATTGTTAAATAAGTAGAAAAAAATATGCACAATTGACATTTTCTATGTTCACACTTGTTAACATTATGTTGAATTTGTTTAATATTGTTTGTAAATATTAGCACTAGTTTTAAGCAATCTTTAGTACAAAGCTGTTGAGCACACAGTTCATAGTTTAGACATTATTAATAAAATCTATTAATATCGCTAGTAATATATTATTTTTTAAATTAGTTGTATTTCGGAATAAAAATTTAAAATTTTATTGAATTATTTATGATAATGTAGGAGAATTTTGTTATTATTAATTATGGTCTACACTATTATTTATATAAAATTATGAATTTATATTAAATTTATATTATTATTACACATCCGTGAATAGTCTTATTTATTAATAAAAAAATTCATAAATAATCATTTTAACTTTTTAACTAAAATGCCTTAAAGGGAACCTTTGCTTTACAAAGATATCTGCAATGTCTGTAGCTTGCTGCAAAAATCTTCATATTGAAGTCTCCCCACCCGAATTCAATTTAACCTGTTAATTTACTTTTTTTTTATCTGTGTAGAAAACATTTTTGACCACCTTGTTTAGTTATTATCAAAATTTACTTCATTTAAACAACATTTACTTTAAGTTTTTTCCTTAAATTAACAACCCATTAACGTCATTCATTTTCATAATTACAATCACTCCTCAATCAACATTTTTGCACAATTATCAACAAAATGATTAGAATAAAATAAATAATCAAGTTGCGGAAATTTAATGTATCGTACTTATTTAGACATAATTACCCAGCCGTTTTTTATAAAATAATATTTGTACTAATAATAGTTTAAAAATATAAACATAAAACTCGTTAAATCCGGCCCATCGATTTCAGGTACCGTAATTTGAGTTTGCAGCGCCATTTCTGTTTTTATTACAGAGTGGAAAAACAAAAACTTAACCTTAGTGACGCACGTGTAGGAACAAAAAGAGAAAATCCGGTTAAAAAAAAAAATCTACGATCCTTTACTGATAGTACTGTACGAATTAAATTCAATTTTTTTTTTACCAAGCCTATAATTGAGTTCTGTGGCTTTGTAGCTTCGTTGCAAAAAAAAGCTATTTTTATAACAATTATTTAACCCGTTTCTTATACTTTTTACTATTTACACATATCTGTTATTTTAAGTACCACATATAACAAAAAAGAATATTAATGTTAAACAGGTTTAAAAAGTACTGTTAAATCGCGAAAAAGAGGAATGTATAGCAAAATTTTAAAGACTTTATATCTTTTGGTAATCATTTTAAAAAATATCCTGCAACGTTTAAAAATGTCTTACTATTTTACTAATTACGGATTTAAAGTATTGAATCTAATTTACTACTAGAGGGCGGTCCATATGGCCTTATGTTTCACGTCAATAAATAAATAAACAATAGATTCAACCTTCAACAGCCTTATTTATATTTTAAAAATATTTTTTATATAACAATTTAATAACACGTTTTAAGCTTCGATAAGATTTATTTTTAATTAAAATAAAATACTTTTTTATTTATAAATTTAATTAGTTTAAAACAAATTTGAAATATTTAGTTATAAAAGTTTTTATAAATGTTAAGTAACAAAGTTTAAAATGTTGATAATAATTATTAAAAATATCCATTATTTTAAACAACGTTTAAATTATACAATTATGCAAATAGCGTCAAATTTGCGTGTTTTCTAGCTTAATAAACAATATAATTATAATATATCAAAATATTCCATTGTATTAAATTGCAAATGATTAATTATTGCGTTGAAAAGTTAATTTTGGTGTAATTTGTTGGTCGTGTTTGTAATTTGTGACCTTTGTCGTAAAAAAGCCCCAGAAAAAAGCCGTAAGCAAAGTCTGCTTCCAATCAGTAAATATTAAATAAAATAAAGAGATTTCTTTTCTCTTAAGACTAATTCATACGTAGAACTTTTTTTTTTTCTGATTAAATATTCATCAAATATGAGACAAGAAGGCCGTTTGTTTTTTTAATTTAATTTCTTTGTTGACGTAAAGGCGTCTACCTTGAGTGCGTGCATTTTCTGGGAATGTTCGGTCTATTTTTATTTTCTTTGTATAAATACCAAAAAAATAAAATAATCCTTTTCAACACTTGTTCGTATGACCTTAAAATTACCCCACAATATGACCTTATAAGGAAAAAATGGTGTCCACAACCCTTGTCGTGTTAGTTTTATAAATAAATTTAATTTGTTTATTTGTTTGAAAAACATTCCGATCACTTCTAAGCAAAACAATGACGTCTTACGTTTTTTTCATTTTATTATTTTGTTTTATTTTGATTCCGGCCTTGCGTATTATGTTATAAACATATTCACGTTCACTTAATTTCGATAAGAAAGAAACATGGAAATCGCATTTTCTGCGATACATTTCTATAAATTTGCGATGTTCGAAATTTTCCGATTATTCGGGTGTCAATATACAATTATGAATAAAGGTTTTTGCATGTTACGATTACAAAAAACATAATTTAGTCACTCGAATCATTTTTTATATGGTGTGTATCACAAAAAAAAATAACGGTCTACGATTGGTTGTCCTTCAAATTTTACATATTTTCAATTTAATATACTAGATATTTTAACTATTTTAAAATAAATATTTCACTATAACTGTTTACTGTTTTTTATATTTAATATTTGACATGATTCTTTATCTTATTATTAGAGGAATTCGCGTTTTCCAAAATTATTCGAAAGACGGAACAAATAAAAATGTTCATTACTCTGCGGTAATAATTCGAGGAACGTAAACAAAAGACGTTTATTTTATTAATATATTTACTGTTACAAACGCATATAAGCGTTTGTGTACTTAAAATATATTTTTGCATTTCCAAAAAAGGCACTGAGTCATTTTTACAACCTAGTTTATGACTCTCTTAAACCAAACGACGTCAAAAGTTGGGAAAAAGGATGATTTTTTTTATTACACAAATAAATATAACGTTTTTATTTCTTATTATAATATAATTATTATCGATTTAAAACCTAATAAAACATTGAATAAAATCGGAATTTTTAAAATAACACGTTTTTAATAAATAAATGTTTTTCAATCATACACCATTCCATTCGAGAGCCACATGAGCCACCATCAAATACCCTGTGACTACTATAGTACTGCTGATCATTATTGGAAACCCTAATCTAAAAATTTTAAAAATAAATACATCCAATTAAACCGCGATGTAATTATAAATCCCTAGGTAGTAGTTTATTTAAAAAAAAATTCAAGGTTTTCATGATATTTGACTTACTTAAAAAATTCGATAAATGTGAATCTGTATCCATGTTGTTCTGCAACTCCAGCACAAACAACATTTGCTGACGCGCCGAAGAGAGTACCATTCCCTGCAAAATAAAAAAATATGCTCTCCAATTTAATATGCTTTATAGACAAAACAAACCTATTAATTTATTCAAAAGTTGACCATGATTTTTGATTAGTGCACAATTTTTTATCATATTTTCAACGATCTATATATAAATATACTAATTACAATCTAAATTCCAGCATAATTTCCAAAAATATATAAAAAAAACACTTTAAGAGATCTGTAAAACTGTTGCGCATTAATTTTTTCAAAGGTACAAAAACTGGTTAGAATTTATTTTCTATTTAATGTATACCTCCAAAACATGCGCCAAACGACAGGGCCCAAACTAGCGGCTGCAATGGCAAATCTAGTTCTCTATTATCCGCTAAACTAGTAGCTATCCGAATCATCATTGTTGTTAATGGGATGTTATCAACAAATGCAGATGCAATTGCGCTCACCCATAAGATTAATAAAATCGCCACTGCTAACCTTGACTCGGGACCCACCGACATTATTATTAATTCGGTTTGTTGACCTATCCAGTCGATAATACCTAAACGTGATAGGGCCTAAAAAACATATTAGTTGGAGACCCAAACAGTCGATCAAGCGACGAAAATTATTTTAGATCAAATGCATACTTACTTCCATTAGAATAAACAAACTTGCGAAAAACAACAAGGTGGACCATTCGACTCTTGCGAATACAGATTCTATATCATCTCTATCTGCTAAAAGCAACAATAATAAGGCACCCAATAGGGCCGTCCACCCTAAACCCAAACGACCTTAAAACAAAAATATATATTTATATTTTTTATTAATTTACAAAAACAACAGCAAAAAATAAACGAAAATTAAATGACAAAACAACTTAAGTGCGCCAAAGAATTTAATTTAATTTTATCCCGATAACCCATACTTAGAATAGCTTATATATTATTTATATGAGTTATAATTTATTTTGTAACATTTCAACCATTTGTTTTTTTTATCTAAAAAAAAAACCTTCATCCCAAAAAAATCACTAAAAAAATTCCCCATATGCAATTTGGCCTTCAATATAAATCTTAAAAAATACATATAGTTTCTTAATTTAAATATAATCTTTTCAAAATGTCAATAAATTTAATATTGTTAACTTTTTTAAATATTTAAAATTACATAAAACGTCTTTTACAAGACGAATGGCGGCCGTAAATTTATAATACTTACTCATCGCTGGTATCGAATGCAAAAAGAAAACTGTTATAACAAATATTAGAGTGATTCCAGATTTGATTAACAATGGAATATCTCGAATTGGGTACTGAAACAAAATATTAGTTCGCTTATATAAACCTAGAAATCTGCCGCTTATAGTTACTTTTGCTTGCATTTCTTGTAAATTCGCTCGATAATTCGGACAAGCATTTCCAGCCCCTACAGTCAACCGATTTCGTAACTGGAACACCATTCTCTGAACCCTCTTTATCAACGTTTCCCTCACAACATCCTCATCTTTGGAATAACTGGATAAGCTAGCTGCAGCCCGCTGCCACACAGCTATCTCGCGCCTAAGTTCTAAAACATATTTTTAATAAATTTAAATAAATTAACTAAATTAAACTAGTACCAATCCTAGTAAGATGTTTAGTAAGTATTATTTTGTGTTTTAAGATCTAAAATAGTCCGATATACATACCTTGGACATCTTGGGGTTCAGCAAATCTTAAGTTGCTAACATCTTTAAACACCCACCGAAGTTGAAAATAAACAACTACAGATGCTAACAGGACACCTATACTCATATGCATTGTAAATGATGTAAAATTAACGCCCTAAACGATAAAAAGACTTTGTGACGTCATATTACTGCATATAACTTAATTCTAGATTGCAATTTAAGGAGTGCTAAATTATATTCATTATAATCTTTTATTGGTAATGAAATTTAGTAAAAAACCCTCCGCCGAAATGAGATAATAAATGGTATAATGGTGAGATTCTGAGAATTTTTCCAAATGTGCATAAATTATTAAATTAGGTATAATTATAAATACGTAAAATTTGACATTATATTAAATATCATGAGCAAACAAAAAAGCTCTTATTTGTGCATGTTTTTTATTCCTAATTAATTCAGTAATGTTGTTATAATATTTGTTACAGAAAATGGATCAAAAAAAATTATTAATAAAAAAGATCGTGACATTAAACATATATACTGACCGCTCGTACGACATCTGCATTAGAGGCGATTATAACATTTGGGGGGTCTCCCACTGGGGTAATAGCGCCACCTATATTTGAATAAATAATCATACACATTAAAATTGGAACAGGATTCAATTCCATAACTTCACACAATCTAGGACCAAAAAATAATTCAATATGAAATGTGAGCTATATTAGTTGGAATGTTAGTACCGAATAGTAACTGGTGTCATAAGTAGAACTGTTGTGACATTGTCCAGAAAACACGATAAAAATGCTGTGAAAAAGCATAAAGTATTTATTAGCGGCCAAATTTTACCGCTAGTAATCTAGAACATATTTAAAAATCCATTACTGATTTCACCGCGTAATTTACGCGAGTATACCTTATACGCTAACACGGCCATATAATCAAAAATGCCTGTTTCGGAAAAAATCGCCACTAAAATCATCATACTGAACAATAATAGAAGTGTTTCGGCATCGATCCATGAGATTATCTCACCCATAGTTGGGCGGTCATTTAAAGCTGCTAAAATCGCAACCGACATTGTTGATGCCAACATTGCCGCTAACGTTCGATGCACAATCTATCGGTAAAATTAAATATATTAACAGAATTGTATTCGCGAAATTTGCAATAAAGTAGTAGTCACAAAAGGGACTATGTATGAAAGTATTGCCAACCGTAACATATGAAACACACTAGATATCCCGCTTTATGACTACAATCCTTATTGAATATTGTACACATTAATAATAAAAATAAACTTAAGTAGTATAAATATTTACCTCAAAAACAATTAAAATATATAAAATAATTAACACAATTGCCGCGTAAATTGTACCATTATTCATATCAATGGGTGTAATATTATAACTTAAAGACATTGGGAACATTGTGTGTAAATTGGTACGAATTTTCACTTTTAGTACACTTTTTCCTAACTCCTGCTCTGTAATATTTAACATAAAAACATGTTTGCGGGAAACTTCTGGTACAACACCGATTAAATTCTCTGAAACTAATGGCACTGTCCAGACTTCTGATATATTCTAGAAGAAGATCACAATATAGCGAACATAAATAAATGACGTACAATTTTCGTTTTGAGTCACCTTCAAATATAAAATATCTCCGATTTGTAAATCAGAAATGTTTTTAGGGTATCTTTTAATAACTACCTCTTGTATATAAACAGACATCCAATGCGAGGATAAGTTACCATAATATGGTGGTAACAAAGCACCTTCTAATGTTATACCTACCTGTTCTTGAATTGGGTACTCAGATATTAAATAACCTAAATAACAAATTAACAAAAAATAAATTATGATTAGGGTATTTGATAAAAAAATGGCACCTCTTGTAGTTTTTGCTGGTACTGATATTTGATGTGTGATTATAATTTTTTCATTTTTCGACATTAATACAACACTACATATAAGCCAGCACATAACTAATAAAATCATTTTCAAATTTTTGGCCCACCTAGGCCATTGACTAGTGCGTGATTCTTGCCCAGTATTTAAATTTTGATTAGGTCTATAACATAAAATCCTAATATCACAACATATACTACTAAAATAACAACATTTACCCAAAAAATGATCAATTTTTACTAGATAGGAAATTAAATATATAGACTTACTTTTTGCAAAATTTTGTTTTAGATTCCTCCAAAAACACATCATCTATAATATCTACCGCTATTATAGGTATATTATCACTCAATCTCAATATATTTTCGTCTAAAACCCACAATTATTTATTATAAAACTATTTTAATAATTTACATAAAATATAAAACCTGATCTGTGTTTTTTGAAATGTGGCAACTGTAAAATATTATCGTCCTCAATTTCTAGCGCGGCTTTACCCGGCGATTCAGTACTGCAATTTTTCTGATACTGATCTTTGAATTTTTTCAGAGATGGATCTGATTTTAACGTTTCAGGCAATTTATTCCAAACAGCGCAAGCTTTACTTGACATTTCACTAGGATTTCAGTGTTTTAAACACGATTTTTAACATAGAATTAATTTACTTACTTTTCTGTTTCATCTTCAGAAATATTTTCACAAGATTTATCATAATTTTCCATACTTTTAAATGTGTAAAATGACTTTAAAATTAAAAACTAACTGATAAAATTTTTATTACAAGTTAAAACAATTACTAAAATCATGCAAATTCTAGTTTAATTATTTTTTAAATCATAAAACTACATCTATGATTTTCAGCTTGAACTATTTTAGGTGTTTGTCCATGCTAAACATCAAAGGAGAGTAAGTCCCAGTTAGACGTTAGTCTTACAATCAATAAATTGTTAATAACAGTTGTGAATTGACTGCATTAACTGATTATATATGTTATATTTTAAGAGATGTTTAAGTTTTAAGTGATGATTTTTATATAGTAGTGAATTTATTTGGAAATCATCACGTAAATTTTTTTTTTGGTGAGAGACCATTGCGAATGTTTGATTAGGTTTTAGTTTGTATTGTGTATGCTAGTGTGTTTTATTGATTGACTCAATTTATTTTAAAAATCGACGATATTACAACATTTGCGACGTATTCTATAAAATTACAGATTTATATTTTGCTTATTTTATAAATCACAGGTAAGTAACGCTTATACTTAGATATATAAGAACGCAAACATAAATTTTATTTATGTTAACCTTAAATTAAATAGTTTGTATTTCAACAAATAGTGTTTGCAGCTGAAAAAAAATAAATTTAGGGATGTCGCAAACAATCGCCGAACAAGAATCAACAATCAAAGAATCTTTATTTCAATTTGTTAAACAATATATACCCAATGCTGATTTAAGTTTAATCGATGAAATTGTTTTATCGTACGTTGTCGCGATTTTAGAAGAAGTTAGCTCTGATCCTGTCTTCGATGTTGAAGGTATAAGTGTTAAATTATTTGGGTGGCAAGTGATTGAACGTGTTTTCATTTAGGTTTTTGCGAAATGATGTCTGCGTATTTTCCTGAATTTGGAAGCATTCATCACGCAACTGTCTGCCAATTTATGTTTGATTTGGAGGCGAAATTACGCACTGTGACTCGAAACGAAAAAAGCATTAGTCTACTTGAGCTTTCGTTACCTGAGATCCTACCCAGAGTTAAACCAAGGTTTGTTGAGTGTTTTATTTTTAATTTGAAGTGCATAGAACCGGTGTTGAGTGCTTTGAAGATGTTTAGTGTCTATTTGTGCCGCTAGGTCTCATAATAATTCAGAAAGTAGTATTTCTGATCAACCTAAACGAATACATCAAATATCAGAAACCAGTGATGGTGGATCGACTGATAGTTCGTGCTGTGATTTTTATTCAGAAGAAGTTGATATTCTTCTTGAGATGTTCCCCGATGTCTGTTCAATGGAGGTATGTTACTTTTTTTTACCAATCATACAATTAACATGCGTTATTAATACATTTAACAATACGCCGCCCTGGTGACACTTGACTTAACTAACCATTACTATTGTGTATCGTAATATTTAAATGTGTTTATTAAAATAAAATAATTCCCAAATTACATTTAACCCCTTATAATATACATAAAAACTATCGACTTAAATGACTATGGTATAAATTAGTTTTAAGTAGAAAGTATAAGATGTAGAATCGAAATGATCACATTGAAAATTGTGTCCCAAGGTAAAACATTGCCTAACGATTGCAAACGGTGACATAGACCGTGCCACACAAATATTACTCCACCGCCAAGAAAACGGTTTGTGCATTAATCAAACCGGCGCCCTTAACCTCAATTTAACCAAACAGCAACCGTTAATCGATGATGACGAATTAAAAAATCGCATCATCGAACGATATTCGTACATTGACAAAGACGCCGAAACTAAAGAGCATAGACCTTTAGCGCCTAAAATCGAGCCGAAAAAGCTCGTGCGCTATCGGGATAATAAAATAGTTAGCCTGAAAGGGGAACGGTTCACTGAGGTGAAAAAGGGCGAGGACGGCGAGGAATTGATGTTAAAAAAACCGAAAAAACAACATTGCCCATAACTATTACAAATGGCGGCGATGGCACAAATTATACAACATTATATTAAATGTATTTATGTAATTATTATGGTATTTATTCGTGTAATCAATTGTAGACGTAGTTTAAATGTTTTTAATTTATACGTTAGGCATCAGTAGCTGTAAGGAGCAAGTGTTTGGTTATGATTCATGTTTAGACGCTAAGTTACACTTTATTATTTAATTATTTTTAGACCAATAATTATTTTTCTCATTTAAGTCATGAGTATATTATGTTATAAACAGATTCGTTATACTAATATGGCGGCTTAAATTTTGACCAATAGGATTTCTTCAATTTTTGAATCTCAAATCTGTTTGACTGATTAGTATATAATAACGTATTAATCTGGCATTTATTTTACGGTAGTCAATTTTGAATGTTTTAGAAGATTTTTTTATGTTTCGAAACGCGAAATTTGGATTTGGAAAAAGTTTTAAATAAACGTAAAGAATGAAAAACAATTAAAAATTTCTAAATGTCGGCTGGTTTCCTTAAATATTTATTCATTACACATCACATTAATTTCCAATTATCATTTAAAATCTAAATATTTTTAGTAAACCAGCCTAGAGTTAAGTTTAAAACAATTTTAAACCTGGTGATATGAAGTATTAATTAGAATTAAGAGGTTAAAATCTGAGTTTCGCGCAATTTATAAAATTGACAAACATGAATTAAAAAATCTGACATCTTGCTCCGCAAAAATTACATCAAATTTTAAACTCAAAGTGTTGTAATCTAAAAAAAAATGATTGTTTTGATTCCATTTATTAAATAGACTTATATTTAGAGAAATAGGCATCTTAACCTAGTCAAATACTCAAATATGATTGGTTGAAAAATTCTCGAACAAAGAATGTACTTAAATGTATTAGCGTTAAGTAACAACAAATTTAACTCTAATTATATTTTTAGATTCCTATCGTTATAAATATGTAATTATTATTTTATGTACTGTCCTTTTTTTAATTGTTTACCGAATTTGTGTTTTATTTTGCCGTTTACGTTACACCACCTACTTTAAAAGTGATATTTTTATTCTATGTAATTAAATATATGTTATATGTCTTTCTGGTGATGATGGACGAGTATTAAATATATTCATCTCTAATTATACACTATTTTTAATTAACTTGAACCTTTCTGACCTATTCTAAATATGAGTCATGTTTTTTAAACAAACTATGGTTTTATTATAACTTTAGGGCATTTTATGTGAGTTGTTTTATGTTTAATTTTATGATTTTTATTATAAAATTTGTTTTCTAGCGTTAGGTGTGTTGGTAGCGAAAAAAACGCATCACATGTTCACGTAAGGTGTGAATCAGCCTTTACTAGAAGGTGTGGTATAAAATACGTTAGTTAAAATGGCGACCGTACGTGAGTTTGTGTTGTTAGTTTTAAGTTTTTTAATAAATAATGGTAAGTCTTTAATACAATTCGTAATCAACATTCAATAATTACATATTTATATTATGTTTATTATATTTTTTGTAATTTTATACTTATAACATACTCAATATTTCTAGAACAAACTGTTTTGTTTGTAAACATATTACTATCTAGCGTATTGTTTTATTTTATGGCATTTGTTTTCTATGCATGTGAATTTATGGTTTTTATTGTTTTAAATGTATAACCAGTTTTCCATATTTGCTTTCAGTCATATCACAACGATCCCCAACAATCTCATATATTTCCCAAGAGCAAATTAAAGATATTGGTGGCACAGCCGAGTTAGAATGTTCGGTACAATATGCACAAGACTATCCAGTATTATGGGTAAAATATGACCGTATTCGCTCAACCGAATTGCTACCAATATCAACGGGTAGCTCGTTGATTATCCGCGATTCCCGCTTTTCGTTGCGTTACGACACAGCTAGCTCCACATACACGTTACAAATAAAAGATATTCAAGAAACCGACGCTGGCTTCTACCAGTGCCAAGTCATTATCTCGTTAAGCAATAAAATTTCGGCTGAGGTTGAGTTACAAGTGAGAAGACCTCCAATTATTTCGGATAACTCCACACGATCTTTAGTCGTGTCTGAAGGGCAATGTGAGTTGTTTTTTTTAATTTTGATGATTGTTTCTAACTTGTTGGTTTAGCTGTCCAGATGGAGTGTTACGCGGGTGGGTTCCCATCACCAAGGATCTCATGGCGTAGGGAAAACAATGCTATTTTACCAACGGGTGGCTCTATTTATCGTGGTAATATTTTGAAGATTAATCAAATCAAGAAAGAGGATCGCGGTACGTATTATTGTGTTGCGGAGAATGGTGTGGGACGCGGGGCTAGGAGGAATATTGCTGTGGAAGTTGAGTTTGCGCCTGTGATATCAGTGCCTAGGCCACGTTTAGGCCAAGCTTTACAATACGACATGGATTTGGAGTGTCATGTGGAAGCTTACCCACCTCCAGCAATCCAGTGGCTTAAAGATGAAGTTCTCTTATCAAACAATCAACATTATAGGTGCATTATTTATATTATTGAATCAGAATTAATTCCATGCATCATTTTAAACAAATATGTAAATATTTTATAGAATTTCTCATTTCGCAACTGCGGATGAATTCACGGATACAACAATCCGAGTGATCACTATTGAAAAACGGCAATATGGTCAATACACTTGTAAAGCAGCGAACAAATTCGGAATTGCCGAAGCTCGAGTTGAACTTTTTGGTAAGTTCACAAACCAGTTACATATGTGCTTTTTTTTTTTAAAACAGATTTTACATAGATTATAATTAGCTTTTGAATGTTCTGCATTTTTGAACTGATTGAACATGAACGCTAGATTTTGTATTTAGTATTATTATTTACTATTTATTTAACATAACCAACAATTTATACATTGTGACGTCATGTATTCAATACATTTTTTAGTAAGGTCGCACAAATAAAAAAAAAACATGATGAAATTGAGAAGCGTCAGACATATAATGGTGCAAAAAACTCAAAAATAATTAAGTAACTCATACTACACAAGTGATTACTTATTACTACTCAAACTGACCACATCGTCCCTTGTATTTCATGCTAGGCTTACAATTAGTTGAGTTGCTATTGGAATGTAAATGTGTTTTTGTGTGCTTTTTTTTTTCTCCGAACAAATCAAATCCGTTTAGAATCTGTAATACCGGTCTGTCCGCCTGCTTGTGGTCAAATACGGTACGGAAGCGACGCTACCACAGCTCGAAGCTTGTCCACGATCGTAATATCAATGCTCGGATACCAATTTGCAAGGTATGTATGTTTGATTTCACTGGAATGACGTTAGCTGATAGACGCTTCGACTTATACGAGCTGGATAATTTTTAAAGTGATTTGAATCCAGTTTGTGTAATTTATTAGATTTAGGGCTGGTTGCATGTTAGAACATTGAGTTTAATACATTTATACGCAACGTTTGATTAAAATGTGATGAAATCATTTACAGAAATCTCTACCCCGAATATTAACTATCCAGGCCTGATCTGGAGTGAATCTCGTTCGCAAAAAATTGAATTTATTTCAGTTCTACTTATCATTATTACGATTATCATTTACCTCATGGCTTAAATTGTAACTTTTGGCGTTTTATTTTAAAATTTAAAAACTGCATTTGCAAACCAAAATTTACCGCTTTAAATGCCATTTTTAAATGAAGTCTGTACATTTTTTTTAACCAGTCTAACATATGGAGTTTATTTATTTTTAAAACTACTATACTGATATTTGAAACGTAATTCTAATATGAACTTCGGTACAAATATCTACTTTAAGTGTCTGTAAGCGTCCGTAATTGTACAAAACATTTGTAAATGTTTGACATTTTTTATACATTTTACATCGACAAGGTTATGTTAAAATGTTGAGTCTTTTTCTTATTTTAATCATTTTATTAAGGTATGGTATGAGATTTTAAATATGTAACAAATATTTATTTGTCAATGATTAATTTTACACTTTTTAAACAATTATGAAGCACAATTTGATTATTTAAATTCGCTATTTTTTTTGAGTCAATGAACAAAATTTGACAAAATATTTCTAGTGATATTTTAATGAAATTTTATTGAAAAAGACTTGAAATTCGAACATATAATAATAAGTAATTGTAAGTTTTATATTATCATGTACAAAAAAAAGTAGTTTTTACAATTTTGTACACTATTTTTCTAGAACTTTAAACTCTCGTAATCATAAATATGATTTAGCTATTAGAAATATACTCAATCAAGTATTATCGTTTGCATTCCAAAATTTGGTCTCGTAATCGCATATCAGTCATTATTTTCGCGTTAGAAATATTTTCACATGAAATTAAATATACTAAATTGAAAAACGCTGTTGAATAATTAGTAACATCACTCTATTGTTTGAACCGTTAAGTTAGAATTTAAAGCGTTATAAATAATAAAGAAAATATTTCTAACTAATTAATAAGAAGTATAAAGAACTGTTTACAATCCATCCATTTTGTATTTTTTATTTTATATATTTTACCAATAAATTTACACATAATTATACAATATGTTTAATGTAAAATTTTGAATGTTGCTTTAGCGATTGATCCCGATCGCAAATACCCTATGGCTCTTTCATACTCTTTCAACATGAACACTTGAATACCAAGCTTTTTGTAATCTAAATACCTGGAACCCATTGTTTCCAAGTATGCCAACGCTTTCGGGAACGAAAACGGATTGATGGTTATCCCGTGAATGGTCAACTCTTTCTGGAAAATCTCATACGGCGAAATGCTACATAAAAAAACAATTCTATTAAATAAAGGTAAGGCAGAAATTTATATAAATAATAACCTGATTTTCGCTGCTGGGTTTGCAACCCCGAACATACACATTTTAGCCCCTTTATCCAATAAAGAAAACGCGTGTTCGATTGCCTTAGGGTTACCACTGCAGTCGATTATTAAATCGAATAAATATGATACGTTTTCTTTTTGTCGTTGCACCAAAATCGTTGGTGTTATTAACTCATAGCCAGTTTCTATAAAATGCAATTTGGTAACAATGTTGTTATGTTTTTGGGCAAATAATTACTTAATTGTTCAGTTAACTCTCTGCGTTCATCGCTTGGTTCTGATACGGTAACGTGTTTATGCCCTTGCACATGCAATAGGCATATAAACAAGTTGCCTATTATACCGGCACCAATGACTAGGATTCTGGTACCAATTGGTATGGGTGAGATTTTGTCCCAACCGTGAGATATACAAGATATCGGTTCACATAAAGCAGCTGAAAGTTATTCAAATGTTGGTTCCCTAATTTCTATGCGCAAATTGTGCCTAATCATAAGCAACCAATAATGCTTAACGGTTAATTTAGTTGCTACGTGCTGTAGTATAGTAGCGTTCTAGTTTATTTATTCAATGGGACTCAATTACAAAGGAAGTTATATATTATATTGTGTACCTTGTTCCAATGTGATGCAATCAGGAATTTTATGAATTTGTATATCTGGCACTACGCAATATTGCGCCCAACCTCCATCAGCATGAATACCAATTGTTGAGCCCAAACCTCCCGATTTACAATGATGCGGATTGCCATTACGACAATTCAAACAAATATTACAACCCCTAAATAAATAAAATCTGTTAATTTATGTATAAACAAATAAATAACAATAGCATAACTCTGTTATGGATAATTCATTCAAAAAAAAACTCCTGAACTGCAGCAAATTAGACGTAAACTACAATAAGACATATGACGTCATTGGTTATTTTATTATTTATTTTGTTCGTTTCAAAAAGTAATTCTTAATATATTTGCGTTACATATGTAACAGATATGTGTGTACTACTTACCTATTGGGATCTGTAACGACGCGATCGCCAACTTGAACATGGGTGATGTTTCCCCCGATTTTTTTGACTATTCCAGAAAATTCATGCCCCAAAGTTACGGGTCCATTTTGTTTACAAGGAAACTCCCCCTATTCAAATAGTTTATTAAGACTGAGTACCACATTAAAGTCTTTAAGCTTTAATGATGTCCTTTATAGCGTATCGTAATTTAGATATTAATATGGAACTCAGCCAAAAATAACCGGTTTACGAAATATCTTACATCGAGAATGTGCAGATCTGTGCCACAAATTCCAGCGAAATGTACTTCAACCAAAACGTCGTTATCCCCTAAATTTTCTGGAATTGCCTTCTTGACTAAAGCTAACTGCTTTGTTTGTGCGTTATACTGAATAGCGTCCATTGTTTTGATATTCGTCGAAAATTTCTTTGATGTTAATTTAGAACTGTGTTTTAGTTAATGTTTCCACCAAATATATAGATTAATTTTAACCTTTTTGACTTTCACAATAAAATTATTGAGATAAGATAACAAATTTATATAATTACGTAAAAGTTACTCTTTACTCTAATTACATATATATTTTATTATTCGTATATATGCATATAAAAACATCAAAAATTATTTTTTGTCCAAATATAAATAGCAAATCTATAAATACATTTAGCAATAAATTAAAATTGATGTTGGAAAAGTAATATTTGTTATGGGAGTATTAAAAATTAGGAGCGTTTTAAGGGTTTTTATTAAATTGAGTTATTTTATAGAATTAAGTTATTTGTAGTTTTTGAATGTTCCCTCTCTTTTAGATAGTTCATTGATTTGACGATAGATTGCAGCTGAGAAAGTCGGACGCTTGAAACGTCAGAATGATTCCAAAATGGCGGAACGTTGGGGAAAATATATAGTTTAGGTGCTACGGAAATACGTTAATAGTGTTGAAAACATTTGAAATAAAATGCCTAAGAAGTGTGAACGTTTTTGCTGCAGTGCTACCTAAACTCGGTAAGATCAATCGCATTTTTTTATTCACAATTTCCAGCTAGTTTTCACCACTTGTGTTGTGGTAACTTTTACGATAGGTCAAGATTGAATATTACATCTTATAAACCAACAATCATTTCCTTGACTCAATATCGAAATTACTGTTTATGTATATATTTTTTTGTGTATTTGTGCATATTTTATCGTTTCGCAAGTCAAAATACGGTTGACTAGTTTTTTAACTGTACCCAGTTAGAATGACTTTACACAGTGGATGTAAATAAATGTAAACATCCTGTCTATGATTAATCAAAAATTCAATTGAATTACACACTAATTACGCAAATATAATTGAAATATTAGCGTATCCAATGCAATCAAATGTTTGAGCGTTGGATTTCACACTTTTGTACGCGTTGAATAGGGAAACAGTTGTAAGACTACTGTTATGTTTTGTATTCATTGCACACATGGTGCCTATTTCATTCTAAACTACTTGCGTCGTGTTTTTATAATTATGCGTAAACACAAAAATTATTAATAATTTTCAAAAAATTTACTATTTTTTTTTACTTCACCCTATTTTTATTATACATGTTCCAGTCTATTTATTTCTATCATTTACGATTTATATATAATTGAGCAATAAAATGAATGAGCTACTTTTAAAATTCTTCGCGTTTTATATTTCATCAAGCTTTAATTCAACTGTTTCTAATTACCGTTTAACTAGAATTAATTTGATCTGTTATGAATGTTAACACTTATCTAGTCCAGACTTAACTTAGTAATTTGAACTGCGTACTAAGCTAATCTTTTTCAACTTGTGAAGCCTTCAAAATACAATTTTTTGCAATTGTAATTTAGTATTCTGTTAAGTAGGGTGGGTACACCCCTTATTATCCACCCCCACGGACGGCTAGACGCTGCTCATAAAAATGCGGTAAACAAAAGTGAGTCATGCGTTTTTCTATTTTTAAGTGAATCATTTCGCCTTGTAACTAATAGTAAATAAAGTAATCTTAAAATCGGTGATAGTGAACAAACAATTGATTATTTGGTCAAATAATCCCTATTTTATGGGATTAAGCGTGAGGTTATGTATGTAATTTTCGAAATATCGATTTTAAACACCTGTATAACTAAATAAATTCAAATATATTATATAGTTGACTAGCAGTGACGTCATTGTTATGATATGCTTGGTTTTATAAATTTAATATTAGAATTAAATGGTTTAGAAATAAAAATAATAAACTATATCAGACGAAAAAATAAAAAGACACACTTAAAGAACATATGTCAAAAAGTTACTGTACATAGTTTTTTACTTAAATATATACAGTATCGTTCGTAACTAGCACAATACATACATACAAATATGCTACAATGTTTTTTTATAGAACACTTGCTGGAATATGCTAACTGCATAATAAAACATGTGGCGCACATTTGGTTTCGGTTCGACATTTAAATATTATAAATAATTTTATACGCAACATATTTAACGTTTTGTACGCTTCCGGAATCTATATAATGCGTTTTACAACCCTAACCAGTATTCTTGGCAGGCATACAAAAAAAACTATAATAGGGTTGTATGTAATTTTATTTATGGAAAATGTATTTATATAAATAACTCATTCACAAATAGTTGAAATTCTTTAAAAAATGCATGAAGTGGGCGCAAAGTTGTGGGATTAAAATAATTGCGAATGTACCAAAATCAATAAGTTGTACACCTGAAAAATTCAAGATTCCACATCCTCTTTAAGTATTATGGAATGCAATCGGCTATCGCCCTTTAAAGTTGGCCCAGTTCTGCGAAAGATCACTTTTGGGTGTTGCCCAAAGAGCGCAAGTATAGCCTGTTGTGTTCGCCGTTGATAAAATGATTAGTTTCCTTTAATTTCGTTAAGTGTGTTGCGGAGTAAAAAAAATCAATTTGTACCTGAATGCCAAAATGCCTCGCGTTTCATTGTTATAAAAATAGGTTTATTTATAGATTGTGTGTGTGTATTTTCTTTGTAACATAACCTACAAATTAACAATGTCAAAATCGGGACGGAACAGGGTTCTGAATACAGGGTTTGCTCGTTTGTGATTGTGATCGTTCGGGAGTGATTTGCATTCATGAAATGCGAAGGGTTTTTAGTGGATTTGCTGATAGTTTAGTTTGTACTGTAAGTACAAAATCCCTTTTCATCTCTAACCTAACATAATACTCTTTAAATTCCTAACCTAACGATATGGTTTTTGTTTCGATTGTTATATAAAATCATAAATAATTATTTTTTATTTTACGAAATTTCAAATTTCCAAACTTTCTATATATTTTTGGACTATGTGCATATAATATATATGTATATAATTTTTTTTTTCGTATTTTAGCACGTACTTAAATTTATTTTTATTATTTAAGTGTTTATGTTTCTTTTATCTTAAATAAATAGATTTAATAATATTTAGTTTGTCAACATTTACAAGTCGTTTACTATTTTATTTCGGTAATATATTTTGAAAAACCACATTATTGGTCATTTTTATAGAAAATATAAATTTTTCTATTTTCTATATATTGTATGTATTTATTATTAAGTTTCTGCCACCTCCCTTTGCATATTATATATTTGTAATCAATTTTGCGAAAAAGTATTGATAAGTGTAAAAATATATATTGACATAATTTTGAACTGATTTAAAAATACGTTTATTTTTTTTTTGTAAGAGAAATGGCGTTAGTTTACATCATAGCTATGCGAGAATTTATTTTTAGCTATAATTAATATATACTAAATTTCGTACGAGGCTTGTGTAACAGGCTGAAAAATATTTATTTAATTCAAATAATCTAAATATTTATACGGATATCTGTATAAATCTAGTAACGATAAAAAATGATCGAGAAATATATAGAAATAGTAAATACATTTTGCAATCATTTAAATGTTTTCTTAGGCAATATGCAGCGACTCTAGTTCTTGTTCAGTGGTAGCTATGCAGCTATCCGATGCGACTGGAGGGCCGCACAGCGGCGGAGCCTCCGCCCCAGCGGGGGCCGAAACCTGTCGTTTCCCCAAACTGGAAGAATGCGCTCATTTCCATTACGAACGCGTTCAATTGCCAGCTCTGCAAGTTATCCTTCAAACCAGCATGGATCAATCATTACATTCTCAACACAGTACGTTTTTTTTAGATAAATAGATAACAAATAAATTATGTGGTTGATTCAATAATTAATTAAAATCTAACGGTCCGTCTAGTTATAACGTTCTCTGAGTCATAAATGCACAAATTATGTCTGTTAATATAAAGAACACCATTGTTAGATTTCTAGACATCTATTAATAGTCGAGACATTCGTTTGTATATGCGTACTTTTGATCGAATATTTTATAAATTACTTCCACATAAAATCTTATCCATTCTGTTTAAATTTGTGTTCACAAAGAACTTAAATTTTGATTTAATTATTTCGTGGAATGAAGTAATTAGTGAAAAGAAAGTTATTGTTTATGTATAGCGTCTGATGAGGATATGAAAGACTGGTATACGTTACAAGTCACATGCCGGGACGAATGTTGGCTCATCCAGAGAAGTCTGGAGAATTTTACTATGCTCGATGCACAATTACACCAATGCATCTATGATAGAAAAGTGTCACATCTGCCAGAAATCACCGTCGATCTACAAGACTCTGAAGAGCTTGAGGTTGGTGTACCAATTTATTTCATATCGCATTTATTTGTTCTTAAAAAGTTGTAATTAAGCCTCCATTTAGCATATAGTTTAGCAATTTATTATGAAAAATACTTATTATCAGTTGTTATCTTCTGACAAAATCGTATTTGTGGTTATAGTTAGTGTTTATCTGTTATCAAATTCCCTTTCTTTCTTAAGATAATAACAATATAGGACTTATATAATATATTTTTTACTCATTTAAACATGTACTTGTTTAGGCAAAAATCATTATTAAGAATCTTTTCGGTACCCTAAATAGACATTTCAAGGTCATTGGGCTTATAGTGTATATAGCGCTTAATAAAGATACATCATGAGACTATAAGCTCGATAACCTTGAAAGTAATATATTTTTTATTAAGCAAAAAATCATATTAAAGAATCTTTTCGGTACCCTAAATAGACATTTCAAGGTCATTGGGCTTATAGTGTATATAGCGCTTAATAAAGATACAACATGAGACTGTAAGCTCGATAACCTTGAAAGTAATATATTTGTAGACTATAGTGTTATAGAATCACTATATGAGATACAGTTAGTCGAAATATTCATAAGTGTACTATTTCCATGTTAGGCATTTTTATCATCGTACCTTCATCGTTTCTGTACGATTGTGGATAACTCATTAAATTGCGGTCCCATACTCAACTGGTTCCAATTGGACAACCGGGGCCACCGCCTTTTGGTGCCCAGTGAAGAATCACGCTCTATAAACACCCCTGCGGTTGCAGCCGCTTACAGTATTCGCAAATATGTGTCGCAAGCGCGTGATGAGTTAAGTTTAGAAGTGGGTGATATGATCTCGGTGATAGATATGGCTAGTCCGGGTGAGAGTGTTTGGTGGCGTGGGAAACGGGGCTTCCAAGTGGGTTTTTTCCCGCAACATTGTGTGCACATTATCGGGGATAAAGTACCTAGGAACATGCCTCTGCCACCCCCTGTTGTAGGGTAAGAGTTTGGTTTGTATAGTAAAGGAGTTCGTAGTACATTTTGAATATTTTATAGATCGTTGGCGCTTAGTCCTATTAAACCAGTATTACGCAAACATGGAAAATTAATCACGTTCTTTCGTAGTTTTATATTAAATCGGCCGTCGCGTAGACGGCTTAAACAAAGCGGTATTCTAAAAGAGCGTGTATTCGGTTGTGATTTAGGCGAACATTTACTCAATTCTGGGCATGAGAGTAAGTGATTTATGCCTCATTATACGAAATGGTTTTTATTTGTTGTAATTTTTATATTTAGTTCCAATGGTATTAAAGTGTTGTGCTGAATTTATTGAGACGCACGGGATAGTCGATGGTATCTATCGATTATCTGGCGTCACCTCAAATATCCAGAAATTGAGGAATGCCTTCGATGAAGACCGAATACCGAATTTATATACGGATGAGATATTACAAGATATTCATTCGGTAGCATCTCTATTGAAGATGTATTTTAGGTAGCGCATTTTAATCTGATGGTTAATAATGTATACCCCCCATATGTACAAAATACAATATTAGGGTTTTATTGCAGAGAGTTACCTAACCCACTGTGTACCTATCAATTATATCAAAGTTTTGTATCGGCCGTACAAGGTTGTACAGCATCTCGTAACAAAGCGAACGACAATGAACGGTTGATCAAAATGCGAGAAGCCGTACAAAAGTTACCACCCCCTCATTACAGGTTATACACACCTCAATAAAAAAAAAACCTCGTCTCAACCATTCATAATTGCAGAACTTTAGAGTACCTAATGCGCCATCTAGCCCGAGTAGCGAAACATGGTACTAACACCGGTATGACAACCAGAAATGTGGCAATAGTCTGGGCTCCAAATCTACTCCGTTGTGAGGAGTTAGAAGTAGGCGGCGTAGCCGCCCTACAAGGAGTTGGAGTACAAGCTGTAGTGACAGAATTCCTTGTGTGTTACGCTGATCTCATATTTTCGGATCACTTACCGAATTTGCCTGATACTTCAACCACGCCTGGGGGCGGAGAGTTGGTTCCCGCCTCGCCTAAGCGGTCACGCCCTAAAAGCTTGGCTATCTCCACGCCTACGAAATTGTTGACCTTGGAGGAAGCCAGGAATAAACATTTGTTGAGTAAAACAGATGATTGTAATTATATTGAAGTTGGAGGTGGGCCGAAAAGTCTTCCAAAAAAATATCATACGGTTATTGAGCTACCCCCAGGTATATTTATAAATAATTTTTGAGTGTATTAGAAGTTGAGATATTTTATTTTAATAGGTAGTAGAAAACGCATACTATCGAAACGATCATCACCTTCTGGTTGGCGGTCATTTTTTTCTAAATCTCGGAATAGTTCCCATGGAAATTTGTCAAAAAACCGCGAAATATCAACACCAGGTATTATATCAACTGTAAGTATTAACATGTTTAATAATCAAAATGACTATTTCTAAATATGTGTAATCTATAATATATAGGATAGTTCAATAACTGACTCAGATCTATGTGATATGAAACGCAAATTACGGCCTGTAAAATCCGCTGAAAGCCTAACTTCAGGACAAAGTGAACCAGCCTCTTGCGAGATAGATGTTCTTGGACCACTCCATTGCCTAAGCAAACCAC
Organism: Nebria brevicollis; assembly: GCA_944738965.1. Lineage (NCBI taxonomy): Eukaryota > Metazoa > Arthropoda > Insecta > Coleoptera > Carabidae > Nebria > Nebria brevicollis. Next base: position 7,686,499 of record OX122909.1, read on the forward strand.
CTGGCCATAACAGATCAGTTTCCCATGATTCATACTTCGACAGTCTTCAACCATCAACGAATAATTCCGTTGGGTCCCTATTAGATTTGAGTGAAATTCAATTAAATTTCGAACTAGAAGAATCAGAAATGAGAATATTCTCAGAAGATGAGAGTTTGGTTAGCTCACCCAAACTTCAGAAGGATGCGGTTAGTTTATACTTATTCTTAAACTCCTTACAGTTTTACGAGAACATTTTAATAAATAATTTTGTTTTTCAGCCTCGCAAATTTCTTTCACGTGCGCGCCCTGAAGATTTTAGTAGTGCAGCTAACTCAAGTAACCCTTCACCAAAGAAACAACCGCGAGTTGTAATGTCTCCAGAATCCCTATCCAGGAAACGTTCCCGCTTGGAAGACCAACTCAGCGACATCCAATATATTGATTGTACAACTCCAGACCAAAATCCTTGTACCATATCCACAACAACCGCGCAAATTCACCAAGAAGCTTTAATACCAACATCAGAAACGCGACAATTCGAAGGCTACCAACCCAAAAACAAGTCCCCTAGAAGCAGTGCCACGAATCGGCACTCGTTAAATTTTGAAAAAATCGAAAAATTAAATTTAATCCCTAAATCCCAAACTGAAATGAATCTTGGCGAAAAACTTAAAGTACCTGCTAGTTTCTCTAGCGGGTTTACTCCTACCCCGCAAACTCCTAATTATAAACCCTTAGGGGAAACTAGTAGTGCTTCTACGACGCCGGTGTTAACACCGGATTTAAATTCTGATTTTAATGATTACGAAAATTTGGATTTCGAACCCAAATCCCCGAGTTATGAGAATATATTAACTACAATTAGTATAACTTATAAAAGTCCGATAAAAACGAGAAATTCGGATAATATTTATGAAGATGTTGAATTGAATCCGGAGAAAGCAGGAGTACCTACAACCGCAGCAGAGTTACCGGTGCAAGAAGCAACGCAACCGGTTTTGACTGCGTTTCCAATGCCAGATACGCCAGTCGAATCACCTCGTTTATCCGTTGATGATGCATTTGAGTTAATGTGCAGTGATGCCACTTTTAAAGAAGAATTAATCCCTCAAAGTTCAACTGAAAATTCTTTAACTTTCGACCAGTCTTCAAAACAATCTGATTTCTACCATGTAGAACATCCTAACGATGACACCAATTTAATAAGGAACGAAGATAACCAAAAACCGGGTAAAATCCGTAGGAGTTCAACAGAAAATTCCTTAAATCTGTCTTCAAAACAATCTGATTTCTACCGTGTAGAAAGTTCTAATGTAGATATTAACGTATTAGAAGATAACAGTAAGAGAGAAAAAGTCTCCAGACGGGAGAAACTTCCAAGAAGTTCAACAGAAACCTCATTAAATCAAATAGATTTTCATAATTCAAACTCATCATCACGCGATTCATTTAATAACGACTGCCTACCTACTAATCTAACATCACAAAAAACAAAAAATCCAAGAAATTCCCAATATTTTGATTCGTCTTCAAACCAATACGACTTTACTAACATAAGAACACCCACTGGTGTACCAAACAGTAACGACTTCACTCCAGAAGAACACAAAAATAAAACCATAAATTCCCCCCAAAACACTTCGAAAAACTTCACAACCATTGAGCCAAATCGAACTCATTTCACACCTAATAAAACATCAATTCAAAACTCCTTAAATTTCGCTGAAATCTCTGCCTCAAACCGGCCAGATCTCCTCAACCTAACCTCTAGTTATGACACTCAAACATACGATAGTTTAACATCAACACCATTAACGCCATTTGACGGTAATTCAGAAAGAAACCTCTCAAAAAAATCGTTGATTACTCCAACGGACGAAATGAGTATGAGTGAAGTTGCACCAACAACTTCCAGTTTTATTTCGAGTGATTCTAGTGATAAATATACAAAATCCCCGACATTAAGTCCACAAATTAGTCCAATGTCATCGAATAGTCCGATGACGAAATCCAGTTTAGATTTGGATAGTCCGAAATGTCAAACGGATAAGTCAGATAAACGAAAATCGTGCGATGATGAAATATTAGATGATATTTATCAACAAGTTAAATATTTTCGACGATCTGTTCACGAGATTAATTCTTTATTAGATTCTGAGAAAATCAATCAGTCAAATTTAACAAAGTCAAAAAGCTTTCATTTTAATTTAAATAGTTTGAATCATGATTTTGGGGTAAAGAACTCCGAGAATGATTTAGGGCTTCGAGAATTTAATCAAAGTCATTCAAAACTCGATCAACGTTCTTCGAATTCCCTTAATGTGGAAGATACAAATAACGGTGAAATATTTGAAAATCCTACTTTAAAGTTAAAGGAATATTTTGAGCATTCCAAACAAAATTCTTCAAAGCTTGAAAAATCCTTAGAAAATTTATCTTGTTCATCTAACTATAGTAAAAAAATTGATTATTCTAAATCTTATACAAACTCTTCAGATCCAAATATGAAATTTGGATCTCAAAAATTAGGTCAAATATCTTCTAATCCTTTTACAAAATTAGATAATACGTTAAAACAAAATTCAACAAATAATTCTTCTAATTATGATAAATCTCACAATTATAAAAAGTCAGAATCCAATGAGAGTTTAACAAAATTTGGTTATCGAAGAACTAGTTCTGAGAAAATTAAGAGTCCCAATTTGAATGATAGCAATAGTTTAGTAAAAAATTCAAATGATAATTTACAAAAATTAACTAAATCAAATCAACTTCACTGCAGCGATAAGCAATCATTTAATGAAACACCAAGTAATTGTTTACAAAATAGTTCAAATGAAAATAAATCTAGTACAATTATAAATACAAATTTTACACAAAATCAAGAACAAATGTTGTCAAATGACTACGAAAATATACAAAATTTTGACCAATATACAACAGAGAACACAAACCCAGATTTTTCATCACATAGCACAATCTCAGAATCAATTAATCCTATATCCATAACACCTATTTTCGATTCCTTAGAAGCCGAAACTAACATCCAGATTTACGAAAACATCGACACTCAAATAAACGACATCACTCTATGTCCACTTCGTGGGCCATCCCTCGATTTACCTCGGGCTCGAATGCACGAAAACGAACCCAAAAAACTGGACATAATCCCAGACACAGCAACAAACATAACCGTTTGTGCAAAATGCAACGACACCACGCCCGAAAAGAAAAGTAACGTTCGCAATTTAACAAATAAATTCGAAGTCAAAGATGACGACAAAACCGAAAAGGCAATAGAAACCCCAAAACCAAAACACAACTATGATAAAGATAACTTACCACCGTGTTTACGTGCAAAAAACGCAAAAAACTCCATCAAAACACGGTCACTAGACGAAAACGCTTTCGTCACCGAATTCGGTCGAGCAACCGTTTCCTTACAACGTCGAAAATCCTTAGACGATCGCACAAGTTCTTATATAAACTCAAAACTATTAATTGAGCCTCAAAAAATGTCTACAAGCACCATAGATGTACGGTTAGAGTCACAAAAGGCCTCAAAACCAAATTTAGAGACTCTTATATCGGGAACTGAACAAAAATTGAATAGAGAACGTATCGAGAAGTATAAAGAAGAGCGAAGGAATTTCCTACGCGAAAAATATCGAAGTGAGTCATTTAAAGAAGATAAAGATAAATTGTTGTTACGATTAAAGCATCAAAAATCATTTAAAAGGAATGAAGAAAGTGAAACTAAAGATGAATCTGAGATTAAGAATGAACAGTTTAAATCGAATTCAGAATCTCAACCATCAGAACGAGATCAAGAAAAAATACAAAATAAAATAGACACGCGTATAAATCATAAAGATACGTTTGAGCTTAAATCTAACTTAGAACTTAAACAAAACTTAGAGTCAAAAATCGTTGAACGTGATAATGAAAGATTGAAACACGCAGAGAGTTTAAGTTCACGATTTAGTAACAAAGAGACAAAATTTGAGCTTAAGTCTAGTCAAGACTTTAAACCTAATACAGAACTTAGACTAAATAAAAGTGTAGATGCATCTAAACCGACTAAAGATCAATATGAGCTTAAGTCTCACTTAGACACAACGCCAAGTAAAACAACTATAGAACAGTTGAGCGGGAGGTTAAGTAATAAGGACGCTATTTGTAAAAAGTTGCCGCAAGAAGCGTTGTCTAAGTTTGAAAAAGACGGGGCTGTGACGAAATCGTTTCGAAAGCATCATTCACCGTTGATGGACCGTAAAAATCGGCCGTCGTTGAAGGAGATTTCGGATAAGATACTCGATGAGTCGGTTGATGAAAGTGTGATACTTAGAGGGCCTAAAGAGGATGAGTTTTTGAGGTTACGTAGGAGTGAGAATGAAACGGAACGACGTAGGCATACGTATGATTTGTATAGAGAACGGGATTTCGATTCAGAGACCAATCGACGAACTAGTCTAGAAAATAAAACTCCTAGGTAAGTTTTTTTTTTATTATAAACTACTAAATACGTATTTAGTCGACTTATTCAATAATATAATAAATATTCCATATCTTGATACATTTACCTATAAGCATCTTCAAATATTCTCATTTTCTTCCGTTGTATTTTAAGTATTATCTTGATTAGTTTTTGAATTTTTCTTCCAAACATGTTTCCTTTTATCCTTGGTTGGGAATGCGTCTTTTAGTCCCTTTCATCATTTTGGTCATTTCATGTCTTCGTCTGATTCGTGAATTTTTGCGTTGCAGAAAAGAAAAATGTTCACCATCGTATTGTATAAAAGATATGAAAGCGATTTTCGAATCGAAATCACAACAGTAGGGACTTTAATAATAATAATAAAAAATAATAATTAATTAACATTTGTAAATATTAGGCTTAGCTGAGCGTTTAGCTTGTTTTACCTGTTAACTTGCACAACCATTACCCATTTGTCACGTAGCACACAATTCCGAAACGAAACAACCGTTTCATAATTATAATTCAAATAATTTCACCGAAAAAACATATTTATTTTTCATCACAATAATAATCATACATTTTTTATTTATTAAATTAGTTTAAGGCAGTGTTATTCTGCCAAAATCGTGTTCAATGCTTAACAGTAAAATTTGTTCGTTTTACCGCAATGATCCTCAAACCCACATTTGTGGGTGTTAATTTTAAATTGAGAACGATTTGAAGTGTTACTGCTTTAGTATGTTTTTACAGTTTAATAATAAATGTGTTTTTTTATATATTTCTTGTTCAGGATTAGTTTGGTAAGTGACCATATGTTTTTTAAATGATTATAAATTGGATTTGTGAACGTAGTAACAAAAACGAACAATTTTATCTGTTACTTTATTTAATGTAGGACATTTTGTGGTTTGATGTCTAAAGGAAAAAGTTTGAATTTAAAATAGGGTAAGTGTATAGGTATTAAGGTAAAAAATTATATTTCTGTTACGGGCGCAAAGCCCCTAAAATTATGATAGTAAAGTAGCCAATACAGTGTAAAATGGACCAAAATTAAACTTTGTCCTTTTGATGTTGAATGACAAAATTGTTAAAATCATATTTGACTGTATTTTAGTATGTACTGTTTGTAGGTAAATTATGATATTATTTGTTTGGTTGTGTCAAGTTGTGCTCTCTTTAAAGTTGAACAAATTTCTGAAGACTTTAGGTAATTTTCAAAAGGTTACCTTTTCTATTTAATATTAAATAATAATACTTTATATAAACGAAAAACATCACATTTTGATAATTGAAAACTTGGTGTTTATTGAATTTAATAACGAAAAAAAAACATGTAGACAATAACATAATTAACAATTGCTTAATTGTTGCATTTCGACATTTTTTTTACAAAATTATTCATATATTTTATACAATTTTCGCACCACTTTAATGGTTCATTCACACATTATTATTGACGTTATTTAATTTAAATTCTCAACAAAAAAAAATTACTATTTTGTTTTTTTATGCTGCCAATATTCAAATTCGGGATTATTATTTGGACTTTTGGAATAAATATTAAAAACTCAAAGTTAATAATTAAGCAAATATACAAATTGATATTATATACAAACTGCTGTCGAAAGTTCTAACAATTTTAATTTTTCACTATTTATTAATGTATTATTTATCTATAGTTTTGTATATAATTTATCTCGTATATATATATATATAATAACCCATTAATGCAATATAAATCCAATTTTGTTGAATAAAAAAAGTTTTCTTAAACGTTTTACGTATTTTCCACTAATTCCAATTACGAAATCTCCGATTCCTCAATTCCAAATACTAAATATTAATTTAACAATAAATTTTAAGTTAACTCAATCATTATTGTCAATATTGACTAAATTTGCTTTTAAAGTAGCTCAAAAATTAAATATTACGTCAATAAATCGAAATCATATTCCATTTTAATAATAATCGCTCAAAAAAAACATTGTTTATTTTGATAAAAACATAAAAACCAATGCGTTTTAGTTGAATTTATTGCAAGCTTTTTATAAGCAGTTGTGTAATAAATGGTTTTGTGTTATGTTTATGAAATAGACTTTCGATCCCAGGTAAAATGGTTGCTAGGCAACAAGTCCTTCGTATCAACAGGTACAACCAGGTAGGCGAATTATATTAAAACGAGATCCATCCTATGTGTTTCCTTTTCAAGATTATTTAATTAAAATCGCTACCTATCGCGCGCGTACCAAACACATTCTGCAATTACGTTTATTCATCATATTCGGCTCCGTGGCAATAAACACGTATTTAAATATTCCAAATAACGCAAATCATTTTGATTTACAATAAATTTCGACTACCATATATAAAAAATAATACCATCTAGATATTTTAAATCTCTTGTGTAGACACTATCGTAGGTTTATTATTGATCTGATCCGAAATACAATTACTTATTGCACTGATCTGATTTTATCCCGAGCATCAGTATCAATTTACGGTCACAATCGCATACCAAAATACGTTTAACAATCAGAAATTGGTTCACTAGCAATTTCAATCGCACTTAGCCTTCCGCATAACCGAATTATAAACAATAGATTGCAATTGTTACACGCTCCACACCCCGAATTAGTTTAACACAATTTTATATCATAGTAAATTACACTCGAAAGATTTTCAATAAACCTACACATTTAAGAATTGTTTCTTGCTAAATAAAAGTATTGAAAATACACTGGTGTTAAAAGTACTTGGCGGCTTAATATAGTGTGTAATCACTGGTATTGTGAATCAAATATTGAATCAAGGGTAAAATGTATTGTTGACGCTAATTTTCAAACACACGTCTGTCTATTCAAGAATAATACTTGGTATTTAATATAAGGGCACAACAGTGTATACACACCTTTAGATTAGGGGAAGCTTTTCTATAGACTATTATTGACTGCCATGGCATACGTTCCAAAATCAGTGGCGGCGTATTTAGACTCAAATTTCCCCAATATTTTATTAGAAATCCCAGCGTAAATCCTTGATGCGACGCCGTTGATCAATAAACGCACGTATGCAAGGAGATAGAAGAGACAGGTTTGTAATGATATTATCTTATGCACTATATTGTCACTAATTGTTGATATTGATGGTGTATGCGTGAATGTGTATAGGGTTAGAGTGAATAGACGGCACGTGACGGTGCATTGCAATAAACAGTTTGAAGATCAATTATTCGAGTTTATTATTAAATTAAATTAGTATAGGAAAATCAATTACAATCAGGCTATTAAATGAGTTTAGGTTATGAAACATCCTTGACTTTACTACAGGTAAATTCATAATACAGATTAAGAATTTGACATGCATGACTGGGATTGCCATTTTATTTTTTACTCACCCCGTAACATATACAATAGGCTTGGAATTCCAACCCCCTGTTGGGTATCTTATTAAAAAACACCCTTAGTATATTCAAAATTGAAAATTATAAGAAAACTATTATTATTTTATAAAAGTAATTGAAGCAGTAATGTTTTCAAATTTGTTTATTTATAGTTTTAACTTACAAATACTACACCAATAAATTCACTAATTTTAACATAACCTATACTTTTTTGAATATTCTAAACTAATTTTAAGTATAGAAATTATTTAATAATATATCACAAAATTAATAATAACTAACATAAATAATACATTACAAATAAATATTCAGATATACCAACTCTAGGCACCTAATTTTATAAATTCGGATTATTTTTTGTACCCTCAGAACCTAGTTACCAAATTAATAATTTATTTTTAATAAATTCCGTACCATTTTCTCGGTTATTCTCATCAAAATTTAATATATGTATATATATAAAACCGTAATTTGATTCAGAATTTAAGTTTACAGATAAATTGTATATAATTAATAAAATGTGAACACTGATTCGCCAATTCGTTAACTATTATCGGTTACCATTATAATAATAATTTATGTTCTATTGTAAATAATATAAAAACAATTATCCTTCTTTGTAGTTATAATTCGGTTTTTCGTCACCAATAATATCTATATCGCTTTCGCAATCACTGTGATCGGTAGATGGTTCCGATGCCGCTCCATGGTGATGGTGGTGACTTCTAAGTGCTTGGTGATCGCCAACGGGTAGGTGTTCTGGGTGCTGAGGCACACCTACAGGTCTCCCAGAAAAGTCCATCGGTAAATCTGTACAGGCAACAACACCACACTTGTTATTTATGTAAATAAAACGAATGTGTAATTTGTGTAAAATGGTGGTGATTTGTAAAAGTGATGCTATTGATTGTACTGGTAACGTCTTAGATTGGGTGTCTGTAGTGAGTGTACCAGCTATCTTCAAATCAATTAGAACAAGTTTCATACTCTAATGTAGTCATTTAATTAGTTTCAAAGATGCCATTAGGAAACAACCCTAGTCGCAAGGCGTACAAGTCCTGGGGTTGAAACCCCGCCGCATTCCCTTCTTAAGATGTTAATTTGCCTTCATTAGCGGAAGTCACAAATTTTATAAATTAACTGAGGATACTCCAGTTTTTTGTTATAGATAACATTGATTTATGTTTTGTTTCTTTTTTTTTTATGTTGCTTTTTGCAATTTTCTAGTGATGGATGCGAAATATTTCAAAAACCGCGAATCATAAAATATGATTTGTCTATAAAAATGAAATGTCGCATATACACATCGTCGAGATATAATTTAACGTAACAAGTATGTAATGCCGTTTTAATGATGTCCCATTGGGCTTTTTAGTAATTCGAGACTAGCAGTTGGTGGAACTGTTGGTGCACGAGGCACGTAAGAGGATTTAGCGATTAGGACCCCCTTACGATTTCTGCATTTTTGCAATAAAAAAATCAACCGATAGCAAATCAATAACTATAACTATTATTTAAAACAAATTCCACTTTACGCTACCATATTGGTAACAATTTGAATAAAATTGTGATACACTGTTAAAATATCTGCAGTGTCATGCACCGAACTTTCTTATACGCATATGGGTTAAACCATATCGTAGTTACATTATTTTTCTAATTTATAATATTTGTTCTAACCTTTAGATCGCTTTTACACTAAATATGTTTCTTAGAATAAATATTAAATGTCAAACTTCAAATTATTTAAGTCTATTTTGTTAAACAATTGACAGGCGCAGATGATACGATTTATGTAACAATATATATAATAAGCAGACATTTATTTTGAAACCAGTACTTTTTTTGGAAAAAAGATTCAAACAAAAGTTGTGCTAAATATAAATATCATTAATTTTTGCTCACAAAAATTTTCTGTAACTGTAACCATTTTTGTGTAATTGCAGAAAATGCAAAAAAGGACTAGGGTAAACATGCACTTCCGGTCGGAATATGGTTTTCAAAAATAGGAGGTTTTCGTGCCAGGCACATACAAATCTTAAGTTTAAAATTTCATAATTTTCCCTTCAGCCGTTTGGGCTGTAGAGCGCTCACACACACACACACAGACACACACACACACACACAGATGGACGTCATTCCAAAAATAGTCGGAATCGATTCAGGGAAGGTCAAAACGTATATTTACGTTAAAATCTCGAGTTCGAAATTTTTCATGATTACAATACTTACTTAAGAAAGTAAAAATACAGTTAGGAATTTAGTATAACAATTTTGTTGGTTACAATTTGGGGATAAAATTTAGAAGTTGATTCTTACCAGTACTTGAATTCTGCCGATGGATATTGCCGTCAACACTATTAACACCTGTGGTGACAACGGCATTCGGTAAAGGTGTAGTAGACCCCGAACTCGCACTCCCCGTCACCGATCCGCCACTCTTTTCTTCATGCAATTTACGCATCTGTTTCTTGTGTTTCATCCGTCGATTTTGAAACCAAGTTTTCACTTGGGTTTCCGACAGATTCAACGCGCCAGCCAGCTCTACTCTTTCAGGCGTGCTCAGGTATCTTTGTGCTGAAAACCGCTTTTCTAAACCTGTGAGCTGGGGATCGCTGAACACTGTTCGCGCTTTCCGTCGCCGGCAGTGCTTTAACGCGCCTAAAGAAAGCTCACTGACGCCCGCACCACCAGGAAACAACGCGTGATGAAATGGTAAACCTACCACAAATAATAGTTTAAACTACAGCTTAAATCCCCATTCTAATTTAATTATACTAATGTATGTGATATTAATAAAAACAACTAGAATTTCGGATTAGATTCAAATTAGAATTTACGGTACGTTTAAGTAAATTAGGATTTATATTACTAACCTTGTGTTAAAAAATATGGATCAGATATGGTTTTGTATGGTGATCCAAAATATGCGCCTAGTGCCCCGACAGCGACTTGGATGTATCCCCCATCGGTGGTTTGAAATCCGGTAGCGCCGGGGCACGTGCCGCCGACGGAACCCGCGGGAATGCCGCTTCCATTCGGGTAAAAGCCGCTCGGGTAGCTTTTGATTTCAGGTTTTCGCAACTCTGGCTTCTGTGAACTTTGTTGGTACTGCTTGGTGAGGTGTGATTCTTGTTGTTTTGATGCCTGATGGTGGAGTTGTTGTTGGTATTGGAGGTCTACGTTGGGTTTTGAGTCGAGTTCAGGTTTGGCGCGGTATAGAATGTCTTCGATGCGAAATGAAGTGCCTTTTGAGTATGGTGCCTCTGACGGTAAATCAGTACGTGAGTTCATTGGACCAATTATTTAATCACTACACAATTTTAAACAATATATTAGTTTGTCACTTGTAGAACTTTTGTTTTGAGTTTTGTTAAAATTGAAATGTTAGAGAATGATTTAGCACATTGAACACGAGTTTGAAAAGGTAACCGTTGAGGGTGTTTTATTGTTGTTTGTGCCGGGTACCGTGTGCGGCGCTCTGGTACGCGCGTTTGCCCCGTTTGCTCGTTTATCCGGGGGGCGAATGATCACATCACCACAAAATTCAACCCTTAACTGTTGTTGGTGCGTACGTAAACCGCCCGCCGAATTGCCCGCTTACACAACCTTTAGATGTTAGTGGTGGGGGTACGCATCCATTCGCTCGTACACACTGGATCATTTTATTTTTTAAATTATTATTAATATAAAATATTATATATAGTTTTTGTAGGAGGGCGCTGATATTTTATTTCAATTCTCCACTAAAATAAAGTAACGAAAACCATATACTACTTCTTAGTTCTATATACACTCGTAATTGATAATTAGTGATGAAAGTTTTGTTTTTATTTGCACCCCAAATAATATCTTTCAAAATTATATAATTTTGGCGATTTTAATTGCGTAATTTGTGGATTATAAAAATAAGTTCACGCAAATAATGGAAGTTTTAAATGACGAGGAATAAGAAGTTAATTACCGCATAAATGAACAAATTCTAAAAAGTTTCTCCTATCTAATATATTGAGTAAGGCACCTTATTAATAAATCCCCAACATTATCCTTGTATATGTTGATAAATTCGACTAAAAAACAAAAAAATTCGAATCAATAAACCTACGCAACCCTGTCTATATTTTACAATAATACCGTTAATTTACTCGCTTCATAAAAATACGATAAAAACAGACTATATTTGCAAATAAACACTAAATACAAAAATCAAATAATTTAAACACAAAAAAATAAAAAAAACACAAACACACCAATTGGAATAGATTAACCTCGTAGCAAGTTGCTTAGCAACGCGCGTATCACTGGCAGGGCGGAGTCTTGCCTCAGATCAACCAATAGTATACGCGCAACTCTCATTCCTCTCCACCTTTTACCCAGCGGAGGGTAGTTGTTATCCGCGGCTTACCCCTACTCTTCAACGACCACGCGCCAGCCAATCACAGCATCGCATTTTCATGTAGATGTAGGGTTAACTTGAAATAACCTCATTTTCAGGACAATATGGGGTGAATTTGTACTACTAAAGCGCTTCTGGCACCGTGCCAAGGGTAGCGGAAAAGATCTTTCCCTTTATATGTATATATAAGTGTGTGTAGGTGTATGTGTGAACAATTGAAATATTGATAAAGGAAGTTGTTATTAAATTAAATTTGAACTGACTTAATGACAAATTTAACGCGCTTGTTATTTTGAGTGTATAACAAGAATTAAACGGCTGCTTTCTATACGGCTCATTTTACACATCATTATTACTACTATTTTATTTTAATAAAATTTAAAAAACTTACTCTTAAAATGATTATTAATATATTTGAAAAATACATCTTTATTTTATCGCCATTTACCACTAAAGTCGAGTAGCATAATAGGCTATAACGTGACATATACAATACCATTACAGATATCAGGTTTCCCATTAATATTTGTTGACATTTTTGTGACATTTCGCCGTTGAAATTTGCGGTAGAAAAGTACCCTGATGGACCCTAATGATCCAGACCTTTAGCGTTTATAGTTTGGCATTCAAACAACTGACCGATACTCATTTTGCGGCCTGATATTCTAATCATGTAATTTCATAACAACCATTCGAAAAAAAAAAAACTACTCAATCAAATCTTAAGAAGACGACAATTATTTTTGAACCACCTCACCAATTTTTCAAAAAAAAAAAAATAAGTTGTCAACCTTTAAACGATATAAAACATGTTTTGTGTATATCGCGTCCCATCCAGCTAATGAGGCCCTTGAGATGACAACACGGCGTAGACGTGATTTAAAACAGCGATAGGGCACGATCCGCAACGGAAAGTGTTAACGAAACATTTTGTAAACATCTTTTCAAGTATTGTGGGATAATTGGAGCAGATTTTAACTAAACGCGGCTTATATACATGAGTACAACAACACTTTAAGGCACACACGAGTATTGAATACATATTTGTAGTTCTAGTTTGTTAAATATCTGTAACTCGATAACAGAGTTGATGTTTATTATTTTTATCCCGGATATGTAGTTGTTGAATTTCATCCAGATTGTACTTGTTGGGATAACTTTTGCAGGAGAGTATACCTGACCCTAGGGATCGACTGTATGTTAAGCTTATCCGCATATCGACAAGAATCTGCGACGTTATTGGAAAAATTACTACAGAATAGCGTTCGTTACAGACAATTTGTGGTGTACACTCTACGTCACAATGCGAAATACAAATACACCACGCAATTTCACTTCCGTTTCGCTATTCTATACACGTAAAAATCTTCAAGTTTTCGTCATAAATCAACCATCAATAACACCTGTAAAGACAACATATTTATTAATATACACGAATTATAACTCGTTTTGAGTAAACTTCACGAATTATTTATTTAAATATATATTTAGCAACTTTTCTCTTATGTTTCTTTGTAGTGAAAAATGCTACTTATAATAGTTATAGATTTCATGTATAAGATTTGATGGAATATTATAAAATATTCGCTCAATTAAAATTAATAGTGATCTTTCAAAGTTAAAGTACTTAAAATCTAAGTAGATCCCCTCATTTCCTAAACAAAGGAATTATGTGGCGTATTCCGCTTGTTGTTAACAATGATTGAGGAGTTCCTCATTTTCTTTTTTTTTCTTTCTTTTGCTTTCAAATCCAAGTACTAGTACCGGTAGTTGAACTACAAACAAAACAGACGACACTAGTGTGTCACTCGAATCAAAAACAATGCCTGATATCATTAAAAGCACACGCCAATATCCACCTTGGTGCTAAGGCGTACAAAGACGACATTTGCATGCGTTCAAAGTAATGGAAGATGTTACGGAAAGAGATACTTGGAAATAAAGTTACTATAGGATCCAGTTTCACTCAAATGCAGCACTGTACTAAATGTTTTTTTTACAATTTACATCCCTAAATCACCTTTTATCACATATTTGCTTATATACGTTAACTCGTAGATTTATTTTGTAAAATATATAAATTAATAAATTGTGTTTTCAACTCAATTTTAATTATACAATGAAATATCGCCATGCTGAACTCCAAGCATTGGCAGCGCTAAATAAATTGAAGTAAAGTGACTCTTTTTTTCGCAGTGGTCTGTAATTTGGCGCTAATCATATTAGTCTTGTAAAAAGTCATATTGATTGAATTTAAAAGCTTCCATAAAGCACCCTAAGTGATACATGATTGGAAAATTATAGGGATGGCACTTCTATACATATATATCTTATTTAACTGCTTTATTCTTGTATTTGTACTTGAGGAACACTGCTTAAAGTCGCTAAATCTCCTCATTAGGCTCTACCATATTTAGTTTATTACTTTCTTATACGCAGTATAAGTAAGTATTGGAATCATGAAAAATTTCGAACTCGAGATTTTAACGGAAATATACGTTTTGACCTTCCCTGAATCGATTCCGACTATTTTTGGAATGACGTCCGTCTGTGTGTGTGTCTGTGTGTGTGTGTGTATGTGAGCGCTCTACAGCCCAAACGGCTAAAGGGAAAATTATGAAATTTTAAACTTAAGATTTGTATGTGCCTGGCACGAAAACCTCCTATTTTTGAAAACAATATTCCGAGCGGAAGTGCATGTTTACTCTAGTCATTTTTTGCAGTTTCTGCAATTACTCAAAAATGGTTACAGTTACAGAAAATTTTTGTGAACAAAAATTAATGATATTTATATTTAGCACAACTTTTGTTTGAATCTTTTTTCCAAAAAAAGTACTAGTTTCAAAATAAATGTCTGCTTATTATATATATTGTTACATAAATCGTATCATCTGCGCCTGTCAATTGTTTAACAAAATAGACTTAAATAATTTGAAGTTTGACATTTAATATTTATTCTAAGAAACATATTTAGTGTAAAAGCGATCTAAAGGTTAGAACATATATTATAAATTAGAAAAATAATGTAACTACGATATGGTTTAACCCATATGCGGATAAGAATGTTCGGTGCATAACACTGCAGATATTTTTTTTGGAGTAGTACGATAAAAAAAAACATTGAATATCGTCGTGATTGTAGTTGATTAGATTTAATTAATATAGTTATTTAATTAGGCAGGCCTATAGTTGACGGACGCCGCGATGTCCAGGGAGGTATTTGACATTTATTGTCTTTCATTTACTATAATTAGGGGCTTTACAAAACGTTTCCTATGTGTCTAACCCTCGCAAGCTACGCACTCCGACCACCCTTATTCCGCGTATTGAATTACATCTCAAACACGTGCTCCATATTTAGTAAAATTATTTTGCAACGCAAGGGGGCACTACAGCGAAAGGGTGTTCTAATAAAATATCACAAACATATATTTTTATCTGCTTTTTTATTTTATATAATAATACAATTTTTTGTGTATGTTTACAGTAATATAGAATCTCTATAACGTATAGAAATACATGCTAATAGAAATGATTTAACCTTACAAATAATACAAAATATTAAATTATTGTTTACAACAGTAACATTTAGTAACTTGAATATGAATTATTAGTAACTTAATTAATAGACTCCTTCTTCACCAGATTCGGCTCTGTTGTAGAATTTTCGCGAAAAAGCAGCTGGACCATTGTCAAAGAAACCAAACCAATTTCTTTTATAGCAATATAGAACGCCTAGCACTAGCGGGATGCCCAAAAGTAGGCCTACAAGAAATCCTTAGTAAAACAATCACACAGTCTAAACGCATTACCAATATGAAATAGTTGGGCGATTTTTGGCTTAACACTAAAAATCGCCTTTTTATTTTCGTATATCTCACCAATTAAAATGCCAATCATTATACCAGCGTCTTTTTCTGGTCGTCCTCCATTCAATTCCAAACATCGTAAAATTTCTGAGCTGTTATGAATTGCTAACAATGATTGACCTTCCATTTCCACTGGACCACCACATCTAAATACATTTATTTCATTATTATATATATATATATATATATATATATATATATATATATATATATATATATATATATATATATATATATATATATAATGTGTTGTTTTTGCTCCAACTTACTTGAGTCCTGGTAGTTTCGGGTCATTCTTGTGAGCCATGAATGCAACGAGTGTCTGAATCATCCATTGATTATCACAATCACAACTCCATGGATTCTCGAAGATTTCCATCTCGTTTAAATTGTCCCAACGCGCAATGAAATCGTATTCTAAGTGAGTCAATTGGTTCCTTTCTAATCGTAACTAATATAAAATATGTTAATTTCAAGTCTAAAATTGATTGTTTAGCAGTTTCTACCTTTTTAATATTAGGCCATATGTCTGTTTCGGAATCTGCTGGTTTATAACTCAACACGTTTTTCTCAAAATACATTAGTTTGTTGTTGTTCGTAATGTATAGTTCTTCTAACGATTCTAAACCGGATAAACTCTGTGTTCCAATCATTGTCAAATTTGGCATGAAACATAAATGTAAAATGCGTAATTTCTTCAACGACGAAGGAACACCCCTAAAAATCCACACACAAATATGTAGACACACATTCAATAATAATTAGTGTGTAAAATTGAATAACAGTTATTAACCATACTTACGTAATATTCGTTAATGTATGAATGGGATTCTCATTCAAATTCAACTCTTCTAAGTTTATAGCATCGCCAATCTGTTGAGGTACTGTAGTAAACAAATTACCGTTTAGTTGTAACAATCGTAAATGCTTTGATGGACCATGGAATATATGGTCTGGAATTTTTGTTAATGAAGTAAAACTTAAATCCAATTCCTATATATACAAATAAAAAAAATTAATAAATCTTATAGTAGGTTAAGTCTCTTAGCTTCTTACCTTCAAATAGACTAAGCTACTTATAGCCAGGCTTGTTTGTGTATCGAGGATTTTAAACGGATTTTCATGTAAATCTAAAATTTCTAATTTTGCAATATGCTCAAATGTATCCTGATGTAAAGTATGTAAACTGTTTACACCTAATCGTAACACTCTCATAGATTTTAATGGTTGATACCCATCATTTGCGTATATTCCCTAAATTATAATAAATAAAATTTATTTACATTTGTACAATGTTACAAGTTTTACCTCAAAAATATTTTCGTTAAACATTTCACTATAAAGTCCGTTATTTGACAAATCCAGTTCAGTCATATTTTGTAAATGTTTAAACGCCGCTCTGTCGATAACTTGAATCCAATTATGGGATAAGTTCAAAATTTTCACACCAGAGATAGCAGGTATCTGGTATATTCTCTCCAAAGCAGAGTGATGGATACGAATCGACGCATACGGGAATGATTCATTTTGACCATTCCACCAATATTTTGCTTGGTTAAATGGGTTTACGTCGTTTTCTAATTTTGCATGGTTACAAATTACTGATGCTTTGTTTATTGTACAATTTGGTAGGCTGCTAAACGGCGATTCTTGCACAGTTAACGCTGTCAACACTTTTAAGACACTCAACAACAAGAATATTGTTAATGGAACTGCCATTTTATCTAAATATAAAACATCTTTAAATTCTTATATTCAAAAAAAAAATCCTATACATTTCTATACGTTTTAAATATGTATTAGAGTTAATCGCGGTATAATCTATAAAATTATATTTATATATGCACTTTTCTGTTATCGATACACTAATAAATTATGTGTTTAATCATTATATATTATACTTAGAAATATATATGTAGTATTTTAAATAATTATTAAATGACGCACTTAATATGTCTTTAAGTAGAAAATGGTTTATCTGCGTTTGCAATTACAATACAAATATGTTATCTTTATATGTTTTGTTATCAATTAAAAATGAATTTACTAGATAATTTAAAAAATACTCTACGTATTTTTAAGACATTTCTATTTAGAGACATTTACGAGTTTTAAAATTTATACATCGTGGAATACTTTCCATAAAATTTAGTAACAATAACACTATTTATCTTAAACGATGTAACACAAAGTATACTTAAGTCTTATGGAATTATAACTATTTAAGTAACTTAATTAACTTACAGTTTGGTCTCCTAAATACTAATGTGACTTAGCTATCTCACAATATACTAAACTAGAATTTTTATCTGATACATTATCACTAAACCAATATTGATTTGTACACACCTGTATGGCTAATAGCTTATATATATATATATATTTTTTTTTTACCGGTGTATTTGCACTTATTAATCGATATTTTTAATTTTGTCTATTTCGATTTTATTTACACGTTTAACGAATTAATCTAAAGGAACTTTTCCCCATAAGGTTGAAGAAATAGTCTTTACGGAGATAAGATTAAACTAGATAAAATATTTATTTAAATACTTAGAAATTATTTACTTATCGTCATTTCCTATAAATGAGGGGTGACACATTTCATACACTTTTCTATATAATGTTTTTTTTTATTTATTAATATAATACAAATAATATTTTATTTATTTATAGAAAGTTGCAAAAGCTATAAGCCATTTTATACAATATTTTTCATAACCTATTTGATAATTAGCAAGGCAGTATTGTGGATTTTTTGTTTTTATAAATGGTAAAACTCACTAATATCACAAATCAATTTAAATTAATTTCGAATTCTATCACAAATTTCTAGCAATTAAAATCCCAGACCCTATTTTTAATTTTGTACTAAACAAATTCAGTGTTACAGCTTAATAACTAAAAACAAACAAAAAAAAAAACACAAATTCCAGCAGTAATAATTACAAAAAAACAAATTATATATGATTTTGCAAAAGTTGACGTAATTTCTCGTAAACGGATATGAACGTTTTCGAGTAACCCTCATCCGTTAAGTGCAGATAATCGTGCATAATATAATGCGAAATTGTTTGATCCGATTGCAGTACATTTTCATGTATTGGCACCACATGAATCTGTTTCCAATTATCAGAAGTGGCATCGAAAGTTTTTAACATCAATTCATTTACCGCTGTATTCTTATCGCGTAATTTATTTGGTAATTGGCCCCTTGGTAATAAAGTCTAAAACATAAAATTACATATATATATATAAACAATTTTAAATTAAAAAAAAAATTGTTTAAGAGTTCTTACAGGTAAAACAATATGGACATCTCCTAATTTGTCTTTAATAGTTTTAATACATTCGCAAATCCCTTCAAAAACATCCTCAGGACTATCATCCGTATTATTAGTCCCTACAAACATAACAACTGCTTTAATTTTAATATGGAAATCCATTTCTCCATGTTGTAATCTCCATAATAAATGCTGAACGCGATCGCCTCCAATTCCGAAATTAACGCAATGCAAACTGGATATCTTCTCCACCCACAACGAGCAAAATTGCAACCCTTGTATTATAGAATCGCCGATAAACACCACATCAGGCTCCGTCGTTTTCGTCTCCGAAACATATCTATTATGCTTCAAATTAAATTACAACCAATTCCACCAAAAATCACCTACAACTGCTAACCATACTTAACCATCTCCCATCACCGGTTATATCATCTGGCGTCGTTGCAACCGTACAAACATTCATTTTCTACTAAATATCTAAACAATAAGCACCCTATTTATAATAATAATTTACGTCCTACGATAAGAAAACTACAAATAACGTTTTTTAAGACTATTTGACAGTTTATACAAAATTAAAGCTCGATATACACGCGCAAAACACCGCTTATTGTATGATTGGTTCATGGAATAATCTCCCATGGATTGGTTAAAACTTTGAAAGCAACAAGCTTAAAAACAACTCAACCAATCAAAATCATTTTATATATCGTGTAAATTTAATAAACAATTTACTAGAAATGGGTATTAAGGATTTGTGGACGATTTTGACTCCGTTTTGCGAAAGAAAACCCTTATATGAGCTTCAGGGTAAAATCGTTGCCGTCGATCTATCATGTTGGATCTGCGAAGCTCAAAACATCTCCGAGTATTCAGTACAACCACGAATGTATTTAAGGTTAGCAAGCAACGCTTTAGTATCTTTAGTATAAATAATTGATTATAATTATAGGAATTTATATTTTCGCACTTGTTATTTATTGTTAATGGAAGTGATACCGGTGTTTGTGCTTGAGGGTAAAGCACCTGCGTTGAAGTATAAAACAATTGCAGATCGAAATGAGATACAATTTAAAGGCGCCAAACCCAAATCAGATAAAGTGAAAACTGGTAAAGATCGTACTCGATTCCATTTTGTGCTCAAACAGGTATGTTTAGGTGATTATAGTGTGTAGAGGTGTTGAGTGTGCGTTGAGTTTGTTTAGTGTGCGGATATGTTGCGGTTTATGGGTTTAACGTGTGTGACTGGTTCAGGTGAAGCAGAGTCGATGTGTGCTTATTTAAATGAAGATGGGGTGAGTTTCGGTGCGTTGTTGAGATTTGTGGTGTTATTTGATCGTTTGAAGCTGGTTTCAGGGTGTATTAGCCAGGATTCGGATTGTTTTGCGTATGGGGCGAAAGTTGTTTATCGCAATTTCTCGATTTCACAACAAGGCTCGCATGCAGCCAGTGGCGGAGCTGTAGATGTTTATGATATTCAAAAACCATATGAGTTTTTGAGTAAGTATCTTCAAACGAATCAAACAAACCCAACTACATTTTTTTATATACATATATGTTTAGAGTTCGGGCGAAATAAAATAATTGCGCTTGCCCTATTATGTGGTTCGGACTACAATGAAGGGGTGCACGGTGTTGGGAAAGATACAACAATGAAATTTATGAATAAATATAAAGATTCTGAAGTTCTAGATAGGTATTATATAAATATTTTTTAAATGTAATATGTTAACATTATACGTGTTTAAAGAATGAAACTTTGGCGTACAAATGCGTCAATGTTTAAAGAACTTGAAGCGAAAATTGGGAACAAAAATTTATGTTCATCTTGCGGACATTTCGGTAAAATACAATCGCATATTAAAGTAGGGTGTATGGAGTGTAAAACCACGAAAGGTTGTGATTTTACTAAATTTAGAGAACAGCGACTGGACATAAAAAACGAATTGCAAATTCGTGCGAAAGCGATCGCAGATCCAAATTTTCCCAATCAAGAATTAATTGATGAGTACCTAATCAGGAAGGATGATATACAGAAATTAGATTTGAAATGGAAACAACCAGATTTGGTTAATTTTGTTGTAAGTTTATTTAAATATTTGTATATATTTTTGCTATTTGATGTGAAATTTGTAGAAGTTTACTGTTAAATATTTGGGGTGGGAAGAAATTTATGCGTTTGAAAAAATATTACCAATTTTAACTCGTTGGCAATTATTGAATTTTAATTATGTAAATGACAAAACATCCCGAAATTCTATAAGTAATATTAAGGGAATTGTATTCCCTGAATATATAAAAAAACTTAGGAACCCAAAAGGTATAAATTTTATTTAAAATTCTCCAGAACTATTTTATACTAATTATTAATTTAGGAGTGCAAAGTTATGAAATAATATGGACGGATAGAAACAAATGTTTTGAGCATTTAATTTCTGAAACGCAACTCAATGAATATTTAACGCATACTAAAAATGGAAGTCTGGAGACTTTATGGAGCACGATTGAACCTAAACATCTAGTCGATAAAGCTTATCCAATTTTGGTGGATGCGTTTATGGAAAAGAAAAACAAAGGTTTAATTAAACAATCATAAATTATTTAAATAATAATAATATTTGATTATTAGGTAAAAAGCGACAAAAACAAAAAACCACTGATATAGATTCCATAACAGATCAATTATTGAACACATCCATAACGGAGCCCAAACCGAAAAAAACACGTAAACAAACTAAACCTAAAGAATTAGATAAACCGCCAAAAACATTAGAGACTTATTTCAAAAAATCCAAAGTGGAGCAACTCAAACAAAACTCAATTTCGTTTGATTTGAACGCATCAAGTTTCGGGGACGAAAACGATGATTTTAATATTTCGGAAGTTATAGACGATATCGTAAGCCGCACTCCAGAATTACCGGAAAAAATACAAAAATTAGGATACCAAATAATTAAATCATCAAACCCTAAAACTCCTAAATTTGATGAAGAATTAATTTATAATACATCGAAACAAGAAATTTTAAATGAAAGTTTCGATGAAAATTTGAACCAGAGTTTATTTTTCCAGTCAAATTATGATCAGGTTGATTTGTTTGAAAAGACGTTTAATAAAACAGCACTAAATTCATCGGGTGATGATGGTTTAGAATCGGACGATGATTTCTGTAATGTCTACATTCCTTTAATTGATAGAATACACAGTTAATTAATACAGAATCATTAAAATAAGATATGGTTCCTGATATGAATACAATGTAAAAGTGAGTGGTTCCACATTGTGTTGACTAGATTATTCTTATTTTTAATGATGTTCTACATTTATTCCTGGAAATGCGTGAATTTTGTCGTGCAGTAATTCTAGAAATTAAATATACATTTTATATTAAACAAATTTTATCTACGAATTTAACTTACTGTGTAGTTTGGATTTTCAACATTATTTAAAAATTCAGTTTCCCAATCGGATTCCTGTTCAGTTTTATCAAAATTATACATAGGCATTAATCGATGCCTTAAAATATCTAATTTACGTTTTCTAGCCATTAAAAATACCTAAAAAACCAACAAAATGAACATATTCGATTTAAACTAAATATTAAATCAAATTACCAAAGCTGATAATAACATCACAGCAACAATCACAATAAGTGGTACAATGATAAACTTAAGTTGCTCGACATTCTCCTCCGCAATTTCATCTTCTATCACTACAGTTGATAAAACTGTTAATACTTCTGTTGTATTTACATCACTCATTTTACAACAATATTGATTGTGATTATCGAGGTACAAATATGAGATGCCATTTATTTCATCATAAATCGACCAGTCGTTTTCGTTGCCTTTCAATATCTTGAAGGTTTCACGTTTTTGTTATTATTTACATGTTTTGTAATAGTATATGATCTTGGATTGAATTTTTCTAAAACATTTTCTCTTGCCATGTTTTGCCAAACTGTCAAAACCAAGGATTCGGCTCATTTACGTGCACCCAATCACTGACCAATTATTCGAATTTATCCGCGGCAGAAAGAACTGAATTAACACTCGGCCAAGTTCGGTTTTCTAAATTAAAACTACACTTATTTTTTTTCCCTTCAACCTTCCTACTCAACCAGTATTGTAATCAGGGATATTTTAAATAAAAAACCAATTAACACCCTTTCCAAACCAAATAATTAATAAAATCAACAATTTTCATATATAAATTAAAGAATTAAATATAATAGTAAGGTTTATAAGCCATGAATTGGGGGTTTATATATTTTGGAAATGGTGCCAAGTTCAATCAAACGTAGTTCAATGATTATCATTCGGGTATATTCGGTTTTGTTGAGTAAATGAGTACAGTGTGGTAACTAGCATGTTTTAGGTTTATATTGATTTTAGAAGCTGTTTTAAGTTTATAAATCAATAAATTATATATTTTTACGCGTTAATGATTGATTTATGACTAAATAATATAGTGGGTGAGTTTAAAATTCGTGTATATTCGGTTTGAAAATAACTCGCAGTTAGGCAATCGAACGCATTCGTTAGTTTGTGATGGTAACGGTAGATGTCAGTACGGTAATATGAATTTGTTACTCTGATAATGGTGGATAGGGTGTTGTCATATTTAGTGAAAATGTGAGTTTTTCTCATGAAATCTAACCAGTTTTTTAAGTTAAATAAATATTTTGTGTTGCTATGTATGTATTATTGTTGAAAAGTAACATAATTCATATGACATTTGTTCGCATTATCGATTTATCGAATGTCATAGGTATCATATTTGGGATATACGTGTCAAAAAATCGCTTATTTAATCACATTCCAAGCTTATTTCAATTGGCACGTGTGGGTTTTACGTTGTTCGAATGACAGCCGAGCATATTCAAGTAATTTCTAAAGATATTCAATCATGTCAATAAAATAAAAAGAATGGCGTTTTTGACATATTCACAGTGGCGTAGGCGGCTGTGCTTTTACGAGAGGGGCATTTGTTTATTTTTTTAACCCACATACGCAATAATTCTTAATTTTTCGCATTTTCTAATTAAGTCTCAAATTAGGATTACAATTATTTTAATAAAATATAAAATACACATTTTTTGTTTAAATATTTTTAAAATATGTACTTTAGAAAGTGATATAATTTAAAAAAAAAATTTTATTAGTTAAAATTAATTAGGGAGAATATATGTTGTGTTTTTCTCTTTTCAGATATTTGAAAGTGCTTTTATAACTTCAATTTGACTTAAATCGATTTAATAATAACGCCTTCCATAATAGTAATGATTTTCTTTAGAAATTATTAATAAATATAAGTTATTTTTCCTATAATATAATAAAGTTCCAATGTGTATGGAAGCTGAACGCTGGTAATGTAAAACGTATTCTGCAAACCGTGTTTCGGTTAATTCGTTCGCACTGGAAGAAATAAAGCGTTTTCCAACATTCCTGCGTCATGACTGCAATGGAAATCGAGTGCGGCCACAGGGTAATGGTTCCATAAGAGGAGCTCGGACATCCAGACTTTGTCAATTGGCAACGAAAGGCAAAATCACGGGGCAAGTGTGTCCGAAGTTTCAACAGGAAGGGTACGTTCATTTTTTTTTTTCCAAATCCAATCCAATAATATGACTCAATGACCGTGAATGATTTATAAATGAACTCAAACACAAATATGTAAATGTGCGTAATTTCGGCCAGAAATGACGCGGTTATTCGACAGTAATTAAATCAATCTTATTAATCGAAAATGATTCCAAGGTCCTACATATATTACATTTGGTAGTATCATGAACTTGGTGGTACTGACAAAAATTATTGCTCATTTTACAAAAATGCCAAGGTAAAACTATGATAAAACATCAAAATATATGTTATACAAATGATTTGAATCGCTTTACAACATATTTTTTACAAACAATTGTAACTGTACCTATATGTGTCATATGTTTTTACATTTATTATCTCAATTCAAATATATTGTTTTTAATATAACGATCTTATCTGCGTTTCGCTAACATAAATATTGAGCAAGATACAAAAAAAAAAAAAATCTTATTTATTGTGCTCCAATTAATGCAATAACTTCTAGTTATTTTTAGTGAAAATACAACCACTTCAAATCGTATTTCGATTCATTGTGACGTCACCGTGCATGTCAGAAAACATTTACAAGCATTCTAATTCGTGAATCTTCTTATCCTTCCCTTGTAGTCTATTTATATTCGTTTATTTATGATACAATCGTCAAAAATTATACCCCATTCTATACGCGTGTATTTTGACATCACAAGGTCTCTAGTTCCGTATTGCGGAATCATTAGTCATTTTTTTTAAAAAATTACTACCCTTGAATTCACTCTTATATTTAATTCATATTTCATTATCGATGGCAACACATTCATAACAGTTAATCTTCATTTACCAAACAAATACAACTAAACATGACTCAAGCGTTTGTTATTGTTAAAATAACATTTACATCGCGAATTTATACTAATATTATTATAAATAACGCCCATTTCAGTACTTTTAAACATCAACAATTGATTAATATTCACGTTTGCAATATATATAAAAACAGCGTTACTATATGTAGGCAATAATTAAAGAACAATTAATATATTTTTCTCAACATATTGATTATTTTGTTATATATTTTATTAGCGACGTAATAATGTTTGTATGATTATTTAATTGTAAGCGTTTTATATAAAGTATTAAATAATTATGATTGTCTTCGACAAAACAAAGAACGGCAATTATCTAATCCACCTACAGCTCTGAAATCGTAATCATTTACTTTAGGACAAGTAACAGTACAGTTTCACGGCGATCGAGCAGTAATTCAGAACGACCTACGCGATCATCCTCATTACACCTCATCAACAATAACAACAACAACAATAACAACAGTAGTGCATCACAAAGTAGTGGTGTCAGTGGTGGTACATCAATTCCTCCGCAATCACAACAACCTCGACCACATCTACACCGGTGTAACACAACAGGCCGCCGAAGTCATGCTAATGCTAGTGTCTCGTCGGCCTCTCGGAGGTCTTTAAGTTTGCGCACGACGGGCGCCGGGCAGACAAGCCTCGGAACTGATGTAAGTACTTATTTATCTGTGTTAATCGACCAGTAAACCAGCGATTTTAAATACCGGTGCATTAAAAATACAACAATTTTCCACTAGTTTCGATGTTTCTGCTTAGAAATAAATAGATACACAATATGTGGAATTTTTATATTTTGTAATAAACGCTTATCAAATTCGTTGAACAATATTAAATTATTGATTAAAAATTAACGGTGATATGTAAAATGGCGAAATAATCTAATAACAAAAAATTGATAATATCAGCGAGACAATTAAAAATTATGTTAATTAAAATTAGTGTACTTCTTGAGTGAACTTGATCAAGAAAAGTTATCTTGTTTTGACACAAAAGTCGTAATTCTTTTGTTTAAATAAACACATTACCAACATTTTATTGCGAATATCTCTAAATATATTGACATTTTTAATCATTTGTAGTTTTAATTTTAATTATTTAAGATATATTTATTTGTGTTTTTAATACGTTGGTTTATTTTTATTTTTGTGCACTAGTTTAGTTTTATTATGGATCAAAACCCAACTGTAAGTTTTTATATTTTATTTCACGTATTTTTGAACTTCGTATTAACTGTCAACATTGTAGGCTATTATTTATTTACAATTTCCTAATTATTTTAAATACAGCACGGATTATTATTTTTAATTTTTAAACTAAAATGTGTTCTATATAAAAAAAATTCTTCTAGTATTTTAGATAGTTTTGAAAACATTTAAATCTTTCACGAATGAAATAAATTTCTTTTTACAACTTTGACAACTTGTAGTATTTATATTTTTAGAAAAAAAATATGTGGTAATGTTTTGAATTTTTGTGCATGTTTTATGATTGTTAGCACAAATGGTTATGTAGTTCGTCTTTGCAGTCTTCATCAGATACGCTGAAACGCAAACCAAAATGCAAAATCCACAAAACGGAAGCTTGCGAATCCAGCATCGTAAAAACCGTAAAATCCGGTCTTGATAACGACCACGATACCACCACTGACACCAACCACCACTACAAGCAGGAGCACCAGCCACCTGAACCTGTACACGAGGTAAAGCTTCCCTAAAATCCAAAAATCGTACATATTAGTTATTTATGATATAATAATTATTAGGTAAGCGGCAAAGATGAACATCATCATCGACAAAAAACGAAAAACCTCTCAACAGCCTCATCTTCATCAACAGACATAGAACAAGGTTTGACTTAATTTAAAAATAAAACATCCCTAGTTGTATGAGCTCCAGTTTAATGAATCCGTGTTATAAGATTAAATTGTAGATATGCAGAAATATGATTCTTGTGAAATGTTATCTAAGATATATAAACTGGAAGGTCATACAACTTTTAAAGTTGTTGAATATGAATTATAAATTAATTAGGTATTGATGCAACACCCGTGGATGAACCGAATTTCGAAATGATGAAAATGAAAATACAACAAAACTTAGAAAGTGATAACAGTGAGACTGATCAAGTTACCGTAAAAAATAAACTACAAAATGATAAAAAAGTGACTGAATCAACAAACAATAGCAGTATATTATTAATAAATAACGAACCCTCAACCACTTCAACAATTAGTAAAATTTGTTCATCTTTAGAAGAGAACATACTAATGTCGGACGCTTCCAAACCCTTGGTCATAGACACTAACCCCGTGGTCAAATCCGCCTCGGACAGTGCTATCACTGACCCCCAACTAACCCTCACCGAACTACACCCAATCGTTTCAGATTTCGTGACAGAAATATTTTATTCCGCTACATCAATCGTCAATCAAATCGACGATCGGTTGCGGAACACGGAAAGTCCCGGTAAAAATGATATTAATACAAATGTAGATTTAGTAGAACCCGTGCCGGAATACTCGCAAACTGAATCGTCTAATCGAAGCAAATCATTACCTATGGAATCTTCGCCTAGTAGATCTTTTCTAGAAACTCCTGTTTCCCGACATTTAGAAACAGAAACGCCGACTATCCGTTGTGGTTTAAATCAACAACTAGATACTTCGAATTTACCTACTAGCGAAGCTATAATGCAAGCGAAACAGTTTGTTGAAGAGTACGAAGAGTTTCATGATTCTTGCTCGGAAATACCAGAATCCGAATTGGTTGTTGATCGAATTCTAACTGAGATTAAATCGAATGTTGTGGATATTATTAATAAATCCGAACCAAATCATAAACCAGAAGAGTCTGAAGAGGCGGAGCCTCTAGATAACGGAGTTCCACCCCAAACATATTCAATTTTCGGGATTCCTAACATTGCTAATTACCCGAAGATTTTATATAATAAAAATTATAATTCACCAATGGTTGAGATAACTGATCAGAATATTGAGATTTTACATCGAAATGAGGAAGTTTGTGAGAATAATCCGGATATGGTAGCTAGTTTAGTTTATGAACAACAACAGCAAGAGAAAGGTCAAGAGATTGATGAAGATGATGTATATAAACCAGTAGCGGTTTCACCTTGTAAAAGGTACGACTTTTTTTTTTTTTTTTTAAATGTTGAAATATATTTATAATATGATTGTTAAGGTTCTTTAAATATGACGAAGAAGTCGGACGCGGTTCATTTAAAACTGTTTACCGAGGCTTAGATACTCAAACGGGAGTAGCAGTTGCGTGGTGCGAATTGCAGGAGAAGAAGTTGAATAAAGTAGAACGCTTGCGCTTTCGTGAGGAAGCTGAAATGTTGAAGAAACTTCAGCATCCTAATATCGTACGATTTTACAATTATTGGGAATCCAGTTTAGGCAAAAAGAAAAATATTGTGCTTGTTACAGAACTTATGCTTTCTGGTACATTAAAAACGTTAGTCATTTATTTTTTTTTATTATTTTGCCTGCTTGCTATTGTAATGTTTTTTTTTTCTTTAGGTATCTACGTAGATTTAAGAAAATAAATCCAAAAGTATTAAAATCATGGTGTCGCCAGATCTTGAAAGGTCTTGCGTTTTTGCATTCTCGATCTCCACCTATAATTCATAGAGATTTAAAATGCGATAATATATTCATTACTGGTACCACTGGTTCAGTAAAAATCGGTGATTTAGGCCTAGCTACATTGAAGAATAGAAGTTTTGCCAAATCAGTCATTGGTAATCTATAATTCATTATTTAACTTTATGTGGATTTAAAATATTTGTACTCTTTGCGCCATTTAATTTCAAATGAGTTGTTATTTTGAGATTTTATTTAGGCACTCCGGAATTTATGGCCCCTGAAATGTATGAGGAACATTACGACGAAAGTGTAGATGTATACGCATTAGGAATGTGTATGCTGGAAATGGCAACGAGTGAATATCCGTATTCAGAATGTACTGGACCGGCACAAATCTACAAAAAAGTTGTATCGGTAAGTTATTTTTTATTTGTGATCTTGACATTTTGTGAGTGTTTTTTTTTAAATCGTCATCCTGTTTGTTTTTGTAAATGAAAATACATGTTGTTTGTAGGGAATCAAACCAGCTAGTTTCGATAAAATAGAAAACCCTGAAATCCGTGACATAATCGAGCATTGTATTCAGTTGCGGAAAGAGGAGAGGCCAAAAGTCAAGGAACTGCTGACTCATGTGTTCTTTGAGGAGGATGTTGGCTTGAAAGTTGAAGTTGTATCGCATGATGAAGAAGGAAAAGTTAGTTGATTTTTTCATCTTGGGAGAAATATGCTCTTATAAAATTTTTTTTATTTTAAAATCATTCTTATTAATAGATTGAATTCCGATTAAGAGTACTTGATCCAAAGAAACGTTCTCATAAGCATAAAGAAAATGAAGCTATACAATTCGATTTTGATATAAAGACAGACTCATACGATGCTGTTGCAGAAGAAATGGTAAATTTAAGAAATTAAAAAAAACTTCTTTGATTTTCTTTATTTATTTATATGTTCTACAGCTTAAGTTATAAGTTAACTATAATTGTTCAACTTGCTCTTTATAATAGGCAAAATCTGGTATAATTTACGAAGAAGATGCAAAAACTGTATCTCGACTATTAAAAGCACAGATAGTCGCATTACAAAAAGACAAAGATAAAAAACTCGAGCTGGAAAAACAACAGCTAGCGCAACAGGCACAGCAACAACTTCAACAAGAAAAACATCAATCTACTATAGACGCCAGTTCTCAAGATTCCCTACTCCAACAGCAACAACAATACACGCAACAACAATATCAACAAATACAGCAATCTCAACAACCAATGGTTCAACAACTTATCCATAACCAAACCGATCAACAACAATTTAATCAACAACAATATCAGCAGCAACAACAACAAGTTCATATTCAGCAGCAACAAGTTGATTTAAATGTATCTCAACAAGGTTTACCAATTCAACAACCTCAACAGGGTTTACCTATTGCACAAACTCAACAACAACAACAGAGTATGCCAATCCAGCAACCACATCTACAACAACAGCAATCTCAGCAATCTTTAACTATGCAACCACAGCAACTTAACAACACTGGTTTACCAACCAATGATTTAAATTTAACTATGCCTCAACATAATATACAATCCTATCAACAACAACAAATACAGTTACCGGTGTCAAATAGTCAACCCTCCCAACAATTACCCCAACAACAGCAACAACCAATAACTGCAAATCAGCTACCGCCCGGTTACCAATCTTCGTCAACCAATTATCCGGTTGCCACTCAATCTGTAATACAACAACAAGTTCAACAATCAAATGTAACACAATATCAGCAACAAGCACCAGTGATTAATTTACCAGCTTCACAACCAATAACTGATACGAAATTACCCATCTATCAACCGGTTGAGCAACCACGGTTACTCCAAACCGATGTATCATATTCGGTTGCAGCTACAACTCCAGTAGCCCCTCAACAGTTAATCGAAGCTGTGACTCCCTTACCCGAACAATCTAGAACATACGCTGAACAAGTTGCTATACAACAACCGTTAGTTCAACAAACACCTACTGTGCAGCAACCAACACAATTTGTGCAACAGCAACCCCAGTTTATACAACCACAAGAAGTGATACCGCAAATATCTCAACAACCACCACCATTGTTGCAAAAGGAAGTTGTACAGACAATGCCGCAAGTTATTACTCCGTCTCAACCAGATCAACAACAGAACTTAATACCAACAATGGCGGATCAACACCGTTTATCAACGGTTTCGTGTCCTGGAGATATCATTCAGCAACAACAGTATTTGCAATCTCAACATACGAATGAACCACATCGCTTATCAACTGGTTCTCTACCAAGTGATATACCAAATCAACAACAATCAAATATTCAGTATCAATCAGAACAATTGTCTGAACTGAAGCCGCAGCAAAATGTTGAGAGTACAACAATTGATCAACAATATCAACAACAGTTGTATCAACAGCAACATCAGAAACCAATTGATTCTGGGCAAAATGTACAACAGCAGTACACGAATGTTGAGCAACAAAAACAACAGGAGTATGTCCAACAATTATCTCAACAGCAGATATCACAACAACATGTGCAACAGATTCCTCAACGGCAGCCACAACAACAAGAGTATGTTCAACAACAAAGTATTCCCCAGCAACAACAAATTCCTCAACAACAGGAATATGTTCAGCAACAACAAATAACTCAACAACAACCGTCTATTCCACAGCAACAACAGCAACCAATGGTTCAGCAACAGCATCAAGAATATGTTCCACATCAGTCGATTCCACATCAACAACAAGAATATGTACAACAAATTTCCCAAAATAATCCACAAGAGTATATACAACAACAAATTCCATCGCTACCTCAGACTCCTCAAAAACATGCACAACCAGAATATGTGCAACAGCAGCAAATACCTCAGCAACATCAATCGCTGACACAACAGCAAATCGCTCAGCAAGTTTCTCAACATCAATCGTTGACACAACAACAAATATCTCAACAAGTTCCTCAACATCAATCGCTGACGCAACAACAAATATCTCAACAAGTTTCTCAGCATCAATCGCTGACACAACAACAAATTTCTCAGCAAATTCCTCAACAACAATCAGTCTCTCAACATCAACCAATACCACAACCAAAGCAAGAGTATGTACCTCAGCCACAACAGCAAAGTATGCCACATGTTCAACAAGCTATGCCTCAACAACCGCATCCATTAGTTCATCAACAATCTATTCCTCAACAACAACAGCCCATTGTGCAACAACAGTTGCCTCAGCAATCTGTTCAACAACAACAACAGTATATTGCGCAGCAACAAGTGCAACAACATATTATTCGAGAGCATAAAATTTCAACTGGTGACGAACAACAATCTATGCAGCAGATACAGCAACCTTCTCAACAAATGCAAACTCCACCACAGCAAATTGTACCTCAACAAATACAACAACCTCCTCACCAAATTCAACAACCACAGCAAATACTACAACCACCAATTTCCCAACCTTCACAACACG
This sequence comes from Nebria brevicollis, assembly GCA_944738965.1. Lineage (NCBI taxonomy): Eukaryota > Metazoa > Arthropoda > Insecta > Coleoptera > Carabidae > Nebria > Nebria brevicollis. Next base: position 7,719,481 of record OX122909.1, read on the forward strand.
CACAACAAATTCAGCAACCTCAACATCAAATACAACAACCTCCACATCAAGTACAACAACCTCAGCAACATATACAGCAACCAGCTCAACAGCTGCAACAACATGTACAACATCCACAACAAATACCACATACACAACAGCAGCAACAACCTCCTCATTTTCCGCCACAAATTCCTCATCACCGTCATTCAACGGTTATTCCGCCAACCCAACAACAAATTCCACGCGAGCATCGTGCTTCTACTGTTGAGCCACCAAATCAACATTACATAAAACCTTTAGAACCATTTACATTGCCGCAACAGCAGCAGCAACAACAGCAAATATTTCAAGAAGCTCGTCCGTCGACCGTGCATCAAGAAATTTATCAACAGTCAATGCAACAGACTAATCAGATACAACATCAACCACCAATACAACAAAGTAGTCAAATACAACAACAGCCACTTCAACCAAGTGGGCAAATACAGCAACAGCCACATCAACAAATTGGGCAAATACAGCAAACTACACAACCAAGTACTCAAGTTCAACAACCAATACATCAAGCTGGTCAGTTACAACAACAAATACCAGGTGGTCAAATTCTGCAACCCAGTCAACTAAATGGTCAGATGCAACCATCATTACAACAAACAACGCAACCAAGTGGTCCAATAAAACAACCACTAATACAACCAAGTGGTCAAATTCAGCAAGCACCAATACAGCAAAGTAGTCAAATACAGCATCCGCCAATACAACAAAGTGGTCAAATTCAGCAACAACCAACGCAGCAAAGTGGTCAAATACAACAGCAAACAATACAGCAAAGTGGGCAAATACAACCACAGCAAAGTACTCTAACACAAAAACCACCAATACAACAAAGTAGTCATATACAACAACCTATGCAGCAAAGTGGTCAAATTCAACAAAATGTTCATGTACAACAACCAATACAGCAAAGTGGTCATGTGCAACAACAACCAGTGCAACAAACCGGTCAAATAATACCACCTCCATTAAACCAACAACAGTCAACACAACAGAGTGGTAAAACTCAACAACAAATACAACCACAGTATCATATACCCCAAGATACTAGACCGTTTACACAACAAATGTCAACCGAGTCAGAAAGGAAACCTGATTCCATTACACAACAGCCAAACTTGCAACAATATCCATTGCAAAGTTCTACAAATGTAGCACAATTTGAAACACGTGCTGAGCAACAATTTCAACAATCTCAACCAAGTAGTGGTACTTTTTATCAACAATCAGGACATCGATTATCAACAGTTATACCACCATATAACCAAGATACACCACCATCTTCCACGATCACTTCCCCACCTATTCAAGAATTCACTAAACCACCTCTTGAATATTATCAACAACAACCAGTGTATCAAGAACCAATACAAAAGAAGCTTGAACTACAAGTTGATCAACACAGAATATCAACTGTTATTCCACCAGAACAAATATATCAACAACTAAATAATGTTGATATACAACCACGAATCTCAACAGTTGTGCCGCCTAGTCAGGATCAAATACAAAAATTTCCGACTCAACAAGTTGATTATATAACTCAGAAATCTGAGCCACATTCTTATAAGTCACCGCAAATAGAATTGCAACATCAAACAAGTCTACAGTCAGATCTACAACATCAAACAACTCAACCGGATGTGCAGCAACGAATCTCAACAGTTAGTACACCGGCTAGTGAACAGTTGTACCAAGCTGTGCAACAAAATGAAGTACCCGTTGAAGTTGTTGAGGTTTTGGAGCAAAAACGGTTGTCTGAACCTGATATTTCGAAAACGGTTGAGCAAATGAAAAGTGTTGAAAGTGAACCATCGACGTCGTCCGCTGATCCCCAAGCTTCTAGTTCTCAGCAAATGGAGGTGAGTTTCTAGTTTTATTCTGACCAATATTTTTATTTATATATAACTTGCGTATATTATTTTAGTTTTACAATCCTTTTTCTATAATTTTCAATCAATTTTGCATCTTGTTATATCATTTTGAACCAATGTTGCGTCCTTTCTACTGGTTGGGGACTTATCTGGTAAGCTACCCTATCGTGTATATTTTTTATACCCTACATACACTTAACATATAACTAATGTAGGGTATTCACCATCCCATTGTACTGGTATATGGCTAAATGTTTATAATTCAAATATGGAACAGCGTAATTATTTAATTATTTATTTATAAGTGAATAATACATAATTGTTTTATTTATTAAATAACTATTTTACTCGAAGTATTTCACTTGTATAGTATATTCTAACTTGTAATATAGTAAGTAGATTTAGTTTTTTTTTTATAAGAATCCTTAATTTTTTATACGTTTATGGATAACATTAAATAAAATTTACACTGATATATAAATAAAGAATTGTTGGATTGAGTATGTATGTTTATGGTTAGAGTGCAGACGATTCCTCAACGGAACCAAAACTGAAGCGAACAGCTCGACGACGGTCCAGCAAACATCATCCTGCTCAACAGTTGAACGTGTTGAAAATCGGTGAACATGGAATGATTGAATGCCAGTTACAAACGCGTCAGAAAACTGTTACATTTCAGTTTAACATCCAAGATATGGAATCGACAGAAATTGTCAACAGTTTGGTAAATACTTACATGGAAACTAACTTATAGAAAAATTTAAATATGACTTCGAATAGTTTTGTAGTTATTATTTAGTATTAAGACTATTTGAATGTTTGTTAAGGTAAATGAAAATATTATTCAAGCTGGTCCTCAAGCAGAATCTCTAGTTGAACAAGTGAAGAGTATCATTAAACAACTCAAAGAAAACCCGGGTAAAATACCAGTGGTGCAAACTGATACTTCGCAGAGTATCCACAGTAAGGTAAGTTAATTTTTTTAAAAACATTTTCAATTTATCCACTCTCTCATGTACATAATAAATAAATTTTTAGTTTCGTTCAAAAATAATTTAAAATATATAACAGGGTTAAACTATATGAGAGGGTAAAATTCTATTTTGTTGAGTAGAATTTATTTATAAATATAATATGTTAAACTATGTATTTCTTTACACGCTGCGTCTTTTGTTTTTAATAAAATAAAAAAAAAGGTGCGACATGCATCTCTAACTAGACACAGTAGTCGAAAAACTCATCGTAGACATAAATCAGTAAGTAATATTTATTAACTTTTCAATAACACGCTGGTTATTATATATAGCGAAATTTCGCTTAAATATAGCGGCCAACGTGTTGAGTAAAAGTATTCTATTATAGTTAAATGCTAGGATGACTACTAACATTGAAGTCTTTAATGACATATTTGGTGATTAATTTTTGTAATAGTTGTAAGTAGATACTGGATTTGGATTTAGTTGTATATTTAGCACATTTAAAACAACCGCACATCATATAGTTTTAAACTCTACCACGTATGTACCAAATAGTTATTATAATACATTTAATCACCGGTTTGTAATTTATCGCCAATCAAACAACGTTCAGCACTGAATTTTGTTTCTTTAAAAAAAAATTAGCGCGACGATACCACAACCGTACAATCACTCATACAGTCAATGGTACCTACCGTACACATGCTAAAACAAAGTCCGATAAAGAACATAACCGTCATATCACAGGAAACTACGCCCGATGCAAGTTCTAGTGAGAACGATATACCGACGGACGCCATCTTAAAAGACACATCCACCGATGACCTAGAGAAAGCAAACCTCCAATCAGATCTGCAAGGTCTCAAACACAGCTTAATCCAAAGCTTGAAAATAAGCCACACCATCATCAGGCAAGATAGTTTAAACAGCAGCGGCACTATATCACGAAAAACTAGCACAGCTAGTGATTACACACCAGAACATACGATTCAAGATGGTAAACTATCATCTCAAGTTACGATGGACCAAGCCCAAACCGATACTGATTACTACTCAAATGAAAATGATCAGATTCTATCTGCCACCCAAGTTATTGAACAGATTGCATTAGTTTCAAATCATGATACACCAGAAGATTTAACTCAGATGGAATTGGATCCTGAGTTGAGTTGTGCAGCTGATATGTCTGCTGTGTATTTTGAGAAAGAAATACCTACAGATACGACTTCAAACAACCAATCGGTTCAAAGCGCGTTAACGTATGCAGAAATTGCGAAGTCACCCAAAAAATCGCCTAGCATTCAAGGGGAAATGAAATCAGACCGATCTTATGATGATACACTATCGCAAACTTCATACACAGATACAGTTACGAGTTTGCCTGAAAGTATTTCTAGTAGCTCGTCAACAGAACAACGAATAGGACAAAGAATTGAATTAAAGATTTGTTTATTGCGACAAAATTCGGAATTTATTCCAGAACCAGAACGCAAACCAGAAGAGTCTAACGATCAGGTAAAAGAAGCTATTGTTGCTATAGAAGAATCTATACCAGAACCTAAACCAAGTCCGGAGAAAACTCAACCGGAACCGGAAACAAAACTTTTAAAAGTGCCTCAACGGAAAATATCTCGATTCCTAGTCAGTCCAGTCTTGGAAAAATTAGATCTACCAAAAGACAAACAGTACGGGCCTGACAAGTCAGATTTCAAGCCAGAACTGGTAGAATCTGAAATAAGGAATACTGATTTCACCCAGGAAACAGTCATTGAGTCTATGCCTCAAGAAGACCCCACTGTTGAGGTTGTTCAACAAGCACAACCTCAAGATCCAGTTGCTTCAAACGAACCAGATACTTTACGTACGGATTCAGAAGGACCGGTTTGTGGTCCTGAAATGATCAACACTTTAGAGCAATTGAAAATAAGTTTGCAAAATATCACACATGCCCATGTCTTGACAACAGTAGCTCAACCAGCTACTCCTCAACCGAGTGTTGTAACTCAACCAGTTTTACAACCAACTCCAGTTAAACCAACTATGTCTTCAGCAAGTGGTCAAGGAACTTCACAACCGATAACAAGTAGTATGTCTACTACTTCACTAGTAGGTAGTAGTCAACCAGTACATGGTTATCAACAAGAAGGATCTCAATCCTCAGGATTGGCTCAAACGAGTTACCAACCTTTAGAAACAACGACAGAAGGACCTGATAACACTGGTCACGCCACATTGACTCGACAAATGTCTCACAGTTCAACTGAACCACAATTATCAACAGTTGGACAACCACAAAGTACTTATCAACCATTGGTTCCACCAATTGCGAACCAATCTGTTGTTGACAATGTTCAACCTATTGCACCTCCAACAATTCAGCAAGCCAATCAGAATATTCAACAAGTTCCACAACAAACAACTCAACAGCAACCGCAAATTATTTCACAATCTCAAGTGATTCCACAATCTCAAGTGATTCCGCAAGCTCAAGTGATTCCGCAAGCTAATCAACAGATTTCACAGCAAGTTTCACAACCCATACAACAACAACAAAATGTTGCTTCAAACATACAACAGACAATTCAACAAAATGCACAACAAGTTGTTTCAAATATACAACAAATAAACCAACAAGGCGGAACAAATATTCAACAAACAACTCAACAAAATGTACTACATGGTTCGAATATTCCTCAAAGCAATCACCAAACCAGTCAACAACAACCCATCATACAAGCTCAACAACCGCCTGTTCAACCAATATATCAAGAAACCCAATCAAAAGAACCGGTCAATGTACAATATCACCAGTATGAGCAGCAAATACATCAACAAACAACTCAACAGCTGGAGCCTATTGCTACACAATCTCAACAAAAAATTTCTCAAGTACAAGAACCTACTCAACAACAATATCAACATATTCCGGGATCAACTCAACAGTATGAGGCTCCTCAACAAGTTGAACCGGTTGATAATTATTATCCTCAACAAGCTGAGAATTTGGGGTATAATGTTGAGACTTCGAATCAAATGGATCAGCAAAATAGTGGCACTAATTTTGAAGTAGCTCAACAAGAGTTTGTGCCAGTTAATGATAGTAATGCAACTGAGCCACAATTCGCTTCTCCTGATAGGTTTGTAATGAGTCTTTAAGCAAATATTGAACCTTTTGGTTTTTATTTAATTTGTTTTGTAGTAAATTGAAAATGGCTTCGCAAGTTAGTCTTCCCTCAACACCTCAATCGAATGCAACTTATGAATCGTATATGCAGTCATTCAAAGAAAAATTGTCGTCTATATCAATGCAAAATGCTTCGACATTAGTAAGTTTATTTTAAAACTTCGCCAATGCAATTACTATTTTAAATATTTAAATAGGGTCCAAATAGTACGCAGTCTACTACAGCTGCTATAGATGTTCAGAAAACAGCATTGCCTAGTTTAGATTCGCAAATTATTAACAAGGTATATTATATTAAAATATATCTAGAATTTAAAAACTAATGAGTCATTTATTTTAGCTTCATATTGATTCATCAGGTCCAAGCAGTGGTACCGCAACCACCGAATTATTATCGCCAGTCCGGGAACTAGACTCATTAAATTTCCCTAGCGCAGATACTCCAAAACATAAGACTTTAGAAACTTTAAATAGTGAACTGTCGAAAATAAACGCACGCCGTGAGAGTACAGTTTCAAACACATTTGATCCACTCGACTCAAACCAAACTGCTGATAGTACGAAATTGGATGACCCACGACCCGATTCAAAGGGCGCAAAGGTCCGTAAAGTCTCACGGTTTAAAGTCAGCGTAGTCAAGGAACCAGATCCCCAAAAATTGGTCATACCCACACATCATCCTAGTAATCAGAATACAGATAGTGGTGCTTCGATAGAAACGACTGTAGAAGTAATACAGACTAGTGGATTACAACATACTGTTGAACAGCCAGAATTAATAGAAACATCGAATGAGGATACGAATCGTAGAGAAACGACGAATATCATCAATAATGCAATGCAAAATTTGCATGAGAATTTGAAACAATCAATTAAGAGTCAGGGTTAGTTTATAGTTACTTATAATTTATAATTGTAGCAAATTATTATTTTTAATTTATAGTAAATACGACAATGTCACTTGAGTCTACGAATTGGCCTGTGTCAAATGTGAGTACTTTTTTGTTTAACCATCTTCAAATTTTTACTAACCAATGTTTGCTTAACCAATGATTTTATTTTCTTTTTATATTGTTACTAATATTATTAGTTATCATTTTAATTTCATTAAACCATCAATTTTATAAATAGTTTTGTATAGATACAAAATTTAGATTGGTGTGGCTTTTTTTTGGTATAGTAAATATTTTTTAATGCATAAAAACATCTTTAAATAAAAAAATCATTTCTTCTATATTTAAATCTAATTCATCCTCTATGATTTAAATTTATTTATTTAGTATAAAAAACTGCTCTGAATTTTGTATAAAATCAAATATTTATAAAATCAAGTAAGATTTTTGTGTATTTTAAATATTTATGCCGCCATTTTATTTATATATTTATATAATTTAATTATTGTTGTATTAATGTGTTCCGTAGTTATTTTTATTTGTGTTCAATTGTAGCAGCATGCAGTTGGCAACCACAATTCCACAATTGGCAACACTGCCCGTAGTAACCCACCCGTCGAACGTAAAATAAGCATGGACAATTTAGGGAAAACTAAAACGCCCATATCACTAAAAAAATCTCTGTCGTACAATGATCTTGCCAACGAAATCGCGAATCTATTCTCAAAGCCTAGCTCAAATCTCAAATACAGTAAAAAAGAAATCATTACCGACGTTCCCATTTGCCCCGAAGTCGTTAATTCAAATCCACGCAAAACTAGCGGCCCGCGACGTATGTCGAAAACATTCCGACGCACCCCAGCCATCATTGTCCATCCACCCGAAGAATCACTAGATCGCATTACAAATAGTTGCCCTAACATACATTCATTAATTTTCCGCGAAAATTGTGGTGTATCCACCACAAATTCCCTATACTTAGATTCCCAATCAAACTCCGATGAATTGAACCACAGTTGCCCTGATATTAACAGCTTAACTGAACGCCCGCCCCAAACAGACCCGCCCACTTTAGCAAACTTAACATCAAACTTCTCAAAAAGTTGCCCAAACATTAACGACCTACTCAAAAACAAACCAAATTTAAAACAACTGCATTCGAGTTGCAATGATTTACGCGACTACTCAGATCACTCGGCATTTTTAAATAAAATCGAATCAGAACCGCATGAATTTAACGACGACAAAGATCACCCATTTTGGGCGGGCTTAACGTCAATCAACGACCCGGTTCAGAATCAAATACAAGAAAACACCCTCGAGCACGTTATATCATTCACGGAATGTTTGAATGAGTTAGACGCTTTAAAAAATGAAGTTAACGATATTACGAAAGAGTGTGAATGTCTTTTAATGCATTGTAGTTGTCAAAGAGGTTATATTCAATTTGAGACGTATCCAAACGATACAGATTATTATTCGCAAAACTATAATAGACCGCGTAGGAATAGCTTAAAATTGCTTTCTAAGCGTAAATTTAGACTTGAAACCGATAAGTTTCATTTAGGGTATGATGCTTCGAAACATATAGGAACTAATAATCTTAGGCTTGATCAAACGTTTAGTAACACTCCTATTAAACATGATTTATTACGCGATTCATATGTTCGTACTTCATCTGAGCCTAATTTATTAAAAAACGTTACGACAACTAGTAGTTTTTCGAACGATTATAAATTGAAAAATAGCACACCGCCCCCTAAAAAGTGTCACAAAAAACATGATATATCCCCGACGGATATGTTGCGATATAAAATGAAACAATCGTTGAGTATGTTTGATCTCAATATGCCGAAACAAAACGAGGAGTACGATAATTATTTCACTATACATGGCGGTATGAAATTACCGAAAGATCTGACCGAATTTACGTTGCGAAACTATAAAGATCATAACAGTCATAAACCGCTCGCTCGACAATTAAGCTTTGAAAAGTCAGATAACGATCTTTTAGCAATTGTAAAATGCTGTTGTGGCCTATCAAATTGTCAAAATGGCCGACTACAGGTGGTACCCATAACTTTCCAACAATTGTTGGACTCAAATTCGTGTTACGAAATGGTAAGAATTGGTTTTTTAAAACCAATCCCAACCCACAAAAAACAAACGCATCATAGTTCTGGTTATGGGTCGCATCTTCTATTTGGAATGCTATTTTATGTGATTGTGGCTTTTTTGAACAAAAACATACTAACTTAACTATAGTGTAGTGACTAAACAAACGTAGTTTGCCTGTTTATTCGTTGCTATAGATCGTTGATCGTTTTATATTCATAGACAATTGTTGATTGGTATTTTACGATTTTTAGAATGAAACATTTGAGGAAATGCTAAGCCGGCAACAAGCGGAATTAAATGCGCTGATTGAAGCGCATAGAAAGCAACAGATCGAGTATATGAAATCTATAACAGGTATGAATTAGTAAACCCTTTAAATCATTCACCATTCACACTTATTTCTGTTTCCGTAATGTTTAACAGATATTTCGAAATCATCTGCTAGCAAAAAGGATTATTAGATTGTAAGGCAAAGAAAAAAAGGCTGTATTTTTGTTTATAATGTATAAATATAAAAAGGAAAAATGAAAAAAAAAACAGATATTGTATTGAAAATAAATTTATTAGCATATCATTAGCAGATATGTTGTTCTCAATTGAATATCGCAGTTTTATTCGTTATTATTTATGAGTTCTGTATATATGATTTGATTTATTATACCAATAAATAAAAGAAATATCTTATAGTGTGATTCAAATATATTTCTTTTTGAAATCGACTTTTTAGTTTTATTATTTAATTCCATTGCTTATTAATAAATTAACCATTTATTTACTAAAATACCGCTTTTATTTCAAAAAAACTACTAAAATTCTCAACCTCCCACTATATATTTTTTGTAAATTCAAATTTAATGGTCAAGGTCTTTTAACAAACAATTTTAATTTCGATAGGTATGTAGGCCACTGGTGATTTATTATTTATAGATTTTTGGCAAAGCGATCCTTTAAATTATATTTCAGGGTTGGTGTATTTTTAATTTATGTTTTTTTTTTAAATATTTTATCCTCATGATTTGGATCTAGTTGGTTTTGGTCTGTGTCATACAATTCAATATGGCGTACGTTAGTACGTCGTCGTAAAAGTTTTTGTAAAATTAATTTTAAAGTTATTTTATAACTTATTTATATTTATTTAAAACAAGTGATACAGTAATTTTATATATATATGTGTAAAAATATAATTAAATACGAATAGTAACGCGAGTAATAAAAAAAAGTGATTTCTTGATTTTTTCCTTCCAAGTCACATAATCAAGAAATACTAAGTTTTGCATCATTTTATAATCAACGCTTATATAAAAAAATATATAATAAACTTGTGATTAACTAGTGGTAGTAATTATTTATTTGTACATAACTCATAACCTTATATAGTATTCAGTTGTACTAAAAAAAATCATAGTGCTACAACCGTGTATTTTCCTACCCTGGAAATAGTGATATAAAATTAATGCACTGTCTCAACGTTTACATATTTCGTGTGATATGTTTGTTTAATTTTTGCAACTAATCAGTTACGTACTAAACACATTTTTTTTTAATAAATCGCTGATTATGGAAGCAATGCAGTATGAGTTGGTTCGCAATATGACATTGTTGTTCTTTTTCGAACGATTGTTGGACAAGGGTGAACCAAGGACCTTGCATGATCTTAGTTGCCAATTCGGGGCGAAGGGATTCACCAAAGAAATGCGACAAATCGCTGGTGGATCACAAAGTGGTAAGTCATAAATATTATTTAAATATGATTCATTTATTAAATACATAAATATATGTTTTATATATATATATATATATATATATATATATATATATATATATATATATATATAAATATTTTTCTATGTATTGCATTTTTAATTAAATATATTTATTGTTTCTCGAATAGTTAAAAATAAAAACCATTTCGATATTTTCTATAAATTAAATGTACAGTCATAAAACCTCTCAATCATAACGAGCATTTAAAATTTCGGTTCATTTCACCTAACGTTCTGTTCTACTTTTAATTTTTAATTTAATATCTAGACCATAATTGTCTTTCGCCTAATAATAACAAGCTACTTTTAAACTTGAACCCATTCATACTTACGTGCGTATTTAATTATGCAACATTTCATTTTTCTCTATTCAAATATATTTTTACATCGAAATTAAAATAGAATTTTTATACCATTTTTCACAATTATATAAAATATACATCTTGAGTAAACATTATTTACCCTATACAATAAAAGATTGTTGGGTCTTATTTGACCCTAGTATTATTTGCGTTGATGAAACGAATAATTTTTATCGAGTTACCAACTTATAAATAATTGGTATGATTGGACACATGGTTGGTTTTAGGGTTGAAGAAGTTTTTAGCGCAATACCCTTCATTATTCTTATTGAATGGTGATTATGTACATATTAATGCTTATCTACCGGTATCGGATACAGCTTCAGATGGAAATGGTTCATTAGGTAATTTTGATGCGTATAGTATTAGAATATTAGTGTAATGGTGTAATTTGTTAGGTAAACGAGATTATGCGTCTGAAGCTTTGGAATATTTCGCCCAAAAATTGCTCCAATATGGAGAAAATACAGAAGTGCCAATTAAAAGTTTGTTGGGCCATCGAAGTCAGGCCAGTCCAGAAGTACGACATATTTCAGGTGCTTAGTTTTTTATTTACTCGACTTTATATGAATTATGAGTTTGTGTATATTTTAGGACAACATATTAAAGAATTTCGCGATTTTTTGTGTCGATACCCGGATAACTTTGAAGTCGGTGAGGACACTGTTATATTACTCGATTACACCAAATGGAAGTCGAGCGAATTACATTTTCAACCCAACGTTAATATCGACCCAGAAATCACTCAACAGCTTCTAGATTTTTTCGCTCAATGTATTAATGTTAAAGGTTAGCCGTAAAGTTTAAAACATCGTTGACATTTTCCTCGAAACTTGACATTTACCTCTAATAAAATCTAAATATCTCCTAAATATTTCATATTTGAATTTTAATTCTAGGACCAATGTTAGTTGAGCAATTATTTCAATTGGTAAGCTCGAATTTACCAGAAAGTATGTGGAATCATTTATTCAATACACCCACTCACCTAACGAGTTTCTTACGCTTATTCACCGATTCATTTCACATGCAATCGAATATCGTCACGTTGATATCTCACCCGAAAGTACCGCAAAAAATCAACGATAACTCGTTCGATTTGCTCAATAAAACGATACCGCCGAAACCAATCTCGAATGATGTACCCGGCCAACCGCCATCTTTGGAAGTTGTCGAGAAACGAAGATCTGTCACACCGGAAAAAGAGCTCGTCCAGAGTACCCCAAATGTTCTATTGAGCCCGCGCATGCAAAAGAAGCCTAGTATTAACGATAGACTTCGGAATCCGAGGTTGTTGACTAATAACAGGAATAATGTGGAGGTTTTCGAGAATAATAACGAGAAAATCGAAGAGAAATTCAATGAAGTCGAAGAGAAACCGAAAGGTGTTAGTTTTAGATTAGGGAAATATAATTTAAATAAACCGAAAGAGGAAATTATTGTTGAGAAACGATTTCCAAATGAATTTAATAATGGTAAGCTTCTTATTTGATTTTTCATAACAAATTAAAGTATAAAATACTCATATTTGTCATAAATAAAATACAATTTTAGATAATTCAACGCAATTTGATTCGATAAATACCCACCAAAAATTGTCACCGGCCGTGTCGCTCGAATACCCACCGAAAAAATCGCACATCTCCCCCGAGCGAACCCTAAACCCAAACTCCCCAACGCACGGTTATAAGAACCAAAGTCTAAAGCAACGAATCAACAATTTAGTTCTAAAAACATTACAAGAAAACACCGGTAAAGATCGCGCCAATCTCATGAACCAGCAAAACAATTCGACGAACTACACAGACGCGTGGAAAATGAAAATCTTACACAGCACACGCGTCATCTATACGATTAAAGAGTGCAAAATGGTGGTCGACGAAATAATGGCGCCCATTTTAGGGAGGTTTGATACTAGAGGGCAAGAGAATTGGGAGTTCGCTGAGTATAAAGTGATCGTTGGGTTCGATTGCGAAGGAATCAATTTAGGTTTGTTTTTAACAATTACGAATTTTGTGTTTATTTTAGTGAGGTTATTTTTGGTTTAGGTGCCAAAGGGCAATTAACTTTGATGCAAATTGCAACTGTGAGTGGACAATCATTTATATTTGATTTAATTACTTGTCCGTCAATGATTGAAAATGGATTGAAACGAATTTTAGAATCTGATGATGTCGTCAAAGTAAGTCACACTCCTCTTTTTAGTTACACAATTTTATTAATTACTTAATTGCATTTTTTATAATACAATCGAAATAAAATTGCTACATGAATTACAATAGATTTCATCATCATTTATATATGTTAGTAATTTATATATTATCGTCATTTAGATTATCCATGATTGTCGTAATGATTCGGTGAATTTGTTCAATCAATTCGACATAACATTACGTTGTGTGTTTGACACCCAGGTAATTCTAACATAACCTAATCGAACTATAGTTATTAATAATTCTAAAAAATGTGTAGGCCGCACATGCAGTGTTGATACTACAAGAAACGCAAAAGCCTGTTTACAAAGCGAAAAACGTTAGCTTGAACGCGTTATGCGAAATATACAATTCGCCCATAAACCCAATGAAAGAACAATTGAAATATATTTATAGGAAAGATCAGCGGTATTGGTCGCGGCGACCGTTGTCGCGCGACATGATTTTGTATGCGTCGGCAGATGTGTTGAGTTTAGTTCACGAGAATATCTATTACCCGATGATACGGACGATTAAAACGGAATATAGGTCGCTGTTGTTGGAATTATGCGAGGAGCAAATTTTCATGCATATTAATTCGCAAGAAGTTAAATTGAAGAAGCGGCAACGGAAAATCGAAACTGAAGTCACTGAATTACGAGCGAAATTGGCGCAATGTACAAAAAATATAGTCTTAAGTAATCGAGAAGTTAGACTGTTAAGGTTCGACATTTTACACTTATTTTGATTATTTAAATTGAGTTAAATGTGTTTATATTTTGTCCGAAGTCCATAATTAGATAATTAATATTTTGGAGTTTGATTTCCCTTTTTGGCTTCAGTTTGTTTTTAATTTTGGTCACGACGCGTTTCGATCATTATCGAATGACGATTTAAATTGAGTTGTGACAGCGAGAGAGATGCAATGCTTCCCCTTCTCCAAATTTAAAACCGGGGCATAGCAATATGAGATATTAGCATTGTGTAAATGGCCGAAAAATGACGTAATTGTGGTATGAGCTGAATTTCAGAGGTATAGCGGAAGAATTTTGCAAAACGTTGCATTGCCACCACACATGCCAAGGATGTATTTATGATATAGAATTACTTTTGGTTTTGTTAAGGGTCGAAATAAAAACTTATTTACAAATGAAAATTCAAATATTTTACACTTCAGTTCAAACTAGCTGCTGTGAGCGCTGGTGGTGGTAATATCTCTAAGCTCAACCTGTCAAATCTGAGAGATATTATAACTTTTACGCAACGTAATGGACCGATAGCAACAAGAGATATTGTTTAATATTAAATCAAACAATATGGAACAAGAACAAAACAAAATTAATGAAATAAAAGATAAATTTTAAAACATATTCAAATTATAGAAAGTGACACATTGAGCTTCGAGATATAACCACCACATGCGCTCGCGGTAGAACACAAGTAAAACATATTTGAATTTTCATTTGTAAATAACTTTTTAATTCGACGCTTAACAAAACCAAAAGTAATTCTATATCATAAACACATCCTTGGCATGTGTGGTGGCAATGCAACGTTTTGCAAAATTCTTCCGCTTTACCCGCTAAATTCAGCTCGTACCACAATTACTTCACTTTTCGACCATTTACGCAATGCTAATATCTCATATTGCTATACCCCGGTTTTGAAAAGTGGAGGGGCAAGCTAAAATATTCTCTTTTCAATTTCGCATCTCTATTGTATTTTATTTATTATCGAAATTTTTTTTTTATTCTTGCGCATAGGTATATTGAATTAACTGACGAAGAAAAAGAAAAACTCAAGGGTTCATATAAAGTGGCAAAGAAGTTAGAAAAGCTAGAAAATATGGGGCAAGATAGGTATTTGGATTGTATAAATAATAAAATTCTTGTTATTTATAAATTTAAATAAATGTTTAGAGATAATTCTGAATCAGATGACGATGATTGCAATGATGAATATCCAAGCTTAGACAGTGAAACATCACAGACTGGTAACTTTTAATTCGATTTTTATTTAACATGAATTTATATATATATAAAAAAATGTTTAGGGGTAATTTCACCACGAAATTCTGAACCTACAAGTCTGACTGAATCGATGCAGCTGATGGATCTAATTTTATCCGACAACAAAATGGAGCGATTCGAAAAAATCGATAAACTAGAAGCGATTTTATCAGCTGCAGCCCTACTACCAAGCGAAACCATCGATCACGTGAATGTTGATAGTTTGTAAGCAAATCTATTAATTACATATATAGTTTATATGAGCATTCTTTTGATTCTCCGTGCATAGGATACAACAGTGCACTTGTAAGTGTCACTCAAATAAATCAAATAACCGGGAACTTAACCGAGTTGTATCACCAACCGGTAACTTTAGTTCGAGTTTGAATGATGATAGCAATGACAAATCATTACCGTCGGTGACGATGAACGACCCATCGAAACCCCATAGGGAAGCCGGAACACAAACACTATCCACCGGTGATATTGTAGTTACAAAAATATATTTCAATGAAAATACTAGTGAGAACTAATGATTAGGTAAGTTATAATTAATTTATTGTTTGATTTGTTATAGATTTGTTTCGTTTTTTAGGTGGATTCTATGCATAGGAAAATGCTCAAATTATAAATATTTTTTCGATATTATACAACACGATTAATGTAATTTTAATTTTTACTAAGTTTGACATGTTTAGTATACCGCTTAAACGTAGCTGTTTCAAGAGTTTTAAGATAACAAGTATTTGCAATAAAAGTTCACGCAAAATTTACAATATTTGCTCAACATCTAATTTGCAATAAATTGCAATATGTAAGTATTATTAATATAAAGTCACTTGTTATCTTCGGGTTGGTTAAAATAAAATTGTTTTGGTTCAGAGAAAAAAAAAACTAATAAAAAAAAAAGACTATTTGTAAAATAATTATTACTAATTTTAAATATTTTAAAATTAACGATTATTGTTGATTTTTATAAAAAGTTACACCAAATTTGTTTTGGGAATATGATTAATCTACAAACTGATAAAGGGCACTAATTGTTATTTTCATTTTTAATTAAAAAAATGAAAATTTAGATTGTTTTTTTTTATTGTGAAATATATAAAATGTCATTTTAACATTTATTATTATTTATTGGTGCTAAATTTTAAGACATTGCTTTTTAAATTAATTTAGTCACTTTTGGGTGTAGGAATTTTAGATATTTATTTAAATTATATTTAAACCGTGTACTTAATTAAACTATTTTATTAAAATTCGACATTTTTAATATTTCACACCATTGTATTAACCCAATTTTAAAAATAATTTTACATTTTTAAACAGTGAATCTTCATAAATGATTTTTCATTATTGATGTTTATGTGTTGACGTTGCCATAACCTTTAAACGACAACAGTATGTTTTTTATATATATATATATATATATATATAGATCAGATTTTGTAGAATTATTTTTTGAAATTATTATAAAATGATTTAATTTTAGACAAATAATTCATTTCATAGCTTGAATCAGGTGTTCGTAGCTGTGCTATTTTATTTCGCTGTCGAATGAATTATTTTAATCGGAAATTGTATATTATATTTAAAAAGCAACAAATTGAAAATGTAATTTTTTTATGGTTCTTATGGGTTATAAAATGTTATGAAAATAAATAATATGGTCTCAAATTCGGTTTTATCAAAAGGTCTCATATTACATTATTGATTTGAATTTTATTGATTTATACTACAATTGTTTAAAATTGCACCCTAATGATTACCTTATGATCAAGTAATTAATAACTATAATTCTGTAAACCCATTAATATTAAGCGCAAGTTTATCTATTTAACATATTAATTAATTCCATTGCGTATTTATTACGGTTTTAAGACCATTGATTTACAGTTAAATTAGACTTATTATATTTGGATTTAGGAACATTTCATATTATCACAGTTGGTAATAAATCCACTTTAGTTTTCTTATGATTGGTAACATTTATCATATGTCACGATTAGCGCTAACTGCGTGTTTATATTTCTCATTAATTTGTTTAAACGATAATTATTTAAATATTTATAATTAAACGAATAAGTACTTGTAATGTAATTTATCACATCCGCCACAACAAGGGTAAGCTATACGACCTAGTACTTAAAAACAAAAATCGGAAATCCTGTTTTATCTCATAATCTTCTATTTTCTTGAATTATAGATAAGAAATATCCGTTCCATTACCCGAAAAATGTTTCGGGCGTAACTGACTCAACGAATCCGTAATTTAGTTACTTGAACAACTTAAAGACTTGTTAGGTGTGTTAATAAACATGGCTTTAAATGGATTCTTTGAGTTTTTCCAGAAAGGAAAGGTAAATGCGGTAAATATATTAGTGTAGTTTATTTATTTAGTTTATATATTTATAATCTGAGATTGTTTATTTTAGACGTTTAGACCGAAAAAACGTTTCACTCATGGTACGATTCGGTATAGTTTGCACAAACATGCATGTGCAAGTTTAAATTCGGGAATTAATTTAAGATCTGCGGTGAAATTACCGCCGGGTGAAGATATGAATGATTGGATTGCAGTTCATGGTAAGTTTGTTGAGACAAATGTGTATATAAGTGTTTATAATTTGTTGTTATAGTCGTCGATTTTTTCAATCGTATCAACTTAATTTATGGAACTATTTCTGAGTACTGCAATGAAAGTACTTGTCCTACCATGTCGGGCGGGGCTCGTTTTGAGTACTTGTGGGCCGATGGGGACCGGTATAAAAAACCTATGGCCCTCCCTGCGGCCCAATATATTTCGTTGTTGATGGATTGGGTTGAGAATCAAATAAATAACCAAGCGTTATTTCCGTGCTCGCCTAATCAGCCATTTCCCAAAAATTTCTCAGCCCATTGCGCTAAAATCCTAGCGCGATTACACAGGGTGTTCGTGCATGTTTATATCCATCATTTTCAAAATGTTGTTACTATTGCGGCCGAAGCTCACGTGAATACGTGCTATAAACATTTTTATTATTTCGTCACTGAGTTTGATTTAGTTAGTTCTAAAGAATTAGAGCCGCTCGTTGAAATGGCTCAAAAAATATGTAAAGATACTTAAATTCTAAAATAGTCATACTTTTAATTTAAAACAATTCTAATACATAACACCATTAAATAAAAAAACCAAAATATGTTAGGGGTTTTCTAGCTTCCAGATAATTTTTTGTTGAGTTCTCGAATGATATATAATTTTATTTAGATATATTAATCGGGTATATATATTTTTTTGTTATAAGTTTCTTATAAGAAATTATTTGGCGCTGGGAAATGTATCGTGCTCTAAATTTAAATACTATTTAACAATTGTAATCGAAATTTAAAAATTGTGTCACAATATGAATATGAAAAGGCTGAATTTACACGATTTTCTACTACAAATATGTGTTTATTTAATAAGTTGAATGTATTAAAAAAACGAACGCGTTTTTAGGAATGAATTACAATATAATTGTAATAGAAAACTATATTTATTACAGTTTTCTAAGTTGTGATTTCTAACAAAATAATAGATCTAGTCTCAAATTAATTATTAAATAATAAAATATCAAATAGTAGTAAATATTTATTTCACCCTATATTTATATTGTAGAATATCGTACTATAGATTAGTTATCTATAATAGCATATTTAAATCTGACGTATTGCAATAGGCATTTCACGCAATAAAATGTCGCAGTTTTCTACAAACGAAACGATTTCGTTAGAAAAGCGCATTGAAGCGCTTTCAAATGTACAAAAAACGAAAAGTGATTTGTTTTATGATTTATATGAAGTAGATAAATGCACGAAATGGATCTCGGAAAATGGGTACACTAAAGTAAGGTTATTTAAATGTTTTTTTTGGTTAATTCTCAAAATTAATTGATATTTTATTTCAAAGGTATGTTTACAATTCCCTGATTATTTATTGATTGATTCAGCGGAATTAGTAGGTATTTTAGAAGCAAAACTCAATCAAAAAATCTACATTTTAGGCGATACAGCTTATGAAAGGTATTAATTGTTTTAAATGTTTTATTAATTAATTAATATATAGTTTTATAGTTGTTGTATAGATTATACGGCTGCGAAGCATATATGCGCGGATGCAATTCTACATTTTGGACATACATGTTTTTCTAAGTCGGAAAATGTGATACCATGTTTGAAGATTTTTGAGAAATATGATTTGAATATTCACGATTTTGTTGAGAGCATGGGAAATAAATTTCGAGGAATTGAAAATGATGTTACTTTACTTATAAACACTCCATATTTACATAAATTAGGTTGGTTACTTGTCTTATTTGTACATACAAGTTTATTATTTATGTTTTATTTGTTTTTTTAGCGCAGTTAAAAAGTGAATTGAATAAATTTCAAATATTTTCTGTTGAAGATGATGTTGATTTGTCGGATAAAATAGTGCTTTATTTAGGAGGAAATGATAGGAAATTAATGAATATTAACTTATCATATAATCGTAAGTATATTTTAATATTACAAACAACTACATACATTATTTAAATAAGTGTTAAATGTAATTATTATAAATGTTTTGTTTTAGCAAAAAGTTTAAATTATTATGATCCGAAAACTTCAAATGAAATCCAACTTTATGTGCAAGATGCAAAAATATTAAAACGAAGATTGTTTTTAATTGAGAAAATTAAGGATAGCTCAACGATTGGAATTGTTATAAATACTTTAGCGGTGAAGAACTATTTGAAAATTATCGAACGAATTAAAACTCTGGTGAAACTATATAATAAAAAATATTATATTATCAGTGTTGGAAAACCAACAGTTGCGAAATTAGCGAATTTTCCTGAGGTAAGCATTTATAAATATATAAATATGAAATGCAAATATTGTTGATTATTAATTTTTATCTTAGGTGGACGTTTTCGTTGTGGTTGGTTGTGCAATGAATGAAATTTACGAAAACCGTGACTTTTACAAGCCCATTGTGACCCCATTCGATGTTGAATCAGCCCTTAATCCCAAATTAGAAAACAACTTTACGTACGATTTCAATAAATTCCTAACAGAAGATAACCAAATTGACGAATCGTTTATTAACGAATTAAAGTCGTCTGATGTCAGTTTATTAACTGGGCAAATTCGATATCGAAATGAGCCACCCCCTGTTGAAATAGAACCGGAAGATGAGTCAACGCAAATATCGGTTCGTTCGAAGGGTGTTGTGCAGGTGACTGATACTCACGGCGCTGGTTATTTGGCGAATAGAAGTTGGCAAGGTTTAGAGCAAAATCTAGGTTCGACTGAACCTCTTTTAGCAACTCAGGGTCGAAAAGGACTTGCCCAAACTTATGAAAATGAACATTTATAAATTTATATTATAATTCAGCATTTGTTAGTAGTAATAACATTTTATTTATTTAAATCTTATCCATATATTGTTTGATAAATAAAGAGCTTTTAGCAGCACATTTTTAAATCGAAATAACATATATGTATGTTTATTTATAAGTGTGTATTTATTAATAAATATGAAAATTGATGTATTAGTGTACTTAATTTCTGTGCATAACTTCCGAAATAAATAACACAAAATTGTAACCTGGTGAACGCCAAAGGCCCTTATCATTTTTTCATTTTTCTGAATATTTCGTAAGACTAACCGTATCGTGTGAATATGTATAAATATTTTACGCAGAATGTATTGTTTATTTAGAAACAATTATTAAGACTGTTTTATTTATGTATTTTATAAATAATCTGTAACGTGATTGGATGTTTATAAATGTATGCAACTTTATTACATGAATTAATCTATTATATTTAGGGATGATAAAGATATATGTTGTTATTTTTATGTTCTGTGTGCATGAAGGATAAATCATAGCATAAGCGTTAATGTTAGAGGATTTTTACAAATAAATCTGTTTGCCTTATATTATTATAAACATGTGTAAATATCTAGAGTGAAATATATAGATAATTATAACTGTAGCAACAATTATTATACTAGTACTATTTAATTTTATAAAAAACCATTTATCATATATGTTTTTATCGTCCTTAAACATCCAATATCCTCATTTAAAAATGTGCTTCTAAGAGGACTTTTTTCTGTATGTATATGTAATGTATATTGTTGTCTATCTTTTAATAAAAGTATAAATAAAGTATTTAAATTGTGTGATTTAAACAAACACTCCCTTTCCTACTTTTGTTTTTCAGGATAATTAAAATTTTGAGGTTAGAATTAACCTAAAAATTTTAATTAAAATTTCACACCTTTTTCAAATTATTTTGACCATTTGGTCGAAAAAAATCTCGAAATTGCTAATTAAAATTTTGAGGTTAATTAGCAATTTCGAGATTTTTTTGACAAAAATTGGTCAAAAAAATTTAAAAACGGTGTAAAAATTTAATTAAAATTTTGAGGTTAATTCTAACCTCAAAAAAATTTTGAGGTTAGAATTAACCTAAAAATTTTAATTAGCAATTTCGAGATTTTTTTGACAAAAATTGGTCAAAAAAATTTGAAAACGGTGAAAAAATTTAATTAAAATTTTGAGGTTAATTCTAACCTCAAAAAAATTTTGAGGTTAGAATTAACCTAAAAATTTTAATTAGCAAATTCGAGAATTTTTTGACAAAAATGGTCAAAAAAATTTGAAAACGGTGAAAAAATTTAATTAAAATTTTGAGGTTAATTCTAACCTCAAAAAAATTTTGAGGTTAGAATTAACCTAAAAATTTTAATTAAAATTTTACACCGTTTTCAAATTTATTTGACCATTTGAGGCTTGCTTTTGCTAATTGAAATTTTTAGGTTAATTCTAACCTCAAAATTTTTTTGAGGTTAGAATTAACCTAAAAATTTTAATTAGCAATTTCGACATTTTTTTTTTGACCATTTTGCCCTTTTAAGCAAAAAACAGGCCTACTGTAAATGTTAACTATTGTTAACATTATTTTAAGGAATTTTAAGGTAAAATTAAAGAACATTTGTATCTTTTTAATTGTTTTTATTTAAAACTAAGCAATATAAGTACAACAATCATTATTACAAGCACAATTGTTTATAAATTTATCCTTAAACATCTAATATTCACATTTAAAAAAGTGCTTCTAAGAGCACTTTTTTCTGTATGTATATCTAATGTATATTGTTGTCTATCTTTTAATAAAATTATAAATAAAGTATTTAAATTGTGTTATTTAAATAAACACTCCCTTTCTTACATTTTTTTTCAGGATAAATCATCCATATAGATATTAAACAATAATATAATATATATTCTTAAACTAACATATAATATTAAACTATATACATACATACAAATAATAGTTAATAATTCTATAAAATATATAACATATAAAATATCTCAAAATAATTTATTTTACTCTTAAAATTAGTTCGCAACATACATATAAATATTATATACAATCTATATAAAATAAATAAAATTATTAATAAAACTAATTTTTAATTGAAATAAAACAATATATGCAGAAACACAAATATTACAAAACAATTTCAAATATTCAACAATTTGCGCATAGGCGACACAAAATGCTGACAATAGTTATTACTGAATTTATATTTACACGTTAAGCAATGTTCAAACTACGTACGAAATATAAATAATAACACTATTGAATTCGAGTATAAATTGTCAGCGAATTGTTGTAAAAAGTACACTTACAGTTGTCTTCCAGAAGGCACTTGTCCAGTAGTCAAATTTTGCGTAGCTGATACCTAGAGCTCAAGAACGACATCGAAATGAACGCCAAGATTCTATTCGGTCTTGGCTTGGCCATGTTTGTCATTGTTGCTGAGGTAAGTTTTTAATTTTATTACTTTATAAAAATGTTGAAAGAAATTCAGCGAAGAAGACCTCTAGGTAAATTAATTCTTCTGCTTTAGGTATCTGGACGCAGTTGTTCTGCTTGTGGTTTCGGCGAAGGGATCGATTACTGCAAAAGTTGCGTGCCGGGGTACGTAAGACCGGTCGCTCTTCACCAGCCCAAACCCTGCAAGAGCTTCAAGGCTGTTGGTGATGTTTGCTCGTGCAAGAACATCCAAGTCCATCCAGTTGCTCTACCGAAACCCAAATACGTCCAAAAGGCGAAACCTAAGGTGAGCAGAAATTAACGAAAAGAATTAAATTACAAAAAATGATCTAAAGATAATCTAGTATTATATATGAAATAAACTTTTTGCAGTGTCATCAATGCGACGACAGGCCCCTGATCCGTGCTCCAGATCATATGCACGACTTCACCTATGAAGAAGAACACCCAGCTGACAACTCATACTACACTGTTGCCAATGGAGCCTGTGGTCAACGTCCTCTGTACCCCGTTGATGCCGTCAGCATTGACTTGGTGAACCGTATGCAAAAATCCGCTGCCATGACCATCCCTGAAGAGAAACTCCAATACGGATTCTCCAAATTGCCCCAAGAGATGCCCACCTACAAGAAAACATCCAATGTACCCGAAGAGAAAATGTACACCGTTGATAGACAGATCGTTGAGCTGAAGAACCCTCAACAAGTAGTCAAATGCGGAACTGGTTGCGATGAAGAAATTGTTTTGGAAAGCAAAGAACCAGCACCAATTCCATATTTGAGCTACCGCGATCTTGGATTTGTTCCCGAATCTGGTAAGTGTACAAATTCCTCAATATCTTCTACCAACTGTTGACTAACATTGATTTGCAGACAACCGTGGTAAATTCGTGTCGACTTGTCACCAAAACAAACCACACAAGTGTGACTACAACGATGAATATTACTACAAAGGGCACAGCAGCGAAGAAGGTGATTACAGAAGCAAACATCACGATTCCGGATGTGGTTGCAGCTACAAGAAAGTCAAATCTTGCGGATGTGGATGCGGTTATTAAGCAGAAGAGAATACATATGAACCAGAACGCAATATTGTTATAAATTGTTAATAAATACTTTGAATATCTATGTAACTTGAACAATAAAAGAACTTATTAAAAAGTACTACTTTGGTTTTTCTACTTAAACAATTTTATAACTGTAATAAACAATAATAAAGTTATTATTTCAAATAATACAGTTGTGTTTATTAATTATTTACACAGACATAAATTATTTAAAATTTAATTGGAATTCTAATTACATATTTACGCACTAGACCTTAAAAACGGTTGAGAGTAAAAATATAAATATTTACGATTTTAATATAATTTAGAAGAACTCATACATTTTTTGCAACAATTACCCAATCAGAACTAGTGGTTTACTTGAATTTAATTGTTTCTATTCGTTATTAATAAACGATCGATTATATTTTAATAATTAATGCTCTATATAAACAAATAAAAAACTTATTTTCGTATAAGTTCAGTGTAAACACTACAAATATTGTGAATCTATAGCTATGAATACTCTCAATAATACTGATAAAATTATAATAATTTAATCAACAATATAATAAAATAAAATGTATAATACTTGCTTTATTATGTATGACTTCTGGTCGTCATACAAATTTAGCTATAAGTATTAAATAATAATAATAATAATCGAAAGTAAAATAAAATATCAATAATGATATTTTTAAAAAAATATAGTTTTTGATAAATAAATAATAACTATTTTAATCAAAGTTAAGCGTTACGCTTATTGTATATTAAACGTAAATATATTTAGAATATTAGTTGCATGATTGCGAAATATATTTGTTAATACAAAATTTGCTGATTCAAAAATGCTTATGTTTTAAAAATACTCATAACGAAATGTTTAGGTATTTAAATTATGTGCGAAAATATTTAAATAATTACAACACATCTACTCAAAAATATATATATTTATATATGTTTTTAAAACAATAAAACAAAATGAATTTAAATTTAATATATTTTATTAGCATCTAAATTAAATAGAACTATATATCTAGAACTAATTTCTTGTTGAGGACTTATAAGAGGTGTTTTAATATTTTATTTCAAATCATTTTTGTATATTAATTCTTGTTAGGGATTTATATGGTACGCGACCCTGATTTAGTAGTTTTAGTCACCGTATTTTAAAGGATTGTTATGTTGTGTTTTATTTATTTGTTAGGGATTTAGGCTACAAACTACCTTAATATATATAAAAAATTAAACCATTTGTAAAGTTGGCAAATAATAAATAAATGTTATCACAATTTGAATCAATAAACTAAATAGATATTTGGCAATTTTAAATGTCCCCATTGCTGATATAAACATATAAATATATGCACGTATAATAAATAAAATAATAATTAATAAATAAAATATGAAATGAAAACCGAATACTTGTGTATGGTTTGTAATCAATTTTGTAACAATAATGTTTATTAAGCGCTATTGGAATTGCTGCGTTAAACATGTAAATAAAGACGAATGTATTCGGTTTATTATTTATTGTTGATGGCACATGACTATTTAACTATTTCAAATCAATGTTATTGTTAAGGTAAGCGTATAAATACCATCGCCATCGGTCGGTAAGGTACCATTCATCGACCCAGTAAGGTAGTAGTGAAGACAGAAAAATTATTGAAAATTTTCTAGTATGAAATTTTTAATTTTGTTCTGCCTTTCGGCAGTCCTCGTATGTGTTTACGCAGACGCCAATAAAGCACAATGCGATTGTGAACCGGTATGTACCACAATAAAACGAAATATTATAACAATTAAATCCAAAAATTTATTCAAACATATATAATAAATGATTTTATTTTTCTAGTGTTGTAAACGTAAAGAAATCGTTTACAAAGACGATTATCAACCGAAAATCGAAGTCGTTTATCAAGGACAAGCATGCGAATGCCAAAAAGTAAGTCAACCCTCAAAACTACTTTATAGGACTACGTTATTAATTAAAAATCTTTTTTAAGGCTCTACCTTACCGTGTCGAGAGACCAGTGGTCGAAAAAGAAAAATTAGGCCAGCACAAATATAATATTGAACGTAAAGCAGAAAAAATTATTCCAATCAAACGTTTCTTGTACAACGCGAAAGTTGAACGCCCAGTTGTTTGCAAAGACCCTAAATTATGCAGCTATCCAGTGAAAATCGAGAAATTGGTTACGAAAACCAAATGCGAACCCAGATATGTCTACAACACCAAAGTTGAAGCACCAAAACCATGCGTAGAAACCAAATTAGTTGGTTTAACTGCTAAAGTAGACAAAATCGTCCTTCCAATCAAAGGTAAATATATTTAAGAACCTTGCAAGAGATTTAAAAGATAAACGTATTTTTTTATAAAGCAACCCGTTAAAAATATAATTGCTTTTTCAGATTGTTTACAACCGTGTGAATACCCTGAACCAAAGAGCTGTGAAGTCTGCAAGAAATCATCTGAAGAATGTGGCTGCAACAAGAAGATCTACCGCAAAGTTGATGGTTGCAAGAAATGCCAAGCATGCTCCGGAGACTCTGGTTGTGGATGCGCCAAAGCGTACTACTCATCTGAAGAAGACTCTTCCGTTGAAGATTGCAAGAAAATTAGATACAGCTCCGAAGAAGTTGATTGTGGTTGCAGAAAATGCAAGAAAGTCGTAAAGACATGTGACTCGTCTGAAGAAAGTTGCGGTTGTGGTAAACCAAAAGAATCTTGTGGCTGCAACAGATCTCAATACTCTTCCGAAGAAACCAAAGAATATTCAGAAGAAAGCTGTGGTTGCAGAAAACATAAACCTTGCCAGAAATATGATTCTTCAGAAGAAACAGGATGCGGAAAATATTCGTCGGAAGAAGTAGACTCAAGCGAAGAAAGCTGCGGTTGTAGAAAATCTACATGCAAGAAATGTCAATCCTCAGATGAGAAATACTCCAGTGAAGAAACCTGTGGTTGCGGTAAATCTAAACCATGTAAAACATGTCAATCTTCAGAAGAAAAGGGATGTGGAGCATATTCTTCCGAAGAGTATTCGCGTGAAGAAAGCTGTGGTTGCGGTAAATCTAAACCTTGTAAAACATGTCAATCATCAGGATGTGGCGCATATTCTTCCGAAGAATATTCGCATGAAGGAAGCTGTGGTTGCAAAAAATCAAAATCTTGCCAAAAATATGAATCTTCAGAAGAGGGAGGATGCGGCAAATATTCATCAGAAGAGAAATACTCCAGCGAAGAAACATGCGGTTGCGGCAAACCCAAACCATGCAAAACATGTCAATCTTCCGAAGAAAACTGTGGTTGTGGACAACACCCATGCATATCAAAATGCAAGAAAGTTAAATGCTCATCAGAGGAAACCTGCGGTTGCAAATCAAAATGCTCGTCGGAAGAGGTCCATGGATGCGGCAAACCAGCCTGCAACGCTCAAAACCCTAATAAGTGGCATTATGCTACACATTTCGCTGCTTCTGAAGAAGATTGCCGCAAGCCCGCTTGCGCGTCTGAAGAGCGTGATATCGTATATTACAAAAAGGCGCACAAACTACCGAAATGCTCCTCAGAAGAAATCAGCTGTGGCTGCAAAGCCCCGAAGTACCCTGTCGAGGATTGCGGATGCAAGAAAGTCGAAGAATCTAGCGAAGAAATCGTCTGCACTAAACACATTCCTGGTAAACCTTGCGGCTGCCCCAAATGCCAAATGAAACCAACTTGCGACGATTACGATTACCCAAAAACAGAACGCGTATACGTGAAAACACGTCAATACTACAGGTATGATCCCAAACTTAATTTACCACTAAATAAACAACAATTAAAACTAAATGAAAATCAATCACTATTAACTTGCAACAATAAACAATCAAATACTAATGAAAAATTATCAAATAATCCAATCACTTTTGCTTTTAATAACAATAAACAATGTCGATATAAACGCCACTTAATTCCAACTTCTATAAACAAAATAACTCGCGAAAAACAGCAAATACTTTCAGAATTACGACCCAAACGTGAATACTTTATGAATAATCTCCAAGATTACTCGAAAGTAACCGAACCGCGCACTAAGTATCAACAGAACATGCTCATAATAAAATTACGCGATTTACAAAATCAAAATCAAACAGATTCGGAATCTTTTACGAGGAAATTAGGCAAACGAAGACGTTTACGAAAGAAATTAAATGAGGAAGTACGTGAAAAGCGAAATGCTAATTATAAAAATTTTAATAGTCATAAAGCCGTGTGTCCAACTTGTCAAAAATTACGTCGTAAACAAAAATACACTAACGACCAACTTGCTTTAGCGGGGTGTTCACAATATATACCAGAAATCTTAACTAAATTCAATTCAAAATATACTTCGAACAATAAACCTATTAAATACGGGCCTAAATATTGTAATTGCAACTACAAAATTAAACAAAATAAATCAGATAAATTTAAAACGCCTAAAAAGTACAATTCTAATAATATTTCATATAAGTCAAAAAATATACCAGAAACAACAAAATCGAATTATTATTTAAATAATTTAACTTTCAAATCAAGTAAACCAAATCAGTTTAAACATAATTCAAGTCAACATAAAAAGCGCCCTATTGCATCAAAGTATTATAAAGCTCCTAAAAGCTCGAAATTAAATTATTACGAACACAACCCTCACACATGTAAAACAAAAAACTGTTTAATTTGTCCGACAATTTTAAAATTACGTAAATCTCACAAATATAATAACGATCTGTGCGATCAAGCCGGAATATCTCAATATTTACCAGAAATCAATTCAAAAATAGTTTACAAATCGAAAAAACCGAAAATAGAATCTCAAAAACGCGATTATTGGACTGAATTTAATAGTGGTATACGTACCAAGCGACATTCAACGAATTTTGAAGGAGATAAAGACTTCCCGGTTAAAGTCGTCGACGTAACTCCGAAACACGTGCACCCACACCGCAACAGACATTCAAAACTAAAATACGAAATAGCACCTCAATCTAGAGAATCAGAAAAAGTTCCGAATAAAGAATTATATTATAAATATCTAAGCTTGACTGTACCAGAGTCAAAAAATATCGATAATAGTTCAGAAAATGAGAAAAACCATTCACAGGAAATTGTTTCTGAAGCTGAAACTCTTGAGAAAGAAGTTACAGGCTCAGAAAATGCTGCTATAATACCTAATAATTCCAATTTAGATAAACATACTCAAAGCAACTCTGACGAAAATATGGGAAAAAACACTCAAAGTAACTCAAACAAATGTTCAAAATTATCAAAAACTGCACCAGAAAACCTCAGAGTACATCATAATTCGCATTCAACGCATAAACATACGCACAGACGTCATAAAGCTATTCCATATAATCGTCACCATTCCTCAAAACATTCCAAACGACCCCATCATTATTCCGTCCACTCAAAACACCGTAGATACCATTCCAAATCACCCCATGCTGGTTATTACGGCATTTCAGAACCCAAAATTAAATACCCAAGACCCAGTAAAGCCAAACATGACGACTACGATTACTACTCGAAATTCTACCACCCATACAATTCAGAAGAAGACAGAAGGGAAGAAACAGAAAATATTGAAGCTCCAAAAATTGTTTATGACCACTTAGGTCATAAATATATCGAAACAAAGGGTTACCGCAAACTGGTCAAGCCCAGTTTTGATTTTTGGGATGGTATCGAGCAGTTTGAGAAATCTGGGCATCCATGGACTTGCCACCAAGACGTTATCGAGCCTGAGAATTTTGAAAATTACCATTTGAATACTTTTCATGATGTACTTCCAACAAAATTCAAAAAAGAAGACACAGAAATGGTCAGTTCAGAAGAATATACACTTAAAGAGGAACCAATGGTTGATGAAGCTGAGATAACAACTGCTTGTTTAGAAGAAGTATCTTCTGAAGGAAGTTTAGTTGTATCAACAGAAGAAAATCATACAATTGACAAAGAATTGGAAACAAATACGAGTACCCAAAAACATGAAGTAACAACGTCTAAAAGTGTTGAATCTCTCGAATTAACAACTACAAAAATAGTTGAGACAAGTGCATTGCCGAATATAAATGGAACGAAAAATCAATTTTCAAAAGCAGATTTTTTTAAAAAACTAGTCGAATATACTGTGGAAAAATCTGAACGAGATGAGAAAGATGTGCCTTTAAAAGATTTAAAATCATCTGAAAGTTACAAAAATTGCGACAGTTATATAAAATTTTTAACGACAAAAATAACACCGAAATCGCAACACATTGAGCTATCAAACGAATTCAAAGACGCCATCGATAAAATCTTAGACAATGATAATTTAGCGAATCATATCGACACATTTTTTACATTTAAAAACAATTTTGAAAAACAATTTGCCGAAACACAAAAACTAAACACGGAATGCGTTTATAAATCGATGTTAGAAAATTTGTTTTCGTCCGCGGATATTATGCAGAATTATAAAAACTATTTGATGTTCAAAAATGAGTTTGATAATTTTAAAACGAAATTAGATTTGAAGCAATTTAATATTTTTGATTTTTATACTTATATAGATTCGGTTTTATATATAGATAAATCTAGCCAAGTTGATAACACAACTAAAAGTCAAGTTTAATAATGCTTTAGAATTAAACAACTAATATTTATTAATTTATCATTTAAAATGCCTAGAATAACATTATTTAACTTTTTATATCATTATTTATAGATGTATTTTAACTCAAGCACAATAATATTTATAACAACTAAAAAATAATAACTAAACTGTTTAACATTTACGATTAAAAGCCATTAAAATTTAACAAACTAATTTGAATTAAACAATAACTAATATCCATTTTAAAATAACTGTAAATAATATTTCAATTTTAAATCATTCATAAAAATTTTCTTTTCTTTCTAGCCCCAAATCGTGTGGAACTTGCTAAAAACCCTATGAAAAACCAGATTTCCTTGGAAAATTCTTAACTAAATATTATTGTGCTTAAGAGTTTGTAAAATTGAAAATTATATAAATTATATTTGGACAAAATGTATAAAAAAAATAAATAAACCCTATTGAAAATGTATATCTGTGTTTACCATAAAATATTTACCATTTCCTTAATCCCAACAACAATTTAAAATCATAAAAAAACCATAAAAAATATATTTAAAAATGGTTGGATTTAAAAAAAAATTCAATTAAAATTCATTGATTATTTAATGTACAACTTTATCCTTAATAATTCGATTTTAAATTAAATATATTTTAGAGAAATTTGTGAAAGCTCGGAGGGTTATTATTATTTATTAAACTATTTTATAAACAAATTAGTTTTTGAATAAATATTTCAAATTTCACTTGCTTTATTATTTATAACTTTTATTCAACAAAATTAACTCTAACTCAAACTTATAAACAAAGTTTTTTTATCAACTTCAAATTTAATTCATAAATAGTTGTATTTTTGATAAATTATTACAAATAAAAAGTATGTTAATTCATTTTCAAAATAAGTTCCGAATAATAGAATTAATAATTTTGTAAAATGTATGTATTAGGAGATGTATCCTTACAGCTCTAAAGATTTAATAAAGAAAAAATCATAAAAATGTATGTTATTATTATTTATTGTACCTGAATCTTTCAATAAAAGACTATTTATTTCAGTAATAATTATTTAATAAAAAATATCGCCATGCAAATCTAATTAAAAATTGCCTCAAGTTATAAACGAACTCGTTAAATATTTACTGGTGGAGTTGCTCGAAGATTAATTATGCATAAGAAACATGCTAAAGATAGTATAAAAGAGAACTTTGCGTAATTGTTAAAAGCGTTCAGAATTTATTATTCGAAGGAAACAATAATTAAACCACCTAGGAACGTTAAGTATTAATTATTACAAGAAAATAAAATAACTAAATTAACTAGCAATAATAAAATATTTAATGTTTGTTTAAAACAAAAATGCAAAACATGAAACAAAATAAACTAATATTTATAAACAATTGCATTGTTAATAATGATATAAACACGTTCCTTCCGCATCTAGAATACGGAAATAAAAACAAAATAGGGTTTCTTGAGGTCAGTTTACTAAAAAAAATTCATATAAAAAGGCACCAGGGGTACCGAGTGTCAGTAGAACTCTATTAGGTCTTCATCGACATGGCTTTCTTAAGACATAGTGCTTTACATGTGTTATTGGTAGCATTATGTGCTCAACAAGTAAGTTTTATTATTTATTTAAAGTGTTTAAATGAACTTGCTCATTGTATAACTAGTCATGGATGTGTTAATTATAAAATAAACGTTAAACTCTAGATAATTTGCGCACCTAAAGAGTCTATCAATCAACAAATTTGTCAAGACGTTAATGGACCCAGCAAAGGCAGCATCAATCAAGTGATCTCTCAAGACGTGGAAAACGCTGAAAACTGCCATAAATCTTCAGGGTCTATCAACCAAAATATAAACCAAGATGTTGTTAACACTTGTGGTGGGAATGCAGAATCTATAAACCAGAAAATCCACCAGAAAGTCAAACATGGTTCGACGTGTATTGACCAGAAGACCTTCCGGGAGATAAAGAACCATGAGAAGCGTTGCAGCAAACCATGCTGCGCTAAAGAAATTATCTTCAAACGAAAGCACAATAACAACGCTGGCTGGAACTGTGGTAATGTGGAGAGCTCTGAAGAAATTAAGATCTGCGATGCGAAGCATTCGAGCGAGATTATCTACAAGAACCATGCCAATAAATGTGGCGATTTGAGTGAAGATAGCAGTGAAGAAATTCGTGTTAAGTATGAAGATTGTAATAAATGTAAGAGAAAGCCATGCGAGTGCCAAACAAGTGAAGAAATATTAATGCCTAAGCCTTGCTTCAAGCCATTTCCTGTTTGTAAACCATGTCAGAAACAATATACTTATACCCCCCCGTGTGCTGAATCAAAACGGTACGACAGCTCCGAAGAAATCGTGGTTTATAAACCCCATAATAAACAACACTCCTGTGAAGACAGTTCAGAAGAAGTTATTACGATAAAAACAAAGAAGCCTTGCCATTTGAAGAAAACTTCTTGTGAAGAGCATAGATACCCTTGGTCACCGAAACCATGTGCTAAACCATGCAAATCAGAAGAAACCCACAGTTCTGAAGAATGTGTTAAATGTTTCAAACCTTGCCCAAAACCCTGTTCAGAAGAAACTAAACCGTGTCCATGTGGTACAACACCCTGTAGCTGCAAACCCAAACTATGGTTCCATGACAGTTCAGAAGAACACAAACCCTGTTCATGTGAACGTAAACCATGCAGCTCGGAAGAAACCATCGTGAGACCATGTCCAAGACCGTTATTACGTAAGCCTTGTCGTTCAGAAGAAGTCTGCAAACCTAAACCCTGTGATAAAAGCTCTGAAGAGGTAGTGAGACCTTGCTTCAGACCTGTGCCTTGCTTCAAACCAAAGCCTTGCCCATGTGAAGTTAAACCGAAACCATGTGGGTGCTCTGACGAAATTGTGAAACCTTGGAGACCTTGTGATTCCTGGAAGTCTTCTGGAGCTCACCAAGAAGCCAAACCAGTACCATGCGCCAGAAGATTTTAAACCAGTAATTTAAGACTATTATATTATTAGTACTATTGTTTAAATAATAAAGATTTTTACTTGAATTTATTTGTTATTAATCATTAAATGTGTATGCGACAGCAAATTTAAAAAAAAACTGTTTATAAAGTAGCATATTTTATTACGGAAGTAATAATGCTTAATAAGCAAATCGTAAACTATGTTAACACAATTAAACATTTATATTGATTGGTTTTGATATTACATAAAAGCAACTTTGAACTGTTTACAAATAACTAAAATATTTGTTTAAATAAAATGCATTTTATATTCAATAACTTTTTAAATCAAAGTCTCATTGATTGTAGCAACAACTATTTTTGGTACCGCGGGTCTATTCATTTCCCTTGACCGCAACTAATGCGTCGTTAGCGGCCAATCTATTGTGACCATACACAAATAAATCTTTGCAACATCTGTTAAATATTGCACCGCAAGCAACTTGTGAACCCTGCTTTAATTAATCCCTGCATACTAATAATAAATAGTTAGATACACCCTAAGAGCAATACTTGGCAACTAATTTGGTTGCAGCCACCATTAGGAGATTGTTTTAGTTATGCCACAAACTTCCGTAATAAATAATGGTCATCTCTACCGGATAATAATGAGACACATATTTATATATCATATCAAAGAATTGTGAATCAGTAATAGTTTTTAGAGTGTAAGGTTTGTAATGTGCGTAAGTTAATTTTTTGGCGGCAAACGCGGAAAAATTATTCTAAGATTACTGGGTATTTTTTTGATGATTAATAGTCATTATTTTGTGTTATGAGTTATGGTATGATGAATTTAAGTTGAGCAATCAAAAAAATTAGTGTTTTTAATCATTTTTCTTGATTTTAAGCAATAATGTACATCCGTGTTTAGTTTAGTAGATTAGAGTGAATCATAATATTGAAATATATGCGTTACATATTATCGTAAAGTAAAGGTTAATAGTTCAGGAAATTATCGATAGGTTTTGTGATAACCTTGACGAAAAGTATATATATATTAATCTTGTTTTCTTAGAAATAAATCTATTATTGATATTTTTGTAAGGATGACTTCGAAAATCGCTCTCTTTTTCATCGCCGCGTGCGTTTTGGTGAGTTAACTCTATCAACCAATTATCTCAAATTCTTTAAATATTTATTTAACAATTAAAACAAAAAATGCAATGTAGAACAATAATTATGAATAATTGGTAGGTTTTGGCTTGCAATGGAGCCACGATGCACAAACGGGAGACTGAAAAAGGAACCCTGGTTTCCGATGCCAACAAAGCTATCGATAAAATCTTCTCAGATTTAAAGACAGGTATCAATCAATTGGCTGCGGATGGCGTTAATGTAAGTGACGATTTATTATTAAAATTGATGTATTGGTAAATTATTGATTTCGAATAGGTTGAAAGTATTTTCGGTAATATCACATCGAAAGCTAGCGAATTCGGGGAACAAATCCAGAAATTCGGTACCGAATTGGGCCAAAAAGTGTCTGAAGCCGCCAAAAACCAAGGCATTTCTTCATAAGATAACATAATTTATGTAATCAGTATTAAAAATAAATAATGCAACTACGAAATTATATTATATATACATATTAAATAATAATTTTGGATAATTTTAATAAACTTATTATCAATTGTATTAATTTTGTTTTATTATCGTTTATCTTAATTTATACATACATCCTGCGATACACTCAAAAGAAAATTAGAATTTACGACAAAGATTGCAGATTTTAGAATAATTTTAAAACGCATAAAGATTCTAAGAAATTTTTAAATTAATTTATAATTGATAAAAGAATATTGCGAACTATTCTATTGGAGCGATAAATTGTTTATGAAATAAAAAATGTTGATAATGATTTGTTGTCAAAGATGTATATATTTTTCAAAAAATAATATAACAATTCTCGAAATTAAGATTTTTCTGAATTTCCAGGCGATATATCTCATAAAGCCATAGGTCAAATATAAAAACAGAATATATATATAAACGAACTGTAGAAAATGTATATCAAACAAATTACATTTACTTGCAAAAATGGTTCGCTCAATGCAATTGTTATTTTTAACTGTATTAGTTACCGCATTCGTACGTAAAACACTTCAAATTACTAGTAATATATATTTCGAAACTTTTCTATAGTAATAATATTTTTAAGGTGGTATCAACTGAATCTGTCGCCCTTAGTCCAGAAAATAGAAATATTGAAACGAAAAAGGCACAAAATGAAGCGTCTCAAACACCTGCACTGAAAACTGAAGAACAAATTGAAGAATCCATGAAGACATTAAAAGATAAAATTAACAATTTGTCTCAACTAACTAAAGAGGTACGCAAATACATGAAAATACATCTAGTGACGTCACAAGTACATAAAATATACGCGCTAAATAAATGAGTGATTTCTAGTTAACTTTGGATAATTTAGAAATTTTTTTATTATAGAATGAAGAAGCTTTTATGAAAATGGAAGCACAAGTTGCGGAAATGCAAATAAAAGTGAAGGATATGCTCAAAAGGTTGAAAAAAGTCAATTCAGCTGATTATTTAAATGCTGGAGCTGATGAAATTGAAAAATTGTAATATATCTATTGTTATAAATAAAATTATATATAAGTTAATCTGTATCAATCAGCAAAATAATAAAAAAAATTTTTTAGTTATAGAAAACCACGCATGTCACAATTATTTAAAATAAAAATTGAATCTAATTGTTATTTGTATTGTTATTTGTAGATTATTGTCGAATAAACTATAATATCCAAGGTTAAATCTATTATTTTATAGAATATATAATCGTTACAGTTTAAAAAAAAAAAATCATATCGTGAGTTTTTTTTTAAAATAAATCATGTTTATGGAAAATCATATTGTCGTGCTTGTTATAATAGTTATGGCAAATTTGGTATGTAATATAAATTTATTTTCAATCAAATTTTAATTACTAATATATTTAAAAATCAAGCTACTATTTTCGAATGGCGCTGCCATTGTTTATAAACGAGAAACAGTTAACTTAAACGATGACTTTGATTTGGGTGAGATGAATAAAAATATAGAGGAGGCTGCCGAAGGATTGGAGAACGCTATGAAAACTTTAGGGCAAATGTTTAATGTAAGTTTGAAACAAAGGAGTTGTTTAAAATAATTAATTCAATCAATTTTCAGCTGGGTGCACCAGATAGTTTAAACAATTAAATAATTTTTGTAATTAAACCAAAATATAATAAATAATATTTCGATTTATATTGCTTATTCATTTAATTAGTTTATACAAATATATATAACACAAGTAATGTAAACTAATTCAAATTTGAATTTGGACTGTCCCGCATTATATATACGCAATGTTGGTGGAGGCAAAATGGAAAAACGATAGAAAACCTCAAGAACTATTTTTTAATAACTGTTTTAAATATTAAAACCTTCTAAAACACTCCTGAAAAATAAAACATCCAACTTCGAACCTTACCTTGCAGTGTGAAGTTAGTGAGCGAATCCTAGCTTACATCCTTATCAGAGCAACCCTGTTAAAAGAAGATAGCGAGCGTTACAACTTCAGATCAATATACGAATGGGTTGATCCAGTCCTGAAACGCTGGTTGCATATCTTAAAATTAAAACCTACACATTTATAAGCTTATAAAAGCTCTGAAATGTATTCCTTATCAACATCACACATTAATTAGAGCTCGCATACATGAAAAATACGTGATATTGCTATGATTTTTAAGGTCCTGAAAGCGTTTCAGACTGAAAACATTTTAGTAACACTGCTTTAAAGTATGGATTCATAATAGAACAGTCAATTTTGCAGTACAATCGGCTTTATCCGGCGCACAATTCCAAGTAATATATACCGGTCGTAAAAACACGATTTATAATTATTTAGTTTATAAATATGGTACTAGTTGTACTAAATGAGTGAAATATGTAATACTAAGCTTTATTTCGTGGTGAATTCAGTGTGTTTATTGTTTTTGATTGCTCAGGTATTTTTACCGTGTTTTACTTGAAAAGAAAATAACGAAACCAACGAATTTTTGTCGATACAATTTTAGATATTTATACTGAATTATGTGTAAAGGATTGGAGAAAGGTAAGAATGATTTTTTATTGGGTGATTAGTATAATTTATAGATTTATTAAACAGTGGCGTACTCATAGTGGCAATTTTTAAAATACTAATATATATTTGTGTTATAGTTTTTATGATGCAATAAAAATAATAATCGTTATGGAAAGAAGAAGGAATATTTGGTTTTTAGTCACTTTATTCATATTTTTAGTAAGTATTCTCATTTAAATTAAATTATAATTATATTTATATTTCAATTAAACATTTACAGATAATTAGTCTTATTGACGCATCACCAATAATACACAATTTAAAACCAACTGAAACGGCTGAAATATTGCAAAGGAAATTTTCAGCGATTAATAAACCAGAAGCGTTACAATTTACAGTTACAAAACCAATAGATGTAACAACTGAAAAAATAGAATCAGCTTATAAGGTTTCAGAGGGAAATTCAGTGGATGAAAAATCGAAGAAATTGCAAGGGACTGAAAAATCAGTGGTACCGGAGTCTGGGAAATTTTCAGCGACTGAAAAATCGGCTGCGTTACAAGGGAAGTATTTCGATGAAGTTATGAAGGAACTGAATCAGGCACTGAAAGAAAAGGCTGCTGAAGAGCGGGAGGTGTGTATAAGTGTGTTAAAGTTTACTATTAAATAATTGTAATATTGTGTTTCAGCATATTAATTTATTGCTGAATATGACGGCTGAAATGAAAGAGTTGAGTGAACAGGTTAAAGGTATGCAGGAGAAACTGAAGAAAATTATCGGAAAATGAGTGATTATTTGAAATAATTGAAAATTTTTTGAATAAAGCCATAAAATGTATACATTAAGTATATTTGTAGTACGGCTGAAATTATTTATAAATATTATATATAAAATATAAATTGTTAAACAAAACGCTTAGTGAATGATATTTATATAGTTTACATATCGTAATTATTATTTTTAATAAAAATTATTAAAATTTATTTCATACATTTATCTTATTAGTTACATTTAAGGACTCACACTAAAAAACTTTAAGGACTCACGTCTAAAGCTGGGATATGTGAAAAAAAAATTATTTGTGACGTCATTAAGGGGGTTAAAATTGTATTAAATAGGTAATAAATGCGCAAATACGAATTTTAATTACACTCAGTGTCGAAATATATATAAGACAAACTATGAAGTCAGGAATTTTCCAGAAATTGTCTTTCAATTTAAATGATTAATCTTTGTATTACTAAGTGACAAAAATAAAAAAAAAATCAATTATTTTCGAACCTAGTGCCCTTGAACTATGAACACTAATCAAACAACTACGAAATAACATTGATAACAACATATATTTATGAGAATTTAAACAGAATTTAAACGTCTGACAAATCAAAAATATAATGCGCCCCACTTAATTCCGTTCAATAAAACCAAAAATTAAAATTAATTTTTAAGTACCTTTGTCCGTTGTCACTTTACGAAAATGTTTAAAAGAAAATATTTAAAATTAATATAAATTTAATATGCAACATTCATACACATCCCAGTGGCGTATCACTATTTACTCAAACAACCACGCTAATAACCCAAACACAGCACATTCACAATTTACAACATATATGCTACCTAACACATCCCTGTGACGTCACTAGCTTACAAGAGAATCAAGTAGAAATCTATAAGTTCACGATGGCGTCAGTGACAAGGGACGCTTATTTGTGTTTTATTATTTTAATTGTAGTAGATATTATTTGAATAAAATGGTTCCCTTTTGAAAATGTTGAAAGTGTCCCGCTTGTGATTCGTGGAGTGATCCAGAAGGTATTTAATATAATCTATCAGTGAAGTTCAAGGTTCAGAGTTCATTTGACCAAAGTGTTAGGTATATAAGAGGCGCGTTCGACCTTAGTG
The DNA here is from genome assembly GCA_944738965.1 of Nebria brevicollis. Classification (NCBI taxonomy): domain Eukaryota; kingdom Metazoa; phylum Arthropoda; class Insecta; order Coleoptera; family Carabidae; genus Nebria; species Nebria brevicollis. The sequence goes on from OX122909.1 coordinate 7,759,412, forward strand.
CGGTCAGTTCTTAGTGAGCACTAGTATCAAACATGGTTTCCAATATTGTTTTCGTTGCACTCGCTGCTCTTTGCGTCAGCCAGGTACGACAATCATTTAAATCACCAATCATTTTTAATTCAAACAATTATTCATTACTATAATAAATCAATGCGTTTTAAAAAACCGCGTTAGCAAGATTCATGACTCTAACAAACGCATCCACCCTAAAATTACCAAGTATTATAATAACGGCTGTTTAACTAAATGGTTATAGTTTAACTTTGTTTTGAATTTTAAATAAAATTACAATTTATAAAAAACCTTGTTATGAAACTTAAAAAGTGACTAATAATAAATAATAATAGTTCTATTGTCTTTTGTTATTAGCTGGGAAAAATGTTGATCTTATAAATTTGTTTTGTAAATATGTGTTTTTTTTGAATTTTTAGATTGCCGCAAGGCCTGAAGGAGATGTTGCAGTCCATGACCATTTGCAGACATTGATCAAAAACACTCAAGCTGGTTTAGAAACCATGCACGCTGATATCACCAAAATGTTAAACTTGCAAGAAACTAAAGAGACTAAAGAATTCCTCGAGAACGTCAAGGCGAACTCGAAAATTTTCGGTGATAAACTCGTCGAGCTTACCAAGGAAGCCGAGGAGAAATTCAAGGAACACTCCACCGACGCTGAAAAAGCTGTCGCTGCATTGAAAGAACAAATGACCGAGACCGCCAAGAAAATCGAGGAACTCGCCCCAGAAGCCACCACTAAGGCCAAGGAATACCAAACCAAATTGGAAGGTTTGTACGGCGATGTTATGGCTAAAGCCAAAGAATCTCTTGCCATCGTCGACAAAGATACCAGTGGTAAGTTTATAAGATTTTTAATTAATTTTAGGTAACAATACTAAATTTGTTAATGTTATAGCATTCAGGGAACAAGGCAAGAAATATATTGAGGAAGTCATGACCGTTGTCAAGAGCAACGTTGAGAAAGTACACACTGATGTCCAGAAGGTCATTGCTGAACACACCAAGAAACCCTAATTACAATTTACCATAAAACAGAAGACATTTGTGATCAATATATATAAATAATAATTCCCGATGAACGAATCGTTCAGAGAAAAATTACCAACACTCCTAAGCGCTTTGGACTCCTAAGAACCCAACAAAAAAATAATTATGTTACTCAACAAAATTATAATAATATTTTTGTATTTTTCAAATTGCAATTAGAAAATATATATTTTATTAAAACATAAATTGCTTTCTTAATTTTCTTCCTAGAAATTACGAATAACAAAACGTCATTTAATCCAAATTCATCATTTTCCCACCATAAATCGATAATATGACCGATAACCAATAAAACCTCTCAATTTGCGTTGAGGTTAATTTACAAGTTAATAAAACCATCTAAAATTAAAACATAAATTAATTTTCCACCCTACATTTTGAAGTTCAATTATTTCGAAAACACTATTTTTCCAGCGTTTTTCACTATTTTCTCAACCACAAAACACGCACCGTACTTACCATGTAAAACGACTAGTGCATTTAGTATTTATTGGTTGGTATTGGTGATATAAGTTTAAGGCTAAACTCTTTTTTTTAATATGTATATATAAATAATAGGGGGATATAGAAATAATTTATAGTTTTATAATTTGAATCTTAATTCAATATAATTTTACAAAAATAGGTAATTTTCTTATCATATAACAAAACATTCATTGTATCAGGGCTATGTATTATTTATGTGTTACTTATATAAAAAACGTTATTTATTTGAAGTTAATTGACGGGGCGATTATTTACATAAAATCTATACACACGGAATATATTTATAAAATTGGTTTAAATTATCAGGCATTAATAACTTACTAACTTCTAAAGCGATGAAAACTTTAAATAATAAAGTTGTAAATTACATACCTGTATACATACGCCAACTCGGATAATAAATATATAAAAAATTATATTTAAGTATCGTAGCGTCTAGATAAATTAAATTATTAAAATAGAATACGTTAAACCAATCACCACGACCCCCACTGTCGATCAATCCGTTGACTGGGTTGGTTATTATAAAAAAAACCAGCTTCCGCTGTCAGCCATCTTGATTTTATCATATCACTACCCTTTTCCGCGATCATAATCACCGGTGCGTTAGTGTTACCGGAAGTCACCGTCGGCATTATACTTGCATCTATAACTCGTAAACGATCCACCCCATGCACCTACAAATTAATATTTATAATAAAACTACTCATAAAACCTCTAACTGTACTCACTTGAAGTAATGGGTTGACCACCGCCATTTTATCGACCCCCATCCTACAAGAACCTGCTTGATGGTTCTCTGGTCCTGTGTTCTGTCGCACAGCACACTCCCAATATTCATCGCACCCAAATTTCAACTTTTCACAACCCTTCGCTGGGGTCTTATCCAATTTGAACCCATACCTCTTAAGCGCTTGAGTTTCTGTAAGCTTAATAGCGAACTTGATACCTTCCACAAGTGCTTTAACATCGTCGTCGTGAGTTAAATAATTGGCGAAGATCAATGGGTGCGATAGGGGATTGTTGTCTTTTAATTTAATAGCGCCTCTCGATTTTGGGTGGAGAACTGCCGGTATGATATTGATTTGTCGTGTATTGTTATCTAATTTCTCTCCGACTTGGCCTGTTTTGGCGCAATTCGCTAGGAAGCCCCCGAAAAAGAATTGAAGATCTGGATTGTCGTCGCGTGGATTCGAGAATCTTGAATGGGTAAAGCCTGTTACTTCTGAGATACCTAAAGTGGGAAAATTATTTAATATATATTAATGAGTGGTAAGAAGAAGGAAATGTACCAGTGCCGCTCATTAAACCGTCTCTGAATAATAAATATTCCATTGCCGTCGCCCAATTGAGGGGTGCGGTGTTACTGTCGTTTATGTTAAAATTAACGAAATATGCAACGTGATTTTGGAGATTTTTCCCAACGCCTGGTAGATCATGGACTAGTGGAACCCCTGCGCTTTGCAGATCTGATGGTGGTCCAACTCCAGAGAGTAATAAAATTTGGGGACTGTTAACAGCGCCTCCAGAAACTATAATTTCTTTGCTGGCGTAGATTACTTGCATGGCACCGTTGTTTAAGACTTCTATCCCATATGCTGTTTTTGTCGTAGTGTTAATTAAGACTTTACCCACTGTAGAGTTTAGTAAAACATGTAAATTGGGGCGTAATTTAAAAGGGCGGAGATATGCTCGAGCTGTACTCAAACGGGAGCCATTTCTGGAGGTGGTTTGAGCTATAGTGAAGCCAGTATGGCGGGCTCCATTTACGTCCCTAGTTGGGTAACCTTATATGGAAATAATTTAGTTTTAAACTCAAAGATATTTCTTATTAAATAATTACCTAGTTCTTCAGCTGCTTTTAAAATCGCTTGACTTAGAGGAGGATGGTACGGGAATTTGGTAACTGTTAACAACCCTCCCTGGGCATGGTATCCTCTATCCATTGTATCGATTTCTTTATTGTCTTCACTCTTTAAGAAATAAGGTAGAATTTCATTATAAGACCATCCTGCATTCCCTAAAGATGCCCAAGCATCATAATCTTTTCTAGATCCTCTCATATACATCATCCCATTCATCACAGAAGTTCCTCCAAGTACCTTTAGAAAATAAGAATTAATAAAAGCAATTCCTCAAGAAGAAAATCAACATACTTTGCCTCTAGGCCAATAACACCTCTGACCAGTCTCCGCTAAACAAGCCTGCTTTTCTGGTTCAGTTAAGAAACCCCAATCAATATCCGAGCCAAGGAAATTCAAAAACATCGATGGCACTTGAGCACCTGTCGGTTCATCATTACCTAGAATTGTCGATTTAAATTAAAAGTGTCCTTAAAGACAATTTTAAATCAACTTGCCAGCTTCCACCAAAAGGACTCTCCATTCTGGTACTTCTGATAATCTACTAGCGACAACAGCTCCAGCACTACCGCCTCCAATAACAATAAAATCGTACTCGGGTAACAAGGGCGTCTTCATTTGGGGTCGACCGCAAGGGTCCTCCAAATCGCATTGGGACCTTAAAAACACTTCTAGCAGACCCATGAACAGCATGAATTGGGCTCCACCGCACGTGGACGCCAGCGTAGGCCCCGCGGTTGTCACCGGACAGTTACAGGCTGACATTTTCTATCAACCTCTGGAAATATTAACATAAAATGTACGGAAGTAGCGATATATTAAATAACGAATTCAGAAAGCTAAGCTTTGCATTTACATAATGTTTCTGAAATAATAATCAGATGGAAATAGCAAATATTATCTAATTAAAGAAAACGGTTAAAAATAGAACAGGAAAACGATTTTAATGTAATTAATAATCAAATGTTGTAATTTATTAGAGAAATTGATTCATTTATATATATCCTGCTTAGACTAAATATGCTTTTATATATTAAACTTATTCTATATATATATAAGTGATTCTTTCCGCACACAATTATTAATAATCTACGACCAACTTCTTGGCATCTACTAGAGTATAAGTCACCACGCCCCTAAGCTCAATATACCCCTAAGCTTGGTACGCCCTTAAACCCGCCACGCCTATAGGGTCACCACGCCCCTAAGCCCAATATACCCCTAAGGTTGCTACGCCCTTAAGCCCGCCACGCCTATAGGGTCACCGCGCTCCTAATCTAGCCGAATTTTCGAATGAAGAGCCTTTTAACAGCGCATGACGCTTCTAATAGTTGACTTAATTGTAACTTATGATGATTTTCGTCTGTTTAAATATATAAGTAAAACAATTCCTCATCATATTAAGGATTGTCTTGGATAACAATTCTTTATTCATATTTAATTATATGATTGTCTTAATGTGCGCACACGTCTGATTATTTTTATTTTTGCTAAACCGACTTCCTTAGTACGGAGAAAGAAATAAAATGATAGAAAGTCGCGATGTCAAACTAGGCATGACAAAACGCTTAAAATATTTGCATTGTAACTGTTTAAAAAATTACATTTCTACATATGGTAAATTAACTTTTGTGTTGTTAAAATAATATAGACTAAATACAAACAAACAAAACTAATTGTTCAACCCTTACAATTACTAAATATTGGCGTTGCACTCGCGAGGTGATTCATTGACATTTAGAATATCAAGTATAAATGTTTTTTTTGAATGGCAACAAAGTTTAAACAATTTCACAGTTTTCAACAAAACAATAGCGTAAAATCCTTGAGGTAAACCACGAAATCTAAACGCAATTTTTAACAGCTGTTACGTTACAACTAACATGTCTTATTGTTCACCAAAACAATCAGTTGTTAAAGATGAAATTTAAATTACGGCACTACAATTCCAAAAATATTTGAATCTTTTTTTAATAAAATTGCCTTTAGTCATACATTTAAAAAACTATTGTTTTAAATCCTTAATCATGTGATTAAAGGATATTACATGATGAATAATATGAACTTCCTGACCATGATACTTTCATCTTACTAAATCAAACCACTAAAATCATTCGCTTATCTCTAGACTAAAATCTTAATGCCACAACTAAAATCATTGCACTGTGAAAGTGATGTAATCTTGTTTGATTTTTATAATTTGCTATTAAACCATTCTCAAAATAAATATTGCTCTAAATAACCTTCTAATAAATTCGTTAATTCAATAAAAAATACTATCAATAAACTATTAAACATATATATTAATTCGAATAAATTTTAATACTCAAATAACTGTTATTATTTATTTCAATATATAAATATATAGTATCGATTTATCTCATATATTTTAATAACATTTATAGGAATAAATCATGAAATGAATGTCAAAGAAAGTCAACAATAAGCCATTAAAGTAGAGCACTAATTGTCTAAAAGTCATATTATATAAGAACCTATTAGTAATATTAGTAATCTTAAAATAAATATATTATTAAAATTAAATGTTAAAAAATAATAACTATATATATATATTACATAATTTTATTTTTATTTATACGTATTGCTCTAATTTATTGATGAGTTTATCGGTAACTCTAATCCAATCAAGATTTAGACATAAACATAAATAAAGTACCCAGGAGATAATTGCGAAATGTCTTCGAAGGAAATGGCTATAATTTAAAATAATTATTTTATAGGCACTATAAACGCGGTAAATAACTTTAGGTAAAAGAAAAAAAATTACCATTTTTCCCAAGAAACAGCGAAATTTCTAACGTTGATGTAACAACGAAATATTTTCTTTATTATTATTTACGTTAGGAGATTTTTTTGTTTCACACGACAACAATAAATCATAGATATATTGTTCAACAATCATTTCGCGTCATACACAAGTGGGAAAAACTGAATAGAATTCTATCTGGGTGTGAAGAATTTTTAAAATAAATTATGTGGTCATAATTAACGCTAAAAACATGTGTACTAGTTTTTTTTTTCATTTAGACTACGTAACTGATGATGAAGTACCAATTTAGGTATGTATGTAGATATTTGCGTAAGTTCCGTGAAGGAATTTGATTTTAAAATCAACTTCCTTCCCATTTAATAAGATGAGCTATTTAGGTAAATAATATGTATTTTTTTCTTAAGCATATAATTTTAAACGTTTGGTTAAATATAGAGTATATGTAGCAATACTTTTAATTGGTTTACTAGTTATGTTATTTAGTACAGTTATTTTTATTAGTTTTTTAATAATTTTGAGTACTGTAAAATTATATCTGTGTTTAGTAATAATAAATGCGAATTAGGATATTTAATGAGAAACTGAAGGTACTTATTAGTAAAAGTAACGTGTGTATCAATAAAAAAATGAAGTAATAATACACGAGTTATTTATTGTGCAATTTATTGGAAATTTAATAATTGCGTGAAATAGCATCTTGATTAGAATTGTTAATTACTTAAATATACATTTGAAATATCACCGAAACCAATTTTCAACATTATTAATGGTTGTTATTATAATTTGAGCTGTCTACACTAGCATTTAAATACACTTAAAGGATGTTCAATTATTAGAATAAAAATGCTCTTTAACGGAAAATAGTTTCACATTTAAAATAATTTTAGTTTGATTTAATTTATACGAATGCAAATTTATTAAATTTCCAAATTCCTTTTAAGTATAAACAGGAAATGTATTTTAATAATTTTTACATTCCAGATAAGAGGATATGAATGTAAACATTTGAGGAAATACAATCTTATGTCAATCATTATGGAAACAAACATTTATTTTTAGGAAATTTTTTCTAACAAATCTCTTTGAAATATGAATTATTTTAATTTTAACTCTAAGATAATGAGTTTTATTTGGGCTTTTGAACAATTTAGAAGCATATCTAAATAGTTAATTAAACAAATTTGTGAATTTTAAATCTGCGTAATATAAGAAAGTCAAAACTATAATTATTTAAAAATATATTTAAGTATTCCCATTAGGGAAAAGTAAATGAGTTAATTGTACTTTCCATCTGATTTAAATAAATCTAATGCAATAGAAATTAATTGTGTGAATCATTTAGAATAAGAGTATTATTTCGAGTAGATTGATTCATAAAATGTGTATGAAATCGAAACTGATTGATCAATTAAATATTATGTCAACTTATAACATAATGAAATTAATATTTCAACATAGATAACTAAAAAAAAAATGGTAACTTTCAAATTGATCTAGTGATAAATCAATGTCAACCAACTATCGAATATGTTCAATTTCTATTTGTTCTCGTAATTTCGCACAATTTCGACCTCGTTGCCGTTACTAGTCATAAAATAAAGATTCACATTCAATTCCCCATCAACAAACTCAAAAAGGTCATCTATCGTATAGGCAACTTTCTAAAAACGAAATACATCTTCGTAGTATATGGGAAATGTTATAGATTAGGTCACCCCCATAAAATCAATCAAATCGTTTTTTTCCACAAATTCAAATCAATTCCTTTACTCAATCAATGTTTGTACCAAATACGATAAGCTCTCTGTAGTTGTTTATCTTCTATTTAACGGTTGGTTAATTAATAAACATTTAATAAACAACATTTATAACAATAAAACATATTAAATTATATATATTTGAGTAAGAATAGCCTTGCAATCTCTTTTTATAAGCCGGATTTATGCGTGAATTTTTCTCTGCTCTAGAAGTCTACTTATTTAGTTAAACTTGACATTAAATTATAAAAGTGTCGTTTTACTATAATTTACACTAATTATTTAATTTACGAATTAATATTAGTCCATTAATTTTATCTAATTAGAAACAATACGATTTAGAAAAAATCGTACATTTTCATAAATATATCTTTTATTAAGAAACTTTGTTTAATTAATGGTTGTTTAAAGTCTTATTGCACTCGACAAAATAATTGTTTTTCTGAGAAGGATCTGAGTTAGAAAAACATTTTCTGTTTGAATGTCACTGTTTAAACAAGGCCATTATTTAAATATTGCAAGCTAACATATTTGTATGCAAATTTTTACATATACACATAATATTTTATGTGTTTTTATGCGCTAAGGACATTGACCGTATGTAACGGAACACCTATAGATGTATGCATGTATGTATGTATGTAACAACACATGTGGACAACTAAGTTGTGATACGGTTATTAGTCATCAAAGGTTAATAGAGTAATATTCAAGGTCATTTATGATCTAGTTATAATTATTAGTAAACTAAATTGATATCTTTAATTTATTAATTAAATCGGCTAGGATGCAATTGCTGACTTAATTACGTATGTGAATCAAGAGATTAGAAATGAATATTAATTAAAATAATATAAAATGATCATATTTAATAAGGTATTATAATAATTTAGTGTAAATTAATTTATAAAAATATTCCGGAAATGCTGGTGCGCTGGGAAACAAATGCTCAACCGCAAAACGAATTGATTCATTTTTACATTTTCACAAATTTCTCTATTCTAGTACACAATTTGGTGCATTTGATCTTAAATGTCGTTTACGAGTTTGTTTTTTTTTTAAACAATAAATAACAAAAATGTTCACAAAATTTGAGTCTTACATTTTTCCAATATACCGAATTTGTTTTATTTTTGATTCTTTTATTACTACATTATTTATTTTATATATAAATTTAATAATACAAGTGTATGAAGTATGTTGCGCATCGACAATAAAATTACTTTCGTTATTATGATTCCTGGAAACAATGTGTCCATTTTTTTATTTGTTCAAAATATCTTCCGCTTTCGAGGAAGTGTTAAATTGCTTGTCTGCACATAGAATTCTATGCCATGAGGATTGTCAATTCGCTTGTTATTTTACAATTTGAATTATTATAATAATTGGTATTTGCAACCATAAATGTGTTAAGGATTTTCTGTGAATCGTCGTGAAAATCCTGGTTAAGCAATTTAAAAAAATAATAATAATAATAGACGCAACAAACCGTAAAAAGTGAAAAATAACAAAAAAATTGTCCAACACACTTAAATTGCCATTAAAATATCGTCAAAAATTCACAACACTAATGATTAAATTTCGTCGCTTGGTGTTACGTTTAAGTCGCCACAACACATTCACACTGTGTAAACACTTGGTACACACAATAGCGACTGACATTTTAAGTGTAGCAACTTTGGTTTTATTGAAACTCCCACTCTCCCACAGATGAAGAGATTGATGACTGTTGAAATAAACATCTCCTCCAGAGTTACGTATTACAAAAAAAAAACAACTAGGATCAATGATAAACCATAAACAATACCCATCTAAAATCACAATATTATCTTTAAACTTATATAACATTTTTAATTATTTCCCAATACACTCCTGATCATAGCAGCTTCACGTAATTTTTTTGCATATTTAAAAAAGCTTCTAAGCTTTTATTTAAGCGAATAAAAAGATCTCGATAACCTGTTTAGCCACCGAAAAGTTAATTAGATTTTTGGGCAAGGCAGGATAGTAAATATAAAACAGACTACAGACAGATTTAGATTAAAACCGCAAAGGTTGCATAAGAAAATCGCCAAGTTATATTTGTCAATATTTTTAATTGAAATTTTCACTTATAATATAGAGCAAAGGAGTCAATAAAATATGATTGCTACATCTATACAATCAATAGAAAAATGTTTCTTTACAATCAAAAAACAGATCGTTTACGTCTTTAATTGCGTCGAGATTTGTAATTTTTAATAATTTAATAACAACTCTAAGCCTCACACACTCATAACTGGACACACATTCGAAACAAAGGAACAATACAATAAATTTCCCATAAACGGCACCAATTTTGTAACTCTAAGATTTACCAATACTCATAAAACATTGAATCGTTGTTCCCAATAAAAAAACTCAAAATCTTCTAATAATTTGCACCATGGTACATACTACAATTGCGAAATAATTATTTTGATCATTTTACCTAAATTACAAAGATTTCATAGATTGATTGATTGACCTTCTAGCATAATTAACCATGCTAAGAGACTAACAGTTCGTAAATGATTAGTTTTGTGAGTATCGCGATGGAATATTTGATCACGATGTCGTGATGAGATCTGTGCGATGTTGTGGTTGCAAAAGCAAAATGTATCGGCGATTTCTTTAATAATGGTGCACGAATACGGAATAATAGATGCGGATTACGGTTTGTTTAATGGAGTATGGACGGGAAATTGATACGTGCAAGTCAGTATTTTGTTGCGACTTAAAAGTAGTAATTAACGAATAATCAAGGCAATAAAATAATGGGTTGTGGAAGTATGGTGTAAGATCGGCATTGTTTTCGTTGATAATTGTTTAAATTGTTGACAATTGTTTTGATGTTAGGAACACAAGGTGAATTCTGGTTATTATTTACCAGTTGCGACGTACAACCAGCAAAGCATGTCCGCCAGTTAAATTGTATCAATATATATTTAAAAAAAAAAAATACATTTCATAGATTTCGGAACGGGTGAAGGTTAATTAGCATATATTTCGGTAAATTGTGTAACACTGTCTACACAACGATTTATACTACGAATACTCTAAAAACAACTGGCATTCAAATTTAGATTATTCAGATCATTTTTGACCTAATAAATACTCGTCCACTTATAGAATCTTTAATGTCAAATTGTTTTTCATCTTGCATAAAAATAACATTAATAAATTACTGCCACTTATTTCAATTTTTTTTCTAATATAGAATAATAAATTGAATAAAATTATAAGTACTTTTAAGTATATTTATGTAGGTATATGAAAGGGGTAGAAGGGGGTATTCAATTAATATTATATTAAAGAATTATTTTTGGTGTACTTAGAGGGTGAGGCAGTGTTCCTTAAGGCAAAATAATTAAACTATAAATGCTTTATTAAGTCAACACAGCCTATAAGGTTATTTTTTATAACCAAAAATACAAAATTCAAATATTTGATGCTTATAATAATATATACATAAAATGGAAAAAAAACATATTGCGCTAAGTTTAGCATTTTAGTAGTTTTTTGTTTAATAAACCAGCTAAAATACCTTGAAAACCAGCGTTGTAATCCAAGCTTACCTCATTATATAAATACTCTTCGCGCGTATCTTCGTAATAATCGTTTTCGTCCGGTCCTGACACCAAACCGCCGTATAGAATCTGTGGATTCGGTCCTGCACTATAATACGATGACCAACCACAAGTTTCGGGTAAATCAGGGCATGAACTTCAAAATAGAAAAATAATTTACAAACTAAATTAATTATACCGCAAACGCTATTTTGTATACCTTGCTGCATGGTACAAATATTTGGGATACTCCTTTCCATAACCCACAACGTAACTCCTTCCCGAATTACCCAACATATAATTCAGTTGCTGTTTCGCGAAATTTTCATACTGTTGCGCAGATATTCCCAAATCAGAAGCCTAGATATAAAATAAATGAAACACACAACTAGAAATAAATCGTTCTCCATTTTATTTACTTGTAAACAAATAAAAGCTATGTTTGCCGCATGTGATAATGTTCCGAATTTATCAATATAAATCAATCCTTTCGGGGTACGTTTTTGTTTATTGATTGAATAATCACAAAATGACGTCACTGCATCCATATATTCCGCATCTTTTGTCAACTCTGCTAATAATACCTTAATAGACATAAATTAGTAAACAAAAATTACATATTTATATCTTTTTTATATATACTTGTACACCAGCAATTTTATTATTGAAAAAAAAATTCTCAGGCCTCTTATCCAAATGGAACTCTTCATAAAACCGTTTCGCATCATCTAAATAGCTTACAACATGTGTAGATTTATATAACCACAGCGCCGCCCACGCCAAATCATCCCCATAATCAGTAGATCTATTTTAAATTATTATTTATATAATTATCGAAATGAGTTTGTTAAATTAGAAGCTTACACGAAATATTTTTTCGCGCCTGGTATAGCATCATTGTATAACCCCCTATACGTGATTGCAAACTCATATAATTCTTTAGCATGTTGCAGGGTGGTATTCGAATATTTTGGGTTGATAGCCCGAAAGACGAGACTTGTAGCTGCGAGGGCCGCAGCTGCTTCGCTTGCCAATTCTGACCCTATATGCAAAATTGTTTAAAAACAATTAATTAATTAATAATAAAATTGCCGCACCTGGATTGTTTGTATCTATTTTATATGCAGGTCTAGACATGTTTAGCTCTTCTGGGCGGCCCCAAAATTCGTGGTCCAAATTAAAATCACCGACTTGCCCATAAAACTCGTTGGGGCTTACATGGCATTTGATGAAATAGTCACTAGCCCATTTGATTGCGTCTAAAGCGAATGGGTATTGTTCTAAAATTCGTAAATAATTGTTTACTCTTATAAATTATTTAAAAAAAAGACATTTTCCGTAAAATTGAAAGTTGTAATGTGAAATTATATTTAATAATATAGCGCTTTAGGTAGTGCAAGCACGGATTTCTAGGTGAGGTAAATTTAGAAACTGGTGGCTGCATTTGACGGGAGTTTAAAATGGAAGTAAATGGAAAAAAAAAAATTTACCTGTTTCATAGTAGGCAGCTTTGTGAGATAAAACACTCCAAGACAAAAGAGTCGTCGTAAAGGCCATTGTGAACCCGAATTTTACGAAATCACTAGCTGAAATACAAATTACTTTAGTTGGAACACAACCAACTTAACACCACCGCAACACCTCAACTTTAAGGCGCATAGATTCATTGCTATTTTATTCGTAAAAGTATTATATATATTTTTTTAATAAATAAACTATAGTTGATATTTCGCAAATTTTTATTAAATTGAGTTAGGAATTTCATGTATACGAAATAGAGTATAAATTTACGATTTGGTCCGAATCCAATAACATAAAACGGCCATAAAATTACACTTTTTAATCAAATCGCACCGGCAACTCTATCTTTATGGAGTGGCACACGTGCGTTCCGCTCCATATGAATATAAATCCTCTGATTCATCCATTTTTCACAGCGGCTTATTAGTATTCCGCATGCACAGTATACTATGTCCTACTCGAATCAATAGGCATAAACGGTATCGATTGCCGAGATTTCAACGAAGCGGCAAATTGCTAGACCGCTCTTAATAAATGGCAACCAAGAATGCAATTTAGATTCTAATTTCTCACAGAATATAATCAAAATGGATGCGAACCTACCATCATAGTATCCTCCAGTTAAGTCTTCCCCATTTTGTCCTTGATCTGTAAGGGCTGAATCTCGTCTCCAGGAAATCCTGGATGTTTCTGGTAGGTGTCCAGACCGTTGTGCTTCATAAAATAATAAAGAGAGTTTGAGGACTTCTCCATAATCGTGGCCATCTAGTGGTAATGTTTGGAAACAGTCTAGACGCAGTAATAATAAGGCTGGTATGAACAGATATTTCATCTGCAATAGGGAGAACAGATCGTATGTTAAATTCAATGACACTTGTTGTCGGTGGTGTCAAAAGCAAGGTGTCTTCGCAGTTGACTGAACAAGATGGTTGTGAAGTATAAAAAAAAAACCAATTTGATGCTGATGCAAATCCATATCAGGCGAGAATGACGTGGAAAATCAAATGACAAGGTGACAATGTTTGGAAATGCATGAAAATTGAGTTGTAAATTTATGAAAATTTCCTGCAACTTCAAGATGATTGAAATTTAAATAAAATGTTTATTTATATATATATATTTGGTAACTTAAAAAAGAATATGGTAATTTACCGAAATTTAGTAAAATTACTTCAAGAATTTAGTCATTTATTTTATTTAGTATAGATAGGTAATCTTATGAGTAATTTATGGAAATTTAGTATATTAAAAAGAAACGGCATATTAGTATATCAAAAGGAAATGGTAAGCAAAATCACGTATCTCGGCATTTCCGGTCCACCAGACACTCAATGTAGTCGATTTTATTAGAATGTTCGACATATAGTTATAGTTAATCCATCAAAGGTCTTTTATATAGTAAAACTATTAATTAATCTTCAATATTCAAAATTACAGAAGATGAATTATTTTATTTAAATTAAAAAGCAATAGGAATATATTTATATTTAACGCCCGAACTATATAAATATTTACGTCAATTTTGACGTAATTATGCGCTTAAAATAGTGAATATGTTATAAATAATTATATTTATAATATAAAAATCAACATACATATTTAATAAATAATTAATAATTATCGGATTTTCCTTACTAAATAAACAAAACAATCTTGATTACAGCTATATAATTATAAAATATATTGATATATTGGTTTGTTTACCAGAACCAATCAAATATACATACAATTAAATGATTGGATATTTCGCGTTTTTTTCTGCTCGAGATGCGCATGATTTGATTTTATAATCAGATTCTGACTCACAATCCTAAATTTGGAATCCTACACAAGGAAACTATTGTTCATTTTTAACTATTAATATCTGTAAATATAACCATAATATCCGGTCTAGTAAATATTTACGATAAGTCAGTAAATAAAAAAAAGCCGCAAGAATGTTCTAATTGAACAGAAATATATTTAAATTCGCAATGTTTATTTAACCAATGGTGCCACTTGCCTAAAAAATGGTTCGAACTAATATTTAACTTTCACTTTCAGGCAAATTGAAGGACGTAATACGTAAAGTGACGCTTTTCAAAACACGGATTTGATGTTAAATTTTATTTTACTTAATGATAGGTCAGGATTTTTTGCAATTTCCCGAATTTTTATTTCTTCTGGTAATTTTTATTATTTAATTCATTTCTAGCGAAAATCATCTTATGTCACTTAACTATTTATTCATGTGTATGATTAGAATCTAGGTGCGAAATTCTTGAAATTCTTTTACTATTATTTATAGATAATTTCTAGAAATGTTACCGCAATTTTTTAATAACAATCCTTATTTAATAATTTCTATTATTAAATCTAAACATGTGACAATCATTCAACACGATTTTATTTTATCTATTTTAACCAATTTATTAATTAATTAATTATTTATGAACTAAAATTTGCTTATTTTAATCATAAATAAGAATTTGTCTTTTAAATATAAATGCATTCCAATAACAATAAATACTTACTGTATCTATAAAATTACAAATCCAATCTCCGTTTGACTAAAGACACTTCTATGAATTAAGCCTTTATATAATATATAATTCACATCACATGTAAATAACTAAGTAACATGTTGCCATTTTTTTATTAAAGTTTAGCACATTTTTTTAAACTTTACGCTAATATTATTTACGAAAATATAAAATGAATACAAACAAATAATAAAATCAGTAGATTTCGATTTATGAACTACACACGAACGACTCGTACACTGTTATGAGAAATGAAGTAAAACCGGGTATTTAATTTATATGTTATTAATTAGTATTTAATTATGTTCAGTACCAGATTATTCTAAAGAATTTCGTAAGACTGTTGAATGTAAACACTGGCAAGTCTGTTTTAAATTATGAAAGCGTTTATAAAATATCTCTTTCTCTGTTTCACATTTGATTGGAGGTGGTAAACATTTACTGGTTTGCGTCTAAGCTAACCGCAACATATATAATATTCACTATTAATTTTTAATATACATACCATCTATAGAAAATAATATATTCTGGAATGAAATTTGAAATAGAGTCGCAACATTCAATTCAATCAGCGGTATAGTATCAGTAACCCATGTAACGTGATCTCTTAAAAGAATATGCAAAATAATGAGTTATTTGTGCAGATAAAACGGAAATAGACCCTTATCTCGCTGTTTTATTTGATAAGATTAACTGCCACTTGCACCAAAGACTCTTCTTATAAATTTGGTCTCATATTGAGATCAAATATACGGCTTTAAAGACACAATTTTTTTTTTATAAAAAAACTCGTTTGAAGTCGAGAAAATTCGGTTAAATATTTTTATAATGTCTAAAAATAGCTCAAAAATTATTTGAAGTATGTGAAAATTTAGTCAATTTGCTAATAAGTGCTTAATAAGTTATAAAATGTATGGAAAGATCAAATAAAAAATTATATATGTAGTATCTAAATTGGGAAAATTATTTCTAAGAAACCAATACATATAAAAACATTTTGCGTTTAAGGGATTCTTAATTGATGTTTTGTGAATATGAAAATAAATTTTCAGACTTGTAGGTTGGTAATTGTAAAAGTTAAAGCCTTTAGGAGTCTGAAGCTGTTGGGGTTTATGAGAGTTGAATATGATTAAAATTTTATTTTTATCAAATTACAAAAAAAGAAAACACACAACCTTTTTCCTATAAGCCACAGACTAGGGATTCAAATATTTTTTCAAAATATAACAAAAACATGTTTAGATTATTTTATTTAAAGACGTAGAATATAAAAATAGCTATTTTAGGGGTCAGATTGAAGAGAAGGTGTAAATTTATTAAATTAAACGTGAATCTCAATTAAAAATATATAAATAATTAGTAGCTATAGGGAAATATGTTAATCAATAGTTAACTGTCTAAAGCTCCCATCCATGCCAAATAGATCGTCATAGTCTGTAGGCTTTCCAGGCCGTTTCGATTCATCAGCTTTGATCGTTTCTTGTTCTTGGAACCATGGTAAATAATCTTCCAGTTTCTTCATCCATTCATCTATTTTTTTGTTCGATTTAGTTTCAAAGCAAGTTTTAAAAGAGTTTCACTCTTTTAAATTTTGCGATAAATCATTTAATATTCACCCTAATTAAGTACTCACCATGGAAATCTTGTAGTTTTCCAGCAGTACCACCATACTCATCGGGAAGAACATCCTGTGGAACGTATTTGTACAAAGATTCTAGATTGCTATGTACGAAAATTCGATTACGGATTTTTTCTTTCAAAAACGGTTTAACAAAATTAACAATCGTATCTACGATCGGTGATACATTAATTACATGAACTTCTTTCAGCTTTACAGGATAGGCTTCCTGGAATTACATATTTGATGAAATTAATAAGAAATATTCAGTATCTTAATATTAATTTATATCATTTATGAAATTTGTGCGTAATAATTTTTTACAAAAAAATAATATCCACGCCGGTGAAATAAACTGCTTTAACTTATAAAAGTACTATGATTTAAAATGTTGGGGGTTTCCCCTAGAAACTAAAAATCCTAATACTAGTAATTCGAAATAATGTCCCATCGGGTAAGACTGTTATTAAGCAAGGTAATGGTCATCCTTGAAAGTAAATATGTTATGTATGCAATTTACTAAATAGCGAGTTTATATTTTACGAATTACAACAATCATTGTTTACCTGAACGCAAACTAAAAACTTCTTCACCAATCCTGGTGTTACTTTCGAGTAATGATTCGCGGTAACCACACTAGCATCTAAAATATAAACATCCCCAGCCACACCAACTTCTTCAGCATCCAATCGAACATCGCCAATCATCAACAGGATTTTCATTGCGTCTGCAATGTTCGGTGTCGGGCAATCTTTATCAACACCTCGAAGACACACAACCCGACGGCCCTCAGGAGTTAGACCCGGTAATGGTGGGATATTACTAATTCAATTATAATGATTAACAATTAACGGGTAATTAAGCTTTGAAATTGAACTTACATTATAGGAATAATGTCTCTTAGTTGTTTTGATGTTATATCACGGTTGGCGAAAAATTCAGGAATTGCTGTGCGCATTGTAAAGTACATATCTAGTTTAGTTTTACATCTTTCTAGACTAAACTTACAGCCTCGCAGGAATGTTAAGATGCGATGTTCGTCTAGAAGAAATTAGTTTACTAAAATTTGCTCACTTAAGACAGTAATGTACTCATGTGCCGCTTTGCTGAAATGGTTGACTAGTACGTATACTATACGCGAAAGAACAACGAGTGAGGCATATCTTTGAAGTATACAAGTGCCGCTTTATATAAATGCACCATTCAATGACTTACCCCAAGTGTCTGGTAAATGTGGCTGCTTCTTCAACCATTCTTTCATCCGCTCCAAATCGCTATCTCTCGTATTCACATCTTCGTTTAGTTCCACGCGAATTTTCACTTGCATCTCTGGACTGGGTTGCACTAAAGTCATCTTTGGTTTCTAGAAAAATAATTACTAATTCATGCAAAGTTCAAAAAAAATACTAATTAACTAATTATAAATAAATAAACGCGTTAATTATTGTCATCATTAGCAATAATGATACATACATATATTAATCAAATATGAAATGATTAGATGATTTCAACCTTTCGCGTATTGGATATTGAACTTGTCTGCCAGACGTTAATTTTTACAAGAAGAAATTACGAGGAGAGGAAAAAAAATAACTGAAAACCAGTTTGGTCCATGGCTGATGGCCCCAGCGTTCAATGCTCACAATTTCGTTACTCAAGGTTTAAATCCACAAGGTTAACATATGAAAATCCGAATTTTGCAATTGTTTATTTAAAAATTTCAATTTATTGTTTGGCAATAAATAAATAAATAAATATAGATATACTGTGCGTTTAATTATTATTTTCTGCAAACCTAATAATAACTAGCTTAAATTAGTAAATATTTTAATAAAAAAAAATTAATAATAAAATCAACGTAAAGTAAACAAAAAATAAAACTTATGAAATGTAAATAGCGTTATTGTCCTAGAAAGCAAAAGTATAATAATTCTTAAATAACGATTTTCGTAATGTTGTAATAGCGATTACGAATTTGCAAATAGTACTTTCTCTATTCAGTGGTTTCCAACATTTAAGAGTAGCGAAAACACATTTGGATTTGTTGATATAAAACGTAAAGCGTTGGGAATGTTTGTTTATTAACAAAGGCGAATTATTTGTTTGTTTTCAATTTGTACGAGTATTAAAAACAAAAAGTTTTTAACATTTAATGCAATTTTAATGCATGAAAGAGAAATCTTATACGTGTAATTGTGTAATATATTTAGTAATATTAAAATGTCCAAAAAGATGAAATATGACCTACATTTGAGTTTTCTTAATTTTAATTCTGATTTGCGTAATTTTATATACTTCATGACTAATCGCAAGTTAGTACATTTTAGAGTTAAAATATTTATTAATAAACACGAAAAAGGTCGCGGCGATTTTTGAAATAAATTACTTGATTAATCAGTAATTGCAATTTTATGTTTAATTATTTTCAAGAACAAATAATTGCTGATTAGAAATTACAAATCATTATACGTAAAAGAAATTCCCAGATTGACAAAATTAAATGGATAATTTTAGTTTCAATACTAATTACATTATTGAATTTTCTATACAAATATATACTTATAAAACGTTTTCCACGAATGAAAATCGATTTTCGAACATAAAATAAGAAAACCATAAAATGTATTATTTAATTGCAGAACCCAAATAATATTGTTGTAATAAAAAAATAGCACTAATATAAACTATAATATTTATTTAAATATAAATGTATTATAATAAATAAACATATCAAAAAAATAAATAATTCGTATTTAGACAATGGATTATTTATCAATTGCCAAATAACAATTCTACAAATATTTATAGCAGTTTACGCCATTAAATTGGAAAAATATATCCTGGAATTGAATCAAATAAACAATAGAGCTCATTAAATACGCATTTCGTCCCAAATAGAATTTGTATGTCTGTCATACGTGGTAATTCTGCATTAAATATTTATTATGAGAATCATAAATTATTTATAATTTTCCTACATATTTTGGCATCAATACGTATTAATAATTAATACCTGAAGTGCGCGAAGCGCCTAATTTGCACTTAAAAATCTAAGCTTTGTTTAAGTACTTACAGTAAGCACAAAATAGTGAAATGTCCAAACTTTGATAACCTTGGTAATGAAAACGTATTGAAAGAAATTGTTACTTAGTGCACCACAACAATACAACTGCTTCTTTTCGAATGGGTTTTGCGGTCTTATATTGAAGCAGGTAAACATTTAAAATACTTTATTTTGACCAACCAGTGTCCAAAGATTTGGACATGTGATCCTTTGGAGAAAGTCTAAGACAGGTTGTCTAGATCTTACTCAGACCGTAACTTTATTCGCCAGTGGTGTACAGGGCCATTTTTTAAAAAAGGAGCAATTTTTATCGTTGAAAAAATTCATTACGAAATTAATTGTACTCTAAGAATATTAAAAAATATATAATAAAAGCGATAAATAAATATTTAAATAAAAATACTTTTAAAGAAATATTAATTTTTTTATTAAGTAAATCAAAATAAATTTTAATCAATAAAATCAGTGCATTTTAAACATGAATGTTAAATAACTTTATTATTTATGGATGAAATATATAAATTATATTTTTTTATTGTAAGATTACAAATATATGAAGTGGAAATTTTGATAATAAAATAAAGATATTTAAACCGTTAGGGTTTTGGAATTAATTTCTGGTTTAGATTTGCGGTAGACATTTAATTTATAAATTTTTATTGACTTATAAGTAGATGTAGGTAAGAAAATGGTGCATGCAAGCTTTAATATTTTAATTAATGCAATTTTAATTGCAATTAAGAGTACCTAGGTGTATAAAAAGTATATAACATATACATTTTTAATAATCAGTTCGTTAGGTTCATATATGAAGTATGTTAATAATTGAAAACACAATGCGGAATCTATTCTATTTAAAAATAATTATTATTGCATTCTACGATTGTGAAACCCAGATATAATAGTAATTTGATTATGAATACAACGTATTTCTACACACGTTGGATTTTATACGTAAAATATTATAGGAAAAAAAACCCAAATTTGCACCAAAAAACTAATAAAAAATCATGTGTCATTTTGACGACATATACACAAATAATAAATGATATTCAAATACGCCATCGACAACACGAAATGAATATTTTATTAATCTTACCCAAGACAAACAATTTAGCATTATGAGAACAGTGCCATCCCTTATCAGTTTAATAATTTATACTTTTAAACTTCCCGACTAATTACAAGCCATCTGATAGGTAGTTGCGGCCATGTGACCTTGAACACTATTCTTTGATTGGTCCACATCACCGGCAAAATGGCCCCTAAACGATTCTTTCATACCTAACATTCCTAACTTCAATATCATTGTTCCAATTGTGAACCTACCGAATGGTACTTTTTATCCCGGGTCTCAATTCTAAGTGTTGCTTAAATGTGGGGTGGTTGAAATTTAAAAACAAGTTTTGATTATTAAACGGCTTAAAAGTACGACTTATAACTCAATGAAAAATGTTTTTATTAAATATAGACATATTTCTAGATGATGAAATTCAAATATTTAGGCCTAGTGGCCGATTTGATACCTAATATCCGGTTAATGCAAGCTTCCGGTCATTTTATGTTCAATTACCACGAAGATAACAGTCCCGGATTACGCGCGCTACGAGTGGGATACTCGTTCATGCATTTATTTTTGATATTAATTCAATTTGGTGGTATAGCTGCTAATTTAGTGCAAGAACGGGATGATGTTAATTATATGGCAGCCAATACTATTACAGTATTATTTTTCACGCATAGCGTCACCAAGTTGATTTATTTCGCGCTCAGATCTAAGTTATTTTACCGGTAAGTTACCGTCCAATAGCGTAAGCTCTATACAGCGAGTATGCATGTGTTTAAATGTCGCTTATATTACAGAGTTAAGTGTTTATTAAATTTATATATAAAATAATAGACTGTATTTATTATTAATTATAGAACGTTAGGTATATGGAATCAAGCTAATAGTCATCCACTTTTTGTGGAGTCAAACAATAGATTTCACGCTTTGGCTGTGCGAAAAATGCGACAATTGTTAATTGTCGTTGCAGCTGGAACGATTATTAGTGCAACTGGTAAGTTTGAAGTGAAAACGACTACGTATAAAACCTACATCGTTAAAAGTATAACATTATATATATATAGGTATGTACTACATACATACATACGAGTATATAAATATTTTCACGGTGACCCGTCTAGCAATTATGTATAACAAGTTGCTTAAGAGACCTCCATATAATTATTTTATCCAGATAAATTGATTTATTTAAAATATTGCGCGACCTTTGAATAAATGTATTTAAATTTGAAACCAGTGTTTAATGTTTTATTCATGTTGGTTATAGCATGGACTGGAATAACATTTGTTGGCGAGAGCACGAAAGAAATAAAAGACCCACAGAATGAAAATGATACGATTACGATTGAAATACCGCGATTGCTACTCAAATCGTGGTATCCCTGGGATGCAATGTCAGGAATGGCCTATTATTTATCTCTAACATATCAGGTACTTCTTAAAACAATTCAAATCCCGTGAATGACTACTTTCATTTAATTCAAATATATCACAATTGCGTTCGCAACGCGCAATACACATCAGATAAATAAGTTGTATCCCACAATTGAATTATATTTTTAATGTTTAGATATATTGGGTGTTTTTCGCAATGTGCCACGCCAATCTGCTAGATTCCCTCTTCTGCTCATGGTTGATATTCGCTTGCGAGCAACTACAGCACTTGAAAGAAATAATGAAACCCCTGATGGAGTTGTCCGCAACGCTCGATACATACAACCCGAAAAGCGCGGACCTATTCCGGGCACCGAATAGCGCGAGTTCGCAAGATAATCTTATCGATAACGGTGAATATGTAGCGGAATGTTTCGGAATATGGAAATTACAATCGACTAACACTCGCCACACATTGGATTTCGATTTATTTTGCAGATTACAACAACGCCAAGAACGATTCGTCGCTAGATTTACGAGGGGTGTACCGGAATGAGTTAGGTGGACACTTTAGGGGCGGTGCCCTGCAAAGATTTGGCACAGGCGACGGGGGCATCGGTCCAAATGGTCTCAGCAAAAAACAGGAGATTATGGTGCGGTCTGCGATTAAATATTGGGTCGAAAGACACAAACACGTTGTAAGGTAAAATTAAAACGTTTTACTACAAGCACATTTTTGTATTTTCGGCATATGAGCGTTGCGAATTTATATTTAGTGGAGGGTGATTTATTAACATTCAAATCAAATCAAATTCAAACGTAGGATAATATTTGAGAAACGATTAATTTCGTTCGTCAAATATTGATTTAAATTTGCGTTAATGACCGCGGCAGTTTATAATTAAAACGATTATTGACCCAATTATGAAGTGTCTTGAAAATGATGATTATCATTATTTTTTTTGTCCTACTTCGTTTGGGGACACACGTTACAGATGTTAGCATATTTCAACATTCTCACAGAGCTCATATTTAAATAATAACGCGCCGTAGTACCTGTCGGAGTAAATTATAAATTGGGACTAAACTGTTGGTAAAATATTAACGCAAGCACTATTGATTTTACGACAAGACTGTCTTTAATATATATATATGTATATAGAATAATAAATATCCATGTTTCCCGTGTTCTGGATAATTAGCGACACAAGATACATAATTCTTAACATATCAAATACAACTTAAATAAAGAACAATTTTGAATAAAAACCAAAACCAATCTTTAGTTATTCATATTAAATTAAAGCTCATATAAGTGCATTTAATTTTATTAAAATTGTAATGAAAATATAGGTAATTTTATTAAAAGCCAATTTTGTATCAAAAAGAGTAGAACCTCATGTTTAATTCACATGTTAATGAGGTAAACCCATACATATTAAATTATTTTCAGGCTGGTTTCCGCAATTGGTGACGCTTACGGAATAGCACTGCTATTACATATGTTAACGTCAACAATAACACTAACTTTACTAGCTTACCAAGCAACGAAGGTAAATAGAATCATGTGAGGAATTTGGGTAATTTTAAAATGGTAATTCAAAATAATTCATAGGTCGATGGAGTTAATGTATACGCAGCCACAACTATAGGGTATTTACTCTATACATTAGCGCAAGTGTTTCACTTTTGTATCTTTGGAAACCGGCTCATTGAAGAGGTAATTCTAAATATGTACTAGTACAATTAATTTATGTTGTATACAGTACGAGGAAATTAATTTAGTCCTGTACAGTCAATATTTAGGGATGTTTTTTGGTTTAATGACTGTGTTAATTGAATGTAAATGTTATGTTTAAATAAAATGTTGTTTCTGTTAAAAAATGTAGAGTTCGTCCGTGATGGAAGCAGCGTACAGTTGCCACTGGTACGACGGATCAGAGGAGGCTAAAACATTCGTACAAATTGTTTGTCAACAATGCCAGAAGGCAATGTCTATATCCGGGGCGAAATTCTTTACCATATCCTTGGATTTATTCGCGTCGGTAAGTTCGAAAAAAAAAATTACGATTTATGCATTTTTTGATTAAATTACCATTTTTTCCCCCGTTAGGTTTTAGGGGCGGTTGTTACTTATTTCATGGTGTTAGTACAATTGAAATAGTTTATTTACTCAAAATATAATTATTTACGATATCAAATTCAATTATTTATAAATGTCTAAACTAATTGGTACTTATTCAAAAAATAATTATTATTCATTTATTTGCAATATCTTTTAAGGATTATTTAAACAATTTAGAAATATCTCAATTAATAAAAATGTTACTGCATATTGGCACTAATTGACAATTAATTTTTTTTTATTAGTAATAGTAATTTAATCATATAAGTAATTTTAAAGTTTCTTTAAAATGACAACAAAAATGAGAGAAATATACGTTGTTTAGTGATATGAAAACACTCAGTTTAAAAGCACGATAACTAGATTAAAACTGGGGAAATATGACGCTAAAATATCTAAATATAATTTGAAAATACTTGAAATAATATTTAAATATATACATTTTAATTATTTGTGAGAAAATATATTTTGTTTATATAAGTTTAGAAAATTCATATATATATTTGTTAGCAATTAATTAAAGTAAACGCAGTACCTAATGTATACAGTGCCTGAAACTTTAAATAATCTAATTTATTATAAAAACCACAATAAGTGTATTATGAATAACAGAAATAAATATATTACGAAAAAAAATCGATCAATTTCGTAATTTATTAATTTTAAGAACAGTCACCCTCTTAAGACCTTACTTGAATGGACCAGCTGAGAGATGCTGTATTGATCAGTTCACAGTCCTCCGGTGCTGGAGCACAGCGCCCGAACGGCGCCGGATTGAACCACAACGAACTGCACATTTTAACCAATATATTCGTAATAACAGAACAAAAATGGGTTATATATTCATTTACTCCTAATAAACACTCATATTTTATTTATTATCTAGTTTATTTGTTACTCAAAAATACCCTGGTTAGTGAAACAGTGATCAAATTATGTTCTTTTACCCGCAATCATTTAAGTGTTGTAATAATGTATTATAATACGTAAATAATTAAATGTGTACACAGTGATTAATAATCGTTTATTTATAAACATATTTATGAATTCGAAATTCGTAATTTATATGTAATAAATTTTGCAATAATATTTCTATATTATTCAACAAGTAAATAATCGAATAATTAACGAGCAATAAATACTAAATATTTATTTAATTGTTGAAAAGAGTAAATATTTATTAAATACAAGGTTGTGAAATGTATATTAAATATTTAAATAAGTAATCTAAGTGAAAATATATGATTTGTTTGTGAGTTGACTCACGCAAAAATGTAAGTACTTTTTTACGTTTTAATTTTTAATTCAATGTTTAGAATGAAAAGTGCCGCTCAAAAATAACCCCCCCCCCCCTTACCTCTTACTGCCTGACAGTACATAGAAGTGATCTATATATAGTTTAATTACGTTTATATATATATAATATATGCATCAGCTATCTTGGGGAATCTAAGCAATGTTGGTAATACGAACATACTTCGAAAACTTTTTTTAAATTTCACTCAACCGTCTTTGTTTGCCAAATTAGGAATATTAACTATTTTAGTGGAACGTTTGCAAAGTCGTTAATTTCGTATTAATAAGTTTGTAATTACTTCGTTGATAGAGTTATGATTAAGTTTGAGGTAATTAGGATACTTGATAGATTTACGCATTAAGCAGAAAATTGATGTACTTTTAAAAATGATGAATTTATCTTTAATTTAATATATTGCGAAAAAATAATAAAAACTGGCACAAAACTCATATTGTATGTAATATGTGGGCTGGCTGAAGAACTAGTACAGCACAAAAGAATGGTATATTAGGTGCTTTGGTCTAGGCGAGCTTAAAATATATATGTATACCCGCAAGGGAAAAATACGATATAAAAGAAATAGAAACAGGAGTAGATCGTTTGTGGATTTGGCCTAGTGTTTTTTGCAAAAGAGTTCAAAGGAATATCAGAAACCAATCAAGAACCCACGGGTACAGTGAGCACCAATAAAGCACGGGATATAAATAGTTTAATATCATTCCACCATGCTGTTTCGATTTATTTGATTTACTTTTTCTCTATTACGATTAAAGCTCTGAGGGCAGTGAAACGTAATAGTTATTTTGATTGCTAATTGCAGAAATGCAATTATCATAAGTGAAGTGGTCAGTGTGGATTTGTTATACAAATAGACGGACAAACGGTACGTGGTGTTATTGATGCTGCAAATGCAGCTCGTTGAAGCATGAGTGTTTGCAGATTGCATGGTCGACTGGTCTTTTACCGATAGTTTATCATACATGTATGTACAACCCCTAGTCGGTGTCAGTAAATCGCAAAATGCTCCTAGATTTATTGTTCTAGTATATTGTTTTATGTTTGTTCCGTAGCTGGAGGAGCAGCCGTTTATTTGAATTGTGAATTATGTGTTTATCCCAATACAAATATATACATATATAACATGAAAATATCTCTATTTTCTTGTTAGGAGTTCTATTTTATTTATTATATAAATAAATAAAATTTTAAAACAACATACAATTGTACAAATATGCACATTTTTATAAGCTAAAGTAATTTAAATAGATCCAAACTAGATTAAATTGAATCGAGTTTAATGATTAAATGTCCCTGGTGCATTATTCAGATAATACAATTTAAAATATGAAACATGATCAGGTTTTCGATAAAAAAAAAATCGCGCTATTAATGCCCGGTTTTTATTTTTTTTTGTGATAAAGCCCCCATTGAAAAAAATGATCAAATCCCACCCATAATTCTCCATTAGGAGATAAAACGATATTTTGACACGTTCTGTCATTAATATTGCCCGAAATTGTCATCCCTAATATATTTTAAAAGCTAAACACGAACGCGCATGTCCATATGGGTATTATAAGTACATTTACTGGCGCCGAAAGCTCGTCAGTTTGGTTGGGAATATTCGTGCGGAAAGCACCGGATATTGGCGCCACTGAGTCGACGTATAAAACACACGTGGATATTACACAAATAAATTCTCATTTCATTGTGCGAACCGCGCTATTGTTTCAGTATTAATAGCAGTGTTTTTTTTTTAAATTTAGAATTAATCTACAATATTTACTCAATAATTAATTCATTTCGTATGTATGTGGGTGGTAAAATGTAATAATTTTTATTTTGAATGTGCGCGTATTTTAAAACTGGCGTATTTGAGAGCGCTATAAAATATTAAAATTTTGACCCAAATTTGTATTTGCCGCTTAGTTAAACGCCACTTAAGTGCACTTGACGCCAGTAGAACAGGGAACTCAATCGAAATATGGAAATTTTCGCGAAACTCACGACCTATTTTGCATAATACAGATTTCTTTCATTTTAAAATAACAGATCGACTTTTAATTCAGGGGCAAAATTGCTTTTATGATCACCAAAATACGAATTGCCAACTGCCGACAAAAGTTTTATCACTTTAGATTCAAATCGAAAATTTAAAAAAAAGCATTTATATGCAAAACAGACACTTTTGCATGATATGCAAAATCCGCACAGATTTCAATAGGCTATTTAGTATCTAGCCATTGAAACGCACATAACAAAAATCAATTACATTTGAAATTTATTTAAAATTAAATTTCAATAACATTAATAAAAACTGATAGAAGCAAATTTCGTTTTACGCTCTACAATTATTATTTTACCAGTAATCAAATTCAATTGGAATTTATTTATTTGTTTGTGTTGTACATACAATCATTTTATTTAATTAAATATATAATATAGACCGCGTGTTATATTTAAAGTGTTTTTAAAATTGTTACGCGTATAAAATGTCACAAAGGTGTAAATAATCCATCAAAGTGGATTCGTCAAACACGGCTATAACACCGAATTCAAAACGAAATTTGGGTAAGAAAACTAACTTTCTAAATCCCTAAAACGATTTCTTTAAAAAACGAACTCAAAGCAATAAACTATTTAGTAGTATGGTCACCAATTTCACAACAATAGCGTCATAAATACAGTCTATTCCAGACGGTTTAAAACATAGCGCAAGCCTTTTTGGCATGAAATATGTAAGTTGCAGGATTGCCAAGAATCTGCTTTCTGCGATGTTATATATCATGCTGTTATCCTCTTCTCTTCTCTCTTAGACTTTTAATACGTCTACATCGTATGAATAACGCTCTAATCACCATATACTCAAAATCTACCTAATCCAGGATTAAAGCACAACTTAAAATACATATAAAAAAAGAACTGTAATAGCTGGCATAGAAGTTATAATGGAAGCATAATAAGTTTAGATGGAAAATGTAATTTGATAAGTTTAACAACGCTAGACAATGTATAATATTAATCAAAACATATTTTAATTAAGATTGTGATTTATTAAACCCCTTGAAGCAAACTCTACCTATTCGTAGCAAATATAATTTAATTTTCGTTTACTTTTGTATATGCACGATTTTCCCGAGCGCTGTTCACAAGTTAGAATATTGTTAAAGGGTAATTTAATGATATGCAAACTTGAATAATATGCAAACACATGCGTTAGGGATGGTTCATATTGACATGAATATGTAAAAATTAATTGTCTTGTTGTTTCGGTAAATATACATATTCAATCCGCCATTGATTTCAAACTGTAATTGGTTTTGTTACGGTAATAACGATGTTCTTAACTCCATCTCTCTGGAGACTTGAGTAAACACTTGCAGTGTTAGCATCCTTAAAATGAGTTGAAAAGTGTGAAAAATGTAATTACTGATCTAGAACAGGATGTAAAGGACCCCGTATATTTACTAGAAGTGACTCTTTAATTTCATCGCGTTAAGTCGTAATAATATATTTGAATAAAGCAAATTAATTTCTTAGCTTCTATGGTTTGAAATAAACACCGAAAGTAAGTAATATTTAACTGAATTTAGAAGCAGTTTATATGGAAAGTTTAAAATGATAAACTTGTCGGGAAAACTGAAATAGAAACGTGTGACGAAAACTTGCCGTGCTTTCATATAAATTCGGTGGATTTTCTAAAGAGACACCGTTAAATCTACACGGATCGTGTCACAATTTAAATACAGTATTGTTATAAGTCGCAGCAAACAGTTTTCCGCCAGTTATTTGGCCAATTGAATAAAACTGTTGGAGACTGTGAAATATGTTTCTTTTGCACATTTTTTTTTCTTCCTTAACTGCTACAAATTAATTGTGTTTCTTGTAGAATTGGATCTGGATTATTTGGAACGTCGAGAAAATGAAGAAGCTGTCGCAGGAGGAAGGCCGGAGACTACGGGGCCGTCTGAAGTCAGCCCCGAGTCGGTTGACCTCGTCAAGGTCATATTGTTGGGAGCGCCCGCAGTGGGAAAAACTAGTATTATCCAGGTAATACCACTCTCTTAAGATGCTTAATCGTAATAATTTGTAAGGCTTTTAAATTATTTCTCATACAAAATTTCTTTTCAAATCTAATTCGAAACAATTTTTTTGTTGGAATTTATAAATTTTCACTTAATCAATCATTGGTTTGAATGAAGATTAATATGAAATTGTTGTTGATTCGGTAGCGTCTTCGAAAAATCGATTATCAATCTATCCAGCGCCTATTTACATGATAAGATTACACGCACCCGACTTCGTTTCCGAGAAAAATATTTATTTTTTATTTACATATTCTGATTTGATTCATTTCCATTTTTCCATCGGCATAAAATATAATCAAATACGTTTTTTTTTCTTAAAAAAAAAACGCACTAGAACACATAACTAGCGAAATTAATTTCGCACTCCGGTTACTTAATCTTTAGGTTCCGGTTGCATTGCATCCGGCTAAGAAGCCAACGAAGCTCCGGCCGTATATTATTTGTATACGTGGGAGAAAATTTGATTTATATTTAGGATTAGATTTGCTGAAGTAATATTTCGTATATTTCCCGGAGGAAATTGACTTTAATGGAAACTGATTTTTCACAGATTTTCCTACATAGTCGGATTCCTTTTCTCCCAAATAGAATCCAGTTTTGAGCGTATTACGCACTGATATATGGCACACATTTTCACATAATACTTATAAGTTAAGTTTCTAAATTCTAAGTTAATTCCTGCAAGTGTGTTTGAACCAGAGGTTAACAAAAATATTCCCCAACACGTCGGAGCTTTAAGCGCACGTGCCCAAGTTAACAAGCAGCAAAACCATTACTCTTTCGGACTTTCCAACGGAACCGGAACTCAAACAATTTAAATAGTTTCACCATACAGCATCTATTGTTCATATAATAATTTTACATATTTTATCGCCATTTTTTAATATTAAATACTGTTCCTTTGTAATTTACTCGCGCTTTTGTAATAATTTACATATTTGTTAATTACTGCCTCTAATAAATGTTTGCACAATTGTATGTATATACGTATGTATGTGTATGAGTGCGTGTGTGTGTGTGCGCGTGTATGTGTGTGTGGTAATGTATGGGGAAACATGATAGTCTTAATTAAACTGAATATAAATTTGAAATTTCCGTAATAATTAACAGTGTAAAATAAGTATTATTAATGATACAAATTCTCTTGTCCGCATACTACTCTCGCAAGGTAAATAAGAATAAGCTCTGAGTTAGTCGTTTAAGATTATTTACTTAAAATAACGCCTGAATATGCTTTACAAGCGTTTATCGATCGACATTTGCCATAATTTCCAATCGTTTGTTTGGTCATTGGAATTTTCGTTACGACGATAAAATTCCGAGGTATAAATTGGTCAAAAGGGTATCTATTTAGGTCAATATACCCTTTGACTAATTTCGAACTGCAGGTGCGGTGGGTGACAGGATTGCTTTGACACTCCAACGTGACCACTAAAGGGTCTGCAAAAGGTTACAGACATACATACATACATACAAAATCGCCACGTACATCTAGAAGTACCTTAAGGCTGCATTCTCATTTCATACCACCACCCAAAGTACTTTTTTATATCTGTACATATACATATATAAAAAGTACTATAATATATACCTATAATGCGCACAATACGTTATATTATAATTGTATAGGCTTCAAATGTTTGATAGAAAGCTGAATTAATTTATTGAATGGTGTTTTGTTATAATTATAAATAGATTTGTATTGAATGGCCTAAATTTAAAAGTTATTCAATTAATATGAATCCATTTAAGATTGTTGTTCGTTTGAAATATGAATACAACAAAGAAGCAAAAATTTGTGGAAACGAGTGTTTTAGTACATACACGGGTAACTTTTGGGTGGTGTATAGAAAATAATCCAACACGCACAATAAAAGTTTGTCGGAGTTTTAGTTGGGGAATCACGTGCGGCAACTAGCTGGAAAATTGTTTGCGCAAAATAGAGCGCCAGGGGTGTTAAATATTTGTGCAAATATATTTGCTAGTTGTGACTTTTGTTGGCAGGTGTTATAAAATAAAGTAGAGAAATCAAATTAGGACGCACAAAAAGCAAAATATTTCTGCTGTGTTTGTTTCTTTGAACGCGCATTTCTAGTTGAGACAATATGGCGCCAGGAAAATTGGAGGAAATATGAGACAAAGGAAAGATTGATGTTGAAATGTAATGGAAAAATCGACGTGCACAACCATATGAAAATCATCAGAAAACAATTTTCCGATAACGGAATCTTTGATGCGTATATTTACTTTTCCCGCTATATATATACAATTATAGAATACTATTATTATTGCTGCATGATTTAAAACAACCGGAAGTCGCTTTATTTTAAGAATCTAAATAAAATTGAGTTTTAGTTTCAGATAGGAAATTTTCTATTTTGTAAATTGTTTACATCGTTAGATTTAATTGGAGTTTGTTGTGTGAATTTGTTTGTTTTATAACAAAGTTCGTCATTATATCTAGATTAAAACTAAGAATTGCAAAAAATAACGAAAAAAAAAGAGCACGTGGCATTGTGAAAAAGCTAGCTGCGTCACAATATCCTTGTTAATGCCTCTTCATTAAACAACGAGCGCTAAAACAAATATAACCTTCTCCTTTTACCCCATATTGTTTACGAATTGTCTTTGTTGCACCCATATGAGTATCACACATGATACAGAAGCTCTCTCATAATATGGAAAACAACTCTGCAATGTTGCATAATTAATCCCTTAATGATTGTATTACGGTAACAGTGTACTATCTTTACTATATTATCTATTGTGTATGTGCATGGGATTTGTATGAGAAGTTGGCGATTTTGGAGGATTATACTCCCAAGTTTGGAATTTGATACTGTGTAGACTACTTTATACATTAACTTGTAATTCTATACCTTATATTATAAAAAAAAAATTCACTATTTATTAAAAAACTAAATGGAAAAAAATGTCGTTTTAATTTATCTAGTTTCTAAAAGAATTTGTCGATTTATTTAGTAGATGCATTTGAACATCACGTAAACATAAAAATTTGATAACGTCCGTTATTTGGTGTGCATGGTGAATAAGAAGACAATTGGAAGACATTTATTGGATTCTTTTAAACATCGTATCACGTAGTCGGGTTTCACCGGGCATTTAGAGTATTAGAAGAACAGACATTTATTGGTGTTTTAGACACGTGATTGGAATTTGAATTCGCGAACGCCTCTGAACGCGGTTTGTGTTGTGAAATGAAAAATAGCGTTTTTATTCGGTTTGCTGTGTACTGAATCGATTTCCGGACGGACGTTTTAAATGATGTGTTGCATGATTGATTGTTAGCGGGACTGACATATATCTTCTTGCAAACACCATCATCATATGTTATGTGTGCTGGTCATTTGCGGAAGCCCCTATTGGGGACTGAATTTTGAACGTTGGAGAAATAGTTTCGAATTATCTTGGAATTACTTGAAGGGTCCCGTTACACGGGTAATTCGTCCTGTGGGACGTACCGGAAACCCGAAAATGGCATAGACTTTTTCAACGTCATGTCCGGTCCCGGTGGTTTCATCAAAACGGTATATACAGGGTTGGATTAACTTGAATTTACGACACAGTTCGTATATCATATGTTATAAACATTACCAAAATAATTGTGTCGGTAAAAAATACTTCATTTTGAAAACTCGAAAATTACAGAGTATTTTCATTTAACTATATTTTCATATATTTGAAACAATAAATATTTTAATAAAAAAATCGATTGGTTTTGTCATATTTGTTCATAAAAAACTATGAATAACGAGAGATGTTTCATTTTTTATTGAAAATGTCAGTCGGTTTAATTGAAACTTGTTGAATTTCCCGGATCAAACAGTATTATACAATGCATCACACAATGAATTTCCCAGTGTTTTCCACGAGAGCATGTAAAGTACAACGAAAACAAATAAAAAAGAAAAATTAATTCATCTCCAATTTATTTCATCTACAAGAACGCTACTGCTGTCGCAATTTTTTAGTAATTAAAAAAATACAGTCTAAGGAAACAATTCCAAATGAAAAGAAAGAAATAATGTAAAATTTAGAATTTAATTAAAAATCTGAACAAAAGAAGTAATTAAATTAATTACTAAAAGTACTTCTATACGCCTGGGTATATTGATTTAATATGTTTAAATAAAAATGTATTTCGTTTTAAAACTATTTAATGTATTTGTTTCATTGCGCAACTCTAACTCAACGTCCGCCATCTTGTTTTGCAATAGCAATTCGTGTGGAATGACTTCAACGACGAGTACATCGCGACGGACCGGAAACACACATATTACCCATCAGTAATCGCGAACGATCGTCTATATGAAATCAAAATCTCAGATTTCCCAGTAATCCCATATTTCCCTGTAAATTCCTACTACGAATGGACTGACTTCCGGTTCTACGGCCTCCGCAGCGCAACTGCGTACGTCTTAGTTTTCGACCTTTCAAATTTA
Organism: Nebria brevicollis; assembly: GCA_944738965.1. Taxonomy (NCBI): domain Eukaryota; kingdom Metazoa; phylum Arthropoda; class Insecta; order Coleoptera; family Carabidae; genus Nebria; species Nebria brevicollis. Next base: position 7,794,098 of record OX122909.1, read on the forward strand.
GAAACATTTCGCTACATCCGAACTCTAAGAGATCAAATATTCGAATCCCGAAACATGTCCAACGTGCCCCTGCTAGTGGTGGGTAACAAACAGGACCTTATAGTGCCATCAGAGCCTAGCGAGAGTAAAGCGATCGCGATTGCGTCGACAAACGACGAGAAGCGACGCGATATCGCTAATTTAGTGAAAAAACACTGGAAATGTGGCTACGTGGAATGCAGTGCTAAGTTTAACTGGAAGATCGTTGCTGTGTTTAAAGAATTGATGAATATGATCGATTCGATCGAGGTCAAAGAACAGAGTCCTATGATGGATAACATCCAGGACGCGCTTGATCGGAATAAATGTTTGATATTGTGAAACTAGGTTGTGGTTTAATTTTTAATGGCAGAGCAATAAAAATCAGTTGACAATAATTGCTCACATGTATATAAGATATTTTATTAATGGAGTTTGTATGAATTTAATTGTTAAAACGTCGATTCAGACGTCTAAACTATTGAAGTGTTTCGTGCCGCCATTTTGTTGTAACCGTTATTTTATATGTAAAAAAACGCACAAATCCTAATCAAATTATCGAAATAAATTTTATATGTAAAGTAATTTTACAGAATAATAATGAAACTTTGTTTCAAAAGTTTGACGAAACATAAAAACTTTATGAAAGACAATGCTAAACATGGGTTAAAAACTTATTTTGATTTTAGTAATTTAATTTCAAAACTTCCAACTGTTTACTTAAATTTGATTAAACTTCTACAATTTGGGATTAAATATTTATTTTCTGTAACCGTAGTGAAAATGTTACATGCTTGATAGTCTGTTTTTATGCAACCAGCTCTACGTAATTGTACTAAAAAATATGAACAGAGGTTGTTTGGTGAAACATGTGACCCCAAGGTCCATTAGGCCAAGATTAATAAACCCCTGGCGGGTTTACCACCCATAGCATACATATTAAAAACTTTAGAGTACTTCTTTGATAATTAAATAAAATTAGAGAAATTTTATATATATACATATATTAGTATTTGGTATAAAAAGCTTTTATTATAAACTTTGTGCTTATAAATACTTTTCGCACATAGAAAGTTCTATTTGTGCCAACAATGACCTGAAACCAGCTCCGTTTGAAGTTTTCAAACCCTTACAGCCAAATGCATTAAACAAAGCGTCGACATATTTTCCGATTAAATTAAAAATGTGTGACACTTAATTTCCTGTCAACACATTCAATTTCCAGTAACTTCCGCTTTAAGTTTAAGCGGCTCCCTTTGAGTTCTTGCCAAACTCCTAAGCTCAAAAAATGGTTGTTACCCACTAGATTATACGCTCGTAAATAGTCTAGATTTAATTCCTAAACCCATTAAAACGTCTTATAAGGGTTTGACATACTCAAAAACAACTCTAAACAGTTAAAAACACACTATACCCAATTGGATTCTTATAGATGTCACCATTTATATATAAAATAAAGCATTTTTACTTACCAAACAGCCGATACATACATAGAAAGTTTTATTTTTATTTACAAATTAAAATAGTACACAAAACAATAGTTTATAACAAATATTGGAATTATTATTAATAAAACTATGCTGAATTGTAAAAAATACTCACGCATACTGGACGGCTGTCACGAACAGAACTGACGATTTAGTGAATAATTAATTGGAATCAAACCAGTCAGTACCGAGTTTCCGAAAATAAACATAGGCGTCCGCTAGGGTTTTGTGGGGAGGGTGGTGTGAGTTAAATCTAGACTTGATAAAATTAAGGATTTTTATGATATTGTTAATAACAAATAGACAATCTTGTATATGTTAACGTTAATTGTTGATTTCGAAGACATCTTTACCGAAACAGTATTAATATTGTAAACATATTTGTAGATGTAATACGATTTTTGGACAAAAATCATTCAAAAATTTGAACTTAGAATGTACTAAAATAAAAAAGCAATATACATTGTTTACCATAATTATTTTTCCCAGTTATGTTCTCCATAGGTGCCATAAGAACCAAAGAAGTAAAGGTAAGTAAAATATATTTTATTTAAGAAATTACATAGGTTATTTTAGGGTATTGTTACCCTAGTTTTATGGAAATATATAACCAAAGAAATGTTAGGTCATATAAATAAATGTATGAATACCTACCACCTTAAGTTTTAGGGATGATTTATAGGGTTTTCTTTTTTAGTAAATGAATGCGAAATTTATTATATATTCATGTATAAATATTTTCGATAAATATATTTATAAAAATTACATTATATTTGAATTTGTAAAAATGCATTTATATATTATGGCACGGGGTCCATTTTGTAAATAGTATTCTTGTAAATATTTATAAATAATTGCGTAATATTGTTCGTATATAAAATATAACTTAAATTACGTTTATAGTAAGGCGTACAATTGGACAATAGTATAATAGCAGCCATTTTTGAGTTAAGAAACTCAAAACTCCCAAAATTGAATAAAAACCAAATTATATTATATGGTTTCGTATTAAAAATACTGATAAACACAACAGAACTACAGGAAATGGGAATACAAGTCTAAATGTGGGAACAGCTGATACAACAAAGGCAGCCATGTTGTATTCATAACCAGTCATTATAGCTTTCAACCATACTTATAATATACTGTAATTGGAGCTTAGTTAAATTAAATTAGGATTCATTCTTTACCGATAAGTCTTAAAACAAACATCCGAACAAAACAATTGTTGATTCCTCAACAGCATTTTACTTTCAAACAACGACTTCCGACAGAATTTGCACGCGAAGCATTTCGGTTCTGCGTGCCAATGCAAATTCTGTAAACTAACACCTTTTTGGTCCGGCCGAATAACATAACCGCAATCATTACACTTCTCCGCTTTTAAATTCTCGTAACACGTCACGCACACCGGCTGATTATTCTCCATAACATACGAATTACCAGCCAACGGTTCATCGCATTCAAAGCAACAAAAATGTTTGATATGAAACGTGGAATCTTCCGCGAGACAATATTCGCGCACGAAAATCAATTCGTCGCAAGCCGCACACCGCGGAATACCTTTCAAAATAGCGTAATCACGACCACAATAAATATTATCTGTATCTTTATGGTAAAAATACAATAAATCCGCTAAGGGCTGTTTGCAAGTGTGACAATTGAAACACTTTGCATGCCATAAATTCGATGTACGTTCAGCGGAAACTGCCACTGAACCATCATCAAACACATCTTTGCATTCATGGCAAGCCGGGATAACAGAATTAGAATTGACGATATCGTACGGGTCACTTGTCGGTAATGCAGGTATTTGCCCTAAAGGGTAATTAATATCCTGAATATAACCAACGGAAGTTAAATTTTGTTCGGTTTCAAATGGATTTATCGCACTTTGTGCTTGTAGTACAGGGATTTTGGGTCGGTTTTGGAAGTCTTGTGATTTAAGGTCTTGCATCGGGTATTTTGGGTCTTTCAATTGGGAATTGACATTATCGGGATAACCAGAAAATTGGGTATTAGCGCCTAGATTATTTGGGTCGTTCATGTGTGGGTCTTTTAATTGGTTATTGGCATTGTCAGGGTATCCAGAGTATTTGGAGTTAGGGTCTCGCATTGCGAAATTTGGATCGTTTGGGTGGTAATTGGGTGCGTTTCTGGGGTAGTTGGGATCTTTGAATTGTTGGTTCGCGTTGTCTGGGTAGCCAGAAAATTGGTTGTTTGGGTTTGCGTAATTTGGATCTTTGAGATTTTCAGGGTATTCCGAATATTGTGGACCTTGTATATTTGGGTCTTGAATTTGCAAATGTTGATTTGCATTTTTTGGATAGCTGGCGAAATTGCTATTTCCACGGATATTTGGATCTTGGTTTTGATATCTAGGATCTAACAGATTGGTGTTATCCGGATATTTATGACCAGGATTATGAATATTAAGATCCTGTGTTGGGTAATTTGCATCTAATGGTGGTGCACCTGGATTGTTTGGATATGCAGGAAATTGTGTATTAGATCCTTGCATATTCAAATCTGACTTTGGATATTTAGAATCTTTTACTTGATTTGTATTTTCTGGATATTTAACTCCAGAAAGTTGGCTATTAAGCGTCTGATTTTGATTATGAAGTCCAGGGTAATTAGGATCAGCATATACTGGATATTTTAGATCCTTAACTAGTCCAGAAATAGGAACTTGATTGTAAGGATCCAAATTAGCATTGCTTAGAGCTTCTGAGTTTAAATTTAAAACGTGACCTGTTTTAGGTGCTTGATCCGGGAATTTTGAAAATGATTGTTCTGAATATCCCGCATATTTTAGATCAGGTGCAATTCCAGACATTGCATTATATGGATCCAAATTAGAATTATTGAAAGTATCAGAAAGTAATGAACCACTCTTAGGCACTTGTGAATTAGGAACATTTTGACCCTTATGGGGATAACTATCCAAATTTACAAAAGGAGGCACTTCATTCGTATTCACAGGGTATTTAAGGTCTTTAATCTGCCCAATCTGAGTAGGAATTTGGCATTGTTCAATAGGAGCAACGAAATTAGAATTAAACGTCAAATTAGTACCTACATTCGGACCCGTTAATTTCTCAATACTAGCCTGATTTATCTGGGGATATTTCGGGTCTTGTGTTGGCACCATAAATGGAACATAATTATTAAGATGATATTTATCATCTTTAGTAGGCACAACTGTATTAAAATTACTAGGATTGTTAGGGAATTTACTGTTCGGTGCGTTCGGGTATTTTAAGTCTTTCGTTTGACCAACTTTAAACGGCACCTGTTCTTGCTCAATTGGATTCACGAAATTAGGGGCATAGTTCAATTGAGGGCTCAAAACACGCTCAACATTCGCGTTATTTAATTCAAAATTAGGGTTTTCAAATTGCTCTTGGTGACGCTCAACATTAGATAAAGTTAAGGGGTATTGAATAGTAGTGTCTAGAGTGTGTTGAGGTGTTTGCTCAAACACAAGTGGATTTAGAGTTGCTTGTGGATAATTAGCGCTAAGTTCATTGACATTACCGCTTGTTTCATATGGTAAATCGATTATTTTATTGGTTGCAAGCGGGTTTTGAGTGTCACTAATTAAATGCACGGATTGCGGAGTGTAATTCGGATTGTTTCGTAGATTTGCAATGTTAGATTCAGTGGAGTAGGTTAGGTCAATGGGTTTAGAAACTGTGGTAGGGTTAAGGTCGTTGATTGTGTTTACTATGTTATCCGTGGGCATTTGGGAGTTTAGGAATGCAGTTCTGTTTGGGGTTTTATCGCGAAGCGTTAGGTTATGTAGATTGTTTGCAAGGTCTGATGATTGTAAATAGACGGTTTGCGAAGAGGCAACTTGTGCCGTGGGGTATTGCGTTAAGAATTGTGCGTTTGGATCAGTGAATTTATGTTGTTGCCCTTTGAAAAGTGATAGACGAATGATTTTGCCTTGACCTGTAATAGAAATTTATGGACGCGCAATGAGCATATGCGCAACAATCACATGTAATTTGACATAAAAATACACAAGATTTATGAGTGATGATGATTATGAAAGGGTTTAACTTACCAACACTGTGTTTGCGGATATGAGCCACATACTCCTCCAGCTCTTTGATTTCTTCTGGTGTTAAGGCATGGCAGAGTGACGCATCGATATCATGAGCTGGCATTTGTTTCTGGAGCCTTTGTTTCCTCAATTTGGCGGCTTCAGAACCCTTAACAGGAATCAAATCGGTTGGGAGTTCATCTAAATACTTTTTAACATCATTGCTCGCGCCTTTCGGCGTGAATTCAAGAATGACCTCATCTTTAAGACCTTTTATCACTATAACGAAATAAACAAATATTGTAAACACAAAATTGTGATTAATTTATATTTAAAATACTTACAAATTCCTTTACACTTCACTGGTTTGCTCCCCAACAATTGAAATTGCACAAAACCATACAAATCATCATCACTAATATCGTGATCCTCTTTGCCACACTTGCACAATTTACAAATTTTTCGCCAGAAATGTAAATCCAACCCTGGACACTTATCCCCGCATTTTTGACAGGGTGCTCCAGCCCCAGCTTCATGTCCAAGCCGCCCTTTCAATCGGCGAACACGTTGTTCTTCGAGTTTTAACAACCAATTCGGCGCCGGAGGATTCTCGTCTTCTGCAGACATATTGCACTGCCGTATACACTGATTATTCAACAAGAATTCAACATTCTTTCCTTATATCTAATCTAACAAGTGGTTGACTCATTCGTCAACACAAAAGATGATTCATCTGTCAATATCGTCACGTGACGTCCATGATACCTTTGAACCAATCAGAGCAAAGCGCGCGATTAGAAATGTATCTCTTAAAAAATCAAAATTGCCTGAATGTATTATTTATACCAACAAGCAAATTTAAATATAAATTAATGGCTATAAATAAAATAATAGAAAAAACATATTTATTTAAAACATTATTTAACGTAATATATACAAATATGTCAGCTAGCAAATCAATCTAACCCCATTTCTTTATCAAACTGTTCTTCTGTTATTTTCTTTTTCTTTAATTTCTTCAAAAGCGCAATATCTTTAGCCAATTCAGCCATGTCTTCTTCTGAAATCCCTTTCCTTTTCTTCTTTTTCGTCGGTTCATCCGTCAATGATTTCGTTGCTTTCGCCAATTTTCGCTTCGATTTCCGGTCCTTGCGATCCGTTTTGTCTTGCTTGGCTTTCGACCAGGATTCTGTTTGTTTTTTCGGGGCTAATTTGTGCCCGGGCCACTTACCAGTCTCTTTATAAATGTCGAGTTTCTTAAGACGCATCGCTTCTTTTTGTTTATCTTTGTAAGGGATGGAATTTAAATCTAAGTCAGGTACAATAGGGAAATCAGTGTGGTCGCTATTTTTGAGTTCAGGCATTCTTGGTAGTTGAAGCAAACCATATCCAGACGCCATAGCACCTAATGGAAGATCCTAGATGTGTTTGGAATTAAAATTAATCACATCTAGCTTTTGCACGGAAGCTATTAACTTACTTTTACGCGTAATAATAACGAACACTCATGCTTAGAGTAAGCTCGTATATGAGAAACAAACGCCATGTTACCCTTATCAACTAAAGCACGGTCTTTAAGTTGTAATTTTCGAATAGTTTCGCGTAGTTCATCAACAAATGTTTCATTGGAATTATCTGTTAATAGTTTAAGTTTAACTCGTTGATTTCTTTCGATAAAATGTACGTAAGCTTCTTCCGATGGTAGTAGCATTATAAGGGCAGATCCTTCGGTGCCTTGGCGGGCAGTGCGTCCAACACGGTGCACAAAAGCACTTGCATTTGCAGGTGGATCCCACTGGAGTACCCAATCCACCTTAAGAGAGTTCAAATAAATATTGAGCTCTTTGAAAATGTTACATACAACATACACACACATACATAACCTCGCGCCTTTCGCGCCAAATAATAAAATAACGGTCAAACTAAGGGTGCTTTGGACTTTACACAACGAACGAATAAAGTAGCCATTTTGTGGTGAATAATTTCAATGACGTTTTAGAGTGTAAAAATGTGTTTTAACTATAATTAACGCAGTAATTACGTGTAGTTTTTAATTATCTTTCGTTTGATACATAAATATTTAATCTAGATATAAATGGTAAGGTATACATTTGTGTTAAATATTTTATGGTTGTAATTCCTTTGTTTGATTTATTTAATGGCGAGTGACAAGTGTTGATAGTTGTTAAATAAATATATCGTTTTATCCATTAAAAAACACGCGTACTTACTTCTGGTATATCAATCCCTCTTGCTAGAACATCTGTACATAGTAAAATAGCTTTGGGAGCTTGTCGAAAAGCTTCAATGACTTTTTTACGCTTTTCCTTCATTTTACCATGTATAGCCATAACGGGATGTTTCACCTTTTGTGGTAAAACACTGGGTAACACATGTGCCCAATAGTCTACAGTGGCGCAAGTTGGAAAAAAAATCATCGCTTTTTGCGCTGATTTTTCCTCCAAAAACGCCAAAATCGCACCTAATTTACCTAAAGCACAAAACTAATAAGCAATCGACGCAAGCAATACAAAACAATTTATTACATTGCGCATTTACAACCATATAATAATTCTCTAATAACAACGGCGTCGATTGTGACGCTTTCTCAGTAACGGCCACTAAAACAGGATTGCGCAATCCAGCTCGTATTAAATCCTGCACTTCTCTCGTTTGCGTAGCAGAAAACAAACCCGTTCGTCTCTGACGCGGTAAATACGCTAAAATGGTGTTTAACGTGTTATGGAATCCTAAATCTAAAAGTCGATCAGCTTCATCTAACACTAAAAGCTCCTAAATCAACCAAAAAATCATCATTTTATTTGTAACTGTTGAGTAAAAAATTACCAAACTTTTAACCGCTACAGATAAATTCAAATCGATTTTTCTCGTTAATAAATCCTCTAATCGTCCCGGTGTGCAAATCAGTATGTTTGCGCCTTTTTTCCTTAATAATTTAATGTCGTCTTCAACGGCATTACCTCCCACAAGTAGTACATGACTTATCTATAAATTCTATTCGTTACTTCGGATTTTTATGCTATAATTGTTAATACTTACTGATATGTGCTGCAAAAGTTGCTCTAAAACCTCATGAGTTTGTAAGGCGAGTTCCCGCGTTGGTGATATGACTATAGCTCCAACTTCATGTTTCTTCCAGGGTTCAATAGCATTTCGACGGATCAACATCTCTAAAAGTGGGATTAAAAACGCCAGGGTCTTTCCAGACCCTGTAACAGCTTCAGCTGCAACGTCTTTTTTCCCCAATAGTAAAGGTATCGTTGCAGCTTGGACTGGAGTCATGGTAGGGAAATTAAAAGAGTTTATAGCTGTTTTCAACTCATCACTTAGAGGAACCTCTAACTGAGACCATAATTTAGGCATTTTAAAATCAACTAAACTATTTGGTTATGTCAAAATCAACACGTGATTTTTTGACGTTGGTATATTTGGCTCGAATTTCAAACAGCGAATCCTAATTTTATTTTATTAAACAATACGCATTTTTAACAAACAAAACATGTAATTAATATTGAAACTACACCTTGCAATTTTAAATAATGATTATTTATTTAGAGTTGTAGAACCTTTAAAAAATAACAATTTTATTTGTAAACTACCACGATTTTGATGCTATTTGAACGAAAGAAGATCATTTTATTATTTATTCGTGTAAACATTTTATTTTAAACCCTATCCTGAATCCCAAATCTTTTATTTATAACATTTGTTAAAATTATTTAGTTCAATTATTTGACTATAGATGGCAGCATATAGCTCGTTTGAGTGCTTATTCTATTGTACATCATAACTCTAAACTAGTAGCAGTAATGAATTAGATTTTCGAACAAAACTTGCTGAATTTGTAATTATCTATAACTTTTATTAAGAACATTTCATCGAATTCAAGCATTTTTTTTTTACGTAAAATTTTGTCAATCACTCACTTTTGGTACCAAATTTCCACACTAGATGGCAGCATATAGCTCGTTTGAGTGCCTATTTTATTGTACATCATAACTCTAAACTGGTAATAGTAATGAATTAGATTATTAAGCAAAAGATGCTCAATTTGTAATTATCTACAACTTTTATTAAGAACAATTTATCGAATTCGAACTTTTTTTTTTACGTAAAATTTTGTCAATCACTCACTTTTGGTACCAAATTTCCACACTAGATAGCAGCATATAGCTCGTTTGAGTGCTTAATTTATTGTACATCATAACTCTAAACTGGTAATAGTAATGAATTAGATTATTAAGCAAAAGTTGCTCAATTTGTAATTATATACAACTTTTATAAAGAACGTTTTATCGAATTCGAACATTTTTTTTTACTCAAAAATTTGTCAATCATTCACTTTTGGTACCAAATTGTAACACTAGATTGCACCAGTAAGCTCGTTTGAGTTTTAATATAAGCATATTTTAACGAATTACCCTAAATTGGTAATGATTTTTCGAAAATCTTGTAAATAAAAATTTCTTAGATATTTATTTGCTACAACTATTATTAATAATATTTTTTTTTACTATTATGGAAAATAATATTTATTACTTGAAAACAATAACACCTATAGGCAAAATTTAAGGATAATATAATTAATTAAAGTTATATATGACTTTTAATTATGTTTTTGATTATTTTGGTAATCTATATAAGTCAACTTTCAGTAAAATATGTATATTTAAATTATTGGGGGGGGTGCTAGTAATAATGTTTGCCATAAATATGAAGAATCTATATATTATATATATTTATAATACTTTCTTTCGGTAGTAAATTTTTTATTTCAATAATCTGGTAAAAATGCAAAGAAATAAAAAAAAAATCCTACAAACTTTTCGTCACTTTGTATATTGTATATTTGGAGTCTCTATGGGGACATAAACTACGTTTGTCTCAGTCCGATTTCAGATAAATTATATCGTTCATCCTTGTTTCCTCTGTAAACTACAGGATTGTATTTAGATATTCGTAACTTAAATTGTAGAGGCTTTAAATGCACAATAAACACAATTACGTTTCTTTTTAAAAACTTTTAAGGGGCCTAGGCCCTCAAAGTCTTCCTAATGTCCACTTCGCAGCACTTATATGTGTATGAATGCTTAGTTGGCCATGGCTATGCAATATTATAATAATATTCTATTTATTTTGGCTGTTACTAAGAGCTATGTCAATTTCTCGCTAAAGCAAATATCATTTGAAACTCATTAAGCGACAGTTGCTCAGTCGGATGCTGCGTATGCTTCAATTGGGGATTGTAGAGGAATTGTTAGTTGCGTGAATGGCGTGTATAGATCTATTTACAAAGCCTGTCATAATCTGATATATTGCAGTATTTTTTTGTGGTTTTTTCTACTTATAATATAAATATTTATCTAAGTGTTTTCTGGGCTAAGATTGGAATAATAAATAATTTTTGGAATCTAAAAACACGCAGATATGAGTGAGAAAATTTTATCTCTTCAATCTCGCTGAAAATTAATCAAATATTTCGCATACTAGGGCGCAGTTTTCCAAAAAAAAAATTATTTTCCGACTTTTAAAACAATTTATATCATTTTTATTATATATATCTACCCCGGTCTTAGTTGTAGTTGGCGGTAACTGACGGCTACCACCAAAAATATTAATACCCCTACTTTAAAATATTATTTAAATCTTATTTCCGTGTGTTTTTTTACCTATAATATAAAAAAAAATACAATATAGAAGATATATGTAAGAAAAAACATATTAAAAACACCGTTTAATATGATTAATAAGTAATCATTGTAGTGTGCCGTGGAACGACCGTTATACGCTTGACGGCCAAATTTTTGTCTAAACTAAATTCATAAAAAACGGGGTAAAAAACGCGATTCTAATATGTATTTTAGTGTTAAAAGTTAACTAATATATTGCTAATTGATATTCTATAACGTTTATTGTGCGGGCTGATCGATTACATTAGATTTTTGTGAAAATATGAACTTTCTACTTCCTGGTTTGCAAAGGTACGCCGTTGCTGGCCATGGCACTCGTAGATCATACACTCACATGGTAAATTCATGTATTAATTTAGTGTTTTGATTCATTTTCGTTAACTTTACGGCCGAAAGTGAATATTATTGTTTAATAAATATTAAGAAGATATTATGGAGTGTTTTTAATGGTGTTTAAATATTTACGGTGATTTCTAATTTTGCGTTTCGATATGTTTATAAAATATTTGTCAATTTAGTAATAATTCATCGGATATTCATAAAAATGTGCTTGTAATATTTCGACCAAAAATATTATTATTATTAATAGTTTATAATAAATTTTAAAATCCCGCTAAAATAATACATATATAAAATACGTCACAGGTTATATCCCTCCTTGTTCATTTTATTGGAGTTGAATTTATTTCCCGGGTTTCTAGTTATTACTTGAGAACTTGTCCAAATTTGTTCGAAAATGACCAGTGAGTTGACGACTGTCGATCATTGTAGTTCGGTTTAAATGTGCGGAATTTATGTGAAATACTATAAATTGTAAGTATTCTTTTATTTATAATTGACTTATTTGGTCCGCATACAAAATTTATTTATAAAATATACAGCAACAATAGCATTCATTTGAAACTACATCAATTAAAATATATTTTCTGCTAATATTCCATAAATTTCCCTATTCAAAAATAGTTATAGTAATTTCCAAAAAAAACGACCATTTAATATCTTAATACGAATTTTTATTCTGCTTGTTTAAATAAGTTCCATCTCAATTTTGATAAACGCGATATTTGCTATTTTATTTTACATGTGTTTCTATTACAATTCTCATTTTATTCAATTGGCATTGTACTTGCAATGAAATAAAAACTTGTTTCGAGCGAAACTTTTGCCGGTTTCGTTTGGTTCGCTAACAAATATTTACCATTGAATTCGAAAAACTTATCATTTTACTATTATCCTATGTATATATGTTATTTGTATTTATATTTCCATGAGTTTCTTTTACCTATAATATTAAATAAATACCGTACAGATGATATATGTAAGAATAAACATATTAAAAACATCGTTTAATAACATTAATAAGTAACCATTGTAGTGTGCCGTGGAATGTCTGTTATACGCTTGACAGCCAAATTTTTCGTCTAAACTAAATTCATAAAAAACCTGGTAAAAAACGCGATTCTATTATATATTTTAGTGTTAAAAGTTAACTAATATATTGCTAATTGATATTCTCTAATGTTTATTGTGCGGGCTGATCGATTACATTAGATTTTTGTGAAAATATGAACTATCTACTTCCTGGTTTGCAAAGGTACGCCGTTGCTGGCCATGGCACTCGTTGATCATGCACTCACATGGTGAATTCATGTATTAATTTAGTGTTTTGATTTATTTTCGTTAACTTAACGACCTAAATTGAATATTATTGTTTAATAAATATTAAGAAGTTTATGTGGGGTGTTTTTAATAGTATTTACGATGATTTCTAATTCATTTGCCAATATTTCAGGGGTTTCCAGTCCGCTCTACTACACTGGGAAATATAAAATTTGTTGATAATAATATTCGATAATTATAAAACCATTGTTAATAAAATGATATTGATTTAAATGTATGCACATTCACAAAAAATTGTATATATATGTATAACTTGTGAACGTATTTTGTTCCAAATTACCCCTGATAATTACAGAACCTGTTGAATACACCCACGCACATTATTGTGTGTGCTCCGTATTTTAAATTGTGGTTAGGGGTGGGAAAATTTTTAATTATCTATTACGTGAAAAATTCGGTTTAATAATTATGTTTACTAACGGTTATTTAGTTTACTTTACGATTATAGTGATTAAATTTGACGAAATTATTAGTTGGTTTTTTTTTTTTAAATATGGATTAGTAAATAATCCAAGAGTGACAGTAGTACCTAAACTGTTGCATTCCAAGAATGTTTGAAAAGTCTACGTGTGTCGATAATATATGTTTGTTTTGACATGGGGGGTTCTGCATACGGAAACTATATATCATTTAGAGTTTCCTGCTCTGATTTATAATGTCAAACAGACTATCGTTGACGAACGTCAATGGACTATGACAAATTTTATTTACTACAAATAGTAGTATAAATGACTCAAAAATTTTAAAGTTATGATCATAAAACCATATTTTAAATCGTCTGTCGAAAACCCATTTGACTTTATGGCAAATCGTAAAATTACGAACGATAAATTAATATATACAAAATACCGTGATTTATTTGACAAGCACAAAAAGTTAATTCAGTAAACGAAAATTAACGAACTAGTCTTGTAAATAAAGTTAATTTTGTTTATAAATCGTTTAAAACACATGTTTGACTAAAATTACAAAAAGCGCCACTGTTTCATTTATTTACACAATAAAATGTGTTTAGTGCCCGAAAATCGTTAGTACGCCCCTGTAAACATCGAGCCCCATAATCAGCTTCCCACACACAGGAATTTTTAATTTTCTTGTAGTGGGCCTTAGATAAATCCAGTCAAGAGTCTAAAATACTTATGTATTGTTTATTAGTTTACAACTTACTTAAAAATCGTGGGAGGTCATGGCGCGATAATATATTCTATTTTTTTTTAAACAAATTTACGTTTCTCTTTAATTAATTTTTTATTACAAAACTTAGTACACGAATGGAGTATTTTTTATTTTAAATGTTATTAATGAGGTAAGTGTTGATTGAAAAGTGTAATGAAAGTATTTTAAATACTTGTAGTAATTTGTCAAAATATTTTCAAAATACAGTTGAGATTTTGATCGATTATTGTTTTAAAACTTTTACTTTTACCCATATTTAATCTATTTATTATGACTAGACACTCAGGTATGAACGGGATTACGTTTATTATTCATAAACACACCTAAAAATATCGCAACACTCAAAACTATCACTATTTTTAAATTTAGAATTACTTTACCGAAAAAAAAAAACAAAAATGTTTTAAATTTCCGACTAAAAAAAAAAGCGCATTAAGGGTGGTCTGAAGGCCACCCCTCAAGCTGCCAAGGCAGTTATTGATGAGCCATTAGCCAACTTGCCAAGCATGTCCAGTAGCACTCAAAAGTCACCCTAATTTCCTCAAAAAAATTACACCCAAATTAAAAATATTATCTAAACACCTATTCAGAGCCACTGGCTTAAGCGTATAATACATTTCGCTTTACATATGGCCCCATATGTATATCATACGACTAGTTTCATAAGATAAGATTGTGCATTTCGCACAAAAAAAAATCTTATTTTAATTTTCGTCGTAATTTTCCTATTTTACTATGTGTACATTAAAAGGTTAACTATATATACATATATATATATGTATGTATATAAGATAATATATCTTGTTGTAATCCATGCATGGTCCGTAACTAATCCATATTTAAACACTTGCTTAACTTGTCTAGTCTTGCGTGTTTAAACTGCAAGTGAACCGAGTTACGCGCGACGTTTGCTAATGGTGAACGGACCATTTCGACGCTATCCGTCCATCAGCGCAGATACGCCGCAAAAAGACGTATCCCCCTTACGCGTCTATTTATACCAATACAATAAGTTTGGAAAATATATATATTTGCCCTTAAAAATAGCGTGGCAGACAACTGTATTTAATCATATGTGGGAAATGGTTTTTTGGTCACCGAAAAGAAAATATATAATAAATCATGCGACCATTTGTCACTGTTTAGGGCTTCCTGGTGTAAAACAAAACATACGGCCCACACATAATGCATAAAGCAGACTCTGTTTCGGATTCGTTTCGGTGATTAATTTATTGTATTTTGTGAATTTTAACTCGGTTTTTAAGGAAACCCAAACGCCACCCATGCTCGGTTATCTGAAGTGTTTTCAAAACATGAGATTTTCATATTTTGGGTAGTTAAACTGATTAATGGTGCACTTGAGTTTCTTTTTTTTTTAATGTGAGAATATTTTATTGCGTTTCACAACCATATTATTACTTATATACAAAATTAGACCACATATTCGTAAATCTATAAGTTTACTACGAGAATAATAAATTCATTAAATTATCTACTTGAAAATTGCTAATAATTAAAATTGTTGATTCAATTCTATATTTTAATTAATTAATAATAACGATTTTGCGTATTTTGAATTTACGTAAAATATAATAAATTCGTTTGGGTTTTCCTTAAAGACATTAGTACTTTTGGCTTAAAGAAAGCCATAAAAAATCATGTGACAGTTAAAATAAAAGTATACGTCGTTGAACCAGGGGCTTTAGCCAGCTACACCATTCGTACTAATGATTAATTAGGCAGGGACATGTAGAACTATGCACATGACACATTGGCGACTACACATACCCAAACGTATACTGTTTATCAAACATTTAGGCTACTTTTACGTTTAAACAAAATAATAATATATAACAAATAGAATAATTTAAATAAAATCTATAGTTCGGTACTAATTTAAATGAGAATATCAACGAAAATAATTAACTTTAAAAGTATATGGCAACTCTTTTGGGTGTTAGTGTATTTATACAAAGCCACCCAAATAGACTGTTAGTTGCGATGTCTGTGAAACAGAAGCTCTGTTAGTCTATGGAGGTTCAAAAGGACCCTAATGATTGATGTGCTTTACGACACCAAACTTCTGCCTTTTATTTACACCACATCCATACCATTTGTTTTTAAACTTATGTCTATTCCCAATTGAGCTAGAAAACTCTTCAATTCTCTCAATATTAAAATAAAAACGACAAAAATTACAAATAATTTACGAAATTTATTAACATATGAAGGTACATTGCAGGTTTATTATGACAAAATATTCATTTTTAATTATTAATACACAATAAATATAGCTCTATTTAAAAAAAACCCTTAACTTATTTTTTTTTAATTTTAATCTAATTAGACAATTAGGTACATACATTTGGTTTATTAGCTGTATTTAAAAACTATTTACAATTTAAAAATCAGTACAGTTATCTTTGAAAATCATGCCCAAATGTACCCGCCGGGTGTATCCCACCTCTCAGACTTGTATTCGGGGTATGCGGGGTATAAAACCCTTGATATTGAGGGTATATAGGTCTCGGGAAATGACCATTCCGTATATTTTTATCTGTATATGCATGGTGCGCGCCATAATTGTGTATAATATTGTGCGAATGGTAAACAGGACCATAGTTGCACAAATCTGCTGAGTATGGTTGCCCGATTGGGTTTATGGTTGGGTTTAAGAGGTTTAATGGTGGGTTTAGTGGTGGTGATGCTTGGTAGCGTAAACTGCCGCTTACTACGTCTGGTAGTGGTAGTCCTGTTTCATCTGAAATAATTCGTAATTATGTTAGCGTGAGATTAAAATTGGTGTGGCGTCGCCATCTTGTTCTGGTTACAGATGTATGTGCATTTATTTATATATTTATAAATATTTAAACATCCGCCTATGTCATATTAATCAGTTTGTTTATAAATCGTAAAATGTTAAAGCTTGTGTGTGTGTGTGTGTAATGCGCCATAGTACATTGGAGGTTTTAAGTATATTTATACAAATAATGTTAACACTAAGCCTCAACGACCAATCGGAGAGCTTGTTACTAAATAAACATTGAAACAGATTGGTAAACAGGCACTTTGGTTGGGAATATTTAATGCGGCGACGGCAGCGTTTACAATAAATATTCCAATTGGGAAATGGACGATTTTTATAATAAATCACCAATCGGCATTTATTTCAATGATGATTTTTAAATTCATATAAACATATACAGATTTTGATGTTTTGTGTTACCTTTCGAGGAACACGCGTTTGGTGTTGTTCGATTTGGAGGCCGTGCTTTAGGTGCCACTGATGGTAAATGTGTTGCTGCTTCCGGTGGGCTACAATCAGAATTATTTTTAAGATTAATACATTATAGATATAATTGTCTATACAGTCTATAGATGGATTCGTGTACTTGTGTATAAAATAAAGGGAAAATAATAATAATTTATAATTTAATTTAAAGTCGCGTATATCGTATAAGAATCGTGGTAAAAGTAATGTGGCATAATAATTTTAAAATAAGATATTTCGGTGTTGGTAAGTGACTAAACTGGCATCACAAAGTGTGTGGTATGGGCGCTTCTACAATTAATAGCACTCAAATATGCGCACTCATCCATCTTCTTTCTCTGTGTGTGTGTGTGTGTGTGTGTGTGTGTGTGTGGCACACACACAAAATACATTTTTTTGTTTATATTCAATCCCTAACTAGAAATACAATCGAGATCTTTTATTTTTATGGTTCATTTATTATTTAGTAAATTTATAAAATTTTGCGTTAATCTAGTGTTGATATTTGAAAGTAAATGAGTGATATTTATAATAATGAAATGAGTGTTGTTATAGTGGCGCCTAGAGGATAAAAATGTTTTTTCGAAAATAAACTTATCAAAAAGCGGCAGTCATTAATTACAATCTAAGAATAAATAAATTTCGGTACAGTAAACCTGCTGTTTCTAATATTTCCATTTCATATATAACATTACTTATATGTTTCACATTTATTCCACGATTGCCTATGTTTTCCATTCGTTTAAAAATACTGCCACTAAGTCTTGCTCATAAATGTCAAACAGTGCCACTCAAACTGCCTCGTAATTCGGCCCAGTACTACATTATTACAAAAACCCAATTATTAACTATATATATATTTTCACTTATTTCTTTTATGAAATAGACGAAAAAAAAAACACAAATTCCAAATAATATGTATATGTCCAGTTAAATAGAGAATATTTTTAAATTTAAGCTAATAAACATTTCACAGCCAACATGATTTTTAAATAAATATTTCTTCGTTACCGAAAAATTGTGTATATTTCCCCGTTTTTTGTAAGACACTACACTCAAAAATAGCCACACTTTTTCATCTCAGTTTGTGTCATCCGTTCCACCATACCTCTCACTCTCACCATTTTTTTCTTCTTCGTATGTTTATTTTATTAGTGTAATATAACTCACATTGTCTTATGATAACAATAAACTAGTCCACTTTTTTTTGCAAACACTCCTTATGTTTACCATAAATTCAAATACTTTACAAAAAAAACTCACCAATCATCTGAGTCACAATCTCGGAATCCCTTCGCGAAAGGATTACTCTGAATTTTCAATTGCGTTATCTAAATCATACAAAAAACATACATTTAACTCAAATACTAATTAAAGTCTTTCAAAATTAAAAAACACCTTACCATATTAATTATTCGTTTTGCTTCAATACGTTTAGACATAATTGTTAATATTAAATTTAAATTAATAATGTCATTATATTTTTTATTGATACTTACTCTGTGATTTTGGTAAGCTGTGACTGCAGTGAATGCAGTTTCAGGGAAAACAAACGTTTTAAAACCATCTTGGGAGTTTTCGGCGGAGGTCGTACCTCGAGGTGGTAAATAAACGATATGGAAACGTGGTTGATATCTATGCATTGAGTTCAATATGATCTAAAAACAGTCGAAAATTGCATTTATTTAGTTTTTTTTATTTTATATTTCGTTGAATTTAAAGACTAACATGTCCATTTTCGTCCAATTGGTTATTCGTTAGTTTGAGTTTATCGAACGATATTGTTTGTTTCATCCATTGGTTACCAGTGGCTGGGCTATCTGGGTGCACGTGGATTCTAGGCGGTGATACAGGGTCCGCTTTACCCGCAACCACCCAACTAGAACTAATCATTTTTGATAGAAATAATTACGTAAATAATAAAACGCAACACACCTATGAAACGCGTATCGATATCGTTTGTCATCAACTGGTACAAAGTCCATCATGAGTATATATTCAGCGTGCGGGTCAAGCCCGAAGAGCTTTACTTGAAATGTCGGAAACATTCGTCGTCCAGCTTTGGTCACAATCATTTCAGTGCCCAGGCCGTGGAACTCGTCCCAAAGTTGTTTCATTTCCAAGGACGCTTGCGCTGACGATAAAACGGAACTCGGTGGTACAGAATCGTGGCATCTAATTTAAATTTATAAACAAAATGCAAAACCTCCAAACATAAATGTCTCAAAGTTTAACCTTGTCGATGTATGAGGTAGTTTAGAGGAACTGTTATTGTTGTCTTCACTCTCTGACGATATTGAGTCTGCATGGTTCAGGGGCGAATAATGGCGGCGATCCTTACCAGCGCTTTGTAAACAGGCTGAAAACGATTTTTAATTCAAAGTTAATTAAAGTTATATAATTGAGTTGGCTCCCTTAATAGATGTTTTAAATCGCGGAGAAGTCACACCTTTGCAACTATTTACGCTATTAACAATTACGTAAGGATCCACCAATATACAGTACAAGTACACTGTAAAATATTTAGGTGAATAGGAAAGGTTAACATATTTTAAAGTCGTTCTCAAATAGATTTAACATTTATAAATTTATATATCAATCGGTTTCGGAGAAAATTCAACGAGAATATTTTGATGATTTTGTTAAAAATATATGTAGTTTAAATCGCTTTCGAACCTAAATTGTTGGGATAGTTTGGAAATAATGTTAAAATAAGAAAATAAAAATTGAAAAATGTTCGCATCGCACCGGGTAATTTGTGTTTGAAAAAATGCAAATAAAGTAGTCGAATGCGCGATTAGCTCTAGTAGACACAATCCTTTACAAATACCTCGGCATCGATTTGTTAAGCCTGTCCGACCGGCGAACAGATGCCGTCGGATTATCACTATATCCCGGTCGCGAGCGCTTAAACGGGCAGGCGACGCGTCGGGACGCGCTAAATCACTAGAAAACACGCCGCGACAAGACACTGGATCGCAGTCATCAACCTAGTCAGCTCATTTGTTTCACATACTCCAAACACACGTCATTTTAAAACAATCACCATAAACACACACACACACATCTGAACATATTCGCACATAACAAGTACAAGTACAATTTTTATTATTTTCTAAAAAGTCACCCTTTTCAACATTAAATAACAATAAATTACATTCACAAAAATTCTTACCTTCCATTTGTTTCATTGGAGTAATCGTCGGATAACTCCAGTTATCCGAATAACAGCAATCTGCATTTAGCGGCACGGTCGGATCCGTGTTTTCCTGATCGGGATTCGAACGTCTTAACAATTGAAATTGTTGGTGTAACATTTTTAATGTTTAAATAAACTAAATTAGAACATTTTCGTAAATAAATCGCACTTTTACCACTTTGGTCCTAACATATCTATAGTTGCAAAAAATATCCATACACACTCGGTATTTAATTAATTAATTTGATATATAGAGCACAATTATGTTTGTTCACAAATTTGCACAATGAACAACTCACTTAATTCACACGTAATTCACGGAATAAATCTCTCTGATACGTTGTGTCATCTTCACAATCCAATATTAAGTTTAGTTCACACTACATCCTGTCACCATTTGAGCAAAATACACTAGTAATCTTTGTTACATTTTCCGAAAGATCTTTCACAGCTTCTGGAGCACCCCCACCATTTTTTTCTATTAGGCGTGGCATACGCGCACGTGGTACAATCTAATCAAAAGTATCACACATCTAATACTTAATTACAATCTTTATTAACTTCCCTAAACAAATATTTTCCATAAAATATTTTTAGAGGATTGCGAATTAATTAAGGGACTTATTTAGACAATTTATAATCGAAAATTATTTTAATTTTTCCAGTTTATATAAAAATATTTTATTATTTGTTTGATTTTGGGTTTAGATATTTAAATAATGTTTGTCGTTTATTTAAATAAATAAATTAGTGCGTGTATATTTTTTGTGTGGGAGTGTACTGGGTCAAACTTAAGGCGTTTCCTGTCGTGTGCACGCCTATAAACAAAATAAACACGCAACCTGATTGGTTGATGTTAAAGTAACAACCGCAAATAAATGTTTAGACATTGTTGAATCTTTTCGTGAAGAATAAGCAACTTGCTGTGATAAATGTGAATGTGAATTATTAGGCCTTATTTCAGATCAAAGTCAACTTACGGTCGCTATTTGTCACTAAGTAAACAACATTCAGTCGTGATTTAGTGCTTAAATATAATAAGAACTTGTTTTACAGATATTGGACCATGATATATTTGTTTTTACTTAAAAATATAATATTACTTTTAATAAATACAATTGATATTTATTATTTAAATTCGTTTTATAAATTTTATTCGTAATTATTCTATAGTCAAGATTTAGGTCTTGTGTTGTTTTGAACTATGGTATATAAATATATTTAGTGTTAGGAGGCTATGGAAAGTAAGACTTGGTGTAATATAGTCACAATTGTATCAACACTGGTACACATTTTTGACATACACACATTTTGTTCTCACTTTGTTCAATATGATAATGGGACTCGGAAATATAAAATTTCAACTGTCCACACCTCATTTCACAGTTTGTTTTTGGGATACACACACACACACACACACACACACGCACATAGTACATACCTCATCCTGACTCTCTTCCATGTGTTTGCTATATACATTTCATTAAATTCATCTCCTTTTCTGTATATACCCCGAAATATCGGTCGTTTTACGTAAAATATAAAATGAAACGCTAAATTGAAAATGATTTTAATACGATACGCTTGAGATATTTTTTGACGGCTATTTCTGGGCAACTTTATGCGACCGTAAAGGAAGATATAGATCATTTCAAACATGCGGTGAAATCGGGCAGAAAAACGCGAAAATCACTAACATATGCTGGGACGCTTTCATTTATTTTATATTCACGCCAACTCAACTCAATTTATAAACAAAATATCGAAACATCAAAGTATTACGTCTAATATAAATTCGAACCCCCCTCCCCTCTCACAGCTTCCTCAAACAAGGAATTGTACTAGATTTAATTATGAAATCATTTAAAATCTACTTACAATTAGTATTTATAAAAAAAAATTATTAGTTGCATATAGATTTAGGAAATAAATTCGAGAATAGTATTTTTATATTTGTACGGCAATAAGTTCATGGTTGATGAAAAATACGATGACACAACGTGTCAATGGTATCTTAGATCCATTTATAGCACTCCATCATTCAATCATCGGATGGTACATTCGCAGAAATAAATCGTGACACAGTTACATCGATTGGATTTGTGTCAAAAAGCTTAAAACCGATTCGGAACATATAAATTGAATATGCGCTTTTGGTGATTTGAATTTCGTTGAAATTTATTCATAAAGAACATTCTAAAAATACTTGCCATATACTTATAAAAAAGTACCTACTATTAAAAAAAAAAACGCTAAAATATATCAAACCCATATGCAATAGACAAAGATGTACGTCTAAAGTGAGGTACTAGAAAGAGATAGTCTGATATGAGTGTGTCTATCGTTTCATCGTACTGATAACATGAATCTATCAACAAGACGCCAAATTGCAGAAGCGTCCCGACGCCTAGCTATAGCCTAGTGGAATTCACTTAACACCAAACAGTTCATTACCAACTTAAAAAAGGAAAAATTACCGACAAACTCAAAATACAAACTCATATATGATTTATAAACAGAGTTAAGTTAAAATGCGATGAAACCAGAAATTGCTAGTCGGAATATTTTTATATATATTTTTGTTGGCGCCATATACCCCCAATGGGAGTATCTCTCCTCCTCAACCCCTTATTTTTTATTTTAAAACACTATACCCAATTCAATATGACTAATCAATACTATACAATAGTTATTGAATTTAAATTATTATTTGCCATCACATTGCAGAACAAATTGTTTAAATTAATTAAACATATTTACCACCCAATCTATATAATATTTATATTTAACATAAAAACCTAAATTAGTACTACAATCTAGAAGTAAGTAGCTGAACTAGAAATACAAATCTGTATTTGAAAAGTAGCAAACGACTTACCACTCTAGAAATAATAAAAAAAAAAAATTTTTAAATTATAAATAAGTTACATATTTTATTATCTCATAAATACAATTTTTTTAAGAATTTTAACTAAAATTTCATAAAGTTAATAACTTAGCTCGCTACTAATTTTGGTTCGTATTCTAACTTAGGCTGTTTGTTGCACCATCTATAGAGTGATAGTTGCCCCAAATAGAAATTAATTTTGATAATATAAAAAAACAAATTTTAAAAAAATTATAATTAAATCTAAAAAAATTATATAAAACAGCAGTTATTAATTTATTTTATTAGCTTATACTAATATATATTTTATACGCAAAATAAATCCATACTGTCATATATATATGTAGGTATAATTTATATATATAAATTCAGTTTTAAAATCATAAATAATATTTATTTACTTTTTTGATATATTTATTTAATTAAAATCATATATAAAATATTATAATATGTTTGCATATTCTTTTTTTATACGATTTCTACAATAAATATAAATATATATTTTATTTGCGCTCACTTTAATATTATCTCAGTGTATTAGTGTTTAAATTGAAATTGTTTTTAGCCACCCCATTTTTACAACAAGTGACATGTTGTTTATATGTATGTATATTTCGATAATATATAGGTATATATATACCTCCTACATGATTACGTATGCATATGATTTGAAATTCCACCTTCGCAAACGTGTATATATATATGTATATACGGCGTTAGTATGTGTTTGGCCGCTAGGGGCGCCGTAATCGGCTGTCGCAGTGACGCCAACGCCGTCTAGATTTAAATTACAAATTACCACATAAATTATTTTGTCTTTTACCTCCTAAAGCTAAAAGAATTGGATGCATTGCATTGCATACCTCTGCGGCTATTTATTTATTACACCTCAACTTACTCTATAAAATACATTTTATATATAAATATATATAGAAATAAATTCATAAATATATATTCTACATATATATATAACATATTAGGCAATAGAGGCGCGTTTAGATTTATTTTTAAAATGACAAAATAGTAAATGTATTAATTCTGAAAATATATAATAGTTTAAGTACAGTAGCATTTGAGTGTGAGTGTATGCATTGATAATCTGTATGAGATACAGCTCATTAGCAATGTGCATATTTGATCGGCAGTTGAGGAGCCTGCGGACAAGAACTATACGTACCTACTACATATACCATATGTCATCTCGCGTAAGACAGCCCCATTATTAGGACACTCATGATAACCTGTATTTATATATTTATACATCAGGTTTATTTAGCTACTGCTACGCGTACCAATATTTAAATAAAATCACCATCGACACACGTTAACCGAACAACCTTTTTTTACTTTCTTATACAACCTAACACATCCTCATCTAACCATTTTCACCATTTTTCTACTCTATAAACAATCTATACGCGATTTCCAAATTATTTATTTATTAAACAAAACATAATACAATTATCTACACTTTTTATTTGAGATATTTTTTTAATAATAACTTCCCGTTTCCGTACAAAACATATTTGAAATTTCTTTATTTTAGTATATTTCGAAATTTTATTAAATATGAAAGTAAGTATAAGAGAGTATAGTGTGGGACACTGCAGATGTGTTCCGACAAGTGATGCGCAAGTTGGAAAATACATAAATATAAATTATTTAGTATTGAAACCCCCAATTAAGTAAAGCGGAACACTAGTTATTATTGTTCACCCTAGAGGGCCTCGCAGCGAAGCCCATCTTATAATTGTTATGTATTTGACGGGCTACCGTTTAATTGTGGCTTTAGCCATACATTTGTTATATTTTGATTTAGCCGTCTTGATTTTACAAACTTTAAATTATAGTTGATCATTTTTGTGTGGTATTAATATCATAGATAATTGCAGCCTTTTCAAATGCTACCGTTTCACTCATTCGTGATTTGTTTAGTGTGATTTGGGCCTGACTTGTTAATGTACGGTGTGATTTAATTTATCTCAAACATTCAGCTACTGTTTAATTACACCTTTTTAATGTCAAATATCACATTTCAATTATAACTGTATGCTGTATCAATTTATTAATTTTCCGCGAAAAAGTTTCTTAAAATATTTCGAATTTTTATTTTATATGTAGTACCATGGTATAGCATATTTTCGATAATGAGTACGTATAAGTTTTTGTTTAAGATATTTTTTTGTGTGTGATTGTTTTTGTGAACCGTGAAATTACCGGTAACACAACCGCTGATTAGTAATGTCCGGGGTTCGAGTCCCGGCCCGGGCACACCCAGTCACGTACCGGGCTCCTCTATACATCAGCGTTCTTTTCACTTCGGTTACATACAATGAACAACAACGTTGTTATTTTCGGCTCTATAAAAAAGGCCAAGTTCCAAATTCCTACATTAGGTTCCATAAAACCACTATTTTACATTTACCACCCTTTAAAATTCATTTACTATTCAAATTTCAAATATAGTCCTAAACCAAACGAGTTGCACCAGCGCGATTTCCACTTTATGCAACCAATCAGTGCACTGGACAATCGCGCTTTTAGTCTTGGTAATGAACTGTAGTAAGTGTATATGTTGGATTAAGTGTGTCGATAAATAAATAATTTAGTCGATAAGGAATGAAATATCAAGATGTGTTTTTGGTGTGGTGTCGTAACATATTAAGATTAGGTTTGGGAGCAATTTTGCTTGTTGGTTTGTGAACGAACTGGAGAAGAGGTGTGTAGACCACAGTAGCGTAGCCGTCGGGCTATAGGCCCTCTTCTGCATTCAACTGGGTGTATCAGAGACCGCGTCTCGAACCAGTGCAATCGCAGTGTGCGTACACGTGCATTTCAATGCCTTACTGTACTTCGCTGGGAAACGAAACGAAACGAAACGTGATAATATCTTCAAGCCTACACGAGCCACAAATACTATTTTCTATATTTTTATATACAATTTATCTTATTATATTATTACAATGCGAAACAAGCGCTTGTAAATAATCGACACAAAATAGTAACAAAAGCTTATAGTCATATTTAGAATAATTTAGTTTTATGAAATTGCCAGCACTTCTTCATTTTGATAAATACTAAAGTTGCTAATATTTTAATAAAAAATATATATGTGTTATTTTTACTATTACAATACATTGTTTGGGGTGAATATGAGGTTTTTGATGATATATGTTAACCTATAAGAAATGACCGATGATGGCCGAGGTGAGCCGATGTATTGATGTCTTGGTATTGTTGCCAATATCCGTATACACACGTTCCTATGCAGCATAGCCGACTTGGAGCACTATAATTATCTGAAAGCTCCTACTTTAATAAGTATTTTGAAGCCACGGTGGCGTGCCACAGTTAGAACACAGTGATGCACCAGTGTGCACTGTATGCGGGCCTCATCCATGCGGTACTGTCATCTGGTGTTGGTACAGCGTCGGAATATTGGACTGGCTAGAAATATGACATACACATTATTTATGGCAATGTGTCTAACCCACAATTTGCCTGCTTGCTTGCTAGCTACTTCAGGTACATATACACAACACTGTGTGTGTGTGTGTGCTGTTGTTTTCTATATATATACTATATATATATATATATAGAATTTTTTTTCTCTTTTGTTTCGAAATTTTTATTTTCGATTTATCCTACAGCATGATGAATCCACAATATATATATATTTTTTATAAATATATTTTTATTTATACCTTATCGGCACATTTATTGATTTCTGTACGAAATATAACTTACACGTCTAATGATTTTGTTTTGAAAATATGATATTGAAGTTGAATTATTTATTTGGTTGGTAAAATAATGGTCGATGTTAACAAAAGTCTCGTAGTCGTAATAACTAATAATTTTCGGTTGAATTATCGTTGAAAACCCGAAAACGGTTAACATAAACACCAATAATAGAGATAATTCAGTTAATAACCAGTGGTTACAACCATTATGTTTTCGATATTTACCGAAATTTCTATAGGTAATTGTTTAATTGAGAACCCCGAAACAGATGAAAAAAAACGATTATTGGGAATCGATCAGCCATCGATTTATATATATATATTCTTCTAAATACGTCCGTAGTTTCAACTTTCAAAAATTATATGTTTTTTTATTAACATTTTTTTCACCGCACACATTCTAATACACATATACTGCTATGTCACTAAATATTGCTAAATTTCAATTTACCAATCCAAATTTGCACGCTCAGAAATATTATAAATAAATAACTATAATTTTTTCGAATCGATGCTTGTAATTTAATTTATTTTATTACTCTCTATCCTATAAATTAGTAGCACTAAAATACATATATATCTAGATGAACTAGGTGGGTGAGGCTACAATCGTATATATAAATATATATAAATAAATATAAAATAAATTTATTTAATTTTTTTTTTAATGTGTTTCGATCACAAATTATAAGTTAGTGGTTATTTATTGCTTACATGAGGGGTTAAAAAATACAAAATGCTTGCGTTAAACGTAGCCAATTTCCGGATCGACGAATATTCCGGTCATTATCATAATTGTCATAATAATACCATAAGTGTTGGGGCCGAACAACTAAATTGTCTTCCTTTTTTTGTAACAAAAAAAAAATTGTTTAATAACAGCACATTTCAGTACCATTGTCTAATTGTGCACGTATTGCATCGATTCAATAATAATTTTATTCAAAAATAATACTCGAATAAATAAAAAAAATTAACCAAACCCGTAGCTACTTTTTCGTAATAACAATAAAAATACTTCATGAATGAAAATCTTCGGACACTTATTGCCCGAAGGGTAGGGTCTATTATTATTTAGTAAGGGCTGTTCCGAAAACACCCAACAAACCTAGAATTATGTGTACCCGCAGCGTACAGCACCGTTTTAGGAAAATTGCGGAAATAATCGTTTTGTTAAATTGTTCAAGCGATTAGTGCTGCCACTCGGCGCCCGTCCGTGTGTACTAAACCGCACACGAAAATATTATAATAAGCCTCTATAATGCCCCTGCACCACCCCTGTGTAAAGCCTTAAAACATTAGAGGTCCCATACAGACACTAATAAACTATTAAATTACATCTTACAGATCAATAAACAATTTTTATTACTAAACATTTATGTCCAATTATTATTTTATACATTAATACAATTATTCCTGTAGAGTACAATTTGGTGAGACTGTTTTTATTTTGTTGTTTTTAATAAAAATCTTAGAGATGATTTGTGTTGCGTATGGTGTACTAGTGGCTGTTTGCAGGCCCGTATTGTATAGTTCTGATAAGGGCTTTGCAATCCGTGATAGTGCACGTGCTTCCTACACAGCACAGGACCGGTAATAACTACAATTTGTGTATATATGATTAACATAATGACGGCAGGCAGGATAGGCGCATACGCGGCAGTAATTGCGGGGCCCAATACCTTTCGATACTGCTACAACATCGTGGCGTTGCTACCTTACCATTTTTTTTTAACTGTACTTAGGCTACGTTCTCGTATTTTTTAAAATACCGTTGCCATGATGTGATCATCACAAAGTCGGTAGGACTTTATTTTATAATAATCCCAATCGCAACGCAAATTGCTCTCTTCTTGTTCAGGACTCGCTTGATAAACTGCACTATTTTAATTTAAATATAATTGCAATACATTAATTAAACGGTTGTTTATTTGAGAATTTTTTATTATTAAATACAATAATTAGGCTGCTACCAAACATAGTTATAATTGTTTTGGACATAGATTAAAATTTATTTAATTTTTTCTACTTAAAATTAGCCCTGAAGCGCCAAGTTAAAAAAAACAATGATATATTTTATTTCTGTTCTAACTGATTCATTTATCAAATATAAAAAATATATATATATCGATATCGGTCTTAAGAGCGTCGTAAATTTTAATAAGATATTAATATCAATAATTTATAAGATATAAATGTACAAAACACAAATATCGATTGATTAAAAAATCGAGTATTAGTTCATGAACACCTTCTCCGAAAAGGTTCACAGACAAGGGCGACCGTAACTAATAGTTTTTTACGGCCTCTGTGACCGTCTCGTTTCTTTTTCTATGTGGGACTTAATTTAAAAGCGCCCCAAGGGCCTAAAACATATAACAGATGAGAAAGCCTAAAGTAATCTCTCAAAATATGCATTCGGATGCGTAAAAAAAATATATACTATATCCATTCTGTTCATTGTTTCACATCTCCCTGTTTACAAATTGACGAAAACTGTTAATTATTTTTTATCGCTGTCATGTATCGGTCACCAACATGAACAAATAATTATTTATTATCGGGGAAACATATAAAAAAAAACAGAAGACAATAACATATATTTATTCAATTATTGCAGGGTTCGTGATTAAAATTGTCATCGTACCCCAAGGTTATTCATACCTAGAATAATTGGTATATGTGTTGTTTGATGCAATCTTTCTAATTTTGTAAGCTAACAAATGTTTTATATCTAATATCAAACACGCTACCGAAATTCTAAATAGTTTTTTTCGGGAAATAAATTGAATTCTCGATATTTTGTTGAATTACATATACCTACATATACCTATGTCTATTCGAAATAAATTTCTTTAGTTTCGTTTTAGTTTGCGTGTAGTAGTTTTCGGAATGGCATAGTGGGGGGGTTGGGGGGTTAAGTGCGTGTGTTGA
This sequence comes from Nebria brevicollis, assembly GCA_944738965.1. Classification (NCBI taxonomy): domain Eukaryota; kingdom Metazoa; phylum Arthropoda; class Insecta; order Coleoptera; family Carabidae; genus Nebria; species Nebria brevicollis. Next base: position 7,824,255 of record OX122909.1, read on the forward strand.
GCGCACAAATCTAATAATTAATGTATTAGATGAAAAGTTCAAGTTAGTGAGACATATCACATCACAATGATAATGTAATTATACTGATAAGGTCAACGAAAATAATTATTGTTGCGTTTTTATATAACTGGACGGCTTTTGCGTGTTTGGACACATTTTTTCGTTTTAGGTATTGAGTATATCTGATTTTAATATGAAATTAGATATATTTCGGTTATTTTTAAACGTTTTTTTAGTATTTTATAACAAATAATAAATAAAAGAGCAGGTTTTTATTATTTATAAATATTTAACGTAAAAAATCCTTATGTAATTTATATATATATATATATATATATATATCGACGTATTTGGTTTGAATAATAACGAAAGCCAATCCCTTTAGTAAGGTAATAACAATGGGAAAATTCCCCCAATTCAACATTGTTAACTCCCCAAACTATTCTATAGAAAATTCATATTTGTACATGATGAATTATTACCATCAAACACATGTTACGAACATACAAAGAATTACTTTAGAAAATGACAAATGATTTTAATACTTCCTACAATTATTATAAACGTAAATTGCAAAAATAAAATAAAAAATTACCAGCTAAACAAATTGTCGACCATTTATTAATTTGTATTAAATATCACCACTAATAAAACATATGTATAGTTAATTAATAAATCCTGTAGCTAACAGGTACAGTAATAAATTTGTAGCCCCCCTGTTAAAATTGGGTAATCCGGAAAACCGCAAAACACAAAAAGTAACTTTATAAAGAATGATGCATTTTATTATATACGATTTATGCTAACCAAAACCAGGGGTGCATTGGGGTTAATCATGCGAGGGTGGCAGAGGTCACTAAATTAGGTGGGCACATCAATTAACCCACCCCCGCACCTGTCAGCGACATTTGGGCTATTTCACATCAATACACACACACACAATACCACCCCGTGTCGCAAACACTATTCAAAAGAGTCATCATTTTCATCTAAAGCCCCACTCACACTAATAAACTAATATATATATAGTATCTGGTTGAGAACTTACCTAATAAGCTGTAATAAAGTAGGAAAAAATAGGAAATTAATAAATAACGCATAGACGACAAAAGTAATTTTAATATAATTTTATTTGATTCTTTTGACATTTAAATATTCAATTGTTGTTCGATAATAACATCTACAATAATTCATATTTTTGATGGCATTTGTTTAATATGTACAGTCCCTTAAATAATAAATAATAATCGTAAGGGTCACCCTATTATCTTATAAGTATCTATTTATATAACATATCAGCTTATCTAAAAGGATTATGTACAGTTTTATACTTAAAAGCTCGGATAATGCTTTGATTGTTTTACATTTTTTTTTTAACGAAACAATTTTACAAATAAGCATGTAACAACAACAAAAAAAGAAAATCTTTCACTTATTTATATTTAATAGTTGGCACTTCAAGTTTTTTTAACAATCATTGTTTACATTTTCTGGAGAGTCTGTACTATAGACAATTTTGCTCGCATTTTTTTTTTCAAATTTATTTTCGGGATAGAAAAAATATAGATTTTGAAACAAATGCATTTCCGGTTTGCAAAACTATTTAAAAATACAGTCAACAAAAACAAAAAACGAATCAGAGAATTCGGAACTCTTTTTGTACTGTTATGAAAAATATAAAAATGGCCGTCCGTCCCAGGGCCTACTTTCTCCGTGCAAAAATATTCATTTTTTTGCTTTTTGTTTGTTCTGGTATCGCATACTGCGTTTATATTACACTTGTGCATTGTACTACTCGTGAAGCAAGTATTAAACGTCCAAATTTCAGATACCATATTGCAGTCTTGCATTGAGAAACTCCTTCAAGTTTTAATATAAATTGAAGTTTAGGCTATATTACACTTGTGTATTAATCTTCATGATGCGTAAAGTACGTAATACACTTTCGGGTTATTTGTTTTATCACTCACACACCCCACCTGTATAGTTTTTCTTTCACTGTAGGCCTTTTTCGATGTTTTACCACTGATTGAAATGATTTCAGGCCGTAATACACTTTGAATTCAAACCCGTGTGATCAGTCTTTATTACACTAGTTTTAGAGTAGATTCTATGCTCGTTTCACGAGCTCCTTTGCTAGCTACCAAACCAAACCTTCATTTTGCATCTGCTGAGGCTCATTGAATCCCCCGCCGCCGGACATAAACTCCGGACTACCTCCTCGCGGGGCACTCATCATTTGTTCAGGTCCTGGCCCGCCTGGAGGACCACCACCCCCCATAAAACCAGGGGGCTCACCAGTCATCGGGCCAAAATCAGCACCCATCGGTATAGGTCCAGGATGATCCATAGGACCGCCTAAAAACAAATAAAATAAAAGTCAAAAATAGTTAAATAAAAAAAAAATAACCCAAATTCCGTTTTTGTATTTAAATTCATAAGTACTTGTGTGCCGCTCGATTACAATGAAATTCTAATAGTTACCGTAATAATTACCTGGTCCAGAGAACGGTAAAGGTTGTCCGGGTCCTCCAGGGTGGTGTCCGGGAAAGAAAGGTCCATCATGTGGGTGGAATGGTCCTGGAGGTCCACCGTAACCGCCGAATTCGAATTTACCGTCGGCTGTTGCGAAATACGGAAAGCCGGGAGGACCTCCGTCGTCGAGGCCTCCTGGGGATAGGTTCATAGGGAAGCCTCGCATTTTTCGTGAGCTTCCAAAGAAAGGTCCCCGTCCCATCGACGTCAGTTGCTTCAAACGACGTTCTTTAGATCGTTTATTCTGAAACCATACCTAGAACACAAACAAACAAAAAAATTAAATATAAACATTTTGAGGTGATTTACTAAAACGAATAATAGGTTGAAGTTAATAAATTAGAAATATTCTTTATTAGCATAATATAGCGTTTGTTTTCTCCCGCAAAAAAAAATTACTCGAAATTTCGGGTCGAAAATCATTAATCAATAAGGCTGTTCTATGCATTCGGCTCAGGACCGTAATGAGGGTCGAGCTAGGAAATTAATTGGTCGGGAAAGTCAGATGATGCCGCAGTCGCATCAGCCGCAGCCGTACACAGAAATACTCAGAAATATAATAAATGTTATGAAAACATTTTTTTAAGTAGCCTTCTTAACCCGTGACGAAATCACATAATTTTTCTTTACTACATTCACCGGTCCACTAAGCCATGAATATTTAAACACACACTACATTTGTCATAACTTTTAACTTACCTAAAAAAATATATATATATTCAAACGAATTTATAACTACGTTTTATACTCTCAGTTATTATTATTATTTTTTAGTAACAAATTAGGTAACATTCTAATGATATCTTATGTTTTCTACACTATTACAATTTCTCAATATGCTCATTGTTTGAGCAACTTACTCTTAGCAACGCGTTTTAATTTATTTATTATTATTATTAGTAAAAAATACGTTAGATATGAATATTAAATAATAGTAGTTTTGAAGTAATTGTTATAAAATAGAGATTCGGTAGGTAAAATGAGAATTATATGAGTAAGCGGCGGTCGTGTATAGTGCAGCGGTCCCGTCCCGCGGCAAGTAGGCCATAAATAAGTCAAGTTTGGCCGTAAAATGTTCCGAATGCGGCGGTGCGCTCCTTTTCATATCTATATAAATATTATTTTTAATAGTGGTTTAACGACATTATAAATATTTTATATATTCAGGTGTTAAGTTCGTGATGTCTCTGTGTGAGCCGCCGTGCTTAAGCGCATTCAAACTACGTGTTTTATCGAACGCCCTGTATAATATAACAGGACCTCATCCTCATTTGACATTTCACAAAACGCCGACCGCGCACAACAATTCACAATCGTTTACTGCATCAAACTTCACGTCTTTTCACGCTACTTTTCACCACGACTCTCTCATAAACCAACCAACATGTGTGTGTGTGTGTGTGTGTGAAAGTATAAAGGTTTTCTGTCACCCCATTTAGTAAAAATTTGCATGAAATTAAACGGATCGAAATAGCTTCAACTTGTAAATGGTTCCGAGTCGCCTGAGATACTTTAGCGGCTTTAGGTGTACCACGAATTGAAATAATTTTAATTTATGCACAACAGACTATAAAAACTATATAGAACTAGGTATATATATGTATAACCCTATGTTAAAAGTCGTGACATATGGATGTGAGTGAATCCTCCTCAGGTTCTTTAAAACCATCAAATGTTGCACACACACACACACTAGACCTATAATATTATGCTTTGTATATTCTATTGTGTTGGCTTGGCGCTTGGGGCACCTATGTGGGGGCAAAGGCCCCGACAAGGGCGCCTCCTGCTGTGCCCCTCGGGACAAGGACAGTGCCGGTGTAATCCAGGATACGCCCACACGTCACCAGTCACACACAACTTCAAATATAACGCATACACTGTTAAAAGTTCATTTTCAAATATATACATATACCTATATAAAACAATCACCATTCATATTTGAAAGTTTATCAATCTAACATAGAATAATATCGCAGAACACTCCTACTAACTCTTGAAGATCACAAGTAAATGACTTTTTTTAGTTCTTTTTGTTCGTATTTTAAGTCAAGATTGTCAACTTTGCATCAATTATTAACGTTTTTCATGACGTAACGCGTTTTATAGTAATTAAAGTATATATCTGGATAGTAAACGCATCACTAACACTCCACTAAATTACATATGTGCAAGTGTTGGTAATCGTTTCCGTTAAATCATTAAATAAATGAAATATTTGTAAACAATTTTAATACATGTAAACCGGCTATAAAATCTCCACATCATAAAAACGAACTTTATATAAAACATTAAAACCACACATGTGAGCTTTAACTGACAACATTGCATAAATTAAAACACAACTAACACAACTTTTAATTTATTACGTATATTATTCATAATATAACACCTAACCATACGCAACTCGCAATACAACTAAATTAATAATAAATAATATGAAGCGGTTTATTAGTGTGCCGCTATGTATAGATAGATGTGAAAAAAGAACTGTATTAAATCTCGCATAACAAGAGCACGCAAAACTAAAAATACGAAACGACTAATTCAATTAGAAAACTGGCATTGGTACAAATGTAGTCCGTTTAATATTTTTATTTATTTCATTTCGTAATTTACGGTCGATATGTAGTGTATGTATACACAAAAGTGGTGGTCCTATTTGTCAACGGGCAACATGACATATTTTCATCTCAATTACATGTCTGCAACAGCGCCACCGCGTACGCAACAAATCGACCAACAAAACGCCGCACATTTTCGAAACTTAAAGCACCGTGACGTTGCAGCAAGTCAACGAACAATACCCATCCATAGGAGCCTATTTTTGTGTCCTGCTGCACCTTTGCCGAAATTCGTAAATATTTGCGGAACGAAACGAATCAACGCGAATGTGCTGCCATCGGCGGTAATCTAATCAAATGTTACGTGCTATTAGATTCGTATGCAAGTTTGCTTGGCCGGAAATTGAAAATTAGTCTGCGACATACGCGTAATTTCAATATTAAATTAGCGGTATCGTACGTGTCGTCTACATTTTTTTTTTTGTTTTTTTTAATTTTAAAATTGCGCGAGGTGACTAATTGTTATTTCTAATAAACTAAATGTGGCACGTCTTAAAAATGTGTGGTCTTGTCTATAACGAGCAGTAATAAACTATCTCTTTTTGGTTGATTACTTAAAAACGCAATTAAATACAGGAAGTGCAAGCACTTTCGATTTATTTATAAACAATTTACTATACTCTCACACTTAATACCCTTACACACACCACAGAATTCTTGATGCTTTTCGTAAATAATTTAAACAACTTTGAATATTTAGTTCAATTCACCAAATTGTTTGCGAGAAATTAAATATAAAACGTGGCAACCGCGCAATTCATTCATTCAATAAAAAATAGCAAACTCTAAAAATTTAAACTGATTTACTTTCTTTAAATTAAATTAGTGTTTAAGTTACAAAATGTATGGTAAATTTTATAAAAATAAAAACTAATTTCAAATCATGGATGGTAGCTTATGAATAGCGACAGTGTTGTCACGTTCAACACTTCTCAAAGAGTCTGATTAGACTTGATGGCCTACGCATGATGTAGTCAAAACACAGTAGCCTAATGACATGAAATTGAAATTAATCAAATAAATTATTTATAATTGTTTTAAGTCATATGAATATAGGTACATATTTCTGATACGTTTAGGGCCGTAGTAGAAAATATAGTGCTGGCATTTCAAATAACCTACATTTGTAATGAGTTGTTGAAGATTGAATTAAAATTGTAGAAATATCCCAGAAATTCTTGACTGCTGTGCATCTCGCATAACAAAAAAAATCCAATTTCCTTTTTGGTATCCAAATGGCGTAACCACGCGTACCAAAGAATCTTCGAAATTCTAATTAGAATGTCATGTTGACATGTCCTCCAGTCACCCAGCTCAGCAATTGCGCCTCTGCAGCCCTGGTGGCCAAGCCCAGAACGCATCTGGCTGAGCGTTGTCGCGTTGTCCTACAAGATTATCTTAGCGTTCATGGCATAGCTCACGAGATTGAATATTATACCGTGTAGCAGCACTACACTAGTCTTTTTCTTTTCTTCTCTCAGACACGGCCCTTTTTTTGAGACTATTTTTAGTTTTTTCATTGTGTATCTTTGCGTCAAGTTGTCATCACTGTTTTTGTTTGATTAAATTATATGATTATAGTTTCATTATGTTGTTGTTTTAGTATTATTTAATTGAAACGAATGGATGAGCGCCACTTTGTTGATTCTTTTTTCTTCTCAAAATTAAATCATTAAACCACTATGTGGTCATGATGGCAGTGAATGTGTTACCCAATATATATTTAGTCTATGCGGTGTTTTATTTTTTATTTTTTTAAATTTATATTGAGTATGAATTGTTTTTATAAGAATTTTATTTGAATTAAAGTTATATCTGGTAGTAGCTGACTTTCTTGTTGGAAACTTATTTGGAAGTTTCGCGTAATGCCGCTAGCGTTTTCGGGAAGTAACTTTAAGCGAAACGAAACTACTCCAAGTTGAAAATAAGTTGGTATCGAATAGAAACGCAATACGTGCGAAATATGTTCGCAATTCGTTGAAAATTTAGTAATGGCGAGGTACTTACTTGGATAACTCGCATTGGGAGTCCCGTTTCCTTCGCTAGTTGTTCCCGGATGTGCCGTGTCGGTTTCGGGGTTTGTGAGAACGCTGTTTTCAATATTTCTAACTGTTTCGCTTTGATGGTCGTTCGAGGTCCGCGTCGCTTCGAGCCCGCGTTGCCGTCGTCCGGCGACTTGTTCTCCGTTTGGCTATCCCGTGTTTCTGGATCGCCATCTAAAGAGTTTTGGTCTTCTGAATCATCTTGGCCTGTTTTTGAATCCTAGAATTCAATCAAAAATTTGCTTAACATATAAATCCATATCTAGGATAATGGGGGTCAATGTTTTTTAGAAATTTAGGATATTTGTATCTTACCGTGCCAATTGATGAGCCGATATCCCCATGCGATAGGCTATTGTTGTTCGTTTCACCTGGTGTTACAGATCCTGGAAGTCCTGTAGTGCTGTGTATGCTACTATGGTGTTTTAACACTGTCCCCGTCGAACTACCATCATCATCTTCTTCGTCTTCACTTGCAGAGCCCAGTATTGAATCTAGAACGGAAATAAATAATAAAAGCATTTTTTCAAAATAACAAAGTATTCAATACAATATGTAGGTGTTTTTTTATTTTTATATTCTAGACACCCTTAAATGTGAGGAGAAGTCATGATTGCGTTACCAAGAGTACTTGAGTGATAATTGTGTGTATGTCTATAGAGGAGGGCGTGAAAGTAACACCCTGTTTTCGAGTTGACCGTTTGCTAGGAAACACTCTGTTAATATTTACTCAACACACTTGTCTGCATTAGTTGCCCACAACTATATATGTATATATGTATTTGTAAAGTGCCTCTTGTATGTATGTATGTATGTATGTATATATCTTTGCGATAACATGATCTCTCAAGTATTATTTATACTGCAAGCAAAGCCCCCTTCGATATACTAGTTGAGCGGATTTCCTGATCGAGTTTGCATCAAATTTAATGGGATTCTCAGAGTTGGATTACTTTTATTTATTAGGGGGCTGAAACACATTTTTATTTATTCACCATTTAAGTCACGACACATACACTAGTACTACGAAAAGAAAGACTGATTGGTGCGCCCATTGCCATTAAATTAAACAGTCATCCTACATTATCGTAATTCTCACTTTTATCGCCAGGGCTGCGCTTTAACTTGAATTGCGAAAATAACAATTTTGTTAATTTTTATTTATAATAATAATATTAGTGTATTTAATAATACGTTTAAGACAAGGTTGACGTTATATTTTTACAGATTACAGTAATATAGGAAATATTTATACATTCTTAAAAAGTAGAGTTCAAAAATGGTATAAATCTAAATCTGTTTAGGAACCACTGTAACCTAATAGTAATTTTATGAAAATTTATGTAAATTACTTATTTATGAATTATTTAAAGCTAATATTATTCAATCAACTTATTTAAGTATTGCATTTTTGAATAATTAATTTTTTAAATTCCATAAAAAGCACTAATGCACTTCTATGTATAGTCGAGCACAAAAGACACTAAAACAATACAATTTTATAGCAAAATATATTGTTACAATTTCCAAATAGGTAACGTAGGTAATAAATAACAAACAATTGATGCAACCAAAATAACAACGATTGTGGCCATTGTAAATAACAGCATCAGTGTAAAAGGTGTACCTTCGCGAAAGTCAATAATTCATTTTCATTCGCACCTTTGTCGATTCATTCATCATTTGACATGTTTCACGTATATGTAAATTGTGCGCGCGGATTTCTTGCAAAAAATACCAACCTATCCTTTTGTCCGTTTCGAAACGAACGAAAAAGTCACCATAATTTACAATGAAAACAAAAAACGAACGAAACGCTCGTCGTTGTTTTAGTTGAAAAACCTCGTGTGTGTGTAGGAGGGCGAAATAAAAAGAAACATTTTGAAGATATACTATGGGAATCGGGCCTTATGACTCATAAACAACGTGTTTATTTGTTCAATTTTCAATTCTGTTAATAAAGTGCCAATTACGAGCTTCAGGCTCTGCTTTCATATTAAAAAAAACAGGCTGCGTGCGTGTGTGTGTATGTGTGTGTACATGTTTTTTTTAACGTTATTGAACTCCTAATTAGATGGATTCCGACGGGAAAACACGATGTCACCGATTCGAAATTGTTTATTTTTCAATTCAGTCAAAAGAATTGTTTTGTTTTTATTAAATATATTGTCGAAATGTACGCTTTGTAATTTGAGATTAAAAAATCTTAATTTGAAATTTGAAACAAATATAATAAATCTGTATTGAGTATAAAGTATGAAACGCAGATATAAACACAATCTATCATATGTGTGCGTATGTATATGAGAATATAAGCGATCGTATCCAATATTATGTAGTGGTGTATCATCCTCATATGTGGTGTGTGTGTGTGTGTGTGTTTGTAATGTCTTGTAATCCCAGCATGCTGAGCTACTAATTGGGCTGTGTTTCACGGTGCCCCGAAAGACACCCCGTCGTGCCAGCGGAGCACTGCAAAGGGGACCCCCGACACATTGCTAGATGTGAGGGCGAAGGCCTAGCTAGCTTAGAACACTCAAAAATGAATTATTACAAACACAGAATCGTTCACTATGTGCGTGCGTGTGTGTGTGTGCAACACTTGAATTCGTCTTGGTTCTTACAACACAACTTTTCGTTTCGTTTTCGTTTGTTTGTGTGAGGGTGGCTTTATTAAACCGCGATCGTGAGAAACTTCTTTTGCTTTTCGTTTCTAATCAATTTCTATTTTATTTCCTACAAAACTTACCGTTCTTCCATCATCCTATTTGAGAGTGTTTTCAACTTAAATTTAATTGTTGGAATTACATAATTGTTAAAAATATTTATATTTTGAAAAAAAAAATAATTTCCTCTATTACAAATATGATTTATTTCCTATATAGGTACTTATATATTTTAATTAGTTTCGCTTAAGAATACGATTTTAAGAGTGTGACTTGACTGTGTACAGGTGAGCAGTAATAATCGATACGCCCTTTGTGCATAGTAAGTAATTGATAAAAAAAATCAATAATAATAATAATGAAGAATCAGAGAAAGGTTCACACATTTCTATGTAAGCGATTCTGTTTAACCCCAAAAATTTGACCGCCACAAATCACAGACTACTTGTACCATTCATCTTATGTTTACACACACACACACATGCACATACACACATATACACCTGTTGTACATACATACATACATATATGATTTATATTGTGTGATATGGTGTGTAGTTGTGTGGACTATGGATCTCGCGGTAAGGTAGATATTACTATAGAGGCTGCAGGGGGCCCCCGTGGACCACTGGGGCGAAACCCTAGGGCTTCTCACGATCAACGCAGTAACAACATGTTGTTAGTTCATTTTTAGCAGATATATTCATGTATGTGTGTGTGTGTGTGTCTATCTTTGTCTTTCTCTCGTGTATTAAACAACTTGCAAATTATTGAAATCTTGTATGATGGTGAGTTATGCTAACGATACGCGGAATTTATTTATTTTACGGAATTTGTCAATTCATTACCAATTTATCTTACAAATATACATATGCTATATAGGTACATACATTCAAACTAGAACTACATATACATATAATTCAATCAATTTTCTTAGACTAGACTTTTCATTAATAATAAAACAAGTGTAGTGATTTTAAAAAATATATTTATTAGTTAGCCTACATGCATATATACATAGGTAATAGTAAAAAATATATACATATATATTTAGAAAATATGAAATGTGTGTGCAATGAAATATGAAAAAAAAACGATGATAAAAAAAAAGCAGCAATCATTTTTCATAAAACACTATTTTCATATTCAAACATGTTATAAATATTCATTGTTCATTCCACAACAACTACAAAGCGGAACACACTTTCCGAAACATCAAAGTGGCAGACAGCTCCTAACAACTATTAATCATATTTCGTTGAAATTACTGCACTACAGGGCCCAAGCAACGACCTACGTTCCCCAAACAGACAATCGCGTTTATTCAAATTACCGTTTCGTTATTTCGCCTCAAATAAATTGCACCGCTTCCTTACAATCCATACACAACTATTATCAACACACAAAGTCAAATGTCATAAATGTTGTTTCGTTGCGTTTGCCGCTGTATAGAAAACAACGTGAAACAACACTTGATGGACAGCGCTGTATTAGTTGACGGGACCCCCGTTAGAGGCGCTTCAGGCCTCACTACGTGTCAGGATATCCTTAACAACGCATCAACTAAAATTGTTGTTGTTGTTTCAAACATCCATCTATTCATATACCTAAGTATTATTTAAAATATTTGCTCAGAAATTGCATCATTTTATTATTTATATATATAAACATATGTTGTGTGTGTGTGTGTGTGTACGCCTATGTGAGTCAATAATAATTTGTGACTGGTGACGCATGCGCTGTTAACAATTTATCAACGTCGTGTGAATTGACAGGCGGCCTAACAGTGATTTTTATTTTTAAGTAATTTATTTTTGGGCATCTCACATTATTATTATAAATTGATAGAAAATAAATAAAAATCGGAATATTATCAGTGTCAAAAGTGGGCCTGAGGCCTTTCCAGACTTCAGTCCGCAATAGTGCCACTGAAAAAAGTCATTTATCAAACAACCGCTCGTAAATCATCCTGCGTTTTTCTTTTTTTATTTTGCCGTTCATACCATTGGTATTTTGATTTGTTAAAACTCTTCCATACAAATTTGTCAACAATATTTGTGTTTCATTTATTAATTTCGTAGAAAATAATCGGGATTGTTGCTAGGCCGCCGAAATATGTGCAAGTTCTGGCCTTGTTTTTTGTTCTTGTTGTTGTTGCTGTTCCCTTTTTGCTGTGGTGCCGACGTCTCTGTGAAACCGCACATTATTCTGTGCCGAGTGAGGTAGGCACTGCGAGCAATACCACTACATCGCCGATTACTATATACCGCATGGTACAGTCGCTCACGTAGAGACCATTTTTACCGACTGTCCTTCACGCTTTGGTAGCCAGCTGTCGGTCGCCCGGCCGGCCGGACGGATGGGTATCAGATCTACCAGCAATTTATTTCATCATCATATAGTAGCGTATTATTATTATTTAGGCATCTACAATTATTTCCCTTAAAATTAAACTTGTTAACAATATTGTCTAATAAACATAAAAACGTGGATGCTTAGCAAAGTTGTTGATTAGATTAGCAAACGTTCTTTTAATCATATCGGTTCCCTTAATGATATACCTACGTTGATGGATATAAATCTTTGTTTTATCTCCCACAAATTATACTTTATGATGACTGTTTATTATGTTTTAATGTATATTCTTACACTTATTAGTGTTTTGATTCTTATTCTAGTATTATTTTTTGGGAAATAGTAGCTTAGTTTGTAGTTTTTGATTCGAATATGAAAATAAGTTCGAAAAGAAGTAGCATAGAAAACAATTTGCTAGTGAAGGCTGAAGTTGTATTAGGAGTGCGAAACTTTTTCAATTTAACTTCGAGCACCAACTTTCTTACTAAGGGTGTATTTGAATGTTTCATCTTTGTCTGTTCGTTGTGCTACCGCAACGTATTATAAGCAGTCGTCACCAGTGCCGCGGAATGCATATTAACGTATAGACAAATCAATGTTCGCTATAAAATTGTCTGCTGGCTAAATCATAAAAAGCGCCAATTTTCCCTAGCACTGCTCCTGCTTGTGTGCATCTGTACTTGTATAAGGATTTCTAGGCTCCGCCTGTCGACCAATCACCAACTACGGATGCGCACTCGTTGTCTGTTTGTGTCAACGCCCCCCTACTACTACTACTTTCCCCTTTCAATATCGCATGCATTCCCTTTCCCCACCTACCTACAGCACCAAACCAACTACCAGTTTTAGGCTATATGTATAAATGGTAGTTTTATTCAAAAGTCGAATTCTTTAAAATGCATTGCAACATAATTTTGTTGGATTTGAGTATTATTTTACGCCGATTCCTATGAGATAGGGTCACATCTATTCAGATGTTGTAAGTGGGCTTTGGTGAGTTAGCCACCAAAGTTAGGTTTCCGTTTGAACGCCTTCCGCAGAATAACAACGTATCGTACGTATAAGGGTGCTATACCTTGGGCGCAGCAGTTATGTATACACCACAGAGAGACAGAAGCGATCTGTTTGTTTAAAAATATTATTTTAAGGGGTGATTTTTCCGCGCCCCTAGGCTTCAGTTGCGAAAGGTATTGACGGGTGAAAAAGATATGTTTTCTTTACCAACTGACGCTATTCTATACGATATACATACATACATACATACCGAAATTATATACCGATTTTTAACCTGTTTTCGTAACACTAACTAACGCTACACTATTACGTATAGCAAATAGACATACAGATTGGCAAATAAATAGACTACAGATTTGAAACATTTCCCTTAATTATAATAAAAAAATAAATATTTAAGAACATGTGTGTAAATGAAACAAGTATGTCATTGTTTTTGATTTATAAACAACGCATCTTTAGAAATATGTTGGAACAAATGTAAATGTACCATAACTAAGAAATGGTATGGACAACAAGGCGCCTATATATACATTTAGTATAGTCGCTTGAGATGAATAAAGAAATGTAGAAAAAAAACGACTTACCACTTTGCGTATTGGGTCCAGTAGCGACTTTGTTCCCTGCTAAATAATCGTCTTTGCATATAAACTTATTGTCGTCTAGCACGTAGAGTTCTTCGCCGGTGGACAATTGTTTGCGACAGACGAGACACGTGAAGCAGTTCAAATGGAACACTTTGTCGCGCGCCTTGCGGACGAGGTCCGATGGTGAGATGCCCTGGCCGCAACCGCCACACTTTGTGCCGTATCTCCTTAAAACACACACATAAACACCAATAAACACCACTATTCATATCATAAATTTATAACTACGAGTACATGTCATTATTAATCAATACTGATTTTTAGAAATTATTCCGATACACGACACCAATTAATCGCCCATTCGGGTTAATGAAAAAATTATTAAATGGCAGAAAACACCTGCTCTTAAGTGGACCTCAGGGGTTTTTATTTTAATTTTTCAAAATCCCTTAAAAACTAATAGTTATAAGTCAATCAAAAAATAAACTTACAGATTTTTCGACAAGATTTAGTAATTAATTTGAAAATGTAGTATGGAACATATAGTACTAGACGAATAGAAATGTAAGTAGAATAAATGTGAAATTTTTGAAGAAGTATGTTTGAATATAATAAATATAAATTAATGAGCTTATAAATAATGATTGTTTTGAAAAAAAGTAATTAATTTTAAACATATCTTAATCGTCCGTTTAAGCTTGGAAAACAATTTAGTATCGTGTTGAAAACAGTCTATATTTACAGTTAATTTGTTTTAATTGATTTTAATTATATATATAAATATATGTATTTGAGAACTTTGAACTATTAAATCGCTTGTCAATCAAATTCACATACATAAAGTACGGTTTATCTAAATATACATGTCACTTTTTGTCATTTTTATGACGTTTCTTTAATAATTATTGCTTTCACAAGTTGCTTTTTTTATCTCTAGATTTCGTAGAAAAATTTACACATGTGTTTTCGGATCGAAAACGAGCGCATTAAGATAATATTCTTATACAATTTATGGATTGGAAATTAGATTACGTAGTATATATAGTTTAAGGAAAATAACACTGATTAGAATTACGGTAAAAAAAAAGAACGTTTAGAGACGTGTTTTTGGAATTCTTTAGAAAATCGTCCGAAACAAATTCGATATCCATAAATAAAAATAAATTGAGAAACGAAATTAAAAACGCGGGACCGCCGTCAAACGCATTCGTGAATGACCAGGCAGTTTCGGCAGTGCCTTTTTCATGTTCCATTTTGTGCGCGGATATCGAATGAAATTTAAAAGAATTACGGATGATTATCATAAATAAGTGAAGCAACACTTAAAGTGCGCCACATCAAAGGGCCGTGCGTTTAAAAGGGCACGTCGAACGAATAGAACAGTGGGAGTTGCCCTTGTTAACCCTCGGTGCATTTACCGTTATCGGTTTGCGAGCACTTTGGGACTTGATTTGCATTGCAACATCCGCGGCGGCCATCTTGTTGACTTGTTTAATTTTTAATCGAAAGCGACGAAAACGCCACAATACACGAATTAGATTTGCAAATTAACGACAGCTAACAACAAGTGCTTGTTAACGAGAACGTTTATTATATATTCGGTCACCAATCGTTAAACTATAGCAATACGATGCGTTACGAATTCAAGTAATGTAACACGCATTTTTTTTTCTTTTTTTATTGTTTAACCACGACCACATGTATTATATTAAGACACGGAGAGTTAATACCTCCAGCTAGTAAATAAAGTCAATAATATATTTTGGGGAATTGTTTAGTAGTGTAATAATTTACCTGAAAAAGTCATTTCGACAAAAGAGTTTCGCTTCTCGACTGAAGCATTTGTCGGTGAGAGGTGCGTGGCAGTCGTAGCAGCGGACGCAGTCTGCATGCCACGTCCTCTCCAGCACGTTGAGGAGGAATTTGTCCAGGATTGGCTTGTCGCAGCCAGCACAAGCAATCAGCATCCCGGCAGCCGGTTCGCACCGACCTAGACCAACATAATACAAAGCACATAATCAATAATCACATCTGTATTTTCTCTTCTTCATTCACTCACAAACACAACATCATTTGTTTTACTACTAACATCACAACACAAACATTCAATTCAAATTTTTAAACACATATTCTTGCTCCTTATATCCAAATAAGCTCCCTAAAAGACCAAAGCAAACCTAACCAGTTAATTATTATACAAAGATGCAAATCATTCTTAGATACCATCTAAATTCAATTTAGATTTTGACCAAAAATAATACCAGTAATATTTGACCTCAACATTATTTTAAACAACATACACTTTGACCAAACTGCAAACATTACGTAAAATTTACAAAATATTATTATTAAGTTCAATTTGACTCATTACCTACTTAGATACAAGCTTTAAACAATATACTATGTCCAAAATACTAATAAAACCACACGTTTAGTAAACTTTATTAAATTCCTTAAATTAATAATGATCCAAAATATTATTATATACAATATTTCGATATCCATTAAATCCTAGTTATCTATAGTTTTAGGGTAAATGATACCATGTCCTAAATGAGGTATGTGGATGTTTTCTATAGACTAAACTTGCTAAATGGTTGAAGTGAATAAGTATGCAGAATGGTGTAAAATTGGCAAGTGTTTTTTAACTTTTGGTTTCATTGAGGTAAAATTAACATTTCGACCTTTTCCGATTGACTGCGTCTGATGTCAGAGCCAGTCAAAGGAGAGGAGTGGTCACACTTGGTTGCCAACAAACACTTCTTACAAAAACATTGACAATAGCCGATGATGCCTGACAGACTACTGTAACAAAAACACGCTACAACGAACAACAACGACGACGAATATTTCACCGAATTCGTCCACCTTTGTCATCAATTAATTCCAGGAATTACCAACATTTCGACAATCTTAATAAACTATTAACCCCGCGACATTTTAAATAAAATTTTATTTATTTCCAAGTATTTAAGGGTAGTTTTAGTTAATTAATGAAATAGGTAAAAGAATAAATAATTGAATGGCACTTGGGTGTCATTTGTATGACAATGTTTTAACAGCAACGGCAATAAATCAAAGTAGCTGGTATGGCCAGTGCCGACGGCTACAGACGCTATAGATAGACGTACAGGTTTGCGTTAAAAGCGTGACGATTCCGCAAACAGATTCGAAATATCGCAGATGTATTGTGACACTGCTAGTGATTTATCTCACGTAATTAAATATGGTTGTGTTTTTTTTATGTTTATCGATGTTTTTATGGCAGAAACAAAGAACGACTCGGCGCTTACTACGGTGCAAAATGTCATTGCTTTCACAATGTAGTGTATCGCGAGTTTAAGGTGTGTATTCGAGCCAAGCTATTCATAACGAATTTATAAAAATTATATATATATGTATACCTATAGTTAAATCTAATAATAATAATAATAATAGTATCGTGGTAGGTAGAGATTCTTGCGTTAGATATGACTTTGAATGCGTGGAAGTATTTTTTTTACACCGACTATTTGACATACCTACATATATACCTATATGAAGTTAGCCGCGTACGATGCTCGTTTATTATATATCTTTGTGTTTAATCGTATTACATGCGTCGCGATTGTGCATCTTGTGTTTAACTTATACTGTTATTTGTTTTACATTCAAATTATGTATATTTATGTGCGAATCAACTATGATTTGCTTATCTTATGCATTTATACACTAAATCCAGGATTCAGTTCTAATTATTTTAATTAAAATCTTGATTTTGCATTCTTAAAAAAAACCTATTCAGACCGGAAGTGTATGTTTACTTATTTTGGATACATTTCCGAAACAGTTGCACTTTTAGGAATATTCAAAATTTTTAAATCAAATAAATTAGTTGTGTAGATGGTTTTCAATGAAATAATTTTTACGAAAACAATAAATATATTATAGGAATTCGTTACATTTATTAAAATATTAATTAGTTTACTACAAGTTACATGAGATATAATAAGTTAATTGCTAAAATAGAATTAATTTATTTTATTCTTATTGTAAGTGAGGTGTAATTTAGTAAAAATATGCATGTGTGTGTGTGTGTGTGTGTAAATATATTTCAACGCGTGTCATAGGAACGGTGGTAAATTTATTACTGTTTTGAATATTAATATATGAAAATAAGGCCTGTTTTATTTTGTCCGGCAACTTACTAAACCACATCACGTTTTATTAATCTGAACACCAAGCCGACTTGATTTGAATGCAAAATATATTCATTTTGTATATAAGTAGTGTACTTGTTAAATATAAAAATCTCTCACAGCCTATCCAAGTCTAATAAATGCATTTAGGCCATGCTAGGCTCGTTAACAACTCATTTATTACTAATTTTAATTATATTTCTACCTACTGCCAACTAAATTCCATATTACAAACAAACACTGCTTCCGTCGCTCAACTACAATTACTCCTATTACAGATCACTACTAATTAAACACTACAAAATGCGACGGACCCACAACATTCAAA
Organism: Nebria brevicollis; assembly: GCA_944738965.1. NCBI lineage: Eukaryota > Metazoa > Arthropoda > Insecta > Coleoptera > Carabidae > Nebria > Nebria brevicollis. The sequence goes on from OX122909.1 coordinate 7,842,584, forward strand.
GTCAATTTATGCTATACATATATATTCATACGAATATCTATTAATATGCGGATGGATTGTATTCTTTATAGAATTCTTATAGATTTTTCGATATAAATAATTAATAAATGTGGGGTGTAAATGTTAAGTAATATTTCAAGAGACTTACCTATGTTGTGTGCCGTATGATGAACGCTAAAATGCGTTGGCCCGAGGGGCGCATGGGCCAGGCCGGCCCTGAGCTGCAGGGCGCCGGGACCCCCCACGGACGCGCAGGCGGCGGGCCCCCCGTCCAAATACGTCGCCAGCTCGAACGAAACCAGCGTACCACCCCCAAGTACACAGAGTTATAGAAACAAAAAAAAAGTGACGAAAAACGCGAAAGTAATACGAAGGAAATCGAGCCCCAAGTCGAGCGGCACCGGAAGATGAGTACCCAAAACTACGAGTCAGTCACTTTATACACAATTCAGTCACCCCACAATTCAGTATTTGGTTGAAATCATTCACTGCTAGTACACTCACATTTATTTTAAATGTTTACAGTCTAAACACAACGCACTTCACTGATTGTTTTTCTATTGTTTTTCATCCAAAATATCTCGAAGCTGTTTATTGATTTCAGTCAATATTAGGAACTTATTTAGGCCACCCTAAAACCGCACTCCCAATATAATAGTATAGAGTATATTTTCTACTCTTGTACTCAGTTTTATTTTTAATTTTTAATAATAAACACTAAAGCACGATTTGGGATTTGATATAAACTCGAAATGCCAACACTGTTGCCTAGTGCACTAATCCAGCTTGTGGATGAATGATCCAGATAATAGATCCTAGATCAGGATTAGGTGAAAGAAACCAAAAAAAAGTCACTTGCGTTGAACAACAGCCGCCGCGTCAACAGTCTTGTAACAACTGGCAACTTCTTGCCATAGGGGTAAGTCTAACTGATGCTTGCATCCCCTCCCGCGAGTCATCTCGCAGTCGACCAATCGCGGCCTCGCCACGCCACACCCCCGTGGCACCACGCCCCAAATTGGTAGCCATGAGTTTTGATCGTTATCGCGGCTTGCCAAGCCGCGGAAAAAATCCCCTATGCGTAGCAGCTATAAGGTTCTTTTTCCGCCTCGAATATCCTTTTTTCTTCTGCTGCTGCCGCTGCTGCTGCTGCTGTTGTGTTGGTACCCGTGATGTTTCACCTTTGCACAGTGGCACCGCGGCCTGTGGAGGGGACCCGCACGCAACTCGCGGCCTTGTTGCGGAGGGCAGTGCAGGTCATTTGCGTATGGCACCACTAACCAATCCGTCGCTGAGTGCACTAAAAGTGTGATGTTGCGGCGTGAACTAGGCTTTATTTATTGATGTCTTTTAATTATTTCGGCATTGTAATGACTCTTTCCATCTAATACAACAAACTACCTACCTACTAGGATAAACACTTGCAGGTGTATTTCGATTTACAGACCCATTACGGGAATCATACTCCCGCTGATGTGTTTCATTAAATAATATTCCCTCCGTGTTTACCCTTAACATGGAGTAGCACAATTATTATTTAACAAGCGGAAAAATATTATCTTTCATCAGTCGCCATTTTTGTGCACGGCTCATCAGCAGGAGCATCCTGGATTGCCTAATTAGCACATAATTAACTCATAGTTAAGCTAAACAACACGTGTTTACATCGCAACAGCCCAAACAAATACTACAAACACTAAACTAGCACTCAGAGTTGAATTATCAAACTGGGGGACAGCAAACATATGTTTTAAATTAATCTTGTGAAATTATGTTGTATATTTGTTTTGGCATACCTGGAATGTGTGTTTTTTTTTACTCCAGCCACAAAAATGGTTTTAATTTAAATAAAATCAGACGTTAATTTTATTTAAAAAGTGAACATCAGTCGTATTGCAATGAGTCTGCTGTGGATCTTTCTAGTGCCTTGGAAACAACAGAAATGTCGAAAACAGGAAAATTTTTAGCAAAAAAGTGCATCAATAAATCATAAAAACAGGTCAGAATAGTGACTGAGTATGTTCCAAGTTAGCAAAAGTGCCGACACTGTAGAGACTGTGAGTGTTTGAGTGTTTCTTTGGTATGGATGGTCACAGTCTGTATAGTTCGCGGTAGTTTGAAAATCATAGGCGATGACAATATATGAACAGCAGGTGAACCAAATTTTACAAGTGACCCGCTGCGATATTTTCTAAAGGAACACTCACTAATGGGGCCATACACACACACACACACACTGTTGATAATTATTGCTGTAGACCTTTTTACGAGTACAACTTTTGAAAAGAACATTATTTTCATTTATATCTCGCATCATTTAGATACGAAAACGTCGAAATAAATTGTAACACATTTTAATTTATATCCATTGCTCGGTATCAATTGGGTTTATATTAAAAATATTAGGCCTAACAATAAAATTGTTTTGGTTGTTGCCATAGGCATTGGGTGATAAACAATAAAAGTGACTAAAAGATGTTTGAAACAACAAGCGATCTTGAACAGTTGGGGCGTTTCTCGAAGGGCCTTTTGCCGGTGCCGACACCAGTGCCCTTGTGCGGTAATACATCAAAATGACAGAATGAAAAATGAGCGAATTCCAGAAAAATTGCCGACGACCCCTCAGAATTTTACTTCCAGCAGTACAAATCCTCGCAACCAAAGCACAGTCTAAGCTAAGATCAAAACCTCGGATTGGCTAAGCTGAATTTATTTCAACAAAAACATAAGTGCCTATTGTATAATTTGTTGATATATCAACACTAATATTGAAATTACTAATTTACCACTTGAAATAACTCTAAACTCTATAGGTACCTATATATTTTATTTAAAATAATCTGAACTTGTTTAAAATTAGAATAATATTGAGAAATCAGTGTGACAAATGTAGCTCGGTGCTCACGTGACCAGACACGTGTCATGTTACATATACATCGCAAATGCATAATAGTGTGTATATATTTAGCGAAAATCTCTTGGGAAATACATATAAGGCACCCCTAACCAACCCCGACTAACAAAAACAAATTTCCTGGTGGCTTGGGCACCGGTTAACCGTGACAGCTTACACTAACCATCCACAACATATCCCAACTATTTATATGTAGAATATATCTATAATAAATATATATATTTTAATGAAAACAATATTTATACCGATTTGAATATGTAGTACGTATTCGTTTTAAATAAAAAAGGTCGTGCCACGCGCACCGCCGATCCAGTGCACAAGCTCAGCTTTCGGTATAATGTCGATTCGTCATGGCGTAAGCGTGTGCATGCATATTTCGTGCTGGGCGCCGAATTCGATATGGTCTTCCAGTTTAAAGATCACTATGCTTAACTATATTCCACTTGTATACTTTATTGGTCGTTTGTTTATTACCGAAATATCAAGGGTAATAATATGAGTATTTTTGTTTGTGAATGATTGAGAAAAGGAATAAAATCAAGTTTAATTCCATTTTCGTATGATATGCCTATTGGAGAGACGTATAGGTAATATTCTGAAACATTCATCGAAACAACACCTTTCTGTTCCTGTTCAACACTCCTAGAACAGGGGCGGCGCGCGCGGGTGACCGAAAATCGTAATATGCCCACGGGAACAGAACAGCACAGCACAGGACAGGACAAAAGCAGTGGCTCGTGAAATTACATCGCAACAGGCTCCTGGTGTGCCTCTCCTTAAATGACTCCCGATGCTCATGTTTGCGTGCGTCTCTTTCTCGGCGAACGACCGCGTTGCTTCTTTGTCGCAATGGTGTTTTGCGTGGATGGGTGGTGCAGTGCGTCGTTCTTTCGTTCGTTCGTTCGTTCGTTGATAACGGTTTTGGTGAGCAGGGATTTCACAAGGCTCGCTGAGGTTGTCCTGTGGAATAACTGAAGAAGAAGCGCTCTGCTGCCCAATACTATCACCAAAGGACCGTCAGGGGTCGGAGAGACGTTAGATTACAGGGCGTGATGCTATATCAAAATATATATATATATAAAACTTATAGGTTTTTTTTTTGTTGAGGACTTAAGTACTCAGTTATACCTACGATATACTATAGTGCAGTCGTTTCTGCAAAAAATTACTCCAACACACGAATTTAAATATTCTTCTCAAAAATAAGACTTTTTCTTGTCAAGTCTTTTTCATATTTTTCCTTCAACAAATTTCATTCTAGAACATTTACCCCTTCTCCCACACACATACAGACTGATGATATTTCATTAAAATACCTATATTCGTATAAGAATATAAAAGCATTTTAGTTTATAAAGGACTCTTAATTCGGATTAAACTGCAGTATTGGATAAAGTTTCAGGTTTAACGCTATAGAATTGTGGCCATCTAATTTCGCTGGCAAACTCAATAAACAAGCTCATCATAGTGTCATCAATGTATAAACACAGTTACAATTGCATTATTTTCTGGTATTTGGTCATGCATGTAGTATACGTGCAACATTTGGTCGATGTGCATACGAGGGTGCTACGCCCCCTGGGGAGCGCTCGCTGAGCCAACAGCTGAGCCTTCGCCAGTGCACTGATACAATTTATATACGCTATCTGTTAGAGATGCTGCGGTGCGTATATACGCGGATGTTAACATGTGTTTGAGATATTGTACGAATCGTCTCCAGAGACAACAATTACGCACGAGATCGAAATATAATCGTAATGTTATGGATATTATTAGTGGGACGCTTCAAATGTCTATTAGTCAAACAAGTATAGTTTAGAGTTTTTTTTTTATGATAAATGCGGGCGATAGCGGAAATAGTGGATGAAATGCGCCGGATGTAGTAGGGGCGCAAGGTGATAAATTTCTAATTATAAGGGCAATAACAAGCGCTGAAATATGCACGGAATGTGTGTCATCAACGCATGCGATAAATGTTCACACTTGTCCTCAATCAACCATAGATCCTGGCTGGTGATTTTTAAAGTTTCAAACTACAATTCCAATCTGCCGTCGTCGCCGCCGTGCCAGGGTTGTATCAGCGCGAAACACATCATTCGCTCGCGGCCGTTCGTTCGTTCGTTCGTTCGTCGAAAAATAAACAACATTCAACATACATACATAGTATGGTCGGCCAGCGCAGGGCAGTGCTTGCGTTCGTTGGCGCTAAGCGCGCGGTGCAGCTGCGCGACTTTATTTCAGCGTGGATTTCGGGAAAGCGGCACACGCTGGGAATAGTGCAGCAACGGATTCAAGGATAGGTGTGTCGTTTGGGTGGTTGCATACCACCAACTGTTTACATACGCTGGTAAAATATTTTCGTTCCATTATGTCAGAGATGTTCTTATATTTATTCATAAAGCTCTCTCGGTGCTTCAGGGAAAATATTTCACAGAGAAATACATCTTTATACCACCAACATTTCTAAACTCTACATACATACATACACACACACAAATCTATATACATATATATATATCAAATACTTATAATAAAGTTTAGCAAGGAGTGACCTTGTGCAGACAGGTTAACAAGTTAAAACTATTAACTTAATTATTTCCATGTAAAGAAACACGTAGGTAATCTGTTACCTGGTCGCCCGGTCAGTGTAAACCGCAAACCTGGTGCCCGGTTCGGGATTTTTAACTCCTTTTGTGCGAGGCACCAGCATCGCAGAACAATCATGTATTTACTACGGACTGTAAAACGATTATCTAGGTGTCTTTCACAAGAATAGACTCGATAAACGGTTGCTTACTTAAGCTGCGGCTTAGCTAACGTATTTAAAACTGTGTTTTTCAAAAAATACGTCGCTTTTAACCAAATCCTTCACCCGAACTTATCTCCAACTAATCTTAGTACTAATGCAATTTATATTTTTGACTTTTAAACGTGTTACTATTCCCTACCATTTTAATCCTATACATTTATTATAATAAGTTTATTTCCCATAAGCCTAATATAAAGAATATGAATCAAACTATATGACTATTGAGTTTGTAGTCAAAGTTTAATCCTGTTAATGTTGAATAAAAAGTATGTACGTACGTATATTTGTGATAGATTTAGGAGTAATAGTAAAATATAGAATAGTGCGTTCGACGAACTGATAAACAATTTGAATATTTTGCTGTGTTGATATTTTTTGCATGTATTCAATTTCCGGGGGCGAATATTTTCATATTCAGGTTGCGAGAGGGTGCTCGCTTCGGCTTCGGCTTCAACAACCCTCAAACACCCAGCCTCCTGGATAAAACCTAATCCCGGATTTAAAATAGTTGCAAATTTAGGGTTGGTACGCCACGCGTTCTACCAAACACACACATACATATATGGAATATTACAAAATTTCACAAAACTTTTATTTTTTTCTTTTTTCAACACCTACTTTAGTCGGATAAATTGAGTGACAACTAATAATGTTTCGCAATGTAATTGGTTAAAGTAAAAGTTTTTAGTGGATAAAATATGATTACTAGGTTGTGGACAAAAAGCAAAAAAATAAAAAATTAATTGATTTAGATTTAGTTAGTAGTTGGCTTTATATAAAATAGTAAACGAATGGTGGAAGTGAAGCAAAAATATCTTATTGTACAATCACTGTTTCACACCTTAACAAAGAGAGCCTCCACGGCGAAGAAGAGACGAGAAAAAAAATGTAGAGCGCGCGCACTGATGTTAGCTAGCCGCCATTTGCAATTAAAAAATCAAGTCTCGGCTACCATCTACTATATATATGTATGTATATGTATATAGGTATACCCATACCCATACCCAAGCAGCCAGTCCGAAAAGAAAAGAAACACAAAGAAAGGTCGTCGGAAAGAAAGAAAGAAAAAAAATTAGTTTAGAAATTAAAAGCAGGTTCCGTACACACACACACACACACACAACACACATACAGCGAAAGAAGACGCTTGGTCATTGTAGTGTTATTAATCAGAATCACCAGAGTACCTACATAGGATGTGGTGCTTGATGCAATGATGATGATGATGATGATTGCCTCAACTGCAGCGGTAGTTTTCGTGTGCAACTATTGTCATGCGCTGCACACAGAGCCCCTGATGAGTGGTACCTGTTTTAGGGGCGCCGTCTAACTCCCCATCTATGTATGTATGTATGTATGTGTTGAAATACAAAAATAAAACACAATTATTATCAGACATTTTAATTTCTATCTTACAAATTTTTATATATAAATGTCATAAGTGTGAGAGAGAGATAGACTTCCGATTATATGCACTAAAGTACACAGCAGGATGTTGAGTATAGTAGTTTGGCCCTTAATAGAAATTAGGTGTTTAAATGAAAGTCATACTATCGTATTTGAAGCGTTCTCGAGTGTTTATAAGATTGTAATGAAATGAAAAACATAAAAGTGGGTGTTCACCCTCTTTGACACGGCCTGGGGCACCAGGGCAACAACGTGTTCTATGTGCGGACCCCATGTGGGGCTAATGGCGAGCCCCCTTCGGCTCGGTACAAAGTCGCCCAGCAGGGGTTCGTACCCAGTGCCCGGTACCTAGTGCCCACACGGCAGAAAAGATCTTGTTTTTCTTCCAAGCATCTTCTCAACACCAACTATTTTTTATGTATCTATATATGATGCGAATTATTTTATATGGAAACTTTACATGCATCCCATACTTTTTTTTTTTATAAAACATCCAGAATGGATAATTTAGGCAATTAAACAATATAGTGTACGCCACTGTTTTGTTTAAAGCCACACTGGAGAAGCGCCGTTTAAAATCGTATGTGTGTGTGTGTGTGTGTGTGTATATTAAAAATATTATAACACAAATTTTGTCGGCTCCTCGCAGTGCCTAACAACAGCATCGATGATAGATTGATATATTTTTTGTTTTGTTTGTTTTGAGTACCGCCACACACTTTTATGGTAACGAAATCTTCTTTTGTTTCCCGTTGCTTCGTTCGTAAATATGTATCATATCGATTGTTATTGCATGTTTGAGCGGCGATTAAGCGTTTGTTGCGGCGTATAAACCACTGATGAAATAAAACGCGGTGCCGCCTGATTAAAAATTAATGTTAAAAGAACGCCGTGGTGTGTGTGTGTGTGTGTAGAAGGACGATTAAGGAGTGTGTAATGAATAATATAGTTGAGCAGAGATTTTACCAAAAGCGCCAGCGCTGATATTAAGACAAAAAGACATCTGGGAACGGGCAGAAAACATTTGAATTTTAATCAGCTCGCAATTTATTTCATTACGTATTCATTTGTTTGCACTCTGCTAAATCTGTTTCACCATTTTTTATTACTTTCTTATACGCATGTACAAAAGAAATAAATATATCGAAATGTATCGTAAGAAGAAGCAATATATCACAGTTTGAAAACTGAAAAATAAACAAACTGGTGCCCCCTATAATTTCAGTTAAAGAATTCATTTAGTGCCCGTGTAAATTGCATGTTTCTGTTTTTGTATGTTGGTATCTACACGCCCTAATAGCAGTGCTGCCAATCCATTGACACCTCCCATTCCCCATATAATTATTGTGTTTTCTTTACCTTCTAACGTTCTCCTGCTTGGTACTACTGGCATGCTTCCAAATTTTTAATACCACTATCATTAACTCGAACAAATACCAACTATTATTATATAGGTACTATAGCTAATTTATTAATTACTTGCCATTCAACAGGGTGCACCTCTCACTCAATTCGAAATTCTTTAAAACACCTTCTCTCATATTCAACATTACATTAATATAAACATCTAAAAACTGCAAGTTTCCATTTGTTTGATTTTTAATCTCTTTGATATAGTAAGCTTATGACGTCACTAGGTGCTCGCTAGTAATGAAATGTTTATTGTGAATAAATAACGAAACATTGAATTATTATTTAGTTGTAGATCTTTATTTATTAATTATGATTTAATTTATCTTGAAAATAAAGTAAAAATGTTTATTTTTTTTTCTGTCGAATGTCTGGTTTGTTTCTTCACCATATGCGATTCCAGTAAAGTTGGAACGTTTGAACAATTCCGGGTTGTAGTACACCTAACAGTCCGTGCGCTCCGGGTGCTTGAGGCCGCCGAGCCAATGGGGTTCGGCGTCGCGGGGGTGCCGACGACGGCGATAGCACAACATCGAAAATACAGTTGCTATCCTTGTCTCTCTGTAACACTGCCTGTAGGCTATATGCCCGGAGTGACGCGTGTTGCCTAGCAACCATAGAGGCGCGAACACGTCACCATGACGACCAAACACGATTGGTTTTCACACACACACACACATACAACAGATATTTCGACTATGCATGGAAATATATTTTCGAATAGTAGTAGCTAACGTTTCTCAATTTGCTTTATATTTCTAATAGTGCGTCCAATAGTGATAGTTGGAATATGTGAAACAAATGCCATGTAGGTACGCATATGGTTTGGTTGTTTTGGAGCAGTTGTTTTGGACCGTGGCGAGTATATAAAGGTGGCGAGGTCGCCGCTGTACAACACCAGAGCCCGGCTTCGAATCCCACTAAATCCCAGCTTACGGACACTGTCACCAGGAATTATGTAACCACTCGACACATTATACACATTCACCTCCAGACCTTTACACACCGGCTGATTTATTCTCCCATTTTTCAATTATTCATTCATCTATTTATTTCGTCACACATTTACCCAAATTATAAACAATAACTAATTTACTTTCAAAATATTTCTAATTATGGAATAGTCACTTAAAAAAACATCCACAATGGCTTGCACTGAACTTTCTTATACGTTCTAAGTTTAGATATGAGGGATATTCAAAGACAAATTTTAAATAATTCAAGAATATAAAAATGAGAAAATATTTATTTATACATGTCTTACAGATGCAATACACAATCGTAATTTTACTATTTTAAGAAATCTAATTATTTTACGATTTTGACGCTACGATGGTAACGTATGTCATAGAGCTGGATAGAAATGAATGTTTATTGTATGAAGAAGTAATTTCAATAATAATATTCAAACGTATTTTAAATGAATGTATTTATTTGAACTTGACCCTATTACGCCTATTAATAAAAAGGGTAATTAAATTTGAACGCAATTTCCACCCCCGGCCCACTGCACCCCTGGCCGACGCCATTGATGGAAAGGCGCCCTTATATTTCTGTGAAATAAAGATTTCAAGGTTTTCTCCTCCGTCTTGTTTGGACCTGTGTGTGACAGTTGTGAAGTGAGTTGGCGGTGGCTGTGCGCGCCTCTTGCGGTGAACCGATGTAGACAACAACGTGTGACGTCACGGAAAATCAATTTTCTTTCAAGATTTGCCCAACCAATCGCGCTCCACTCCAGAAGAATCCTTGACGAGAGACAAAAAAAGAACAAAAAAAACACAAACAAACGAAGAATACCATCATCCCCATACTACACTACACTATACAGCGGCTTTTCTCGGACATTTTCACCGATTCGTCTTCACTTGTTTTCGACGCATGCTTCACAGAGAATACCATTTGGGCTTCGACAGCATCTCTATACATTTTTAATCTATCGTCTAGATTCAATCTAAATACTCGTATGTGTTTGATGATTGATGTTTGACGGGGCTACGCCCCAACGGGGGCCCTACACAAGCGTGCAGGGGCGTAGTACCTAAGATTCACACAGCTGATTACATATCTCAAACCTGTTTCGAACGATGTAACAATATACCAGAACAAATTGTCTCTATATAATATTCTAAAAATAATCATTAGATTCTAAAATAATCTAATTTTTGCGTAAGGTATTTGTTCTTACATGTACATAAGTGGAATAAATTCAATATACCACTCGTATGATAATATTGTATGTCTTCAACAGTTTTAACAGATTGGAATCAAAGATGTGTATCAGTCTGTCTTTTAACTAATCCGGAGCAGCACAGGTGCAAGTTTCACCCGATCAGGAGGAGGCTAAGTGGGCATTGTTGTCATCCGCACCCAAAACATGATAAATACAAGCGTCCACGTCGGTTGCCGTTTAGCAACCGACGCACAACGGACTAGACGATTTGTTTGTCCGACTGCTAGAGAGGAGTGCTTATACAGTAGCTATGTTATGATTTGATGACTGATATACGCGTTTTTTTTTTTATTTCGTTGAAAAATACGTGATTGTTTGACACGGGACACGTGTAGGAAGATGTTCGAAGAATCGCTGAATGAAGTCGTTTGTTTTGGAATATAAGTTTGGAGATAAGTTTATAATTTATTGGAGGCATCATGTTTCTAAAGAAACAAGCACCACGCATTGAAAGTGTTCGATAGAAAAGCTCAGCTTAGCGTTGCTCGTCCATGATATGCGAGTGCTGGTTCGGACGGTGGCGCTGCTGCACTCGGCAGGAAATGAGGTTTGCTCTAACAGGAGATTAAACCGGAAACCCACCTTCCCCCGCCTGTTTCTCGCGACAAACCCACAGCCAGCGTTGACACTGAAGCTCTCTCGCATTGGTTTACATTAAATTATGATTAAATCCATTTCTTTAGCTTAAACTATTTATTGCATATTTATTACAAATATTTCAATCGAATCATCGTCGCGTATTGCGTGTCTAAATAACTAATAATTTTGACCACAGAATGTGTGAATGTAGCACTGGACACACATGATGGTTGAGACTGTCAATAGCAAATTGTTGTTTCACACGCTTGTTGTAACGACCGCCTGCCAAACACTGATCTATGATGGTTGCTACTGCACAACATGTCGTTCAGAATGTGAGCTTATTTATTATTTATTTGTTATTATTATTATTACTATAACTACTAAGTAATAGTGACAACGTGTTAGTCTAATTCGTGCTTGAGTAATGAGTAGAATTTGCACTAATTATAACATGCAACATGTGGGGTTGATTGTAATTCGATTTTAAGAATATTACAACTGTAAATATTGCCACTTACAACATTCTTGTATTGTTCACACTTTAGACCTGATGGGAACTATAAAATATATTAGCGCTCATCTGTAGTAATTTCAAATCTTATTGGTTTTCTATCTATATTTATGTCAGTGACATTCTATGTTTACAACAAATTATCGTAAGATGCTCTAAATTGAATCTTTAATGTAATATTTGTATATATTTTGTTATGAAGAAAGTCTAGTAATTGGAAAGTATTTGTTAAATAGAAAAATGGGAGCTGTGTTAGCGTTAACGTTAACGTATAAATAAATGTATTTGTACGCTTGAAATGTTTTCTACCAATGATTATGTTTGCGAATGTTATGAGTTGATGTCTGCGCTGTCACAGTTGCATGTAATTTGCGAAATGTTATTATCCATTGTTTGTCTGTCTGTCTGTATGTATGTTGTGGTATTTTTCACAAAAAGGCCCGTTCACATTCTTAGCAGAAGGCGTTGTGATGACAGGCGTATTGTGATTTGTGTTCCTTACACGCGTCATTCCCAAATGTTTATTCACACATCTTTCGTTCGTTCGTTCGTTCGTTCTGTGGTTGTGCGTGCATGCATGCATACGTGCGTGCGTGCGTGTGTGTGATGACCATGATAATCGGTTAGCTACTGACATGCAACTTTTTTTTTTTCGAAACACATCGTCGTACAATTTCGAAACAACAAAATACTATTTAGTGCTGATAAGTTTGATTAGTACACGTGGCACCGCCTAGTGGGTAGTGATTTCGTAAACTAGTTTTTGTTTGACATACATCGTTAAATAGATAACGTCCTCTTGTGCTGTATTGCGTGTTGCACTGTAATTTCGCTATTAACTTGAATTTCTAGCGATTTTATTGCCAAGGGTTTTATTTTATTTATTTTTTTATTTTTTTCGTGCCAATTGAATATCTTGGAGACGGATGTACATACATACATACATACATACATGCATAGATACCTATATAAATGAATTTAATAATAGTATAGGTAAGTAAGTAGGTATATGATCAATGTTGGTTCGTCATTGTCTCCGTTGTCGTAGCCGCCCACTTTCTCAGTGAGTCCTTGACGCAAGACCAGGAACTACGCGGTACCATGTGCTCACGTCATTGTGTGATTGACGTGATCACGCGCCCCTACGTGACGCACGCTACTGCCTACCTACTACCACCATCGTACTATTATAATACTACTATGATGTGAGAGACATTCTGATTCTACTATATAGACTATTTTAACAAAACGAAATCAACGTACGTCCATGCACCTATCTATCCATCCATCCATCCATCCATCCATTTACTAGAATACACGTCACCGTGCCATGTCGTGAACTGCAACCTACCAATTACCTGACCCTTCTGCACGTCCATGTCGGTACATAGTATCTTGTTTTACCGGATTTTTCACTTCCGCAACGGATACACGGCATCATGTCGCGTTTTGTTACCATTTCTATTTTTTTGCTATTTAAATACATTCTCCATAACTACTTGGACTTACGACGAAATTTCTAAAAATATTCTTTAAAAGTCTCATTACTCATCTTTAAAATTTGTTTATATGTGCGTGTGTGTGTGTGTGTGACACGCGTCTACACGTTCTACATGCAAGCGCAGTATAGTGACACGTCCGTCTATTCTAGCCAATCCTGTCAGTAACACATGCGGCGTGTCGTGTGTACGTGTGCATGCATGCATGTGAACACGCGCACGCGTGTGTATGTGTGTGAGTGGCCAACTCACAGCTCAGCAGCCGAAGCCTGCCTGCGCCTATCTGTCCAAGACAGACGCCTGCTGAGCGTCGAGCGCCGACTAATACAACACCAAAGGGACGACGAAATTCTATACGCATACATACATACATACATACATACATACATACATATATGTTTAGTATTTTCTTACTATACATGCATACATATATAGCTTAAAGCACAGCCATGGTTTTTCTAAATTAAGCTTCGCAATTATTTCAACTTAATCGATGCACCATTAAGCAAGATTTAAAACAAAAGTAAGTCCAACGACTAAAGGCAAGTGTCATAAATTCAACGCGTTATCATATCAATGCTAGGGCCCTTATCAAACGGCGCAATCACCCTTATCCACATGCGTCGTGCATTTCTTCCTTCGCATTAACTTTTCCTCCTCTGAATCTGTCACTCGCACATATCTATACCGGATTAGCCCCCATCCATCCCTGAATGCAGCCCTGCGATACCAAAATATTTACATGAGTGAACGTGCAAAAAAGCGATCGCCAAAGCAGTCGATCGCCAAAGTATCAACGAGATGGGGGGTGGGTGCAAGCACTGGTTGCTGTGTGTTCTAAACACTGGTTTACAATGCATCAGGGTTGCTTTAGAGGACGACATAGGCACAACGCGTGGTTAAGATTAGTAACACAATGCATCTGTATCTAGATGGGAACTGCCGTCCCCTTACCCGCCTGGGAATTACGGACACTGGGGTGACACTTTATTGTAAAAGACTTTGAATTTTTTTTTTTTACCAAACATCCACTCGCTCTTTCTAGCAAAAGCTTTAAATTATCTCCCACAACAATCAAATACCCCCCAAACTATTTTTACCATATATTTATAAATAAATAAATAAACTTCAATATTAAATATCAATTTTATTAAATAATTCACAAACAAAAATGTACATTTAGAATATTTTTTGAGAGAATTAAGACGCTTTTATAGTGAAAATTTGCAATAGAAATAAATGAAGAATCACAGAATTGAACGTGCGATTCAAGTCTGTCAAATCGTTATCGGCGAAACGTTATCACCGAGTTCATATTTCGTTTCGATATGAATCGGAGGGGCCGCGTGGACGTCAGTAGCACTGCACTAGGGCGCAGCACCCCTGCAGTCGTCAAACACAGATACCAGGCTCCTGTATTAGCAACACCCCCCCACCCAGCACCCAGCCCTCTTGCAGAAATTCGAGTACATTTATGGGCAATGTTAACAATTATTATCACAATAGACACAGGCCCATATACAATACTCGATCAAGAATGCTTTGGTGCTTTTGATGGCCTAGCCAAGGGGGGTTGATATCTTAAATTAAATATATTTTAGCGACCAAGGGATGCTGGTCTCAGTAGTTGTTTTCGCCTATCTATCAATCAGAGATTTGTTGTCTTACAAGAATATATATTTTTTTTTTTTTTTTGTTGATGGTGTACACATACGTAATGTTGAAGAGTGTTTTATGAAATAAATTCGAAATGATGTTGTGAACATGTGTTATGAGTCCAGGTAGGCTGGGTCTTACAAGTAAACACCTCTTACAGTGCCAAGAAGGTAACCAATAACAGTTCGTCTTTGCTTTTACTGTGAAGATTACCATGCACATGCACATTCACATGCAATACCTGAAGCGTCTTTCGTCTTTTTCTCGTCGTTTTTAAATTTTATTCTAAACCATTTATGTATGTACATCTAGTTTTATTCGAATTAATCATTGCCCATTTTATTAAATTTATTTCCCCATAAATAAATCACATAAATAGCGTTACGTATTTTACATTTACCCTAAATTTTATTAATAAATAACACCTATGTACATACATATGTACATATGTGCAACGCGTAATTTCTAACTATTGATACTTTCGGGTGCGTTTAGAAATAAATAGTTGTTGTTTTAAGTTAAAAAAATCAAAAAATGTGAGCGCGTCTTGACTAAAATGTGAACTAAATAAAAAAAATTGAATTAATTTTGACAAAAGGTACGAAAAAACGACAGCACAAAATGCCGTGTGTGCATTTCAGTCAAGTCATCCGCCACTCATATATATTATGTCCGGAGTATCATCAAGTTTCTTCGTAACAATGTACCCATTGCAACGCCTCCTTTATACTAATTATTATGTTTTTAATGAGTTCTGGTGAGAATTCAATCTTGAATGAATTCTTTTTTTTTTTTACTGTTTAGGTACGATATACCCTGAATGGTGAATGTTTTTAACAAATAATTTTTTTATTTTGTGCGTGAGGAAATTCAATAAAACTTAAAAAAACGTTAAAAATAACTTGTTTAAAAATTAACTAACCATAACGAACATCGGTTTCGAGAAGGGGGGGGGGGAGCTTTTTCATAGATGTACGCTTGTGGTGTGACGTCACAGGTGATTTAGAGTAATGTATATCACATGTCACGTGAAAAAAATACACCAACGCTGCTATAGCAAATTGTTGGCTTTTTTAAATCGTAAATTATTTGCCTAAAAAGGCATTGAAAATCGTGCAAAATAGGGGAAAACTATACTGACATTCATGTTTGTAAGTATTTACCATTCAAACTCATTTGATCTCGTTACTTTATTTTTATATTTAAATCTTTGTACATTATAAACATTTTATTTGCAATAAATCATAGAAAATTTGTTTTAATTAAGAAGATTACAAATATATGTGTTATTGAATGTACTTGCAATTAAAAACATTAGTATTGGATATTAACAAAGTAGAAATATTTGGTTGTGTATTCCAAGAAATTGTTTGGAATAAAACTCATATTTGAAACTGCTCCGCCCTAAGAAGTAACAACCCTTCCACGTGTGTTCCTGGTGTTAAATCTCTGTTATTCGAAGCCCCTCTCAGCTTAAACTCAACCATGGGTTCTGTAATCTAATACCACAACATTTAAGCCGAGCTTTAGCGCGACTGATACCTACCCCAATAGTTGTTGATGTTTTTTTGAATTTACCGCCTTGTCAAACAAAGTAGGCAGGTGTAAACAACTATGGACGCATTTGACTGGAAAAATATCCAAAACCAGGCACAATAGTCCAGTACAGAGGATCACAGAGACCACACACACACACAAAACATTCGTTACCACTGGCAGTTTGTTATTATTTGTAAACAGTTCTTTGAATTTGAGGCACAATTTTGACTTATTTCACCTACATGAAACATACACATTACGCATAAATGACGTCATAGTGTCTCACGATGATTTAATTAAAGGATGCTTTGATTTATGAAATTTATATACTATATATAAAATCAGTGGCAGTCATCAGTGAAAATTAAAATGGTAAAAAAATAAATATATTTCCAAGCTGTTATCTGTGCGAACAACAACACCAAAAATCGCTGTGTGTGTGTTTTTTTTTTGATATGCATGAGTGAATCATAAAAAAATAAAAAGAGATTCGTTCTTTCATTTCTATATCGTCCATCACATTATTTGCACTTGTGTAATTCTCACTGAAGTAATGATAAACATTTCAACATAAAAATCCCTACGGACGCCACGCAACCACCGAGCAGTTGTTTTTTCGCGTCGTACACCCTATAGGGCGCCACAAATACATAAAAATAAATGTCCCTGCAATACTTATTTACTAGATAAGTATGATGAGCTTTGCTATACACATTGAAATTCTTATGGGTTCAAAAATAAAAAATGCCTGTAAACAATTTCTATGAACAAGTACCTACGACTATAATCGCATATCGCATTACTTTGTTGGTACCCATTGGCGATCAGTGCATAGTCACCCATGCGGATATGTTTACCCACACTGTCAATCATTATTTTTGGTTCGTGTGAACATGTTTTCCCCACATACACACACACACACCTGCATACATGCATATATATAGTCACATAGACAGAGAGAGAGACGTAAATCCAAAATATAGTCAAATTTGATTCAGAGAAAATGTATAAGAGAATATAAACGAATGAATGATGATAATCTTATTTAAAGTTGGTCGTAATTAAAATCACAGCTCGTAAAGCTACCTTACTTATAGATCTAATGTAACTAGTTGTGTCCCAGATGTCTCTGCTGCTACCCTGTCTGTCTGTCTATCTGGTAGTCCCTGAGGACTGAAGGGAGAGAATCTTTTATAATGGTTCGTACTACGTACATACATACGAGTATATATGAACACAATACACAAGCTACAGATTCATATGATGCGAATCGTAACAAAAAAAAACGAAAATTCTAAAATGTGTAAGGCTTCTCCAAGATTGATGTCGCACAATATACAAGTGCGTTTAAGATGTGCAAACATACACACGAATATAGTTGAACATGACACTTAATCCCATCTGCATCAGTGGCACGTGGCGGTAACTATTGTCATCGGCACACATGCACTGATTGACAATTATTCTGCAAACACTAGGAAACCGTATATACGTATGTACATACATACACACAGACGCGTTTGATGCAGAGGACAAAAAATAAATATTTAAACACAACCGAAACCTTTGGAGACGCAAAAGTGTGTTATAGTATACGTACGCGCGAGATCTTTTTGTTTACCTACCGGCCGAGTACACGTGGCATACGTTGCTCTATAGGGGACGCAACTTATGCGACACGACTTGAATTACCATATAATTCCAGTTGTTTTTTATTTCACACACCCAATTTGTTAATAATAATTCATTAAAAAACATATATTTCACAATATATATATAGTAAGACTAGTATATTACATGTAGCAACTGTAGCAACAGCAGTGTTAACCCAACCATCCCGTAACCAAGGGTTATACAGATTAACCAAGTGCAAGTGAGATAGCTATATATACACACACACATAGGCAATCGTCCCTGCTGTATACCTATATGTATATACATATATATAGCACAACGTTGTTCGCGGGGCTCGGTATTCGCGTTCGAAAGGCGATTCCTATTTTGTACAGTCCCCATCAACACGGCAATGTAATCAAAGTACACTCGCAAATAAAACGCGATATACCATACAAGCACTGTACTTGTGATGTTTCTACACTAAACATCACCGAAACTATCCGTGCTTTAGAATCCTTATTATTAGGCGCTCATGCATATTCATATTTATTAGGCGCCTAATTCATTCCCATTCATAATAAAAAATATCTGCACTGTACATAATTTATTTAAATAAGAATATTCAAATATATATTTTGACTAGGGATATAAATCAGTATAGGTATATTAAGATTTTTTGACCAAAATTTTAAGAATATCTAATTACAATTTTTAGGTTATATATAACCTAAATTCAAATCGTTTTGTAGTGCTTGCCGATTTTTTTTCACACACCCCTTTTACATACATATGCACAATACATATACATGTTGAGTGTGTAGTGAGTCTAAAATAGACTAATATATATGCATGGGTACCTTTGGGGCAAATGTGCCTTCTATGCCAGCCCCAGTTACCCCGCCTATGGGGTTCATATGTGTATCACACACACACATACACCATTACTAACACCACCAAAACTGACAGCTCTATCTCCGTAGCCACCTACCGAACGAATTTGTAAAATAAAATCGAATATATATTTTGTATAAAAGTACTTCACTTACTTCAAAGTTCGATTTGTAAATCCTAGATATTCCAAATTAACAACTCGCTCTTTGGTTATTACGGCAGCCATTTTCATTAATGCTTAACACCACAAACGATAATTTCGTTCACGAATAGTGTCTTTAGATATTAATGAACTGATACACCTGCACTTTGTACAATTCTAAGTGATAGATTGCAAATTAAATTAATATCTGAATTTGAGTGCACGGGTAATTATTTATTAGTGCAAAGTAGTGGTGTATTTGTATGTAATAATGTCGTGTGCTGCGGCTAATTTCATTCTGATCTATTGTTAGGAAATATACATAGTAAGCATTTATTGGCGTGTGGTGCATACATTTATAAGTGGGTCTGTTCATGAAATAAAATGAGTGCCAATGTTTGTATAATAATCAAAAATATTCTATAACGATGCCACTTATGAGCAGCAAAAAGATAGGGCGGAGCACCCATTCGACACACTAAAGGCAAGTTGAACAGAGGGTGCACAATTATTGTTGAGTTATAATTTTGTTCCAAATTACAATTGCAATAGACAGATTTATTCATTTTATTGTCTATACTTGTACTAAAATACGAGTGAGTAGCGACACTCAGGACTTAAGATGAGTGTATGTAAACAAAACCGGGTAATTTTTCTTTTTGCATAAAACTCATATACCTTCCATATTTTCCGTGTGTATGATATATATAGGTGTATGAGTACTTGGCTTAAAGACTTTTTCTGACTATAAACGAAGGTTGGTTACGTCGGGTCCGGGCTTATCTCGACGAAGCAGGCCTGCTGCATCGCTTGCACGCCGGTTTAAGTTCCGGGTAAACGAGTCCGGAACCCTTAAGCACCCGGTGCACAGGCCGCAGATTAAAGAAACTGCTTGATTTTATGTATTAAGATAATACGCAGATACCTATGTCTGTGTGTGGCGCATCTCTTAAAGAATGTGATAGTGCATTTGTACTGATGAGTCATTTATTCAGAGTCGTTTTGGCGCAATTTCATGCTAACTGGTCCGCAATTCTATCCTGCGTGTAATACGGTAACTGTTATATAAGGGGACGGGGTCGTCTAGCTAGGGGTGGCTCACCCTTGGAGCTTTTGTAGTTTTTCTTCCGTATCATAAGTTGATTAGCGGTCGAAAGTCACAGTAATAACAGAATTAGCGGTATATATTAGTTGCGCGCACTGCACTGCACTGCTATAAGTGCCCTTATGGTATTCTATACTCATAAATAGTATTTATTCAAAAATAAAAGTTTTTTTGCATCCTTTTACGGTAGATCTTATAGATGTACCTACTTCGTTATGGCATATATAAGTAACTTTTGTGAAAATGTAAATTTTTGCCGAAATATGTTTGGTCTTCAGTAGAGTTCGGGTGTCACCGGGGTAGTTCGTGTTTAGTCGGTACCGTCTCATCCTTGTGGCCACCGCTGAAAAAGCTTGCGGTCGCCGGCGTACGTCGCCGATCCTTTGTCCTCCTCCACCGTGTAACGGCAGCACCATCGCTCGCCGCTATATACCTACGTGTATATGGTATATAGCGGGCGCATCGCCTCCCTCGATCCAGAAAACGTCATGCATTTAAATAGGCTCATTAATTGTCTATATAGGAGCGACCGAGAAGAGAGAGACTATATTTGACCCTCACCTGTTCTTCAACATCAAGTGGTGGATCCACCAACTAACCAACCAACCAGCCACCTCTTCGGCCTCACATATATATACATACATACATACCGAAAAAAGTACTAACTGTTCCTTTTTACGAAAACGAATGGGAAAAACAATACGTGATATTCCGTACAGTCTCGGTTCAAGGAGAACACATTTATTTACAAACTCTTACACATTTTATTAGTCGTCTGGAACTTTAATAAAACTACTATTAAATTGATATATCTTTCATTTCTATTCTCATCTTCAAGTTTAAAGCTATTTTAATTCAAAATACTTTCGCACTTTATATATATGTGTGTATGTGTGTGTGTGTGTGTGTGTGTGTGTGTGTGTGTGTGTTGGAACAGAACCCTTAGATAAAATCAAGTCCAGACCTGTGTGTAAGTTCAAGTAGATCGTGTTATGTTTGGCACTACCGATTCAGTGTTTTTTTGTTGTATTCTTTCGTTGTATATCTTATTCGTTTTTTTTTTTTAGTTTTTCTCTTATTTTTGTTGTTGTGTACCACTACAGCACAACGAGAAGAAGACGAAGAAGAATGATTATCGGTACCTTTGTTTTACCTGTCATTAGCATAACAAAACTAATTGGATTTTGGTATATATGTATGTATGTATGTTGGTTCGTATATACATATATTTTTTACGCGTGTGAGTATAGGCGCGTTCCCCACCGAAACCAAAGGATACGGTTTAAGTTAGAGGCCTGTCGTCTTAGTTAAAAACCATTAGAATAACGCATGTAAACTAGTTTATTATTAAGTTTACAAAATGAATATTTATTAGAATATGATTAACGATTACTTTGTTCAAATCCAAAACGGATACTTAGACGAAATGTGTCGAAAACTAAATTTATACCGAAAACTATCTTGATGAAAAAATTTACAATTCAATCCAAAATTTATTCATAGATCAAAAACCTTTTTCTAAATTAGTCATAAAAATTATATTTAGATCGCAATTGAACTATCTTAAGATACTTTTAAAAGTATTGATATCGTCGTTTTCAAAAATATATACTATTACCCCTCATGTTCATACATACATACAGACATATATACAGTTGAGCACAACAGCATCCTTACAGCAAAGGGTGTTTGTACCCTCTAGAGATCTGCTATCATTCTCTGTCCTGCAGCGAATGTAGCAATGCCTATATGTGTGGGGTCAACTGTGCCCCAGGGACGCCGCCCCACGCCTTTCCCAACGTACCCTGTTATAGGGCCACATCTGTTATCATCTGAGACCGCGTGTGCGACTCACGAACAGATAAAGTGCCATTTTATTACACTCTACATACATACATCCTAGAAAATCATACATAGCTATTGACTTTGATATAATTTTTGAAAAACACTTTTATTTCATCGCGTTAAAATTCAATAAGTACTGCATAAATAATGCGGGTACAATAACAGCAACAAGAATCGTAATAGTTTTAAATCTGCGCAGGTGTTTAGGGATTTTGACTCGAGTGCCAGACGTGAATGTTAACCATGAAGTTGACAACACGTTCATGTTATAGTATAAGGGGATCTAAAGTTGAAGACAACCCGTCACGACTCTATCACAAATATATTCAGTTTCAATTCTACATATACACTGCGACTCAAAATCTTTAAAAAAAAATTAAATTTGAATAATAGGTAAATATGTGTGTGTGTGTATGATTATAAAAACGTTGGTTTCCTATCGTTTTTAGTTACTTAAAACAGATTTAAGGATCTTAAATGATGTATAAGTGTGATGAAAGTATGTTCTGCATCGATGCACCTTAACACCCTTATCCCAAACAGCGACCAGAAAACGATCAGCCCTACGGGGCTGCTTCTAGCCCTTCATAACGATTATAAAATGTATAATTCAACTCAAAGAACTGACATGTGGTGATAACAGCATACAGACACACACACACACACACGGATGGGTCCCTTGTGCCATACATACATACATATAACCAGAAAAATCGTGGTGGCCGAGGCGCATTTTTATTAAGGGTGAGTGAGTACAGCCCCTCTGGGTACGATGCAGTATGTACACACATTCATATCATGGTCAATTGAGGTTATACCTAACACACACACACACACACATACGGACATATAATGTTTTTGTTGTACTTGTAAAACAAAAGATTTCATGCTTGTGGTCTCCAAGGGGTTCTACACTAAGGAAAAAATATTAAATACAATATGCTTCTATTTTGCAGCCATTGTTCTTCGATTCTATCGTTTTTGTTTTTTTTTAATAGGCGCACACTTACAAAAACGAAAAAAGAAACCAAATTCGTAATTATTATGCATTGTCTATATGCTATAGCAATATATATGTTCTAAGAATGCGAGTTGCAATCTTAATAAGTAAACACATATTACTTTGAAGATATTTGCAATTGTCTGTAAGATATTAAAAGTCGTATTTCGATAAATGTGAAAATTATTTTTGAAATCTGTTCATTGGTGCTATAGTATAGGATGCGGTTAGTTCTAGGAAAATGTCGACATTTTGAAATTAATCGCTAATAAAACGCATGAAATACCAAAATGGCATAACGCAACACGACATATAACGTTATTACATGTTCGCAATAACATGTGTGTGTGTGTGTGTGTGTGTTACAGTGCACGCTTTAGTAAAACGAATCGCGGTAACATGTGTATAATTATTTGTAAGATATGTTTTGTTGTGTCTGTTTGCACCTGCTAAACCAAATGACTTATATATTTCAAATTAAGTTACTCTGCAATAAGCTTATATGTATCTAAATCTAAAGTTTTGTCTAAATTTAATACAAAAAATAAATTTAGACTTATGAATGAACTTTCATATAACTCTAAAACCATTCCTCCCCCTTACCAAAACAGCTAAAGCTTTCTTATATAATACGTATATACATAAATATTATCAAATTTCATGTATAGCTATATTCACGTTTGTACTGCTAATACAGATTGCGCTAGGAAGTTTTGTTTTGGCGCTTTATACTTATATGTATGTCGCGATTTCGATTAAATATTTTTTGTTTTTTTATGTACTAAATGGGGTGGTTATTAGTTGGAGGAAAGTTGAGTGTTACAAAGGTGAATGTGGTTGTAGGGTGGGTGCTATATAAACGTACGCATAGTTATATAGCCTAGGAACCTCGCAGTCTTGATTCTTGAAACAGCATAGATCAAAAATATAATTACAAAATGGGCGTGTCAAGACACGAACCCATTATACAGTGCTATTCCCCCTGATACCGACTGAGTTTCCTTTAGTACTAGGCTATTATTAAGCGGTGGCAGCACTATCGCTCACGTATCCAACTTCCAATGGCCGCACTTGCCTGGCTACCGTATTATAATATCTATAGTTACTATATATAAGAATAAATGAACAAAACACACACACACACACATATACATAAACATTGGTAATAAATATTGCTTGGATAATAAGTTGAATTATTATTATGTATAGAAAAAATATTATGCTAGTATATTTAAATTCTTGCGGTCTGTAATGCTGCCTTTGGAAAGCACGGCTACATCAAATGCACCGACTCCCCGCATATGTAAAGAATTTTTTCTCTTGAGGTTATAGTTTCCTTTAAGAGCTACCGACATAGTTTTATAATAGCATATACACTTATTTTAACTTCCGAATATTATTGTATAATATCGCATCGGCGAATAGGGATACGCAAACTGTTTCTTTTCGGTGATACTTGACGCGCTTTCTTTCAAATACATTTCAACCTGTTCAAGTACTTATTCAACCTCCCCCCATCATGTCCCTTGAACGCAAGGTGCAAAGGGGTGCCGGGAGAAAAGTCCCCGTACAGTTGAATTGCTTCCAACTTCCATAAATTCTATTATTTTGCTATAAATGAGATATCGACCTGTTCTGCGCGCCATCCTCCTCTTATTCCATTCGCTTGTTCTGTCTTTCGCATCATACCCAACCAAAATGGCATATACACACACACACACACATACATACATACATACATACAGGGTGCTGGAGACAGATGGTTTAAAAATGTAGCAAAAAAGAAATTCGTCGCGAAAGAAAAACAAAATTCTAAACAGTATTAATCTTCCCTTGCGCTGTTGAACTTGACCCTAAGGACTCTTAAATCAAACTTATATTCTCGTTAAATAACATTCGAAAAAGTGTCAAGTAACAATTGTACTTGCAAAAACCAATAAAAATATTTATTACGAAATTTGAACTTGTGCAATCGCGCGAATATCAAAATACATATACATATAAATATATCATGCCGCCATCAAACGTTGGGTATTAAATATTCCTTGTTCGCATGGCGCGTGATTTTCCACGCTCACGCTCTGTTATAAGATTTCACGCGTCACGCACCAATATTGGGATAATTTCGTAATATACCCAGCACATTCTTTTCTAGAACATTTAACAAATATTTCATTTGCACAAGTCTAATAGTTGAATCGCTTTTACTAGGTATATTACACTAGGGGGGTCACTTTTCGAGAACTAATTTTTAGGCGGTTTAAGGCGATGAAATCACTGCCTTTTGTTCTAAACTTACTACCAGAAGTTAATTACTGTGAAAGTAAGATTAATCGTAGGGATACGTCAACTGCGGATGGATAAACCTTATATGTATAAATATAATATATATACAAAAACAAATACTTTTTAAGGAAATCTAATCTTAAGAATACTCTACTCAAGTCCATCTTAGCAACTATAGACTTGAAAATAGGGCATAAATAACTTATACTTCAGTCTTTACAAAAATATATTGTTATTAAAACATATACAAACTAATCTAATTGGAATATACACTAATATAAATTTATATTCTATAAGCTTATATAGCTTATAGAACAATATTTGTCTATGCACTAAATATAATCAAAACTTATTTCTTTACGTAGTGGGTATCTATCGGTATCTATCGTTTGGTAGCTAAACCCAAAACAGCAAAATAGGTTGCTATAAGTATTTATTTTGGTACCATTTCGTACCAACTTATAGTTTAATAGAATCCTATTTATTTCAATTGGAATCTATGATTCTCATATGTTTATTAGGTGACAAGCTTAACCTCATGTATTAAGTCGTATAAAAGTTGTATTATTAATAAAAACAGTCAAAAATTAATGTTTTAAAATGTCGAAACAGTAAGTTATTTTTGTTTGTTATCTCATTACTTATAGCAATTACATTGAATCATTTTTTAAAGATACGGTCTTATAAAAGTTGATGCTAAAACTAAAGCAATTGCTCGCCCGTCGATTTTTAACGAAGATTCAGATTCTGATAATGCTTCAAAACCGACTGGTATAACAACGCTAAAGAAGAAAGAGCGTACTGCTCAAGAAAAGGCGGTAGCAGAAGACCCAACCATCTACCAATACGATGAGTTATACGATGATATGGAATCAAAACGCATCGAATCGAAAATGGCTCGTAAAGATTTAGATAAAAAACCGAAATATATAAGTAAGTTACTAGAAAGCGCTGATCGGCGAAAAAGAGAAAATGAAAAGAGAATTGAGAAACAAGTTCAGAAAGAACGGGAAGCGGAAGGGGATATGTATAAAGACAAAGAGTCGTTTGTGACATCAGCGTATCGAGCGAAATTGGAGGAAATTAAGGAGCTTGAAGAAAAAGAGAAACGCGAAGAGTATTTAGAAGAAATTGGTGATGTAAAGAAACAGAAGGATTTAAGTGGATTTTATAGACATTTATATGCACAGCAAGTGAATTACGATGAAGAAGCAAAAAAGAATGAAGATAAAAAAGACGAAAAATCAGAGCACAGTGAACAAACTTCTTCACAGGTGAAGAAAACTGGGAAACGAGTAGATTCAAGTGAAGAAGATATTAATGTTAAAAAAGATGATAAATCGTCAAAATCAGTAAAAGTTTCTAGAAGATCTAGTACTTCTAGTATAGATGATAGCGAAGCAGCTAAATTGAAATTGAAGAAAGATAAAATTGACGAGAAATTTTCTAAGAAAAAGTCTCATAGACGATCCAGTACTTCAAGTACTGATGAAGATGAAACATCAAAAACGACGAAGAAAGAAGATATTTCTTCCAAAAAAAAGGAAGACAGTCCAGTGAAATTGGATAAACAGAAACGAAAATATAGAAAACGAGATTCTTCTAGTTCCGGATCAGAGATTGAAGAGAAAAAGAAACTAGCACATTTACAATCTAACTTGGACGCAGATTCTGATTTTAGTATTGACTCTGAATCAGATTCAGAAACAGAAACGAAGAAACAAAAAGTGGAAGATATCGTTGTTAAAGAAGAAACAACCGGTGAGAAGAACGGGGACGATGCAAAAACATGCGATAAAGTTGAAGTTCCTAATGAAGATAAAATTAAAGAAGATGACATAAAACCGGAAGTAAAAATTGAAGAGAAACCTAAACCTAAAAAACCAAAGGTTGATATTTGGAAGAAACGAACAGTTGGAGTTGTTTTTGACGACGCTTTGAAACGTTTCTATGAACGCAAAGCTTCTAAAGCAATACAAGTTTAAATAATTTAACGTTTTAAAATAATAATAAATTATTATTTTTATATGTATATAGATACATAATCAATAAAATCAATTATATACTATGACTGTATAATAAATAACTAATATTCCGATACAGTCAGAAACACACAGCACAATTTTAGTATCGTAATAAACTATATATACCTCGTTGTTTATTAATTTATTATTTAAATATAAACAACAAATCATTAATTTTGCTGTACATGACTTTAAAGTTATTAAAATGTTTCTAAAAGTCAATTTTTACCAACTTTTAAATGATGCATTGAAACATAGCATAGCTTAAAACTGGTTTCATTATATGTTTGAATTTACGTGAGTGAACTGTCAGCGTGGTTTTAAAACGTGAAAACTCTAATTTGTGCCCTTATTCAGTGTTTTTTATTGCGAAAATATAGAAAACGTAAGTTTTTAATATTGTTTTTATATAAATATCTTGTTTATCGCTGGTTTTGCAATATATATTAGGTTTGTTAGGGTTTTAGGTTATGTTAAAAAATATTTTTTTACAATCACTCTTTATTGCACCAATTATATAATACAATGCAGTTAAAATAAATAATATATATAAAAATTCGTTTATAATAAATTAAGCTACAAAAACTCAAAATTTAGCGAGCCGATATTCTTATGTGTTATATAGATCAGGGTAGTCTTAAGGGCCGTATATATTTTGTGGGGCACAAAATAATTTTTTATAGCAAAAAAACACTTAGGAATACCAACCAAAATAATAATTTTAACCCAATTCGTTTAGAACGGAATCTAAATCTTCTTGTAAACTCAAAACCATTTCTTTTTGTTTGTTCAAATCATCTTGAAGCCTATCAACATTTGCTTTCAACATATAATTACCTTTCTTCAAAGCATTCAAACAATTCTCATGCCGTTTCGTTCTTGAATTAAGACTCTCTTTTTGTTCATCAACCGGCATCGCTTCATCTTCATCCTCGCTCGACTCCTCTTCGTCACTAGATTCACTTTCACTCTCAGATTCACTTTCTTCCGTTTCCTCTTCCTCACTTTCCTCCTTCTCCTCGTCATCCTCTTCCTCATCATCCTTCATAAGGGCCGCCATTTTGTTGACTTCTTTTTGCAAATCATGGAATCTCTTCTTTTCTTGCTTCATCGCCTGTTGATTTTTCTTCATTTGATCTCTGTGATTCTTCCGCTCACGCCTAGCTGCCTCGACTTTATTTTTGTAGCTCTTGAGTTTATTTCGAATTAAACGAATTTCTCGCTCAGCGCGACGTTTTTGTTTTTCCTCCGCGGTATCTTCGTCTTCTTCGCTCTCCGACTCACTGAATATTTCCTCCTCGGAAATCTCTTCTTCTGCTGGTGGTTCTTTACCCACTGGGACACTTTCCCGACGATCTGCTATTGATTGGCGCTTAGGGCCACTTCCCTAAATTATTTATTAATTTTATTACGTTTCAAAAAGTTTTAGTAACGCGTATAACGTACTAGCTCTTAAATTGTTAGTGTAAATATTAAATATATTAGGTAAACAGTGTTTATTTAAATAATATTGCCAAACCTGCAAAGCTTGTTGCAGTTTCTTTTCTAATAGTTGATTTTGGCGTTTAGCTTCATCCAATTCTGTTTTAGCTGTGTCTAGTTGATTTGCAGTGTCATGGAATTTTTTTTCCATTACTTCTGCAGTCTTCTTGACTTCTGTCACTTCTTCTTTTAGAGATATGACCATTTTATCGTTGCCATCTATTTAGAGAAATTTAATTGATGTTACCCATAATTTTTTTATTAATATACCTGAAGTTTGTGGTGGTCCTGAATTCTGGTAGGGTTCTCTAGCGCGCTCTTTATCTAACTCTGCTTCAAGATTTGCTAATTTGGCTAGAAGTCTCTTGTTCTCTCGAATTTGGGCCTCTTTATTTCGTAACTCAAGCGCAAGCATTTGTTTCGTACTTTGAAGATCGTCGCGAATTTTGTCTATGTCGTCCATTTCGTCTGGTTCTTCCTCGACTTCAGGCTAGAAGAAAGTTTGTGTATTACGTGCGTAGAAAACTTTGTATCGAAGTTATATTTTTTGGTATTATTACCTCTGCCATATTGGCTATTGATTGTGATTTCATTATTTGCTCTTCAATGGTCATTTGTCGCCGGAATTTTCGTAATCCTTGCAAGATTGGTTTGCTGCGATCGTTTGTTTTAACATGTTTCAATTTTGGTCCAGTTTGAATCTAGAAATAGGAATAAAATCTCTGGATGATATTTGATTATATAGTCATGTATTTGGGGGATAACGTATTTTAGGTGGATGTATTTGTGTATTTCCGATTTTGGTTTTATTACTTATTGTGTACCGGAAGTTGTTTTATTTACAAATGATTCATATTTTTTTCCGAGTATTTTCAACTGATATTAATATATTATTAAAAATTTCGTACTGTTTTTTTTTATATAGATTATTTTGAATTTGCTTGTGTGTTTTCAAAACTTTGTGTTCTGTTTCGATTTGTGTACCTGTTTGAGTAGTTGATTGTGAAGATTGGCCTTTTCTGATTCGTAGATGAACTGACCTTTGGCCTGGGTCTGTGGTAGCAATGGTTGTGACCTATCGTTGCACTGCACATGCTTCAATTTTTTACCGCCTTCAATAGCTTTCATCATCGCGCCCCAATCAGGTCGTTTTCGAGGTCGAGATCTTCAAACAATACACCATGTACCTTCCCATAATTTATAATTTCAATTTATACCTTAGAGATTCGATTTTTTCTAATTGATCTCTCGACATCGGTTCCCGTTTCACGCTTGGCATTTCTGGCGGCGGTGGTGGAGGTGGCATTGGCGGCATTGATGGCGGCATCGGGGGTGGTGCCGGACATTCTTTTTTCAAACTATCTTGTATTACGGCATTTCTTTCCACGGGTATCATCTAAAATATATACACTCGTTACTTATAGACTTCACTTTTATAAACGTGATTTGAAAATCTATTTCATGTTTCCGATTCCAAAAATCAGTGTCAACATTGTTTAACTTTTACGAGCGTTGATTTTTGGCATCGATTCCGCTATTAAGTTAGAAATAATTGTGATTTAATGAAAATATAAATACATTTACAAATATACAAGCGTTTTAAAAGCATTATCTGTGAAATAAGGAACCATTTCACGCATTAAATATTACTTCCAATTAAGTTAGATGTTTTTAATAAATAATTCAAAATTTTCTTTAATTTTCTATATCAAAAGTACCTTTTCAATATTATCACTGTGTTCAGTAATATCTTGTTGTGATTGTTTTCTAGGGGCTTCACGATTTACGGGTTTTAAATCAACTTTGGGTACCACTGGTTCCGCGGTTCGTTTCGTTTCAATGTGAACCGCCATTGGTAATTCCGATGGTCGACGGTTTAGCGTAACCGGTACTTTAACCTCTTTCGGTTGCGGTTTGGCGGTCTCAGCTTTGGGCACTTCGCGTAATTTGGGTCGTTCGAAGGTGTGTGGGTCTTTCGTACCATTTTCCGATGTTGGCTGCATAGGGACTATTTTCACCGAACTAGTTTTACGAGCTGGCGCCCCTAAAATATCTCAATAATAATATAATATGTTTCTCTCTATTTGTTATAGATTTCTATAAGGGGTGGAATTCTACTACATTAAGGTACTAGTTAAGATTCAGCTGTTGATTAATTTTATGTTGAATGTTATTTATTGATTTATAATTGGCGTATAGTTTAAATTCGAACTATTGCCAGAATATGTGTAACCCAAAAATCGTGACTAAGAACCACAGGTGGCCAAATGTTAAACATCTGTTAAAATATTTTTATTTTTGTATGAAAAAAAAACATAATATGTAAGACACCCTATAAATATTTTGGTGGGTGATTTTTACAGTGTAGACTGTATACCTTCTGCTTGTGGTTCAGGTGTTTCTTTTTGCCGTTTTACCGCCCAAGGCGCTGTGGGCATTGGTATAGCTTTCGGCCCATCTTTAACCCATGGTGGTCTGAAAGTAGTTCGGGCTCCATTCGCATTTGGCCCACTGGCGCCACCACTGGCTCCACCTGGCATTTCGCTACCCTATATATATATATAACGCTGTATTAAAAATTTAACGCGTTCTAAAATCGAAATAATGGTTGATATATAAGTCAACAAACCCTTACAAAAATTACAATTCTGAGTGGGGTATTTGATTGTGATTATGATAATATTTTGGTGATTTCGCGTTTATTGCACGTACATTAGATGACGAATTTGTTAGCTGATGTAAACATGTCCGTCCTGTATACGTGGTTATTTTAAAATCGACACTGTGGGAAGTTGGCTTCAAATATACAAATATATAAAGCATATAACACTTATAAACATAGACGCATTTCGCATATATGTATATATATATGCCAAAATACCACTCATATGTGACCATTTTGTTTGTTTACGAATCATAATTATTTTGAACCTAATTTTTATATTTTACTACAAATCATACACATTTAAATGTCCCCATAGCACATTATTGGAACCAGTACAAATCAACGACCTGATCCAAATAGACGTGACGTCACACAACTTAGACGTCGGATTTTTTTGTTATTGGTCTAAATAAATTATTTTCCAACAATAAATATGTTATTATAAATCTATTAGGTCATACATCCACATAGAAATGACCTTAACATTTTGGTAATCCTTGTATAAACTATTTAAAAACTTAAATTTTCAGGTTGATTATCGACGTCTTAGTGACTAAAAATCGAATAAGAATCGTCAAAAAGACGTCATTTGTACGCCTTACTTTAGTTTTATATGTAACTCTCTCTCTCTCTCTATATATATATATCAATTCTATAACACTAATAGTGGTTATAAATATATTTGTAAGTTATATAGTTTATAGCCCTTATAGAATATTATTTATAAACGTATATAAAAAAATAAGCAACTAGTTCAGTAAAATGTAGACTATATTAATTTATGAATTCATCTAAATGTATTTTTAGACAATTTTCGTAAAAACCTAGATAGTTAATTTCTAGACACCGCCGACAAATATATATATATTTCGCAATTTATTCACACACTTATACATTTTAAAATATTCCCTACAACGAATACTTAACACACTTAAACCCTAACTAGGCTTTATTAGTTATTTTAATCTCACAAAGACACTTATAAACGCGTAAATAAATCATTTATATATATAATCCCTAATGTATTTGATTTTCTAAATATATATAAATAAAAATCGCAACTTACTTAAACTAGAATTAAAAAAACAATTACTAGAATCCACTAAAAAAAAATCACTAACGCACAAACGTACTCGCAACCCCACTAAAAATTAGTGTTAACTTACTCAGCGCCAACCTCAACTGAAAATCGTAACGCATACAGTAGGCGTTGAAATAAGCCACCTACTAACCATCCCAGAAATATAAACCCCGCAAAATTAATATATACATCGAATAACCTAATTAAACTTGAATAAAAATTAGAATTGTGTCGAAAAATTGATCAACAAACTAATAATATATTATTTTATTTATAAACAACTGTGTTATAAAGGGTCGATGTTTTTCGAGTAGACTAGTAGCAGCCGACGTGTAATATGCGAGTTATTTTGGACGTTGTGACGTCACAGAGCGACGCCACTGCCTTGATTCATACCAGTTGAAATGCATCGAAAAATGATACTTATTTTTTGTATTTCTTTCAACTATTCAGATCGCGATTGACCTTCGGCACACTTCGGTTATGCTCGGGTTGTTTATTAGGTCTAATTAAGTTGCTTAAAAAAAAATTGTTCGTGACCTCTGCGTTGAGTCTGAATTAATCTGTAGCACTTATAGAGAAATCTAAGCTTTACCGTAACTTTAATTTCTTTTTCACTTGTAACGTATATGAAAATCTGTAGCAAAATAATGCTTACAGATTTTAAGTACAGATATACAGAATAAATAAAATATATAAAAATAATTTATAATTTATTAAACATTACCTATTTGACTAGTACAAATTAATACAATGTTTGTAGGAATGTTAGTATATTATTAATAGTTTTAAGATGAACAACAAGATAAAGTAATCCTGAATCCTCCAATTCTGTAAGTGTGAACTAAGATTGTTTTGAACCCTGTATCTAAAAAATATTTTAAACCAATTTCTAAAAATTTCAACTCGCTTAAAATTAATAATAATACTTGTTCATAAGGGCAAAAAAATAGTCAAAATTACAAAATATATATATATAAGGAACTAATAAACTCGAATAATAATAAATTATGTGGATAACATCTCCAAAAGTTCACCAGGTGATAGCTTACGTTGGTATCGCGTTCTCAGAACACTGGTCAGGGTTGGGGCAATAATTGTCCCACGTTTGTATTTCATTATAAAGTCGATCACCAGGGCATTCAGTGTCTCTCACTTGTCTATGTCCAATTAAATTATATTCTTGTTGGATGTACCCCTGGTGGACACCGTAATCGATGAGGTTGTGCACAGTTTCCAATTGTTTCTTCGGTGGTAATTCATCTATAAATAATTCTTTAGTTAATTTGTATTATTATTGTTTGAATAAAAAACTTACATCTCCAATCTCCTATTATACAAATCCCAATACTTCTATTGTTATAATTGGGCGCATGCGCCCCAACAGCGCTCCACCCCCGTCCGGTATACGCTAAACCATCACCACCAACCGCGAAACTATATCCAATATCATTCCAACCCCTGTCGTCTTGGTGGAAAGCTTGCATCCATTGCATTGCTTTCACACACTCACTAAAATAAATAACTCAATTAATCATCTAAATTCACCTTAAAATTAAAGTAGCAAACTCAAAATCCCCATATCCCAAAAAATTAACAAACCTTGACGAGTTACACGCAGCTGGTATATAACTATGGTGGATAACAACGAACGGCACTGGATTCGGCATGGGTTGCACTAATTTAGGGGGTT
Organism: Nebria brevicollis; assembly: GCA_944738965.1. Classification (NCBI taxonomy): domain Eukaryota; kingdom Metazoa; phylum Arthropoda; class Insecta; order Coleoptera; family Carabidae; genus Nebria; species Nebria brevicollis. Next base: position 7,876,972 of record OX122909.1, read on the forward strand.
TTGCATCCCAACCGGTCCTAGGCACCAATTTCAAATCCTGCCACATTGCTGAAACAGTTACGTATTTTTTATTTGTTGAACTTGACACTGTCGTATTCGAAGCTTGACTGTTTCAAACAGTTTAAACTGACTCTTATAGATAAATACGCGTAATTTAATACGCGATTATAGCTGAGGGGAATTACTAAACGTGCGAAAATGGGACAAATGACTTGTAAATATTGATAGCATGCCCACTTCCTATATTTATTAGAATGTTTTAATCGGATTTCTTTTTTATCAGTAAAAGTCAATTTTTTGTTGTAATAAATTCAATTTTTTGGGATTTTTTAGTTATGTAAATTTATTCGCTTTTTACTTACGATAATATTTTTCAATGTTTCCTTAAACAATTGGAAATAAACAATTTTTTTTTTGGATTGTTATCAATCAGTTTGATATTATATAATTGAAATTACAATTCGATTTCTTTAGAATTACGTAACTGTTTAATATTATAATTACGTTTAGTAACGCCTGATACGACAATAAATTAATAATTAGTTTAGATTTTCACTGTAAAATTATGTATGTTTTACAAAAACAGGCAAAAAAAACGAAATGCAATTACATGTTCTACTATAATAACTGTTTTATCTACATTAAGAGTACAAGGTACAACACACATCGTAAATCTCAACTAACTCATAAAACTATTATTTATTAAATAGAAATTATTTATTACAAATGCTCTAAAATTTATATATAACGCAGAGCCGGATTAAGCGCTATGATCTGTATTAGTTAACATAAATACGCGATAAATTATTACGTTCCAAAAATATTTTATATTTCTATGTATATTTTTTGTAATTTGAAAAAAGCTTGTTTTTAGTAATTTAGAGGACATTTTTATATAATAGTTAAATGATTGGGATTCACATGACATTAAAATCCGTTTGGTGTTTATTTAATTAAATAGTCATTTTAAATGATGTGTGATTTTATAGCGTTATTATTCAAATAAAATTCTGACTTTGTATAAAACTGGTTATTCAAAAATAGGTATCGCGCAATTTTATCACTAAAAAATCTTTAGTGCGTGGGAGAATTCAACGATTATTTAAATATAATCGTTATTTTTATTAAAATGTTTTTTAATAATAAAAAATATCCATTGATAAATAACAATTCATATTTTGAGTAATTGTTCTAGATTTCTGATAAACGCCAGATTAGTTTCGTTATCTATATTGATTATGGAGACATATTTTGTTTATCTAAGTATTGTATTTAAATTGGCAATTGTTAGTACTATTCGTGATATTTGCATTTTATACCAATTTCATCGCGTAATTCCATAAAAAGAGTTGTTTGCTACCTCATGTATGGGGAACAACATAATTTGTATGAATCTTTAAATTAGTAATTTCAAAAAAAAAAAAAAATGGAAATCTAAGTCTATAATTTAAAAATAAATTTATTTTATATAAATTGGTATTTAATTTAAAATAAAAAACGACTTACTAGGATGGGCATTGATGTAAGCCAGAAATAACAAAAAAACACAAATTTTAAACATATTCACAATCACAATAATCGATGAACCGCGTAATAATTATAATTTTCTAATCAATCAATCAACTTGCACAATTTTCGCGAGGTGTTGCCTGATTGGGAGTTAACTTAACATTGATTAAAATCCATAACTTTTGAGTTTATATATGGACGGCCTCAACTAAGACCTTGATTGAAGGCGAATTTTCGCAAGCCTCACTCCCGCTTAATTTTAAACCAAGTTTATCTGTTTGTATTAAATAGATCCAATACATTCGTTACATCACCTTTGCGCTCTATAGAGCGGGATGACAAATCCGCGCTCTTATTATTTCTCAGTATTTAGTGCGTACTGCGTAATGATTAATTGATCAAAAAGCCCCTTTTTAATTATAGTGTAATAGCAAAAAATACGTCATTTATCGGAAACTTCAAACGTTTCTTATTTCGTAGTGATTAAGTTTCTATATAAATAATGTTGTAAATTACTTAAAACTATGATAAAAAAAAATTGTCAAAGTTATATTTATTTATATTAGATACCATTTTATTGGTTTTTTTTCAATAAAATGTTTTATTTTATACTGATAAATCATTATAATTTGCATAACAAAAGCACCTATATTCAGGCTACTCGGAATAGCTTGAATTGCAACCTTAACATTTATATTCTCATAATTTTTTAACTATTTCGATTAAAAAACTCATTTTAAAACACGATAATTTACAACTTGACTAACATTTTTTTGTTACTATATTAAATATTCCTTAAGTTTAAGCAAAATCCATTAAATAATAAACGATTTAACCCATGTATTAACGTATCCATAACAATTTTTTCTACAAAAATATATATATATAAAAAACTTTTACAAAAAAAATTGTAACGCAACTGGTATTCTGTAAAGTCCCTCACATTGAATAGTTTCTTTTTTCTTATGGTTTCTATAATATTCAAGTTTGGAACTACGTTATATATAAATCAGTGTAATTGTGTGAAAGAGGTGGTTATATGGCTTATGTCGTGGTTTAGTTCAGGTGCAGGGGAATCCTTTGAGTTCGAAAATTATTTCATCAATTATTGGGTCAATGATTTGAATAAAAAATTAATGGTTTTTTTTAATGAATTATTAGCGATTTATAACTTTAATAGTTACAGTTCTATAGAAGTGGTTAACAACCCGAAATTGTTTATTTATCAATATGGTTAACCTTGGTGTAAAAAGGGGATTTTTTTAAAAATACGCTTTGTAAATAAGGCTCTTATGTAAAATACGGTAAAAATTAAAATTCATAAGTAAACATGTAGTTGTTTAATACGTATATATTTTAATATTTTGTATTAAAGGTCAGGTTTATATGGATAAACCTTCACCTTAACTTTAAGGCGATAAATATGTTCTGGGAATGTGTTGAAAAAATAACTCTCATTATGAAAATTTGGGAACTATGGAATTATTTATTACAAAAAAGTGTTGCTAAATTTTAACGGAATTACCAAAAATTATTCTACAAAATATTTAAATAGGGAAAAAATCTAATATATTTATTTCATATTTAAATAAAAAAATAACATTATAAACAAATCATAGTTAGTTAGTTTTTTTTAGTTGACAAAAATAGCAATAATAACTTCTAAAAAAATCTAATTGCACTTGAAAAAAATGTATTTAGAATTAAATGAAAATATATTGTCATGCATTCGACAAATGATGTTTGCAATCTATCAAACAGATACTATAAAAATTTGTTTAGATGACCTTTACCTTTTTAATTTACGATTTTTAACTTTTATAATTTACATCATTCGACATATAATACGTTTTTAAAATATTATTTATTTAACCGATACATAAATATATATTCCTCAACTGTTTTTTAGTTAGGGCAATCACACATCACCACTAAATTAGTTTAAACATAATCCAAGGACATGCATTTTGTTTAAACTCATAAATTACCACATATAAAAAAAGGTATTGTATGTTTGGGTAGCTTACACAACGTATCCCCCACTTAGAACAATCATATATTATGTTAAATTTGCTATTTCGACACGTGTTCTTAAGATTAATTTATTATCTGAATTAATTAATCCCATTCATAAACTTATTGAGAGAATAACCTTCAAATAACATAAGAAACTTAGTAAATACATGTTTCGTTAATAAAAGCATTAATATAAAGTAATGTTCACTCATTAAAATATAATTAAGTCATATAGGGGATTTTTGTTATAAAGATCCCAGCGTAGTAATCAATTATTAATATAATATATAGTTATTATTATTAGAGGATTATTTATTGTTGGAATTTATTAAAAACATCTGCAACGGAAACATTTCGTCTTCGAATAGAAGCTTTTTGAAAATTTAAGGACTGCACATTCAACAAAACACTAGCACGTTTCCAAATCCTAACAAGAACTGACAACTCCTCATTTTCTAGAAAGATGGGCTCCCGAGCACGCCTATCAGCCTCAATGGACGCCCTGGCCAAAAAGCGCCAAAAAGATTTCGACGAACATAGCAAATGGAGCAACCAAATCCAGTACTACAAGAACTGGGATCGCCACAACAACCAATACCAAAATTGGACATCATCTGATTACTACTCAACCAGCCTCAACCAATACAACACCAAAAAAAAACAACTACAAAAAAGCGAGTTGTTAGAAGTACGTCGAGAAAAACTACGAAAACTTTACTTCAACGAAGACCAAGACTATGAATTAGAGATGCAATCATCTCCCAGATATATCAAACATTCCAAGATCAACCAAACGCCATTAGAAGTCTTAAAAGATGTTAATATTGGACTTAAACTATTTGAAGACGATCGACAAAGGCATGAAGCGGAACTCAAATTATATCAGCAATGGCGTCAAGAGAATCCAATCGTGAAAGATTACGAAATGAATCAAGGTAAAGCGGGTTTAAAACTCGCTTGGTTGGATCAACAAATTGAAAAGCGTATGGAGCAAGAAAAATTAGAAACAGAAACCCGTAAACTAATCGACGAACGTAATAAACTCATCGTAAAAGACCAGGAATTAGATAGGTTAGAATTACAAGAGGAGGGCGCTCGCGAAAAAGAACAAATATCGCAACTTGAATTACAAATGCGGCATTTTAAACTCAAGGACGCTGAAGCAGAACGCTTAAAACGTGAAGAATCTGATACGATTTCGAAGAAACTCGAAATTGAAGACTTACTCCAAAAACAAGCTCAAGACGTACAGTTACGACGGGACAAAGAAATTGCTTTTTACAATATAAATCAATCTAAAATGAAACTTCGTAAAAAAGCCGCTGATGTTGAGCAGCAATTACAAAAAGAACAGTTGATAATTGAAGAAATATTGGCGTCGAAGACTGCTGAAGATATTCAGGATGAAGTGAAACGTAGTCAAATCAAAAATTCGATTACATCTTTTTTAAATTACGTGCGAGAACAACAGCAATTAGAAGAACAGAGGAAGAAATATATTGCGTTTATCTTTGATTCTGAAGCAAAGAATTTATGGGATAAACAAGAGAGGCTTTGGCGCGAAGAGCAAAATGCTCGAGACAAATTATTCACGGATGTTCTATATGGGTTAAAAGTACAGATTCAAGAAAAGTTGAACAAGAATCTAGATGCACAAAAAGCGTTATTGCATGAACGTGAAGATATGTTGCGGAATATAGAAGAAAGCAATCACCAAATGCGGGTTAATAAAGAAGAAATGATTCAAAAGAAAATTGACAGGAAGTTTGATTTAGATAAACAAATATATGATAAAGACTTGATGGAAAAAGAGAAGCGGATGATTGAGGAGAAGAAAAAATTGGAGGAGTTGGAGAAAATTAGGAAAGAGGAGGATAAATTGAAGCATGAGTTGTTGCAAATGCAACGCAGACAATATCCTCAACAACGACATAATCGAAGAATTATTTGGTAATTCAATGCAGACGTTTTATTTCTAGTTAACGCATATAGAGAAATGTTTGGTAACCACATTTCATGTAAGTATTGCTGGTAACATAATAAAAATAAACTCGACTCATATGTGATGTGTTCACACTAAACTACTGCTTTATTTTAAACGAACAAGTGTGTATTTTAATTATATATTCCATAAATTTTAAGTTGCATTTAAATAAATTGTATTTTTCACATTTTATACTATGAATTAAAAGCTTTTTTTAAAACATCTTCAAATACATTATTTATTTATTAACGAAACATGTATATATTACAGAAATATTTCTAGAATGTGTTTAAAAAAATATAATTATTAATCAATAAGCTACATACATGATTGAACATAGAAATTGTTAATGTTAAAGAAGGTCATTGCATTGACCTATAATTTATTTTTACTCATTTAATACTAATTGTAGGTAACAATCATTGCGCAATTGTTACAATAAACTTGTTTTACAACAATTTATAAACTGATAAATATTGTAATAATTATTAGAAATGATTTACGGCATTGCACAACAATGTTGTGCAAATATTGATTTTAATACCTAAAATATACGCTTGATAGGGTTTTTTTATATATTAGGCAATTTGTGATGTGACCTTGTATTAAAAACGCATGTTTTGTTTTTGGATTTATTTATTTTCTACGATTCTAAGTACATATTTGCACAATTAAATATATTTGTCTTATATACAAAAATCACAGATGGGTCAAAAATCTGTTGGGGGGGGATATTTTATGTCTAACTAATTTCTCTGAGATGTTTTATAATTGTTTATTTAAAATTATACTCTTAATATTTATATATTGACCGAAATGTCCTTAGAAAATGTCATTTGAGTTCAATTTTTGTTACAATAGGATAGTTTTGTTTTAAAATGTAGTCAATAATTTTTTTAAATGTTCTAAAAATGTATCGAACATTTACGATATGTATTGTGTTTTTAGGCGTATTTAAAATTGTTTTTTGTTTTAGATTTGACATCAGTTTATCTTAAAATCTAAATATTGTTTTGTTTGAGTTATACAGGACTGGATACGAGATCCAATTCTTTTTTCATGTTTTCTAGTTTCTCTATATCACTAACTGACGTATCACACTTATAAACGACGAGCGAATGGTAAAAGTGCACGGCGAATGCAACGAACATTATTAATACTGGTATTACACATTATTAATACTGGTATTACTATAACGGTCGCTGCAATCGCTGCCGTAAACGAGTAATCCCAGAATTTCACCCAGCACAGTATTGCAACTTCGACCAAAAACAGAAATAAACCTAGAACAAACATTCATTATTAGTATATTATAAAAATCATTCGGTTTTATTTGCATTAGGGATATATTATTTATTTTGCGTCATTTATTCCGCACTTTAAAGTGGTTTTTCCTAACACTTATTGTTCTATAATCAAATTTATCCGGAATAGGTTTTCCACAAATGAAATTTCAAGGGCAGAAAATCTACCAATGAACCACTGCAAATATTGTCTGCCCTTGAGATTAAATTTGCGAAAAACCACATGCACTAATCTACAAATTAGGTTTAAGTCTGATCTAAAGTAGATATACAAATTCCCTAATTACATTTACGAATCTGTTTATCACATTGCAGTTTATTAATTAAATACAAATTTAAATATGTTTTTAATTAATTAAATACAAATTTAAATATGTTTTTAACTCGAAAATGCAAAGTTTAGTTTTATAAACTGTATATGTTTAGCCTTGAACACCAACGAAATTGTCGGTATCTACATTAGGTATTTTTAAAATAAATATTATTTTTGTACTATTAACGCTTAAAACAATAGGGTCAATGTCAATTTTGGGACAATTTACAAAACAAAGTAAGAAATGACGTAAACATTAATATTGAAATAACGATTACCTAATATCGTTGAAAATGCCCAAGCGAGCTCGATAAACCCTCGCATCCTTTCATGGGGTGATTCGCTCACCAACTCACACACATCCAGTTTAGAAATCGCGTCAATGTTCGGTAATATATACGTGGATATCATCAACGCGAAAATATGAACGGCAACTAAGATCGTTGTACACACTGCGAATAGGACAAACAACCATTCGGGCACAGTTGTCGGCTCGTTGATCTGAAGCTCAACCATGGCAACCATTGCAAAGCCACTCAATAGCTCTGAAGTTGTTGCAGTTGCTTTCAATTTCGCTCGTGACATATGTAAACGTCGCCATGACAGACCTTCTGGCGTTGACGAATGGATTGATAAGTTTTTAATCATTGAGTTACTTGGATATTGGCAAGTGCACGTTGGTGGTAATCTTTGCTCTGGTGTTAAACTCTCTGGAGGATTCAAACCGATTCGCCACTGAAAAAATAATATTTAATTGTGAGTTGTTGAAGCAACGTATTTATAACAATTGGTTTGTTTGCTATGCTTGGCGTATTTATAAGAACAAAATTGCGGGTTTATTATTTCTATGATGTAATTAAAAGGAAAACTGGATATTTTCTATTGTGCTTTGAATTAATAATGAATACGTTTTAAAACAATATTACACCATAGACCACAGTTTGAAGAATCATAGTTTTTAATTGTTTTTTATTTAAATAAACGTGACTCTTATATAGAAAATTTAATCGATTTTATGATCGTAATAAAATAGCCATTGTGTAACTTTAGTTATAATCTCAAAAATCTTTAATACACGTTACTGAAAATCACAATTTAAAATTCTAATTCATGTATGAGTAGATTTCTGTAGGTTTTTTTGCGAAGTATACTTATAAATCTTACATCACTGTAATTGTTACAGAATTCACGCCTAAGAAGCTTTTATAAGTAACTTTGTTATAATTACATATTATTGTCGGAAATTATGAATAATTAATTTATTTATTTATCAGTGTTTGTGAGACGAAAACAGGAAATTGACATTTATTAATAAAAAAAAAACAAATATATTTTCTAGTCGGGTTATATACAATTTTTACTTTCTTATACGCAGTATAAGTAAGTATTGTAATCATGAAAAATTTCGAACTCGAGATTTTAACGGAAATATACGTTTTGACCTTCCCTGAATCGATTCCAACTATTTTTGGAATGACGTCCGTGTGTGTGTGTGTCTGTGTGTGTGTGTGTGTGAGCGCTCTACAGCCCAAACGGCTAAAGGGAAAATTATGAAATTTTAAACTTAAGATTTGTATGTGCCTGGCACGAAAACCTCCTATTTTTGAAAACAATATTCCGAGCGGAAGTGCATGTTTACTCTAGTCATTTTTTGCAGATTCTGCAATTACTCAAAAATGGTTACAGTTACAGAAAATTTTTGTGAACAAAAATTAATGATATTTATATTTAGCACAACTTTTGTTTGAATCTTTTTTCCAAAAAAAGTACTGGTTTCAAAATAAATGTCTGCTTATTATATATATTGTTACATAAATCGTATCATCTGCGCCTGTCAATTGTTTAACAAAATAGACTTAAATAATTTGAAGTTTGACATTTAATATTTATTTTAAGAAACATATTTAGTGTAAAAGCGATCTAAAGGTTAGAACAAATATTATAAATTAGAAAAATAATGTAACTACGATATGGTTTAACCCATATGGGGATAAGAAAGTTCGGTGCATGACACTGCAGATATTTTTTAGAAGCTCTCTTCGATTATTAATAATTTTTAATTAAATAATATTTCAATTCAATAAATAGTTTAGCTATTTAATAGTAGGCAAATTTTGTTTCTATCTCGCAAAATATTGAAATAAACCTACTTTGCTTTGGTGAACTGCTTTAAAATGGCCGCTATAAATCATACTAGGTGTCGGTGATGGTCGTTCATAGTTGCCATTTTGATTCAAACTCAAAACACTCCCCGCGTAAGAACTAGGCGAATCGTTATGCCACTGTTTCGGGCTTAGCGTGTTCATTGATGTAGTTCCAGGAAGTCGTAACCTACTCGGTGCAGATTCCAGGGATAGATTTAACGACTTTGGCCGCGTTAAAACTGGCCAATTATGAGTCAAATGCTTTGGAGGAATCGGTTTTATATCAGTTAATGTCGCATAGCGCTTTAGAGCTTTTTGTTGAGATCGCAACAACACCGGGAAACTAACTTGAGTTGATTGATCCACCGCTTGAGTTGACATCTTTTAAAAAATCTAAAATAGAAAATTAAATAGTACGTCAACATATAAATATATGGTTCCTAATATATAATTTGCATAAATTATAATTCGTGATGACGTATGGACTTGAATAATAATTTTTTCGCTATAATATAATATGTGTTCTGTGAACTGTATGTGAATTTTTAATAATAATTACATATTTGTGTGCGACTGGAAATCTAACGTTTCGATTTGATGATATCCGTTTTGTTATTAGCGGAAATGTGGTGGACAAATTATTGGCGTTACCTTGACTCGACAGTACGTCCCTATTACGTAGGTACATTTCGTTGATAATTTTTTATCATTATTATAATTGAATTAGCGAAAATATAATTAGTGTTTTCGAAAATTTGTCACATGTGACGATTTTATTTTGAAAAAAAATTGTTTTCCTCTATATTTAATAAACAATTCTTTGTTCTATTTTTTTTTTTATCAAACACATTATTTTGTTATCTTAATTCTCAAAATCGCGTAAGTTTAAACCGTTTTTTTAATGCATTAGAATTTATATTTGCCACCTGAATAAATCGTGACAAATATTATTAATTGATATATTATTTATATATTTAATTAATAATATAATATAAATTCAACAACTCATGATTATCATGATGACTAATCAAATAGTTCTAAAGGTCTTAAAATATTTCATTTCGAAAATCTTATTTGCCAAATACGAAAAAAACATTTTGACTTAAACTAAACAAATATTAGCTCATTAAGAAACTTTATATACCTAGAATACTTCAGACAGGTAATTTCACAGAATTATGTAAATAACAAAAAATTCTAAGTAATTATAATTTAATAAAACATCTCGAAATAATTGAATATTCTATACATGCTTTTTGATTCTTGAGTTTCCAAAAAGTCCGTAATGTCTCTATAGATTATATAAAATAAATTTTGTATATATTTTTGTAACTTCAGAAGAGAAGGCGCGACAAATATTGGTCTTACGAGCGACGATTAACATTTATATGAATTATATATCTTTTAAGAGACTTAAAATCATTTATATATTCATTTAAACTGATCTATAATTTAATATAGAGAATACAGCATATAGATTTACAGATTGAATGACTTTGCAATATATTTATATAAGTAATCACATCGAGATAGAAACTTGACGTCAGATATAATGACAGTCGTACATGTTTTCCAGTCATTGCATTTTGAATTACATAGTTCTCAGTATGTTTCAAATCTTGTAATTAATTTATATTTTCTCATCCAGTTCTTCTTAATTATCTAATCTTAAAGAATTTTATTGACATACCATTACGTCTCCCATGAAACTACATACAGCAACAATTATCTACACCTTAGTTAGTTTACGTACTTTATTTTTAGTTGATTGTAATAAATAATAAATTTATCAAAAATAATATTTTTTAATTATATACACTGATACCGATAATGTTCCAATAACTATGGAGAAATTTATTTGTAAAAATTGTTTGTCTTTATAGATATGGCCCCGAAAAAACCGAAGATAATAATGTTAAGTCGTTACTTTGAAGAAAACGTGCAACTTGTTGCGAATATGTGTTTGAATTGCTATAAAAAAGCAGATGTGAAAGTGGTTGGGATAAACAAGAGATGTTTAAAATTAATTCAGTTGAGAAAGAATCAATTAAATATGAGAAACGATGAAGAAGAACCTTCTGATATTAATGTAGCTTCTGATATTAGTGTAGCTTCTGATATTAGTGTAGCTTCTGAAAATAAATGTGAAGATATCCAGGATATATTTGGGGATGATACTGAGTCGTTAGAAGACGCTAGTTTTGTTGCAATCTTAAAGCATATTCAACAATATTTTAGTTGCTGTAAAGATTTTTCTGTAGCTTCAATCAAAGAAGATCCTATTAATATTAATTCGGATGATTCCTCTGAAGAAACTATAATTTCAAATAGTTTTGACAATTCTATTTGTAATGAAGATACGCATTCTTCTATTCGGTTAGATAATAGCGAAATTGAAGAAACTATTAGAAATACAAATATTTCTTCTTTTCAAAAAGAACTATACAGTACAGAAGAAAATAATTCAAATATTATTGAAAACCCTATCATGATTAAAGATACAACTTCTTCATCTCCTCCACAAACTGTTATACTTAATCCCCAATTATTTTCTGTAGCTTCAATCAAAGAAGATATTATTAATATTAGTTCGAATGCTTCCCCCATTATGATTAAAGATATAATTTCTTCATCTCCTGCTGAAACTGTTATCTTTAGTTCCCAATTATCTTCAAACATAGATACTAATATAATTGAAATTGCTTCAAACAATTGTTCCAAAATTGAAGAAAATATATTTGTGTCTAATATAAATGAACCCCTTTTATCTATTAATAATCTTCAAAAATCCTGCGAAATAGGATATCAATTAGCTTCAAATAAAAATATTATGAAAGATAATTCGAATAAATCTCGTCAAATTGAAGAAATTGTAGCTTCTTTCTCAAGCCATTCACCTGATGTTCTTCGTTTTATTAAAAAAGCAACTATAAGCTCTAAATCTAATATTGAAGAAAGCCAATCGTCTAAGCCAATTAGAAATATACCAAATATAAATTCATCTCACACAAATAATATAAATTTCGATTCTCAAGCTTCTCAAAGTAACATCAAACATTTATGTAGTCAAAGTATTTACAAGTCCTTTAGCACAAAAAACTCGGAACTATATAATGCACCTAGTTTAAAGATAAATAATAAACTTGATAAGACGAAATTAGTAACAAATGATAGTAGCAAAGATGATTATATTATTAATTTAATTAATAATTTAGAAGGGCCGCTAGAATATAACAGTACGGGTGTAAATAATAGAGACATATCTGAATATGATTCAAATATGGAAATTAACTCAAATATATTTAGTAAAGATACTAAACAAACAGATTTAGACGACGGCAAACTTGACTGTGATAAAAAATTAGAATTTTTGGAATTACGAGCAAAACTATTCGAATCTATAGACTCTTCAAAGTATTCTTCATGTACAAACGTACAAACATCCACAACTATAAATACTCAATCTGATACTTCAATTATGGAATCCGCAAATCCAAATTTATTAAAACCACATAGTGAGTCTTCAATGGAAGAAGAGTTCAAAAATTTAAAAAAGAGAAGCTTAAAAATACACAACTCTAGATTATCTTCAGAAGAATATTCAAAATCTGAGACTTCAATTATGGAATCCGCAAATCCAAATTTATTAAAATCAAATAGTGATTCTTCAAAGGAAAAAAAGTCCAAAAATTTAGAAAAGAATCGCTTAAAAATACACAACTCTAGCATATCTTCAGTAGAAAATTCAGAATCTGAAACGTCTCAATACTTTCCACCTGCTTCAGAAGATATGTGTCGAGAAACCACAAATTTATTTAAACTGATTCAAGGCATTTGTCCAACCCAGTTGAGTAAAACGGCTAAGAATAAGAAGAAAGTGTTGCCGTTGACTAAAATGCATAGAACTCAAGAAACGCTTTCAATTGAAGATAGACAATTTGATTGCACCCCGTTTAGCTTCCACCATTTGAACAAACGGCGTAAGTTCGGGAAGCGTGATTGAAGATATAGTTTGGGGATGAATTTTTTATTATTTTGGTAAATATGTTTTATTTATTAAATAATAAATATAAGACAATACTGTATATGAAAATGGCGACAACAAAGTTGTTTGATAATAATTATAGGTTTTCCCAGACAAAAATTACCTTCTACTTGTAAATAATGTATTTTAAAGTATTCAAGATTTTAATTAAATTATATTTTGAGTCAAGGATGATAGTTTCTATTCTATAGTTTTATAGTGCTAAATCTATTTTTTTACACAACCCAATGTTTAGACAGAGAAAGTTCATAAGTTTAAATTGAGCCAATTTTTGTGTAACTTTTAGATTATTTCTTTAAAAAAAACAAGTACATTTATAGTTGAACTATTGCGCAGATTATATTGCGCATGGTCTTAAAATGAAGTGCATTCATTAAAATAAAAACTTATTAAAAATAATTATACAAAACAAATATTCCTCAACAATAACTAATAAACTGTTCGTTTATTACATATGCATAAATAATATTTATTTTTACGTAATATGTAGGTGCGTAATTGGACTTTTTAACAAAACAATGATTTATAACTTTTGAGAAACGAAAGTATTTTTCGTTCTTAGTTATTTAACATACCGGTTTAAATTAACAAATATATTGCTAGGATTATTTAACGATTCAACTAATAATTGAGTCACAATTGATTTCTCATTTCTGTCTTTTATTTGACATCGAATGCCAAAGTGGCCGGTAATAATTTGGTGCTACACTTTAAAACAATTGATTCTTTAATTATGTCAAATGATTTATTTCAATAGTCAAAACATTAACTAGTTCAGTGAATATAATTTAGAACATTTTTGCAACTGATTAAATATTTAATAAATACTTCAAGATGTCGCGCGAAGAAGAACTTAATATAGTTGACAGGGTCGTCCCAAAAGACAAAAAGACTATTTTTACACAAGCTCGTATAGGATGGTAAGTTTTTGCAAACACTTATAATGTATATTTAACATTTTATAAATATTGTTCAATGAAAAAAACTACTGATAGTTTAATCTATAACTATTTTTAAATACTATTAATCATTTTGTCACAATATTACCAATAATCGAGCACTCAAATACCAATGATCATAATCATTGTAACGTCACAAATTTCAAATTATCAGACGCTCCAAATTGTGAATCCAGAATATTTATTTTATTAAATATTAAACGATTTAAGATTCAAAAAGTGCTCATAAATAAAATTGTAATTCAATATTTGGACTAGATTTAAACATTTTAAATGTTTAACGAAAATAAACTGTTACTCAACATGACGCCATATCCCACCCAAGTGGATTGGCAAGCTCCCCCACGCGCCAAATTTGTTTTAGTTCACTGACTTTTTGAATGATTTATTTTATATTAAAATTCGCAAGAAAACGGTTAGGATATTAAATTTAAAATTTGATATGGAATTTTTTGTTGTAAATGTGCTTGTAAACAAATTAAAAATAATTCGATACAATTTTCATATGCTGAAAACTGAGTCACCCGATAGGAAATTATTGTTTATAATTTTCTAGATGAAATAGTTCAGTTAACGTTCATATAAATACCATTTTTATTAAATCAACTTATAAATAGATTTGTTTACTTTATAGTTAATGTTTTTTAATATTTTATATTTCTTAAATTTTCCTACCATTATAAAACAATCAAATTTTATTTCGTCGTAAACATTTCTAATAATATTAAATAATAAAACAGTTTGCTAGATGTATCCATGACAAGAATATATTGAAATAGTCTATTAGGACTGTTATTTAAATAAATCCCAAACAAGTAAAATATGTAGTTCAATTTATAAATAAAATGATTACCTTAACGTTTAGGGTTTAAACAACAATTACAAAACATTTTTCAGTTGATTCTAAATGAGTTTAAGTCATTTTAAAATTAAAATCAATAACAACTTTTACAACAATCACACAAGTATGTACTACTACGATATATGTTGTATCATAACTGTTCGTAAATGTAAAAAAAATTCTATATACCATTCGCAAATCGCGCCCCACTACTTAGTCTGTGGTTTACAGGTGAAAATTACACTTACCTGTCGCGTTTTTAAGTTTAAACCACAGATGGAAGAAGTAGTACAAGTGTATAATTATTTATTCCTAAGTAATACCTTTAAAGTAATTCATAGACTTATAATTTTTCACCCCACACCTGATATGTGCTAGTATATTTATTTGCATGTGTAAACATTTATATAATTTAGTGCAATTTAAAACGTTCTAGTTTAAATTACAATAAGCATCGTTTTACTTCAAACAATTGATATCTTTTAATTAAACACTTGATACCAGTCGTATAAATATTTTATAAATCGCATTCTTTTCTAATTAGAATAGTAACACATTCATTTATTTATTTTAAACATTAGATTCAAATCAAAAATAGCATAAAAATCCTATAGTTGATTGCGCTACACATAGATGTCACTTAGTTTCCAAGTGTGACAAGGACGGCCAATTATAAAATCCGGAATATATTTTTTATGTTTAAGTTCTTTTTAACGCGATTTTCTTATAAGATACTTTTTTATTATTAATAATTATAGGTTTATTTAATTTATTACACATTTATATTGTGTTATATGAGTAAAATGTGGGTGCGACGCTGTAAATTACATTTTGTATAGCCCTGGTTTTTGTTGTAACGTTGACATATTAGAACAACCTTTGCGTAACCTTCAGCCAGTTTACTACAAGTTGCGTACGAAGCAAGTTAGTTTCCTCAATATCGGCCCTAAAAGTAAGATATTTTATACTTAATTCTTAACGTGTGTTTTGTTTCGATATTTGTTTATAATTCAATTGTTTTCGGCAGATGTTTTAATATAAATTTTTGATAAATTCTGATGTAATTTTAGTCCCATATAACGCTATACTTGAGTTTTTGAGATTATACTTTTATTTTTTTTTATTAAATATATAAATTAGAGTTTCAAGTATATTTTTTATAGTTTATTAGGCTTAAAAATGACCGGCATATTTAGTATATATATATTTGAATATTTCATATTTAATTTATTATGATTATTTGTACGTAAATTTCATTGTTATTTTTCGACCTATATTCGGTAATTTTTAATAATATAAAAAATGTATTTATTTGTTTGTCTAATCATATTATAACTAGAGTAATATATCCTTGCCAAACAATTAGCATATATTGTTTAAACAAATAAAATCTACTAAATTGCACTCAATTATGTTTGATTTTCAATAACATTTATGCACTTGTAAGTCAAAATGAGTGTTTGAAGATTAAAACAAAACAATAATTTTGATAGTAATTTTACAAAATAACAAACTTGTTTTAAAATACTCAACTGTGATTGGCTGAATGGAGCCGAGCCTACGTGCTAGGCAAGGTTATGTAGAGGTCAACTACTGACCTTTGTAAAATAACGATAAGATTATTGAAACATAACGGTTGTTGTATTAAAAATATCTATTTGATAAATTGTTTATTGTTATTCAGGTTCAGACGTTTTTTTAAATAAGATAAATTTGTGAACGCCCTTATTTTACTTTTTAGTATAACTGAAAATGAATCTAAATTTGTTTTCTAATTCAGTAGTTATATTTAGCTTATGCATTCAATTATTGGATTTGCAACTAATTTATGCAATTTAACACAATTTTAAATCGCATAAATTATTTACAAATATAGCAAAATAATTCAACATGAATTAAGTTTAAATTCAAAATTAATTATATTCCTAAAAAGTGAATGAATTTCGATTTTCAATCTGGAATATATTAAATTAACTTTCTAAATGTCTTTTACAACTGAAGGTTACTAGAAAGATCTTTTAGATTTCCGGGTCTATATTGTCCCCATATTTTATTTATATTATAATAAATCTACATGGTACTCATATAATTATTGATTTGTTTAAACTTTAAATAGTACACTAAGTTATTGCAACATGACTACTTATTTCACCTACCCCGAACCCGCGTTGCAAGATGAGCTCCGCAAGATCGCCAACGCAATTGTGGCACCGGGCAAAGGCATTCTCGCCGCCGATGAGTCCGTCGGCACGATGGGCAAACGTCTAGCAAACATCGGTCTCGAGAACACCGAAGACAACCGTCGCAAATACCGACAACTATTATTCACCACTGATAAACTAATCGGTGATAGTATCTCTGGTGTTATTTTGTTCCACGAGACACTCTACCAAAAAGCTGATGATGAAACACCGTTCGTTGAGTTGTTGAAACAACGCGGTATTATTCCCGGTATCAAAGTCGACACTGGTGTCGTACCACTCTTTGGGTCTGAAGACGAATGCACCACTCAAGGTAATAACAGTTGTTTTGTTAACAAGAACAAAAAAACAAATCGAATTTCCATTCCAGGTTTGGATGATTTGGCGAAACGTTGCGCTCAATACAAGAAAGATGGATGCCATTTTGCTAAATGGCGTTGCGTGTTGAAAATCGGCGAAAACACACCGTCATATCAAGCGATTTTGGAGAACGCAAATGTTTTAGCGCGTTACGCTAGCATTTGCCAAGCAAATCGCATCGTACCAATTGTTGAACCGGAAGTCTTACCTGATGGTGAACATAATTTGGATCGGGCTCAAAAGGTCACTGAAACAGTTTTGGCTGCTGTTTACAAAGCTCTCAATGACCACCACGTTTTCCTAGAAGGGACTTTATTGAAACCAAATATGGTTACACCTGGACAAGTAAGTATTTTTAAATAAATTCTAAGATATGTTTCTCAAGTTTGCTCTAATTGTATAGTCTTGCGATGTTAAATATCAAGCTACTGATATTGCAAACGCGACTGTTACGGCCTTACAACGCACAGTCCCCGCTGCAGTGCCCGGTGTGACATTCCTAAGTGGTGGCCAATCTGAAGAAGATGCTACTGTTAACCTTGACGCCATTAATAAACATCCAGGCAAAAAACCATGGGCGCTTAGTTTCAGTTACGGGCGCGCTTTACAAGCTAGCGTATTGCAAGCTTGGGTCGGTAAAGACGAAAATATTCCTTTAGCGCAAGCAGAGCTTCTCAAACGTGCTAAGGTAAGATTCTTATATATATAAATTGAAAACAATTATTTTATTTCGTAATTTATTTATGATTTTGTGACGACAATCCTTGTGTAAATTAAAAAACATCCTAGTTTTGATCCTCCATGTTTACTATCCTGTTAGGAATTGCATTCAGCGTTAATTGGTGAATATAAGCGTAAAGAGTTCGAAGAATGCGACCCTCCTGATGACGCACCCCCGGTAATTGACACTCGACAAGAAGTCACTTATGATACAAAAGTTTGGTGATTTTCACAATTCCCATTTTCTATCCCATAAATTAATGTTTTACAAACAACGTTACTTTAAATATATTTTTATACTACATTTAAAACATTGCTTGAACGTGTTTTTATTCTTAATAGTTTAGAAATGGAGTTGACATTTAATTTATCTTAGGCCAATGGCGCTGCAGCCACCGGAAGTTACGTGGCTGGGAGTGTGAAGGGTGAGGCTGGAGACCAGGGTCTTTTCGTCAAAAATCACGCATATTAAAAATATTTAACGGTTATTGAATAACCTATTTCTCCAAACTGTTATATGTTACATTGTTTATTTACTACAGAACATACTTTTTTTTTTATATAGATATCGAAACAAATATTTTTACAAATGTTTTAAAATTCATTTCATTAATAGTGAGTAAACAATAAATAGTAATGTGGTGTGACTTGTGAAAAATAGTATGTTTTGAATAGACTGAACTGAAAAAATTTCCTTAAATGTTCAAATATTTAATAGTTTATTCATAAAACCCTTACATTTCCCACCCCATTTGATTAGTGAGTAAAGGTTAGATTATTCGTGACGTTACACTCAGATTAGTTTAAGGAGTAGGTGAAATAATATAAATAGGTAAAGATAAAATGTTTATTTACAAAATTAATATAAAATGCAACAAATAAGGAACAATATTAATCATCATTTAGAAATTCTTCGTCCATTTTATGGAATTTTTCCGTCATATCATCTGGTACTTGTACATCTTTTAAATTGTACTTCCCAATTTCATCTTCAGTCCTATAAATTATTAATTAGTTAACTACTAAAATACGCTTGTTTTTTGTTTTTTAATAAATTACCTAATAAGAATATCCACAAGATTCTCACATGCTAGTAAAGCTTTTCGGTCTTTCTCCCATTTATGTAATTCTCGTAATATAACATAAGTGTTTTTCTCGCGAATAAATTCCCTACACTGTTTTTTCGCACATAACTGCGTAATAGCCTCCACCAACATACATCTGCAAACAAACCATAAGTGACATCATCCTTGAAGAAGTTTCCATAAATTACCTTATATCAGGATCAACTTCGCGCTTTTTATCATCCGGTAAATATTGTAACTCACTCGGCAATTTATCAATATCTTCATCATCAAACTCCTCACCCCCCGCCAACGGCAACAACAAACGCGGCAAAATATCAACAGCATCACTAAGTAACCACTCATGGGATTCTTCATCAAAGCAACAATTCTTCAACGTCCCAATAATACCCCCCCGTCGGATAATCGAGTCCTTATATTCCGTAAACGGTAACAAACGCTGGATAACACACTTCCGGTCATCCAATAAAAATTTACGCACATGCGCACTCTGCGTCAAATTCGAGAAAAATGGCGCTAAATAATGTAGCGTAGCTCCCTTCTTATTATAATTATTTTTCGTGAATATATTCACTAGTTGATCGAAATTAATCGATGATTTTTCAATTAACTCAGTTACTTCGTTCGTTAAGTTAGTGGGACGAGTTAAATTTGATAAAATCATACAACATGGATCTGCTAGTGTTGAATTTTCATCAATTATAAATTTGAGCGCTGTTAGAACGATGTTTTCAGGTGGTTGCATTAAGATTAGATTTTTCAGCTCTATTTTTAGGTGTAATAGTGTTGAGGCGCCTTTATCTAGTGCGGTTATGTTAACGAGAGCCAAACAAGCGTCTTTGGCGATGGTTTCGTTGGAATCTTGTGTCAACATTAGTAGAGATATTAATATTTGTTCATTATCTATTATCATCGACAAACTATCGGCGTTTCCTGTTAAATCTGCAACAAAAGATTGTTTGCAGTTGCATGTATAACCATACTTATGAACTAGTTTACCCAACACATATTTAGTTGCTACTGCTTTTAAGTCGAGGCGAGCCCCGAGTTGGAGAAAAGGTAACATTTTTGTTAATTCTTCCATTTTTGCACCTGTTTTACTTAAAAACTGATTTAAATCGAACGCACGTTGTCAACAACTTCACAAGAGAGAAAATGAGGAAAAATTACTTATGTTTAAAATACAAATATTTATTTAAAATGTAGCCCATAATTAATATATTTTTACATTTAAATCTATTATTGAAGTAAATTTAATTTATAGTGTATTTTAATTGCAATTTGAATGATATTTTACTGTTGTTTTTTAACTAAATATCTCGAATTATATTTATTTTATTTCAAATAAATTACACTAAAATCGGTTTTGAATATTCTTAAGTTATCTCGATTCGTTAGCAACTTCATATTGAGAATATCGACCACTGTTGGAGTAATGTCAAGTTGCGTTGTAGTCCTTGTAGAATAAATAAACTAATTTAAACAATATTAAGTAAATTTAAAATTAAGAATGTGTTTAATTTATCTAAGATTAATTGTTTTCGGTAATATAATATAACTATAGTTTAGTATTTGTGCAATTTGGTGGCACACAAATGCATTTGCTAGTTGAAATGAGACAGGAACGTTGTATGAGTGATTTGTAAATTATAATAAACAAATCTCCGTACAGTGGGTCTGTTACGAGCGTATGCAACTAAATAACGAATAGAAATTGTGTTACAAATCAAAAAAAAAAAAAAAAATAGGCTTGATCTGCGATTATTAATGGAAGATTCCAATTGTTACAGTTGTATAGTTGGAATTTTCGTTTATTGATAGTCGTAGTTGAACCTAACACTTCTTAAAAGTTATACCAGTGTTTTCGAGTATTGTTGATCATCAAATTGAAATTATTTTAAGGTAATTATTTATACATTACTTTAAAACGTAATGTAATAATTTTATAAGCCTGTATGACCCAATAGTTAACAAACCATAAAATATGTATTTGTTTTTTAAATTGTATGATGTAAAAAAGAGAAAATTTCGTAAATTGCAGAATCATGGAAGTTGATCTGCAAAAATGTCCGTTCGCGAACGGTGTTTCAGTGAAAACTGAATTACCAGTCGAGAATTTCGAAGCTGGTAACGATTGCGATCAGAACTCGCGTTCGAGCGATGAAAACATGCGTCAGTTTAATGTTTTGGACGAAATCAGCGAGGATAAGAACTCGGATTCGGAAAACGATTCCGACGGCTCGTTGTCGTACGACTCGGACGTACCCGATGACGAAATCGAACGTATGCTAGAAGAAGGACTTCCGGAAGAGTTTCGCTCCACCAAACGACGGAAACTAATCGACAAGAACGGTGAAGTATGCGACGAACAACGTCCGTATGAAGAACGCGACAAAACAGTTCTGATCGAAATGGGACAAAATCATTTCGATGTTCTACCGGAAGGATGGGTGCAAGTTAGTCACAATAGTGGCATGCCGCTTTATTTACATAAATCTAGCAGAGTTTGTGCGCTAGCTAAACCATATTTTCTGGGACCTGGAAGTGTTCGGGTAATAATTACAATTAAATATAACTTGATTTGTAATGTGGTTTAAAATACTATTTAAAAATACATTTAAAATTCTAGAAACATCAAATACCCTTGAGCGCAATACCCTGTTTAAGCTACAGCCGTGCCCTAATCGACGATACCCTAAAAACTAATGAACCCTGTTTCGAATTCCCAAATATAGCATTAGATATCAAAACGGAACCTACATTACCTACTGACAACAAAACAACCACAAACCATATAATCTCAAATACAACCCCCACAAACCCAACCACATATAACCCCTCAATCATAAACCCACCCACAAATAACGCGATTGGCAATCTGCCGTTACCGAACGCTCGCATAGAAACAGTTCAAGAAAATTTAAAAACGCATTCGCTCACACCGAATCAAGTGCGCGATTATTGCGAGGGTTTATTTAAATTCAAGACGATTAAAGTGATGAAATTTAAATCGTGGAGCGCTCGAAGACGTTTCACGAAGCGTAAAAAGCATGAGAAACAATTGCAACGACCTACTCTACCGGAAGGGACTAAATTGATTACGTTTCCGATACAAAATGCAGAGGCGGACTCGTCGGGCAATCAGCTACCGAAAAAGGAGTGGATTATGAATCCGAATGGGAAAAGTTATGTTTGTATTTTGCATGAATATGTGCAGCACGCCTTAAAGAAACAACCATCCTATAAGTTTGTAGAATTAGGTGAGTTTTTTATTTCAACGAAACCATTTATTAAATAGTTTAGAATTATTTTTAAATTGTTTATTAGAAAATGCAGCTACGCCATATATGGCAACAGTATCAATAAATGAAATGCAATACGGACTCGGTTATGGCACAAGTAAAAAACAAGCTAAATCCGATGCTGCGAAATCAACTTTAGAGATATTAATACCGGAAATGAGAGCCAAAATTACCGCAGATGAGAAAGCAGGGGGTTCGACCACGAGTAAACTGCAAGATCAAGATTTATCTGTAAGTTCTTTGGTTGTTGAATTCAATGGCGTAACTGATTACATACAAATAAATCATTGCAACATATTATTTTTAATTTTGAAGACTTTATTTATTTATACAAGTTTTATAAATAAATGTTTATAGTTTTTTGATGAAATCAAAGTGGAAGACCCTCGCGTTGCCGAGTTCTGTGCGAAAACAACAGAACCGTCACCTCATGCAATTTTACTAACTTGTTTACAACGGAATTTCGGTTTGGGCGACATGGACATCAAGTACCATGGTAACACATTAAAACACCAAAAGAACGAGTTCACCATGACTGTGGGTAAACATACGGCAACAGTAATTTGTAAAAATAAACGCGATGGTAAACAGCGAGCATCTCAAGCGATTTTACAAGTGAGTATATTTTTCTATCGAATGTTTAAAGGAAAATTTGTTTCCGAGTGTTTTATGGTGATTTTGAATAGGCGCTTCATCCGCATATAACGTCATGGGGGTCTCTTTTGAGGCTGTACGGCAGCCGATCGGTGAAGAGTTTCAAAGAGAAGAAACAAGAAGAGCAGGAGATCACGTTGTTGCAGAGTAAAGCTGCTATCAATCTGCCAAATTTCGCAATTTTGGACAAACTTAAGTTGGAGATGACGAAACTGAAAGACTCGCGTAGTGCCATTAAACCGATTGGTACCTTTACACCCCCTGATGATGTTGAAATCCCTGTGCTCTCAAGCTCTAATTTAAATAATGTGAATTTGTAACCAAAAGCAATAATTAAATAAAATTATGTTTATGTGTTTGCGCATACTAGTGATTTGACTAGCGAAAATGATAACAGTGTTTTATAAGATCTATGTTTAATTATGTACTTTTATGATTTTCTAATGAATATTTATTAAATAAATTCCTTTTATACCTAAATAAAAAAAAAGTGCTCTTAGAAGCATTTTTTTAAAGCAACATATAATTGTACAGAAATAAAAGTGCCCTCAGAAGCACATTTTAAATATTAATTTATAAGTAGTGTTTTATTATATTATATACACACAGTATATATTGAATATAACCAATCATAAATAAAACGACCCTTACCATTTTTTTTCTGAATATTTCGTAAGATTAACCCCTTCATCTTCTGGAGGAATCTACATTGCATTGCAGTCCATCGGCAGCTTAATGATCAGTCATCTTCATAACCTTCTAGAGGAAACAACACTCTACAATCCTCTAGGTTCTAGAAGACTTTGAGGAATGAAAGAAGACAATCAAATTGTAAGTATTATTTAAATACTTTATTTATTACATATGAGAATTTACAATTTAAACAAATATACTTTAAACTTAGATAGTTAAACTGATTAATTTAATTATTTATTTCAGAAAATGAAGTCCATCGGCAGTTTAAAGATCAGTGCCCCAATCCTCAATCAGAAGACATCTTCATAAACTTCTGGAGGAATCTACATTGCATTGCAGTCCATCAGCAGTTCAATGATCAATGCCGCATCCTCCAATCAGAAGACATCTTCTGGAGGAACTAACACTCTACAATCCTCTTGGTTCTAGAAGACTATGAGGAATGAATGAAGACAATCAAATTGTAAGTATTGTTTAAATAGTTTATTTATTACGTATGTTATTATAATTTAAACTAATTAATTTTATTTCCTATTTCAGAATTTCCATCGGCAGCTCGAAGATCAATGCCCCATCCCACAATCTTTAGCTCAGCGCCCATTCCTCCCCTTTATACAGTTAATAACAAATATGATTTATTATATTATTGTCATCTTTTGTTAAATATATATATATATATATATATATATATATATATATATATATATATATATATATATATATATATATATATATATATATATATATATATATATAGTCTGATACCCTTTTACCGTTAGGTGTAGGGTTTGTTAAATATATCATTTATTTATAATATATTTTATTGTTATTGGTAAATGAAACACTTTTATTAGTAAACTAATTGTTTATTTCTATTATAATTAATTTATTACAGTAATAAGTATTACTTTTATATTGTATATTATTGGTTTATAATATATGTTATTGTTGTAAGTTGATATTGTTATAAATAATAAATGATTAATATATTTGAACTAAATTTATAAATAATTGTGCGTGTAACAATGATTTTTGTATATATATTACTTTGTTTTAAATAAAAAAATTTAAAAATATACCTACCTTATTTTACTTTACCTTAAAAACTCCTTGAACTCACCAAAAATTAATTAAAATTTTGAGGTTAGAATTAACCTAAAAATTTTAATTAAAATTTCACACCTTTTTCAATTTTTTTTGACCATTTGGTCAAAAAAAATCTCGAAATCGCTAATTAAAATTTTGAGGTTAATTCTAACCTCAAAAAAATTTTGAGGTTAGAATTAACCTAAAAATTTTAATTAGCAATTACGAGATTTTTTTGACAAAAATGGTCAAAAAAATTTGAAAACGGGGTAAAAATTTAATTAAAATTTTGAGGTTAATTCTAACCTCAAAAAAATTTTGAGGTTAGAATTAACCTAAAAATTTTAATTAGCAATTTCGAGATTTTTTTGACAAAAATGGTCAAAAAAATTTGAAAACGGTGTAAAAATTTAATTAAAATTTTGAGGTTAATTCTAACCTCAAAAAAATTTTGAGGTTAGAATTAACCTAAAAATTTTAATTAAATTTTTTCACCGTTTTCAAATTTTTTTGACCATTTTTGTCAAAAAAATCTCGAAATTGCTAATTAAAATTTTTAGGTTAATTCTAACCTCAAAATTTTTTTGAGGTTAGAATTAACCTCAAAATTTTAATTAGCAATTTCGAGATTTTTTTTTACCAAATGGTCAAAAAAATTTGAAAAAGGTGTGAAATTTTAATTAAAATTTTTAGGTTAATTCTAACCTCAAAATTTTAATTAATTTTTTCCGCCGCTATTTTATTTCAGCCCCTCACCACTAGGTCCCACGCGGAGATAATTTTTATTTTTACAGGATACTTTGGTAAAGGATTATTTAGGGTTTAATTAAACAATTTATATATTATTACAACAGTTTATTTCAAATTTATTAATAATAATATACAAGCAATAAACAATACTAAAGATAGCAATAATCATTTATTATAACATTCTCTATATCATTAGTTTATTTTCTATTTGTTAATAAACATTTAAATTAATAAGAAAATTCATTTTAAATAGATTGTTTATACATATCCAAACAATGTTTAAAAGATGGCCGTATTTATTAATAAATACATACTTATAAATAAACATATATACATATATATATATTATTAACAATATGCTTTACAAATATATTACTTATACATATCCAAATAAAAGTTGCTATTATTTATTAAGTACAAGAACAACATATTTTAATTTTATATAAAATATACAACACAAAAGTTAGCAATAATAATCATTTATAACATTTATTTTATATTTCTTAATTAATACATACTTTTAAACATATAAATGAATAAAAGAATGCACTTTAAATAGATTATTATACATATCCAAACAATGTTTAAAAGGTGGCCGTATTTATTAATAAATACACACTTATAAATAAATATATACATATATTATTAACAATATATATTATTTATACATATCCAAATAATGTTTAAAAGTGAAAAAGCTATTGCTATTATTTATTAAGTACAGGAATAGCATATTATTTATATATAAAAAAACTAAATACATTATTTATACTTTTATTAAAAGATAAACAATAATATACATTCAGAACAAAACACCCTGATAATGTTTATAACCCGGTAAGAAAAAAACAGTGCTCTTAGAAGCACTTTTTTTAAAGACAAAGATTATCACATATTACGAACAATCAAGTTAAAATTGGTACAACAGATGTATCTGATTAAAAAGTTACATAAATACAATTAATTAAATTATTATAACATATAAACTAGTAAAACTATATCAGAAAAAATCTGCGGCTGTCTGCCGTTTTGGTAAACTAATATTTAACAAATTATCCGTAATATTATTTGAGATAGTTGTCCGGGGCCCAGTGCGTGGCGTTGAGGGTTTACGTGGCGTTTGCGGGGTTCTTGATCGGTTCTTTGGACTTGGGGAGTAAGAGAGGCGAAGCCCTAAATCGCTCGAGCTCGAAATACCCAGACGGGACGTCGCCAAACGTCGTGCAGCGGGTGACATACTTGCAAGCCGATCAATTGATGTATTCGGTCGAGGTGAAGGTCTAAAACATACAAACACATATTATAAATAGGATCTAACAGCTAATTGAAGAGACTTACGTTGCAAATTGTTTCCGAGCTGCTTGTATCGCTCGTTGTTTACGATCTCGATGTCTTTCACCCGCTTTTTCAGCTAAAGCCAACGCTAGTGTTTCGCGTCGAGGTGGATCCGCTATTTTAAACGCTGGACCAATTGTTCTAAACACACCATACATTATAAACTGTACTTTAGTCCAATAAATAAAATGTTTAAATCCTAAATAGATTATCTTACCTTGGTAAAGGTGTATCACTTCCATCTAGCATGAAAGGAGTTCCTTCAATTTCACCCCATGTCATAAGGGGACTGTCCATAGTTGCCGGACAAGGGGATGGCGTTCGAACGAAATTATAACCTCGAATATTTGGAGACTCTGTGACTAATTCTTTACCATCAACACCAATTTTACCATCTTTCACCTTTAAAACAAACATATTTTTATAAACTCTATTAACAACAAAATACATCCTTACAGAACTATAGATTTTATAAAAAAAATATAAATTACTTTAGCTTGAGTTTTCGCCAATTCGGTAATGGTTTCTTTGCTCTGTTGATCATTGAACGGATTCGTACTCAATCTAGTATTATTATAAATAATCTCCTGCTTTTGTTTATTCATCTCTATAAGCTCATCTTTCGTCAACGCAACGCCATCCGGAATATACATGATATAATTTCGATTCTTATAACCCCAAGTATCGATATTTAATTTCTTCTCTGGTATAGAACACTGTTGCTCCACCGACGGTAAAGCTAATAATTTTTCTTGTTCTTCTAAACTTTTCGACTCTTCATTATACAAATACGAGTATTTTAATCTATGTTTCCGTTCTGCTTCCAACATAATTTCATTAAAACTCTCATTATCTTCCGAGGTATGCACGCTCAAGTACTGGTCTAAATTGATGGTGGAATTTTTCGAAATAAGTTGATGGAGTTCTGGGGTTTTTGGTGGTGGACTAGACGCGGGGGTATGTGATGTGTGTATTAAAGGCGTTTCGAATGTTGCCGGACTGGGGATACGTTCGGTTGGGGGTCTGCGACCTGTGTAGCGTAGATGCATTTCACGTATTTTTATTACGTCGTTTCGTTCAACAGCTTCTAGGTACTCATTCTGCGCTTTTAGCTTCTCTAAATCTGGGAAGTAATCGCGTTGGATTATCTTTTCCATACCCTATAAACAAGGAGTTAGTTAGTAGTTGAGGTCGAAAAAGAGAAATGATTGCTTACTTCAATGTATGCATCTTCATCCAACACCTTTTTCTTGGATCGTTTCCGCGGAATGGGCGGTGTTTTAAACACTACATTCATTTGTAGATCTTGCATCACTACTAAAGCTTTACTGCCTGGAGAATCTAAATAATTTTCACACATTTTAATGCAAATAAATAACAACACTACATGTGAGCTCCTTTCACTCAAATGAAACGTCAAAATCAAACAATGTTCCCAACTATAGTCAAAATACTTATTATCTTAATATACACTAAAGTTGGTAATATGTTAAATATAACATGAAGTTATCGCAATATAAACAGGAGTCCCACAACAGTAAATTATAATCCACTAACAAGTGTTGCCAAATTGAAATCATTTAAATAGTAACATTAAGCGCTTGATTATCTGGTAGCGACTAAGCATAAAAATGAGATAATTATTAAAAGTACTTCTTTATTTTTTTACAAATTGATACATTAATAATTAAAACGTCATTGGATTTGCACCCAAATTATTTATAAAAAAACATAAAAATCATGTAAACTAAAATGACTCAGCAATTTATATTACCTCAAACATTTAAGGCTGTATTAACACTAGTAATATAAACATGATGTACGCTTAAAACGAAGCTAAAATAGACGATTCATTTTTAAATTATTAACATAAGCTGTAATGGTTTTCACCCTAGCCTTTTGCTACATTATAGCATCAGGCCCAGGTGGCTCGGAAACCTGGCATTGATGGGTAAGCGCGTGCTGGTAAGCCTTCCTTACCGCCTTACGATCTGTAGGCTTCCGCGGTTCACTTACCTTAGACTGATCTTTCTCTGTGTCTAAACCTAAAATCTCTAACTTGTCAGATGGCAGCCATTGCCAGGTGCGCTTAGCATCAAAAAATAAAACTAAATATACGTGCTCAGTATAATTAACTGAGAGAGCTAACACATCTTGAGGTGGAGCTGGGATTGGTACACCATGATGAACATATCCTAAAAGAATTATAAATTGTATTTTCTGAGTTTATCAACAAAATTTAAATTGAACCTTTAGGCATAGCTGGATCTATGATGAGAGCTGGATACCATGGATAACCTCGACATTTCGCCCAGACTAATTGCAAAGGGCGTAATTCAGGCCTATCAGGCGCGTCTTGAGACTTTTGCGATGAACTCTCACCATCATTTTCCGTTTGTGATGTTTCTGTATCAGTCCTATAGTCATAAATATTAAAACACTAAAGATATAATCATAAGAATAATAATTATTTAAATATTTACGTTTCGATATCGGATAAGTCAAATGAGTAACATGTTGATAAACTGGTGCCGGAATCGCTTTCTTCGTCGCCGGATGTTTGATTACCGGCTCGGTAAACGCGAAAACTATCCGGTACGTTCCGTTTGGGTTCGTCTGGATTGTGGGAGCCGTCCGAGTTCCGTTTTGGGCGTCCAGCTCGCCGGCGCCTGAAAAATTCAGAATAGGTATATTACATTACAATTTCGTGTCGATTAGGTCTCACGTTTTTTTTTTTAGTTTTTCAGGCCCCGGTTTTTGTGAAGTAATACTTGATTTTTATATATATATATATATTCGGGGTTTAATGTATAAAATTTTGATTGTAACAAAATTTTATTTATAAATCCAAACTTTACAAAAAGTATAATATAATATGTTGTCATGATATGTAAAAAAATATTTAAGTTATTAATATATAAAATACCAATTTGATTTTTAAATAAAAAAAGCGGAATTTATACAGCAAAATATGTAAATACAAAACTCAAAAATAATAAACTATGAAAAATAGATTTTTAAAATGAAATCTAAATCAAAATTAATTAGTGAACTTTACTTTACTCATGCAATATCAACATACTGATTTCGACAAGTTTCTTTAGTTCCTGTTGCGGTCGTCACCAACGCCGGCGTCACAACAGGCGGCAGCACAATCGCTTCAACTTCCGGTTTCTTCATAGCAGCTTGATGCGCTTTACGCGTAAACAACACCGCCGTTCGACGATTAACACCAACCGTCTGCGTCGGTGAACATTTCTCTTCATTAATAACCTCATCTAAATTATCTGAACCTTCTAAAATATCCTCATCCTTACCCTCTTCCTTCAACAATTTATTCGATTCTTTTACTTTTTGAGGCTCCTTCAAATGTTTGTCATCTTTTTTTTGTTTGTCTTTCGGAGCTTTCTCAGCAATCGAGTTCCTTTTTATCCGCATCAAATCAGCGCGGATTTGTTTTATTCGTTTAGTTCGACTAAGTGACGGTTTTTGTGATTGTGTTTTTTGTAAAAGTGTTTCTAAACGTTGTTTCTCCGTGGTTTCTTGGGGGGTTGTATCTTGGGTTGGTTCGTCTAAGTCTTGAGTGGGTTCGGGTGGTTCAGACGGTGGGAGTTCATCGAAAAAACCAGCATCTTTGAATTCTTGTTTGGCTTGCTTGAACAGGGCGGAGCCCTGATCTCTCATTTTAATACCAGCTCTTAAATTATTAAATTTATTAATCGATTTTAACGCTAATTATATGTTTGTAATTACCTATAAAATAATGTGTCGCGACTGTTGTAAGCCAAACAATTTGCAATCATTAAATCAAAATCAATTTCCATTGGTGATAAATTAGGGTAGTCACCATTATCTAATTTCATTTTCATCGTACTTAAATCCATTGGGTTAGTAACAACCGAACTGTAATCAGGAACCTAAAAAACCAAACAAATATTCTTCACCCGTTCAACAACTTATTGCATAAATATCAAACCTCAGATAAATCAACAGGCTCTAAGAAGATTTCGTGTTGATCTTTCGCAGCAATCAAATCTAATAACCGCCGCATACTGGCTTCAAGAGGCTTGAGTTGTACTGTTAAACACCGCTCTTTGGCTTTAGTGAACTCAACTTTGAGTTTCTCACGTTTACGCACCAATTCACAAAGTAATCGAGCGCGTTCTAAATCTTGTCGAAGACACTGCCAATATTTTAACTGTCGACACATTTCAATTGTGTCTACATTTTGGGTGTTCACCGCATCCCTAGGACCCCCTTGGGCGCTTTGGAGCCTTCGTAATAAAGGAACACCATTCCTGAATTGCCGTTTTAATGTCCAGTACGCAATTAATCTTATAGAAACAAAATACTATCTTAGAATTGCATCAAAAATATGTAACATTTATTAATTAAATAATTAATCGAGTACAAAAAATCACCTTTGTATAAACTGAGACTTCTTTGCGATAGATACTAATGCGCCAATTTCCTGTATCCGTTCTGGAGGAATGGTTGGAATTAAAATCACGGGAACAGTACTGCGTTTTTTAGCCAAGATTTTCCGAGCTTGTTTCATCCGCTGTCGCGAATCTTCTTTTTTGCTTTCGCTATCAGCGGGTGTGTGCGCGTCACAATACGCGGTTTTTTGCACGAGCACCGGTTGCGAGTCACCGCTGTCTTTAACCGTGTCCATCTTCATATAAAGCCCTGCTTGTTGCGCACACGTTACGTGAAACGCAGCATAACAATTGGTTTTGTGGCATTGTATACACGCACCAACACCACGTTGTTTACAAACGTAACATGTTAATTTCCAACGCGCCGCTGGGATTGTCTCAATTGAATCTTTATATATTTATAATAAAATAATCAATTAGTTAACAATAAAATTAATTATATATTACATGACTCTTTTCATTAAAACATAAATAAATAATATATAGTAATACATGGCATAAATGAATTTTATTATTTCCGTTATTGAGTAATAAAATTACCTATTGGTTCTAAAAAAACGGTATTGGCAAACCGAACTTCTGGAATCCATAAAGCGCAAACGACATGCGCCCAATGACTTCTATCAGTTTGTTTAAAAGCTCCTCCATGATTAGGGCACAACACACAATCTACAGCTCTGCTTGGGGATTGCAAACATCGCCGGCACAACCACTGACCTTGAATTAAAAACAAAGTAAATAAAGGGATAATGTACATATAAATCTAATATACCTTCAGGTATATAAGGAACACCATAGCAATCTTGATGCACGGCCAAGTTGCACATATCACAAAACAAAATAACATTCGTATTTTGACACTCGCCATCCATACAAATACAACAAACAGCATCATCATCAACCACCACATTTGAGCTGGGTTGCCCATTCGCAGCCGCCTAAAAAACACCAATAATAAATCCAAAGAACTTAACAACACCCACATACCACACACCTGAAAATAAGATTCTTTTTCGAGGCGATCCATCAACAACTCTAACGTATCCACCGATACCGGACTCAAACCAGCCGAATCCCGCTTATCATTCATAATATATAACCACGCCGTATCTTCTTCATCGACATCGTACTCAACCTCGCCATCTAACTCCTCCGCAGATTTCTCAATAAACCGAATATACGCGTTAGGTCTCGGCGGCGCATCACAAATATTATAATCCTCAAGCTCCTTAAAACTCGGCTCCGGCAGTTTAATCAAACTCTCACTCACATTCTCACAATTCGCGCTCGGCTCAAACCCAACGCTATCCATTTCCTCTTGACTCATAACAGGAATATCATCAGTCATGTTCATTCGCACAATTCGCCCATCTAGTTCAAATTGAACCATTTTTTGGGCTTCATCGTAAGTTAACGCCTCACGGGTAGGACTTAAGGGGGCTGGGACATTAGCACGGGCTCTGCCCTTTTTCTGCTTAGGGGTAATGGGGGTGGGTGTTTGAGGGGTTGGGTTATCATGATCATAATTTGAGAGATGGTACTGGAGACCGCACATTGATTTATAATTGCGGGAACATTGGATTAGGGGGCATTTATAGGGAGGACCGTGTTCTAATCGGAGTTTTTTACAGTAATCGTTCACATCAAAGTCTAACACCATTTTAGATTATGTTTTAATAACATTATTATTTGTCTATTTACTAATACTGGAAAATGCTGTTTAACCACCTGTCAAACATAAACGCCATTATTTTAACAGTGGTGTCGGTGGCATCCTGTTGCTTTAATAATTTAAAACACATTTCTAATCGTAAATTTAAAAAAATAACTGTAGTAAAAAATCAATAAAATATATTTAACATAACTAAAAATATTGAGTAAGTTTAAAACAAAGGCAATTGGTAATAAATATTAAATAACTGATTCGAAAATTGCCGAAAAATACGTTTATGATAAACAGTGACGTAGTTTATTTGAGGCACACCTCAATATGTTATTTAATAATTTTAACTTTATTTCAAAATATATATATAGTTACATAAAGATTTCAGATATATAGATAGTCTTGAGATATATTAGTTTATTTTTAAGGGTGTAATTGTATAAATATTTATAATTTTTAAAAGGTGCCCCAAATAATATAAGAGCTTCCGGCTATGTTAAGGGTACCTTTATATTATATTAAAAATGTATATTTGTGTTCTTTGATGTAAAATAAGTAATAAATGTAATAAAATATTATAAATATTGTTTTATTATTTAAGAACTAAAATAAAACCGGAAATTGGAATAGCGCCATTTTATATTTAGTTCTATCGGCAAAACACTTCCGTTATTGTCTCTACTGAACACTTGTGCTCGTGAAGCTGTCAAAATACGTGAATTTTCTAGAAGTTTTTTAATATTATAGAATGTCGGCTGTAAGTTTATTAAATCCAAAAGCTGAGGTAGCAAGGGCTGCAGCAGCCCTTGCTGTTAACATCTCAGCCGCGAAGGGAATTCAAGAAGTAATGCGGTCTAATCTCGGACCAAAAGGAACAATGAAAATGTAAGTGCACATGGTACTAGAAAGCGTTGTAAAAAGTTTAATATTATATGAAATGTTTTAAACCAATATGTAGAAGGTGTTAATATGCGTTGAATTAATATTTAAAAATAGTTTAAATGCATGTTTGTTATTTTCAGGTTGGTGTCCGGGGCAGGTGATATCAAAATCACTAAAGATGGAAATGTCCTCTTGCACGAAATGCAAATCCAGCACCCAACTGCTTCCTTGATTGCAAGGGCGTCAACAGCTCAAGACGACATGACCGGAGATGGGACCACCTCAACAGTATTAGTAATCGGCGAGTTGCTTAAACAAGCAGATATCTACATTTCTGAAGGAGTCCATCCTCGCGTGATCACCGAAGGTTTCGATAAGGCTAGACAAAAAACTCTAGAAGTTCTCGAAAAAGTTAAGATTCCCGTTGAAATCAAACGTGAAATTCTACTAGACGTTGCCCGGACATCCCTAAGAACAAAACTGCATCCTTCCATCGCAGACATCTTAACAGATATTTGCGTTGATGCGATCTTAGCCATCAGACAAGATGACAAACCGGTTGATTTGCACATGGTTGAGCTGCAAGAAATGCAACACCGAGATGCATCACATACCCAACTAGTTAAAGGTATATAAATTCCCAGTAAAAATATTAAATTAATATATTACGTATAAAAAAAAATTGTTTAATGTGTTTTAGGAATTGTAATGGATCACGGTTCCCGTCATCCAGACATGCCCAAACGCGTCACCAACACATATATATTAACATGCAATGTCAGTATGGAATACGAAAAATCCGAAGTCAATTCAGGATTTTTCTACAAAACCGCAGAAGAACGCGAAAAACTAGTGGCAGCAGAACGCGATTTCATCGATCAACGCGTCCAAAAAGTAATCGCGCTTAAGAAGAAACTATGCGACGGAACCGATAAACAATTCTGCGTCATCAATCAAAAAGGAATTGATCCATTCTCCTTAGACGCGCTCGCAAAAGAAGGAATCATGGCGCTCCGTCGCGCAAAACGCCGCAACATGGAACGCCTAGCTTTAGCATGCGGTGGCATTGCAATGAACTCATTCGACGATTTAACCGAAGAATGTCTTGGATTTGCGGGAACAGTTTACGAACACGTTTTAGGAGAAAACAAATATACTTTCGTGGAGGAATGCAAGAATCCGTTATCTGTAACGATTCTAGTTAAAGGACCCAACAAGCATACAATTACTCAAATTAAAGATGCTGTTCGGGATGGATTACGCGCCGTGAATAATACTTTAGAAGATAAATGTTTGATTCCTGGTGCAGGAGCGTTTGAAGTATCTGCGTATAATGAATTAATGCGTTTTAAGGATGAGGTGAAAGGTAAAGCTCGATTAGGGATTGCTGCGTACGCAGAAGCGTTACTAGTAATTCCGAAAGTGTTAGCGGTTAATTCGGGTTATGATGCACAAGACACGATTGTCAAGCTTCAAGAAGAATCGCGCTTGAGTCCGAGTCCTGTTGGGATTGATTTGAATTCAGGGGAACCGATTGTGGCTAAGGACGCCGGGATTTTCGATAATTATATTGTTAAAAAACAAATTATTAATTCCTGCTCAGTGATTGCTAGTAATTTGTTACTTGTGGATGAGATTATGCGGGCTGGAATGAGTTCGCTTAAAGGGTAATCCTTATGTGACTCGCTTACCGCTTTATTATTACTTAAGCTAATCTCAGTTTGCACCTCAATTCATGTATTCATTATTATAAAAGCTTATTAATAAAATTAAAACAACTCAACTTGTGTTTCAATTGTTTTAAAAACTCCTAATAATTAAAAAAGTTTACCTTGAAATTCCATTTACGCCCCACTGTCGTCTACATTTTCGAGAAAAATATGTTAGTATCATATTAAGATGAGTTAGAATATAAGGATTGCCTATGGGGAAAATAAATAAAAAAAATTAGAAAACAATTGTTGACAAAAGGATAAAATATCTCCGGGAAATCTATTATATTTGGAAATGAAATTATTTTTAAATTCAGGATATTTAGATTTAAAAATAAACTCATTAATTGAAAATGTTAACTTTACATGTATTTGTTATCACTTTTTTTTTTAAACATGTACTTTTCTTTATATTACACATAAGTATAAAAGATTACCTTTTATTTAATATACATAAAACACACAACATTCTAATATGATCATAATAGTTGTTCCAATAATCGAAGTGACACAATCAAAAAAAAAAACTTGTATATATATATATATATAATAAGGGCATACTGTACAAATATTTACTCTAAAAATAAATAAATCTTTGGTTAGACTATGCAAAAATTAATAAAAGAAAAATAAGTCTAATAATCAAAAAACACGATAATAATCACTGGGATTCGTCCAATTCGACATCAAACATGATTGGTTAAACAAACCAAATTATTGCAAGTTGGTTAATCAAAATGTAAGCTCAGTTTACCGAACCAAAGCATCACGTGATTGCTTGTGTATAGACCTACATTTTTTTTGAATAAATTCTGTAAATAAACTTACACAAATCACTTCTTTAGTCTCCGATCAACCAGCTTAACATCCCGCACTTGTAGATTATGTTCCGATTTGGCAGCAAACTTAATAACAGCCTGCGTTGAAACATGCGTCGCGTGCCTCAAATCCAGTCTAATTAGATTCTCACACCGTCCCAAATGATCTAAACATAACTCCGTAACCAATTTACAATGACTCAAATCCAAACTAACCAAAGTATGTACAGTTTGAGCAGGCGTAGTGCTCAGTTGCGCGATACCCGCGTCTGTGACTCTTGCGCACGAGCTCAAATCTAGGTGCATCACAAGCGGTAAATATTGCGTTACATATCTCAAAGCCACATCGGTAATATCAGTCCCTGCACATTTTAACACTTTTAAGTTCCTTAACCGCGATTTCTCATCGGTTAAACCGCGTCTCGCATCGTTTGAAGGGCCTAGAATCTCACGGAGCGCACCGTCGTTCAGACCAGTTACAAAACTGATGTCGAGGGTGTGTAAGGGGGGGCAGTAACAGGAACGAAGCGCTAGGGAGGTTTGGACATTTACACTACGTAAGGATAATTCGCGCAAGACTGTTAATCGACTCAAGAGCCAGGCTAATTGGTGTTTTGAGGTGGGTGACCAATCTAGGATTAGGGTTTCGGGTTGTCGCCGTACTATACCGCGTAATTGTGCCGCTGTTAAACGGATTTGAGTGAAATCCATGCGTTTCCAAAGCGATGGTTCAATGCTGAATTGCGCCCACGCGCGACATACTAAACTACAATGATATAAATGCGCGGGGGATAGATACCGAAATATGGGTAATATGCAGCGTTTATCTAAGGCTAGATTGACACCTGGTAAGGAGTGGAGTAAATGATTGGAACCCGGTCGAACGACGTATAAAGGTTTTTTGAGCACGCGACTCGAATTACTAGATAATTGATGCGCCAATTGAGTTCTTAACGCTAGTTTCCGAGGTGCTTCTATTTCTAATTTCACTGGTTCTGTAACAATTTCTCCTTCAGAGCTTCGACGTTTTTTAATCGGCATTATTGTTTTTATTTCCACATCTTTCGACTCGTTATCCGAGCCAGATTCACTCGCGACTTCTGGCTGTTTAAAATCAATCACAGACGCATCAGAACTAATACTCATTCGTCTCATATCCGAGCTTTTTTGTCGAGCTCTAAAATGTCGCGGCCGATAATCAGTGTTTTTGCCACTTTTACAACAAACCGGACACTCCCAACTGTTGGGCATGTCCTCGTTTACCACTCCAGACACTTGGGGACAAAGGCGATTGACGCATAAGGGATGCGCGATCTCGTAACAAACGGAACACTCCATAAGCGAGCTCGGTCCCTCGTTGCGTTGCGGACCTTTTTGTAGGGGCATTACAGGGGTTTGACCCCAACCGTCTAGGGCACAATGTGCACATGCAGCGGTGACGGGTAGCATTGGTTGCAAACATTGTCGCATATTGCATGTTTGTTTCGCGCGACCTGGCCCCCCGAATTTGACCATATCCAAACAGAAACTGCACTCGCCGCAATCATTGCGTTGGCAAGCTTCACATTTTTTACACCTATTTAAAAACGAAGATTTATCTCCATAATGCGTCACCATGACGCTATTCAAATAAGATAAATGTTTATATAAGGACGTAGGACTTTGGTTATGATTAGGATATAATACCTTGTCCGACGTCTCCGAGGTCCCCCTTTATCAGCTGGGCCTGATCCTGGACCTGGTCCAGGTGGTGTTGGCGCTTTACCTACAACTTTAACCGGTGTTGTCGGTGGCCTTGGTATTCGTGACGGTATCAATGAACCCCGATTTACCGGCGTTTTCATAAGCGGTAACCTTTGAGTGTTCCTCTTATCATAATCGTCAACAAACACTAAAATATCAAAATAAATACTCAACGTCTATAATTCCTAAAAAAATACAAATGGTGTACCTGTTAGAACAGGATGTCCAGTAATTGCTAGATCTTTATCATCATGTCTATGTAAACCAACTAAAGTCCTAACATCTGTTATCAAAGCGATTGGGTCCCTAATAAGTTCAGGCACATTTTTTTTATTGGTCGGTAACGAATGAAGATACATAACAATAGCCTAAAATTATCAAATATATAATATACAACTACACTTGTACATTTAGTTAGTACTTTTAAACCATGTAACTCTTGTTGAGTTAAGTGCATATGAGGTCCTGAGGTAATAATTGGTAATTTTTCAGGGGTTGTCCCGTTACTCATTGCCAAATGTGTGCGGCCTAACAAACAATGCACATATCTATCGAGGACGTACCATAACATTTCCGTAAAAAATGGGTAACGGAATTTTTGTGGTACCTAAACACATTATAAATCAATCGTTTACTTAAACCAGTGCGAAAGTATCTTACCTTCGTTACATCTTCAACTTGGGCGGTTTTGAGTTGTTTTTCAATGCCAAAAGAATGTAAAAAATTGCCGCCAAACACTAATGAATCACATGGGGTAAAAACGGCGTGAATCCACCCGGTCGGGATAAAAAACGTGTTGCCTTCATGCAATTGTATCCGAGTGCACTTTTCCACCGTATCCCCGAAAAATATATCTGATTGTTTGCCAGAAAGTACCCATTGTTCATATAATTGTAAATTTCGCTCGGTGGGGGGTATCAACCAAAATACTTTGCTCCCCTTTAATATATGATACCATACTGACGTGCCGCCAAAATCTACGTGAAAGTCGGTGTAACATCCTTTGACGGACATTAGACAATATTTTTGGACTTTTGGGTACATCATGTCCTCTAAGAGGTTCGTAGACTCGGTTTGGGACTCTTTTAAATGACGGGGCCATACACAATCGACCCAGTCAATAAGGCGCACAATTGTTGGAGTTTGAATATAATTTTCTAGCTTTGTATGAGAAAATTCTAATGATATTACATTTAATAATTTCTCTTTATTTGGCTCCTCGTAATATCTATAATAATTAATCCTAATTGTTACTAAAATTTCATTAAGACAATCTTGCTCAAAAAAGCCTCAATAATAAAAAAATAACTACTAGAGTCGCTTAAGGGATACTTATAGTTAATTTAATAGAAATATCAACTAGATTTTATTAACGGTTTACACATAATTAACCTAAAATTACGACTTACCGCTGCCATTCTTTCATAGTCATCTCAACATTCTTTTGCGTGTTTACGTCCATGACGTCTAGGATACGTCGTGAACCGACGCACATGCGCACGTCATTTATAGTGAAATTCGAGGTGGGAACCCGAAGTCCTAATCCTTGTTTGTCTTTAAACAACAACGGTATTTGAAAGCCGTATCGTTGAATATACGATAGAGTCAATTCAGAACCGTGCATCTCTTTGACCAAGTTGTTTTGGGCGAACTTCGAGTTCTCCAGTTTCTCCTGAATGGAGAACGTTCGGCGTCCTTCGATTTCTTCATCTCCAAGAGCCCAATCATCCGAGTAAAGTTTTCTTTGTTTGCGTTCACGCTATACGAATTCATACATAAAAACACTAACCGAAATTTCCAATCTAAATTTGTTATATATATTTTTTTATAAATTATTAATACACTAGATTTCATATTAAAGAATCATTAAATTATGTAAACTTATTATATTAAGAATCGGAATTGAAAAAAAAATCTAAATTTAATATATATTTACTAAATTAGCACTAATTATTGTTTAATTATGCTATAAAATAATTTTAAGAAATTAATTTACGATCAGCAGTAATGTTGATCTAAATCCGAACTAAAGTAGTCCATGTAAACCTAGTCATTTTCTGTCAAGTGGAAAGCATTAAAATATAACCTAATATTTGTTATTTAAGACTTAATTAAACTGTATAATTAAGTTAAAAATAAAAAGTTTCGATTGGTGGTGAAGCGCAATGATAAATAAGCTAAGCAAGTTTACTCAACGAGAAATTGAGAAATATTGCAATGAACCAAACGAATAAAGCTCGTAACTCAACATGAATTAGTCGGCATGAATAGTTGAAAAGCAATTTGGTCAACTAGAATCTAACCCCCTCTAACATCAGCGCAAAATCAATATACATTGAAACAGGTGTTATTATTTTTTTATTTTTTTCTTATGATACATCGAAATTTATACCAACACACGACTATAGGAGCTGTTTTAGTATTTTTTCGATAGTTCTTAACAAAGATAACTTACTGGTTTCTTTATAATCTCAATATTTTCAGTCGACTTGCGTGCTTTAGCCGCCATTTTGACTTATGTCAAAATTTGAGATGCGCAACAAATGAATATAATTCCTCAAAAAAAATCGATTTTACCAGCATAAAATTACATTCATCCATCAATACACAAACCAAACATCATTTCTAACACACTTCACACATAATCAACAATAATTTATAGACAATCTTGCGAAAAATACCACAAAATTCAAACAAAAAGCAAAAAAATATCTCAACGAGCAGATATCTTATTCAGACATTTTTCCCAAGATCAATTTCCGCCAATTTTAGACTTCAACACAAAGAGGATTCAAAGCTAGTCCGGACTATTAATATAAACAGTTTTTAAACTCTTATGTAAACGTAAATATAAATTTGGCAACAATTTATTTTCAAATTCATCTTATCAATATAATTTGAATTATTTATTGATCAAATTTGTTTATATAACAAATACCAACTCTAAATACAATTTGATATATTGTAACAAGATGTATCAAATTATAGTAATTGTTATTTATTGTTACTATGATAATAAATAAATACGGGAAATAAGATCTATTTTTTAATAAACATTATATTTTGTTTTCGCATAATTGTTGATGAGTTAAAATATATTACATTTAGCATT
Source organism: Nebria brevicollis (assembly GCA_944738965.1). Taxonomy (NCBI): domain Eukaryota; kingdom Metazoa; phylum Arthropoda; class Insecta; order Coleoptera; family Carabidae; genus Nebria; species Nebria brevicollis. The sequence continues at coordinate 7,918,645 of OX122909.1, forward strand.
TCGAAATTGTAAACTTTGCAAATATTTGATGTCAACGTGGAAATTAACGTAAAGCACTCAAACACAAAAAAAACTTGTAGCAATTTATTAAAAAATCAAAAACAAATAAATCGAATTGTTACTTAATAAACAACATTTATCAAAACAAAAGCGTACAATAGGGTTATGAAAACTTGAATGTGATTAACTATTATTAGTTACTATTTGTTTAAATGTAGTTTAAATAATTATTGATAATATATGTTATATTTGTATGTAATGTAGTATTAGGGTTGTTTTTTTATATGTAAATTTTGAGAAAACACATGGGTTAAAATAAAATCAATTTGGTTGAACCTGTAATAATATCGTAAAGGTTTCTTAAACAATAGTTTAGTTACCGCTGTACTACTTATACGATCTTGTAAATGTATAAAAATAAAAGTACACTTATTATGACAATAGGCATGAGTGATACTATAGTAAATAAACTGTATTTTTGGTTTTGTTATATAAATAGTTAAAATAGTAAATAAATAAATAGATTGGGTTTAAGAATAATGAGGACCCATGGGTTTTAGGGAATGATTTTTATGGTCGATTTTTTACGAATATTATGGTTGCGTGATAAAAGTGAATGCTATAATGGCGGAATAGTAATGTGTTAAATAACTGTACCAGTTGTCGAGTAAGATGTCGTTTGCTAGGTGGTAAAGATTCCGACATCCTGCTAAAGAACTGTCCGAATTAACGATGTATTTTACACGATTCGAATCACACAAAGACGACTCTAAACAAACACATCCACTTCAGGCGCTTGCAAAAGCGCAACTAACAGTATACTGTACCGCAAAGCCTGTGCGTGAAAACCGACATACGCATGCGCTTGCCAAACCAATCACTACACACATTAAACAGAAAGAAACTCGATTTCGTATGTCGGTGATTGCATTTTATTTAATTATCAGCAATAAACAAACAAATTATTTATTATTTTACAACAATTCCTTCCTTTATGTACGATAAGTCTTCAATCATCCTTTGTTTTTTATTTAAAAAACCTGCGGGCTACTTTATATCCGCCCCGTAAAAATTAGATCAACAACGAAATTATTTAATTAATATACCCTGATTTTATACTAAATAATGCATGTTTAAATTAATTTACAAAACATAACGAGCTCTTTTATATTCCTGGCTTCTCAAAAATACTAAAAAATTCTATGAAGTATTGACATTAATTATTTTAAAATATGTACCATCTAACTTGCTGAATAAGTAAATAAACGCAACTATAGCAACATAGTTAGCTGCTAAGCACCGCGAGTTGCTTATACGTAGGCGTTTATTTTATAAAGATAAGCACAAGGAAATATTTAAATTGAGCTTTTATAGACGCTACCTCGAAATACGCTTGCGCTTTATCTCGTTTTACGCTCATTATTTAGCTGTACCTCCCAACCCGCTTCTGCTTCACACATGCGCTTATTGATACGTTGTGTCAGTTTCGTAAAATAAAACACCCTCAACACCTCTTTGCAATTCTAATGTCGGATAAAATCAAAAAAACCAAACGTAGCATATCATTACAAGTGAAACTAGATATATTGAAACGAGCCGAAAATGGTCAAGGACAAGCGTCAATCGGTCGATTATACGGCTTGGCGCCATCGACGATTCGGACAATATTACGCGATTCGGAAAAGATTAAGAAATGCATTGCTTCCGGTACGATTTCGTTAACAGCGACAGTATTACGGCGCCACAATCGTACAGCGACAATGATTGAAATGGAGAAAATCCTAACTAATTGGATTGAAAAACAAGAGGAAAATTTAACACCGGTTACTCAAGCTGCAATTCAAGAAAAGGCTAAACATATATTTGCTGGGTTGAAACGGAAGACAGGTGCTTCGAAGAACGAATCGTTTCAAGCCAGTCGAGGATGGTATGAGAAATTTAAAAGAAGATCCAAAACTAATAATACTGATTCAAAACCTAAAGAATTTTTATGTACTGAACCTATTTATGAACCTAAATCTCAAATAAATAACTTATTTTCCCAAACTCTACAGACGAGAATTGAGAAGGGGGGTTATTCTTCTCATCAGATCTTCAATGTGATTGAAACGACTTTTTATTGGAATGAAATGCCAACGAAAACAATAATTAAACAAGAATTTGAACCTAAAGCTTCGCATAATGAAATAAATTCTAAAGAATCAGTCACCCTACTTTTAGGCGCAAACGCTTCTGGTTCCCACAAATTAAAACCGTTACTAGTCTATAAATCCGATACCCCTAAATCCCTGGAGGGTTACAACAAATCGACACTACCAGTAATCTGGAAAGCAAATGAAACATCTTCAGTAACATTAACGGTTTTTGAAGATTGGTTCGTACACCATTTCATACCAAGCGTGGCAGCTTGCTGTAAAAAGTTAAAACTTGAAAACAAAGCCTTATTGATCCTAAACCCCAGCCCTGCACATCCAGAAAGTCTGGATGACATCCATAATAATATACGAGTAATATTCATGCCACCAGACATATCTAAAATTGCTTCACCAATGCGAGAAACATTAAAATATTTTAAATTATATTATTTACAAAATATATTTACAACAGTAACAAAATCCGAAAATTTTCTTAGTCAGAAAATAGATTTCGAAACGTACTGGAAAGAATATAATATATTTGGAGCAATTAAAATTATTGATGAATCCTGGAAAGATATTGGGCCTCTAATCATAAAAAACTCTTGGGTTAACTTACATTCACCTGTTGTAGTTAACTGTCGTAAAGAAGAATTAAAAGAAGAAATGATTAAATATATTCTAGAGTTGGCAACACAACTTGGGGTAATTCTTCAACATGAAGATATAAACGAATATATGGAAGCTTTTGAACAACATGAAGATCTAGTTGAAGATGTTAAAGATGAAGAAATCCAGGGGAAAGCACCACCAAAAGCTTTGACTTCTAAGAGGTTATGTGAGATTTTTCAGTATGTGAATGCTGCAATTGAGATAATGCATGAATATGATCCTAATGTTGAGCGGAGCTTAAATGTATCTAGGGTTTTGAGTCAAGGGGTGCAGTGTTATAGGGAGCTTTTTGAAGAAAAGAAGAAAACTACGCGACAGGTTACCAGTGATCCTGAACATCAAGAGGAACCGGAAATGCCTGTATTATGTTTATATTCAGATTCTGATATGGATATGTGATTAAAAATTGTAAATAAATTATATTAAAAATAGTAAAAGTAATAAAATTACTTATACGCAAATTTTGTTTTATTACAATACAAATTATATACATAAATTAATAAAAAAAATCTTTTGGAAGTCTATGGTAACCATTCTGCATTCGGATTCGTTGATAATTTCCCGTTGGACGTTTCATCCTTATCAGCAATTTTATGGTAGACTTTTTTGCCAACATCCGCAACATATTCAAGTCCATCGCCGATTTTCTCGCCGACTTTCCGCACAACACCAGCCGCCGATTTGGCGCTAATCGTCTCCGAGTCAATATTAATATTATACCCTTGCGTCGATAACGAGCAATCTTTTTGCGAAATAATCGACAAATCAAACGGATTGATATTATACGACTGTAGCTTCGCGCGTAATTTATCCAAATACATTTTATCTAATTCTTTACTACGCGATAAAAATGACACAGATTGACGGTGGGCTAGCGGTAGCTTTTGGCATGTAAATATACCGGCGTAAGTATCGTAATCTGTGTTTAAAACAGTATAAGATGCATCTCCAGCTACGCCTAAATAAAAAATTGTTACTTCCCAACCATATCTTCAAATGTAGTCAAACTTACTCCACGGGAATTTCACACGCATTTTAGCGGGTACTGATGCATCTGGCACGGATAGTTGACCGGTGTAGCGGTATTGGTGATCGACGGGTGTAAGCCCTAATATTGGGTGCTGGCTAACTTGCTCTATTGTATATTCACCTGGTTCTTCACCGCGAGTGAAATTATATGCTAAACAATCACTTGACGTTGATGTTTTTTGAACAACATACCAAATTCCTAACATCTATTTTAAAAAAACAAAAACAGGTATAAGTATATTGAATTAACCATAAATATTTGAAATCTCAGACAGATTTGACGTAAAATTATAAAATATATTTGCGCCTAAAACACGCAACTGTATACGCATAATCAAATAACCGCAATTAATTGCACATGATAGCTAATAGTGGAGCATACATTTAGGCTCAAGTTTATTGTAACGCAATCTATAGTTTATTTAAGGATTAAACTATAAATAAATAGTTATCATGTGTAGTCAATATGTTCTTGAATTTAATATTGTTTATTGATAATTTTAAAATAATGACCTATACCTTGATTTTAATTATGCGTTATGTAATTTTTATTAAGAAATACGAAACTAGGGCATGCATTTATTATATATTACAGAATAATATTAATGGTAATAAAAGTGGCTCTGTTCTTGGATACAATCTAGTTGTATCAATCTTAAAAAAACCACCGAGGTTAAATAGCAATATTTATCTTCGTTGAAAATACGCAAATGTATAAACAAAACATTTGTTTTATACATAATTTAATTAAATACTCAAGGTTTTCTTTTTTATCATATTTCTTAGTAGAAAGCATATAAAAAATGTTATAAATAAATAATAAATTACTGGTTTAATTACATACGTAGAATGTAATACGAGTACATTAAATATGATACACATTTTTAATAATAATTTTCGTCATAAATGTACGTTACAGATCTTGTAATGACTTATAAAGTTACAAGTTTGGAACAGTGAAAAATGACTGAGATTTTCAAATATGTTTGTATATTAAAATAAATTACTTACCCTATTCATATTAAAATTCGACATTGGCTCCACTTGGGGACAACCACCCAAGTGGTAGCTATGCCCCATGACGCCAAAAGGGGCCACGCAGACCGCCAAAAAAACACATACCACAACTGGAATCATTTTAACACGGTTTATCCAAACCAAAAACCAATTTTATACTAAGCTAATATATGCTGCGCGCGAATTAATATACGAGCTTTGAAACATTAAATGTAACCAATCAAATCGCAGTACTTGTTCCATCTGAGACGACAACAAGTGTCTCATTGGTGGGATTGTTAAGGCAACTAGATACTCAACGGAGTTGTCGACTTAAATCGCGATATCATTTGTGTTGAGTTATGTTGTGCAACAGTGAATCAGATTTATAGTTGATTGGTTTACAAGAAAGTGTTTGGAGCATTTTGACTCATGGAGGTGGTGACGCATAAATTTATGTTAATAAGGTTTTTCCTGTTTCAAATGATGAAAAAAGAAATATACATCATTCTTGAGTCGACTAGAAAAACAATTTTAATCATTTGTTGATCGGGGTTCAAAGTTGAAATTGGTGCAACTTTTATTGGATTTCGATGTCTAATGAATGTCTTTGTTTTATAGTTAGTCACATTTCGTAAAAATGCTTAATAATTAAAAATCCAAATCAGTTAATTTGCAACAGTTGTTTTTATCGAGGTTACACATATAAAATTATTTAGAAATTCTCTCGTCATCTTAGAGGGTCTACAATGTTGTCGATAATACATTAAATTTTATTTAAAAGTCGAGGAAAATTGAATAATTACAAGTTAGATGATTGATATTACTGTTCAATCGATTATAATATCGATACGATGGTAATTAGGACGAAAAGGATTATTAATCAAAACCAAATTAAATACAAACTTATTTATATGTCTATATAAAATATAAAAATACTCTTATTGATATGTTTTTAATTTTAATATGTGGCACTTTTTAATTTGAAATTAAGAATGTTATATATTATTGATTATTTGGACTGAGATCATAATATTGCAATTAAGAGATCTATACTGGAATTGCATGAAACTAAACAGAATTCTAACGAAATAATAATTTGAAAAACAAAAAAAACACTTTAAAAACAACATTACAAAAAATGTCATTTTTTTTTTATAAAGAGATCAAACCCACTGGACCAGAGAGAATAAAGAAAAACAAAACTCTTAAGAATAATTCGAAAAAAAATACGACTTTTATTTCGTTTAGGGCGAAATCGATTTATCGACGTCATCGAAATATGGGTGGCTCAAAACCCGTTTCGCTGAAATACGATGAACTGGATCGTAGACAAGCATTTGCTTCAGTAAATCCAATGCAGAGTCATCCAGATTCTTCACCTGACTCTCCAGATTATAGCTAGTCCAATTGGGAAACGTTGCTTTGTAATCAGGTAGACTGGTTACACCTGGCCAAATTTCTTCAGTCGGTGTCTTCAGAACACTATTTAAGAGTTATTTATAAATATGTTGGAAAACACTATAATAATATATATAAAAGAGGAAACAATTTTTATTATAATTGTAAAATAAATGTTGATGGTAAAAATGTGTTTGGAAATGATTAGAAAACCTCACCGGAAAATACGAAACAATTGATCAATTTCGGAGTCGCCTTGGAAGAGCGGTCGACGAGTGGCCATTTCCGCGAAAATACACCCCAATGACCACACATCAATCGGGCACGAGTATCTGGAGGAGCCCAATAAAACTTCAGGCGCACGGTACCACAAAGTGACCACTTCGTGAGTGTAAACGCGAACAGGAACCCCAAACGCTCTACCCAACCCAAAATCTGCAACCTAACCCCAAACATTATACCCATAAGGAACACATAAAACTCAACTTCCCTAATGCAAAACGTTCTATAAGTTAGGAAAGCTCAAAATATTATAAAAAAAACTCACTTTGATGGTGCCATTTTTGTCAATTAATAAATTCTGAGGCTTCAAATCTCTGTGCAGCACACGTCTTTGATGACAGAATAAAATCGCGTCCGTGATTTGATGCATATAACTTTTAACCAAAGCGGGATTCATGTATTTACCATTGCCTATAGAATCTAAATATTTCTTTAAATCCATGGATAAGTACTCGAAAATTAGATATAAACGAGTCTCTTCCATTAACACGTCTTCCAGCAGCACTATGTTATCATGTCTCAGCTCTTTCAGAAGTGAGATCTCTCTTATTGCTGTTGAGGGAACACCTTCGTCTTCGGATTCAAGTCGGATTTTTTTCATTGCGACAATTTGCCCAGTTTTCTTATTTTTACCTTTATACACAACACCATAGGTGCCCTCGCCAATCTTTTCTATTTTCATAAAGTCTTCCATGTTTCTACTTATTACTTAGTCACCTATAAAGAGTTGTCAATTCAACTAGTTTTGTCAAAACTATATGGTTATAATTCACAGTTTTTCATTTATTATATTGCCAAACCCCTAAACCCTAAGAGGGCTTCGCATTTTCGGGATATTTAACATAAAACTCAAATGTATAAACAAAGGTGCATGCTTTTACAACGTTAACCCATTTCATTACATGAAATACAATCACCCCAGTTTACTAAATCAATCAAAGCGCAAACAATCCAACATTATATAAAACATCCTTAAAATAATTCTACTTACTTAATTAAATAAACCCTATGACCGTTTTTTTCTTCCGCTAAACATAAACCGACATAACACTTTTAAATATTTGCAATCCAACCAATCAATGACTTTGCCTCGTTAATAATTGTTTTCTTTTTCTTACAATAACTAAAATATCTCAAAACACCCTTAATTTATTACTATTTATACAAAAAAACCCGTAAAACATAAATATAATACAAATATAATTTATCTTGTCTAAATTTTAATAAAATTTCGCGATTATTTGAATGTATATTCATATGAATTTGATATATATTGAATATAGATGGTGCTGGTTGACCAGTCATGATCCCGATTAAATCCGAAGATGTGATTCAAATTTTCTCAAACGGTTTTCACTAGTTTCGTGTGGTTCTTATATGTGGTTTTACATTAAAAGTTAAACAATTATTGAAAATAATCACGTGTAAACCACTATTAATTGCCAACAAAACCGGCGCATCTTCGGATTTACCCACAAAATTGTAAGTAAAATTATCAATCGTCAATGTCAAAATTACTGATCTTTTGATTTTTCCAGTTTGAGCAAAAATGGCAAAAACGCGAAAACGTAGTAAAAGAAATAGACGTAGTAAATACGTGGGAAATGAAAATAAAAAATCGGATGGTCCCGAGATAGAAATGTCGGATCAAGTTCGGACGTGTATTTCTGGTGAGAAATCGGATAAAAGTTTTCGTGTTAGTCCGCTGCATTTGGTGGATATTGTAATGCCAATATTAACACCAAGTCCAAAATTACATTTATCGAACTCGGATAGTAAACTTTTAGAAATTAATCGATCAATTCGACCTCGGTCAAGGTCTTCAGTTGCGAAATTAAATGATTTTGAATCTCTAAAACCTATCATAACACCAACAACACCCAAAAATCTTTCGAAATTAAAATACGCGATTAACGTATCGTTCGAAAAGTCTTTGGAGAATTATAAAACACCATTAAAACGCATGCGCAGTAATTCGTTTATACATCAAAATACTCCTTCAATCATCGAAACTTTTAAACGAAATAAAAGCACACAACATCTTGAGGAAAAGATTTCGAATAACTCGAATGATCAGACTTTTTTCACTCCACTTTTGCATACTAAATTCTCGACACCGCTTCCGATAATTAGTCCGATACATAATTCAACACCGAAAACGACGCAACGTAAAATCGAAATAATCAGTAGTGATTTCGTCGAGAAAAAACGACGGAGCTCTTTCTCTAAAATGCAATCTACTCTTTGCTCAATTCAATCCCTATCGCCAATTTTAAAAGAAGAAATTATTGACCCCCACAAAATACCCAGTGGTAATAGACTACGGACTTCCGGTTTTTTGACACCTACCAAAAGAGTTTTCGGCAAATTTCGAAAATTTGGTACACGACTACCGATCTCTTGGACGGAACTCTATAACTGGATCGGCAATGCATTAAAAAAGGTAAAAACCCCGATTATTCACATTTATTTCTCGAACAATATTAATTACAAAATCTTCTAGAGTTATACTACTTTAAAGCGACTTTGTTTTAAAAGCATACAAGAACAATCTTTAGTCATTCAAGCTTGTCAATGCAACGATTATAAAAACGAAATAATCGTTTTAAATTCTAAAATCGAGGAACTCGCTACAGAAATGCTGAATGTTAAAAAGGAGTTAGACACTTTTAATAGTTTCAAAAAAGAGTTCCTGGATTTTAAAATACAAATGCTAGCAATGAAATCAAGTACAGTGGGCGTGGTCTGTCAAGCTCCACCACCACCACCGCCACCACCTCCTCCTCCACCACCACCACCTCTACCAATGCTACTTTTGACTGGGACCACGCCTACTTCGAGACCTTCAAAGGCTGCAATGCGAAAATTAGATAATAAAAAAGGGAATGATCGACCATCGATTACTGTGGAGGAAATTTTGAAAGTTCGACTCAGAAAAACTACGGTGAGTTTAAATTTTTTTTTTTTGTAGTGAATTAATAAACTATAGTGATGTATTTTTGGTAGGCGCCCACTACGATCGTGAAGAAGGCACCTATTATACAAACTGAAGATGTCTTTCGACAGGTGAAGTTACGCCCGTCACGACAAACGGCCCAGATTCTCGGTACCAGTCCGCGATCTTCGTTGGCACGCATTTTGAAGAATGTTGACACAAATGTTCGATCTGTTCGGCGAATTAAAAAATCACCATTTTTGAGTTTTGATGATTTGTCTAGGCACTCGTCGATTCGATTTAGAGAACGCGACATTGGCAATGACTCGGCGCCGGTTACGTCTACATAAACAACAACAGCGGTATTTTTTTCCACTGGATTTAACGTTCAAATACCATGATTTCTGTGATATGACTTGAGATTTTTTTTTTTACATATTTACTATTAATCTAGTTTTATTATAATTTATATGCATATTTATTTAATTTCATGTAATTTTGACAAGCAATAGCGCTTTGCTCAGATAAATATTTTAGATATCAAAGTATTTGTTTTTCGTTTTTAATATATTCATAAAAACTGTCTGATTTGTTCTATTTACTAAGACGTAAATATGTATCAAATATAATAAGTATATTTCGTAAAATAATAGAAATATTTTTATAATTATGTGGTTCTTGCAATATTAATATAATAAAAATTATTTAAACCCAACTGATGCTTATTTAACTACTACAGTTATTCCTATGTTTAACTCGTTTCACGATTTCATCATGAACTGCTTGTTGATCTTGCTGGCTCGCTTTGGTGAGCTGTTCCATAATCTCATGATTATACGTCGAATGTAACATAAGACTTAAAACACCAGCTCTGGAGGCCATATTGTGTCTCAATTGTCGCTCTTGCTCAATAAGCTCATCCATTTTCAACCACTGTCGCACCCGCTCCATATCAACCTCAGCACGACGCATTTTCTCCCAAACATAATGTTTAGTGCACGATTTTTTTGGAACTCGACAAAATTCCCCGGTGAGATCAAACACGTTTGTGACTAACGGGCACCCGCAAACTTCATAATCAGTAATTTTGGGATCTTTACAATGTTCAGGGCATAAAACCCGAAGGCGTTTGCAGTAAGTGTGGTTGAGTGTGTTGAAGAAATCGCAAAACATATTATTGCCTTCAATGCGCGTTTTAAAAATTGACCCGAATGATGATTGCGATTCGTATTTATTGAAACATTTCTCCATGTGTTTCACGGCGGTTCTCGAGTGGATTTCATGTCCGCAAGTTATGCAATAAGTAGACATTTCTAGTTCTTCGTCGCAATCGGTTTCGAAGTTTGGGTCAATTTGCGCGTTTTTTGCACGCTCGATAATCAAATCGAGTTCGCGATGCCGCTTATCCAACTCGCATAGAATCTGACGTACTTCCTGTTGTTGTTTCCTAACTTGATCTAGCGCTTGTTTATTTTTTTCTTCCGCAGTGCAAGGACTCAACGCCCATTCTTGAATCCGTTGAGGTAACACCTGATAAATTCGATTTGTAGCCAACTTCGTGCCGCATTGATCCGAGCAATATTTTGATCCAAAACGTGCGCTAACTGTACAAGCAGGTCCGTAACACTGTCGCGGGTAATCCGTTTTAAGATGCCAGGTAGCTGCTCCACAATCCGAATCTGAGTCTTTGCGCTTCCGGCGTTGTTTTTGTGCTTGTGGTGTGAATTGTAGGGAATTCACACATGTGCGATGCTTGCATCGCAACTTTAGCCGGTTTGAGCCCCCATATTTTTTCATATCTTTACAAGCATCACAGCGGCCACAATCATCTGTGCGGTAGCAGCCCATGCACTGGCCGCATCGTTTGGAGCTGGAGCGTTTTGAAGCGCTAACAGAATTTTCGTTACGCTCTTTTCGCCGTTTCGCTTTACGCTCCTCACTGCCCATGGTGGAATCTTCGCTTTTACGCGTTTTCCACTTGGTGGTCAATGTTGGGTCTTCTTCGCGACAACGTACGCAGAAGAATTGTCGGATTAGTTTGGATTCTTTCTCGGTGATGTTGATGCAATCGCCATGGTACCACTCTTCGCAGCTGTCGCAACCAATCATAAAACGCGAGCTATCGGATGATCGACAAATGCAATACGCTTGGCCGTCTTGTTTGAGAAGTGTTGCGATTTTTGATTGGCGCTCAGGTAGTAGAAATTGCTTCGCAATTTCTTCTTTCTATGAAACAAAAGCTAGCTGATTCAGAATCCGACCGAGTGCTTCGCTAATTTTTCGATCAATCATAAATTGATTTGACCGTCTACAAGCGATGAGACTTACCGAAAATTCTTTTTTCTTCGACCCCATGATGTGTTTTTAATAATATTTGTGAAGAATTAATAACCAGCAAGGATCTGTCAAGGTTTGAGCAACATTCTTTCAACCAACCAATCACTTTCAGGAATTGACCAATCATATACACTAGATTTGAATCTAAGGCCTGTGATTGATCGGTTTGAGACCCTCAAACTATACGAGGCATTATTTTTATTTCTCTCAAAATTCTATGTGTATTTTATTTAAAACCATACTACATTTAATTTCGCTTATTTAATCAATTAATTTATAATTGAGCTTTGCCCTGTGATTTTTGTTGGAACAAAGAAAAAGAAAACCATCTTCATGCCATTCATTGGTTGAATGTCAAACAAAGCGTGGATCAACGTTTATTTTTGCATGAACCACAAAACAACAACAACAAAAATTAATCTAATCCCGTTAATAGCACAACAAAAACATGTCTGTAGTCGTGGTAAATATAACAGCCGTTTAAAACCAACGCAAAACTTATTGAATTCGCGTGATTTTTTCTTAGGAGACAATTGATGAAAACAGAAAGGTAAGCGAGTCGGGAGACGATGTTGATCAAGAACACGATCCACAGTTTGAGCCTGTTGTGATTCTTCCCGAAATAGATGTATCAACAAACGAAGAGAATGAAGAGGAATTGATCAAATTACGTGCGAAGCTATTTAGGTTCGATACATCTGATCCAGAGACACCGGAATGGAAAGTTAGTTTTTAATTTAATCATTAATGTTCGAAATGTTATGAGTTCGTTATTGTTCAGGAACGAGGCACGGGTGAAGTGAAATTATTGCGACATAAGGAGAATAATAGCATTCGAGTTGTGATGCGTCGTGATAAAACATTGAAAATTTGCGCAAATCATTTTGTTACTCCGTGGATGGAGCTCAAACCTAGTTGCGGCTCAAATCGCGCTTGGATCTGGACAGTTTTGGCGGATTTCGCTGATGAAACCGCGAAATCTGAGTGCTTAGCAATTCGATTTGCTTCCGCCGAAAGTAATTTTAATTTGAGTAATTATTTATAAATTGAAGACTAATTATTTATTTTTAGTTGCAACACAGTGGAAAAATAAATTTGAGGAAGGGAAAACGATTTTAAGAGAAAAATGTAAATTGTATAATAATTCATGTTCGTCTATAAACTCAAGTTCTGACAACGAATCCGATGTGGAGGAATCGAGCAAGGAGATTCAAGAAACAGCTGAAGAGGCGGAGGTGGTAAAGGACATAGAACATTTAAGTATTTCGAAATAAAAACATTTAAATAATCGAAAATGAAATATGATGGTGCCTTGTTAGCTGTTACTCATAATATATCATTCCATTGTATATTTTCTTTGATGTTAGAATTATTAAATCATGAAATACGTTTTTCCTTTTTGCTATGAATGGAATGTCATATATTTTCATGTATACTAATTATATATTTTTAATGATAATCTGAATAAAATATTGGAAAAGTTTTATTATTTTAATCCAATATTTACGAAAAAAAATAAGTTTCGGAATGCTAATTTATCACTCAAAATACACATTATACATAAACCGTGCGAAATAATAAATACGTGACTCAGAATTATAATTCATCTTTGCCTAAAATCGCAAAAGCTCGAAGTATATTCAAACGATTTTGCAATTCAGTCGCTTTTTTCGCACTGATTTTCTCCTTCAACAGCTTCGAAACACGTTCATTTTCATGCGCAATAAACTGATCACCAACATCAATCACCTTTTTCATAATAACCGAATAGATTTTCGCTAAACCCTGCTCCTAAAAACAATCATAATTAACACCACATAACCCTAAAACCATCCAACTTACTTTCTCCGCAAGTGTTTTTAAAAGCACTTCCGTCTCTTTTAAAACTCCTTGTTTATTGGTCGAATCACTAAACTTAATAGCTAATTTATCGAAAGCTTCTACACATCCTGGAAGTCCTAAATAAATACGAGTATTATCACGAACGAAATCTCGGAGGTTATCCAGAGTAAATAGAGTTGATTCCGGGAAACTAATCGGTGTATCGACACCTTTTTTAAATAATTTAATCGCCGGGAAATCTTCTTTAGTGACTCCATACTTTTTGGAGAGATCTTCGTTATCTTTTTCACCGTAATCTTTAACGCCAACATCAGCTAGTAGTAGGTGTTGGTTTTGAGCAACTTCGCTCGCCAATTTGCTGAATATATCATGTTTATCGCCGTACGGAAACGCAACATCGAATTTGACTAACGTTGCCTCGAAATGCGGGACAATTTTATCGAAACTCGATTCGTCTAAGCTAACGCAACCTTTACAAGCGTTTACTTTATTTATTGCAACGAAAATAACAGTTAAAACTACCAAAACGTACGCGTACATTTTACCGGCTCTTCAAATTGACAGTACGACTACGACACGTCAAATATATATGCTGAACAATTGAATACAATTGATACAATCAGCAATTATTGTTGTTTTAGATGTTTATTGTTGATATCATTGTTATAATAACACAAAACCTCATATTTAATATGTATACATTTCTATGGATGACGTTTCTGTATTTGTACAATTATAATTGAAACTGCGTTTATTTGGATTTGATTTTGTTTTGTTCGTTTTTGTTTAGTAGAAAAACACAAATAAATATGGTCAATTTAGTGTAAATGGGGTTTTAAGAATATTCTGAGTTCTAAAACGTTGTATTATGGTTGTATAATCGATATGTTTATTTTCATCAAGATGGCCATGGTTTGCGACGTCGGTGCGTCAAAGCGTTGGCGCGTACATTTAAATTTTCACATTTATATAAAATAAATACAGATTTACAATTTAAGTACAAAAATAATTAAAAATACATTTAATTGACATTTAGTGTTTACTTTTCTTTATTGTAATGTTGTTTCCGTTGATGTTCTTCTTGTTGAAAATGCTCGGATAAATCTTTGAGCTTTTTAACAGTTAAAGCATGTAATTCTTTGACGGATTGCAATTCGCCGCCATAATCTGAAGGTAGATGCGATTTAGGGATATGTTTATCATAAAACTCCTCCATTTTTAACTCAGGGCTATGCGGATGCAACTAGAAATGGTAGTTGCCGTTATGTGACGTCACAAGTCGCCTATTCACATACAGCTTACTTTGTTTATCAATTCTTTGTACATGAACGGTTTGACTACGGATAGGATTTTATCAAAGAACCACATGACATTTAAAATGTGTATTTCTTTCAAACAAATCGGCATGCCGTCTTGAATGTACTTCAAGACTTTTCGCACAACGCCGATTTTCGTTCTAGTTATATGACTGATGCTCAGTTTGCTCATGTCGAATAAAATAATAATGCCGTCCGGTGGGTTTTCATACAACACCGAATCGAACACCATCAGAAGCAACTTCATGGCAGACTCCATGTGATAGTTGCTTGCGATGGGATCGTACAAACGGTTTATAACAATTACATGGTTATCCGCAGTTCGTTTCGGAATTACTACAAATTCTCTAAAAGTTTCAAATATAAATTCGTAATTCGTAAATTTACATATTTTTATTTCATAACAAACATAAAATTATAATCAACGCAGATTACTTATTAAAGAAGTTTATGCGTAACTATTCGAAATTCGCACTTTACTACGTTTATATTTATAAGATGTGTAAATTGAATTTATTGATTAAATAATTTAAAACAGAAAATAAATATTCATATATGATAAATAAATGTATTTATTTATAATGAAAAATAAATTGTTGAGATTAATAAAAAGTTTGAAAAAATAAATATGTAATTTATAATACATAAAAGGAATAAATATATTTTAATAAATAAATACTAGAATAAAATTAATATATTTTTAAATAATTGGAATGGAATATTTTTTTTTTTAGTCAACAAATTATAGTGATTAGTGTTGTTGTTGAGTAAATAATATAAAGTAGTAATAAATATTTGAAAATGAGGCGGATGCGTCTACCAACTGGCGCCCGGAGGAAAACGAAATTCCGGGCGGAAAATCAATACTATATTATTTAAATATTCATAATTTGTACATAATAATTACTTACAATGTCTGCAATTGCAAAGCAACGTCCACGCGATCCAAATTACGATTGTCGAATATGTCGGGGGCATTTTTGCGCACGGTGTAAAAACAGTGTATGCACTTTTTAGTGCTGTCAAAATCATTTTCACAAGCCAACAGAAATAAACAGATCTGATGGTCACTTAAAATCGGTATAGACGTTTCTGTGATCAACCATTGTTGCGTTTTCGATATATTTTCCTTTGTTACACGATTTGTTTTCAGTAGATTGTTGATATCAAAACCATAAGTAACCATTTTGTTTGGTTATATGTGAGTGTCGTTGCGAAAATAACTCGGTTTTTGACCGGCTTTCACTTTTACCAGTTGATTCAAACTGTTTTTCTTTGTGACTTTGAAATTTTTTTCTTATACATATGCATGTATTTTTAGATTATTTCACTTATTTTTAATATATTTTATATTATACTTGACTATTTTTACCATATAATTTTTTTTAGTTTGTATTTATGTTTTGTTTAATAAATTATTATTTCGAATGCTTTTTTATTTCTTTATATTACGTTTTTAATTAAATCTATTTAATTCAAATAATATTCCAACAATAGCAACATATTTAATTAATGATGATTAAAAATACCTTATGGGAATTATTAATTGATTAATTATATTTTTGCGCAATTTAGTTACCGTCTTGTTTTATTGACAAATTCTTAAAAACTAAAAAATTTAACGATGTGCATGTTTGTTAAAAAGTAATTATAATGCAACTAGCATTGTAATGACTTGTTATTTTAACGGGAATAAATAAAACGCAACTTACAATTGCAATTTTTTGCAAAATTTAAACCTTTGCTCGATTAAAACTAAATAAATTATTAATAAAATCACTCACCGTATTTGAGTGATACGTTATTTCTTTCTCACGCATATGAATCTATAACAAACATTAAATCAAATTAATCATTTTAATTAATAATTAATATATAAAGTGTACCGCAATACACTGCAGTTACTATGGTCAATTATTATTTTCTAATCTAATTTTATAGTTCGGTTTACATTTAATTTAAACTTAGATTCTTTATTATTTATGAACAATTGTTAATTGTTATTATATATTATTTAATTAGTGGCATTAGATTCAAGGTACCTCCTTAATACAACTCTGGAATTGACTTAGGTAAAAATCCGCGGTGTATATAATGCACGTTAAGCAAAATAAGAAAGTTTCGTTCGCTCATTCACTCCCCACTTAAGCACATTCCACCTTTTCTTCGCTTATTTTTTTTTTATTGTAATTTTGAAATCCTCAGCAACCAGTTAACTTTACATTCGCGTTTTGCGTAGTCGAACGATCGGGTCGCTAGTCGCGAATTGATATATTTATTTGGAATTCGTTACAGGTGTAAATACAACCGTGACCAGTGGCAGTGAATTTAAAATAATTTAAAAAAAATAAAATGAATGAACCATTATTGCATCCGTTTATCAACGGTTTGAAAAATGTTGCGGACAGGAAAAAAGAAATTCACAAATTGAAATCTTGGTAAGCGAATTTACTATTTTACACACAAAATAAAGCTTTTAAAATAATTATTACATCTACATTTAATCGTGATGCGATAAGATAATTTTAGGAATGTTAATAAATATTTCTTTTTTTGAAACTATTATTATTATTAATTGAAAAGAAAGTCGCAAGCATCATATATTTTTTAATAGATATTAGAAAGTATATTTTAGATATATAATCATATTTTGAAATATTTACATATGGCAGGATATATTGTCTATATGTTTTGAAATCATAAAAAGAAAATTTGAATTTTGTTTATTGGAAATAAAGTAATGCTAAAAGACTGGTATTTTTTTTTTTTTATAAAAACAGGTATATTGTTAAAAAGTGTTGTAGAATTTAAATTAGCAGTTGCAATATTGCGAAAAATTAACCGGATGCGTTAAATAATATTTAGAATATCAAAATTGTTAAACAAATCAAATGATTGTTTATATTTTTGCAAATCAATTTTTAATTATACGTAAATAAATCTTTTATCCTGCAGCGAAATAAAGTTATGTAATTTGTGTAATGTTTAAACTAAATCAAATTAAGATAATTTCATTAATTACCAATCAAATTAGTATCAATTATATTTAGTTGTTCAAACAAAAAATTGACATATATGTCAGTAATTTGGCAAAAAATAGAACATGACATTTGTTGTTAGAATTTTGAGTGCAATTTTAAACAAATTATTAAATAATTATATTTGAACTGGCAAAAGAAATATTTGTGTCAAATATTTAATTATGGTTTAAATTGATCTATCATAACTCTTCTAATAATAATAATAATAATTAAGAAATACATTATTAATAATAGGAATTGTCATTAATACTTGTTCATTACAAAAAATGTATAGATAAACCGTTAATTAGTATAATTTAATGTAATTAATGTTGGTGAAATTTCTAATCATTTACGCAAATATATAATTGTGAATTTGATAAAAATCTTCGATTAAAATGTAAATTATTTCAAACATATAAAAGGTATATCAAAAACTCTTAAATATAATATATAAAATACAATTACGTCCTTGGAAATTCTCAGTTAAACTAAGTAATTTTTTTTACTTGTTAGTTTTGTTGAATTTATACAAAGAATTTAAATTATATTCAAACTACATTGGAATATAAATTTTTACGATACTGTAAAATAAGTATTAAATTACATTTTAATTGTAAATAATTAATGAAAAATACGATTTAAAAGAGAAGAAAAACGATAAATACGAATAAAAACTATGAAGTAAACAAGTAACCTTTAAAAATTATATAGGAAAAGCAAAATAACTAGTTGTATAAAAAATAATAAAAAATGATGCTTCATAAATAAAATTGTTGATTGGCCTTATGCCTTAATTATTAGTGTCAGCCAACATCCTTGTAATTTCGATGTTTTAATAATTAACTTAGATAAAAACGATTTTCTATGAAAGTTGCAAAAACGTAGAAAAGAAATTCATGTTTACGATTAATCCTAGCATTAATTGGTAATTGTCATTTAATGAAATAATTAATTAGTGTATTAATCCTCAGAATTAATACATAATACTCGCAAATTTAATTCAGTGAATTTGGGGGTTTTTTTTTAAATATATGTTATAGTAATTATATAAATTAAATATCATCCTGCTCAATAAATTTCGTAATAAAGCAATTTATCCGTAAAACAAGCAATGCAAGAATGTAGATGTAAAGTTAAAAAGAAAACAATAAAAAAAGCTTTAAATCTAATGCTTTGTACCTATTATATATTGCGCAATTGTACCAAAATTGTTGTAAATGTAATAATTGTAAAATGTAATAGATTTTTTATTTATATTACAGGATGAATACACAACCGCATTTGCCGAAGATTTCTGATGATTATATCTACTTATTTCTGCACGCGTGTTTTTACTCAGTAGATAAAACGAAAACTTGTATCGAGAATTATTTCACGATACGTACAAGTAATCCGTTCGTGTTCGGTGATAGGGACCTGTTCTCAGATAGTCTAAAAACAATGATGAGCTTAGCGTAAGTAATTTTTTATTTAAAAATGCGTTATGGAAAAAAAAAACGAAATGACAAAGATACTCATGAACAGTTTTATTGCTTGACAATCCAGAATTGTAAAAATCATTTATGTTCAAATTTGGTTTTGAAGCTGTTATGCTTCTTGGTTTTCTCCGTGTGCTTTTTGCCGGCTTGCTGCATTTGTCGCCTGATTCGAATGTACTGGGGCTCTTCATCTTTTTTCGTTAAATTCTGCAAATTCGGCAATGATTTCACGGCACGTGTTTGTTTACATTTCAACAAACTTAATCGTGCTTTCAAGCTCTTTTTCTCAATTTCGGATAATTGTGGTACAATCACCTTCTCCCTTTTGGGTCTGGCGGTAAAGATTTCAGACGTGCAGCCAGTCATTGGTTTCTTCTTACGGGGCTTGCAGATTTTATTGAAGGCATCCTTTTCGGTGCGTGGTCCAACCACGATGGTTTCATGGGCGGATGGTCTATAGACTCGGATGGTCGCTGGTCTCGCAACTGCACCACATTTGATGGGGAAATGTTCGTATGGATTTGAAGGAGTTCTGCGAGGTATACACTGCTGTTCTCTTAGACCATATTTGGAAAAGTCTCGAATGCTGCTCGTGTTACAAGGATCTTTGGAGTTTTGAAGGCAACATTTAGAATTGGGTTTTCCTAGTTTCGAAGCATTTCGACTGGAACAGGGATCTTGTGCACATTTTGATGGTTTAGGGTCACACGAATCACTTTTACATTTGGGTGCTTTACACTTCGGTGGACGTAAACCAATCAGATGTTTTTTATGTTTAGGTTTTGGTACGCTTACTTTTGTAGGGGTATCGGGTGGTTTACAAAGCGTAGTTTCTTTCACCATACGACATGGTCTCGTTTTAGATTGCCATCTGTCCCAAAGTTTCGGTCGTTTAGTTACTTTCTTTACGGGAGGACATGGATGACATGGGGGTTTGCATTTTTCTCGATCCAAAGCATGTACAGGTTTCGATAAGTCCGCGCATTGATCACAAACTTTCGGGTTGCTTACAGCTGGATCTATTCGTGGTGGTTTTTTGAATGGATCATTCTTCTTTTTTGCAGCGCATGGATCGGGATCGCCACACGGTTGACATGGACCTTGTTTGGGTGCGGCTGTTGCTTTTGCGCAGCACGGATCACATGGTAGTGGTTTTTTTGTACATGGGTCCGGGCACGGATTTGGTTTCGCCGCACACGGATCACATGTGGGTTCTTTTGGTTGACACGGATCACATGGGGTTGTATCGCATGCCGCTCGTTTCGGACATGGTTTATCGCATGGGTCTGATATCTTTGGGCAGGGATCCCCTGAGCCACAGGTACCAGATTTTTTTGAATCAGATGAGTATGCGTTTTTTCTGTCCAAATATGGATCGGATTTTCGTTTCTCTAAACAATTTGTTGTTTTAGGTTTTTGTGTATCACAGGAAAATGTATTCTTCATCGATTTCATATGTCTCAAATGATTGCTTTTAGATTTCCTTACGCCTTTTTTGATTGATTTGTATTTTGGTACCCTTTTCGGTATCTTGCTGTACGATTTTTTCGCGCGTTGGACGCAATTTACCGCACTTGGAGCAGATTTTGGAGGACACATTATCGGGTTTACTTCTTTCTTCGCCACACATGGCTCATATGTAGCGCAGCAAGATCTTTTGTCTCTTCTTGCATTAGATTCTGGTGTTTTATTTTCATTTTCACTATTCTCTTTGCAAACTACCTTAGGATCTTTCACATCATCCTTCATCTCAAGAGGATTAACATTTGTTGCTCCATCACATTTTTTGCAAGGATCTTTTTTAGCACAAGGATCCTTTTTAGCACAGGGATCCTTTTTGCATGGATCCTTCTTGCAGGGATCCTTCTTGCATGGATCTTTCTTAGCGCAAGGATCCTTCTTTTTACATGGGCTTTTCTTACAGGGATCTTTCTTAGCGCATGGATCAGGTTTGGGACAGCAAGGTTTTGGTTTTGGTTTAGGACAACAAGGTTTTGGTTTAGGTTTAGGACAGCATGGATCTTTCTTTTTTGGACATTTAGGCGTACAAGCAGGCTTTGGTAATGGCTTTGGGCAAGGGCATGGTTTTGGTTTTGGTTTCGGTTTCTTACAAGGGTCTTTCTTGCAAGGATCTTTCTTTTTGGCGCATGGGTCTTTTTTGCAAGGATCTTTCTTGCAAGGATCTTTCTTGCAAGGGTCTTTCTTTGCACAAGGGTCTTTCTTTGCACAAGGATCTTTCTTGCAGGGATCTTTCTTGCAGGGATCTTTTTTGCTTTTTCCGCAACTAGGTTTCTTTGGTTTGCAACCATCGAAATATGCAGGTAAAGAATCTGGGATTAAGGGATCTACTCTTGGCATATCGCTGGGGCAAGGAACGGTATCTAAAACGAATTAATGTGATAAAGTAGGAATTGGTTTTTTTTTTGCAAACTAAAGGGACTTACGTAATTGTAACTGGATCAGCGGTGGTTTACTAATGAAGGAAGATTTTGAAGTTGCTCCAATTTGATTCACAAGGTTTACTAGATTTGTTTTGAGCTGTAATTCAGTTACATTTTTCTCTACTTTATTGAAATCTAAGGAATTTTTCGTCCTGTCAAATGGACTTAAAGTGTACGGAACCGTCGGTGATAAATCGAACTTCTTTATACTTGGTTTTCGGAAACGAGGAGATAATTGTCCAATTTTATTTTGACTAACTTGTTTCTTAACTTCCTTTTCTGGAGTAATTTTTTTTTCTGATTCAATCTTCTTCGCAGCTATTACTTTTGTAGGTTTTTGTATTGAATTTTGGCGCGTGGACACTTTTACAAATGAGGCCCTTTTGTCTATGGATTTATCCCAATCTTCTAATGAAAGTTTATTCTTAGAGAACAAAGTCGTTTTATTTGGTAATACCGGTACTTCTATTTTTGGTAGCGTTACATGAACTATTCCAATTGGTTTCTCTATTAGAGTTTTAGAACCTGACGTGGACTTAGGCTCAATTTCTGTAAAATTGAATATGGGTGGAGGAATTACTATTTTTGGTAGAGTTACGTTTATTCTTCCCAAATGCTGCTGCGATTGCAACTTTTTAGTCAAATCCATCCTTGGTGTTATTTGAGGAATGATATCTGGTTTAATATTCAGTTGTTTAATAGATTTGGATGGTTTATTCAACTGGATATCTTTGTTGGTGAACGGAGATTTGAAGAAAGAAGAATTATAGTCGAAATTGTTCTGAATGGGTTTTAATTTGGCCTTTTGTATGTTTATTTCATTTAATACGTCTTGTTTATTGTATAATTTGTCATGACGTAGTTTGGATCTATGGTAATTCAATTCCTTGCACACTTTCTGTTTTTGTGTTAATTCGTTTGTTGTTGGTGGATTTGGTTTCTTTGGCACTGAATCTTTAATTTTAAATTGACTATTTAGGTCTTGCTTATAATAGCGCTTATCCTTCGCAGCGAATCTATCTTCGAGAATTGCTACAGGAGCAATTTGCCCAAAATAGGAATCGACTTCTTTAAAAAAATCGTCACCGGCTGTGGCAGCTGTTTCTACATCGGCCAGTGGGAGTTTTTCCCTGAATTTTGGCGATAAATTCTCAACAATTCCCTCAAACATTTTATCGAGATCGACTGTTGGAATTTTCTTGTCTAAAGTCGGAGTTTCCAGCATCTGCTTCATGAGAGTTTTCTGCGGTTTATTTATTGGTTTTAAATCTGTAACTGCCGAACGTTGCGCTAGCATTTTTGTGAACTCTAGTGCTGTTGGTTCCAGAAACGAGTATTTTCCCCGACCTGTTCCTTGGAATTCTGTTGCCAATACCATATTATCAAGATCCTTTTCTTTCTCTGTTTGTTTTACTGGAGCTGAATCGTTCGAATCAGTAAAGAATTTCCGGCGATATTGTACGTTGATGTTCGATGGTGACGGGTCATTCGAAACTGGTTTCTGATGGACCTTCGAATAACTATGTTCACTTCGAATGCCAGTGTCTGGTGTTCCTCTGCTATGAGGCTTTGTTTGCTTCTCCCCCGAAATGGACACCTCCTTTAGATATTCATCTTCAGTTATCTTCTCTTTTGTTTTGGTGATAATCTCGCGATGGTAAATTATTTTGGGTGGACCTTCCTTGCCAGTAGGCAGCGTATTTTCTTTCGAAATAATTGTTCTACTTTCAACTTTCAACTGTGGCGTTTTCGTCTCTTGAGAAACCACCGGTAACACGTGTTTCTCAATGATAGTGACGTTGTTATCCACGGTTGAGGTAATCGGTGTCGGGATCGGTTCGACTAGTTGTGGTTTCGCTTGCTCAGTGATTTCCGGTGGTTCAAAATGTTCGGGTTGTGAGGCATTCGGTAAATCGTGTTTTTCCGAAATAATCTTTTTAACTACTTGACCAGGATAAGAAAAATACACGCGATGCATTTCATATTTTACTGATTTACCATCTTCATCTACGATTGCTTGTCGCCGATAGAAATACGGTAAACCTTGTTTTTCTTTGTCTGTTGGTGGTTCAGGACATGATGTATTACTAGTAGATCTATCTCGTGGATGTTTACCCTTCTTTTTTGATGAATATGAACGACTTTGAGTGTTTATAGTCTTATCAACGTTTAGGAGATTAGTTGTAGCTTGGGAACGGCTACGAGAGTTACTTTTCGTTGAGTAACATATATTTTTGTCTACATTAGGATTTAAGGAATCAATATGTTCTAGAATTAAACTAGATTTGTTGTGAGGACTAGTGTCTCTGTTCTTATAAGTAGAATAGTTTCTGACTTGATTTTGGATTGATGTGTTTTGTCTTTTGAGCTCTTTAGGAAGAGATGCTTGGAATTGCTTTAGAGTGTCTTTTTCTAGTTGATTTTTATCTTCTATTACTTTTGGGATTGTTTTAGATTCTTTGGAAAGAGATTTATCGTTTAAGATACTTTGTTGTTTCAATAAACCTCCGTTTAAGACTTCTATAAAGCTAGGGCTTAGTGTGGAAGTACTATCATATTTCGAGGTCGCGCGATTAAGTTGAGCTCGTTGTTCTTTGCTTCTCTTGTGCTGCGAAACGATCCTCCTTCTTGCGAATGATTTTTCGGAGTTTGCTCTGGAAGCGGTGACGGCGTTCGTACTTCTTCTGTAGCGTTTCGTGACGCGCAATTCTCTTCTTGTTTTCGAGCAATTCTTGTTCAGACGCTGTGGGAAAGATTTCGAAGAGCATAGTGGACCATTGCAGGAGTTGATCACTTGCCACAGGAGCGGATGGCTCGGGGGTTTTGACCGAAAACAGCTGGGCGCACATAATTCTTTGATGAACTCAAACACAGATGCATTAATCGGACAGTTCAAGTCGGTGGTGGGCTCTTTGAAGTATAGGTTATTGCCTTTGTTTAGAGTTTCAAGTTTTTTGTTCAACTCCTCACTTAAGATTTTTGTTTTGTTCAAGTTCTTTGCAATTGATTGCCAATGCTGCAAGATTAATTGCGTTTAGGGCGAACTATAATTGTTTTTATTTCTAATAACGACACCAAAAATATTCTATGTTGGATTTAGCAAACTTCAAAAATATGGACATATTTTAGGATTACGCGTTATTTTAAACGTTAACGTATTTGTTTACAGGGTAATTTGTTACATTTAGTAAAAATTTACTAATTTACTAACAAATGTTAGGAATTTGATATAAATATATTTGAAATGTCAATACATTTTTGATATTGTAAATTTTTGTGTAAAATAATCAAAATTGACTTACGTTTGAGGTAAATTGGACTGGAAATTTTTGTATTTGCCGAAAATTCATTATGTTAAACTTCGACTTTTCTCAAAAGTTATCATTGAAAATTTATCTTATACATATTCAAAAACAATCGCCATTTTTTTTAATTGTCAACTCTCTACTACGTTGATAAATGTTGAATATATATATTATTAATTATTTATCATAGTTACATAATTATTTTTTAAAAAAAACAAACATATTTAAAGAAATTATATATTACATATTTTAAAATAACTATATTCAACTTAAATTAGTAGGTAGAAAATGTGAACGTACTTATTTATTTTATCACAAAATCCATTAACATGGTAAAACAATTTTGATTTGAAAAATAAACACAAATATTATCAACAACATTTCATAGGAAATAATTGTTTAGGCACATGGCACGTCTTCCGAAACTAACACCGGAAGGTTACCGAATTTTAGTCTACCGTCTAGCTGACCCTGACTACCGTAAGCTCGTCTTCAGCGAAGGTGTTAAAGCCTTCTGTATGGTCAACGATGTTATTTTATCCGAAGACGGACTTGCGAACGGGTAAAACACTTCCCTACCAGTGCAACCATTTAAATTAATTAATTTTTTATTTCTAGATATATAATAGTATTCGATATGAAAGGAGTTCAACTTGGACATTTAGCCCGAGTCAGTCTACCAGCATTAAGAGTTTTTATGAATTATATACAGGTAAGATATATAAAAAAAACAGAATTTTAAGAATTGTTATGATGGTTGGAAATTTATAAAAAAATTATAGAAATAATTGTGTGTGTTTTTTTTAATAGGATGCTCATCCAGCGCGTCTCAAACAAATCCACGTCCTCCACACAGCCTCATTCATCAATCACGTGATGCGGTTATTGATACCATTAGCAAAATCTGATATAATGTCGATGTTAAAGTTCCATAGTGGGGCAGTGCCAGAAGGAGTACCTATAGAATTACTACCATCCGACTATGGTGGCCAAGAAGACACAACTGCTAATTTACACAAAGAGCAATATGAAATGATGTTGCAGAAGTACCACAAATGGCTGATGCAAACTGAGGAGTTCAAGGTCGATGAGTCTAAGCGACCCAAAAAGAACTCGTGGCTGAGTATCTTTAGCGGATCTGGGTCGAAAGACGAGCCCGGTTTTAAGAATATAGCGGAAATCGATTGAAAAACAAAATGGTTAAATGAATTATTTGAATATTTTGGTTATGTTTTAAAAATTATTTTTTATATACACTTTTAGTATTTTCGTAAATAGTTTTAGTATCTATTTTGAAAATTGGTTTCAGATAATAATAGACGTTTAAAAATGGGCTCTAATTATTATTATAGTTTAAATAATATATTTTGTGATACCAGTACACTGTAAAATAATTTAGGTATATTTAAGTAAAATTATCTTTGAAATTGGTTTCAGATAACGTAATTATTTTTAAATATACATTTTATAATAACAGCCTATATTTGCGGGGGCCAAATTAAATCATTATTAAAAATAATTTTACTTTAAAAGTAATGTATATAAATACATTTTGAACAGTGTATAATAATGTAAATAAATCTATAAATTATAACACTTGATTTTTATTTAAGACCCATATAGAACTTTAAACTAAAAACAAATACAGTTTTCATATGTTGATGAAAATATATTTATTGATTAATCAGTTTATCAAATTTAATTGTTTTATTATCTATGCGATGAGGAAGTTCACAATAAATACTTAAACATGAAAAGCCAGAAAAGTGATCCAACAAAACCTAAATTGTGCGACGTTTTAAGAATGAAGATCGCGTATTTGTACCACGGACCTAAACATCGTACGTATGTTTACAGTGTGCCGAAAGGAATGTTAGTGTTTCCTGTAAATAAAAATCGTAAGTCATATTACGCCATTTATATAAACAGTATTAAACATCGGGTGTTTGTGAATATATAAGCCGGAGATACTTTCTTTGTGACCTAATTAATTTGCTAATTACATATTAATAATTAACTTCATGTTTGAATTATATAATCGTGTTTTGTTTTAGGATAATTTATACTTTCTTTACGATCACTGCACAATTTTGCAGATACTTCCTCGTAGGTATAACATGCCAATTAATCTATAAACGCGAAATTATATTTTTAATCTACGTTCATAAATAATTGATTTAATTAGCAATAAATATCTATACATTAGTAACAGTTTCCGTAACGGAAGTTTATCGTAAATCCCTACGTATTCTAAATAAAATAAAACGCCTAAATTGGAATAACAATATTTATATTATTTTATAAATGTCTCATTGTTACTAATAATTTATATATATATAAATAAAATTAACTGTAAAACTGTGAATGAAGTTGGACAATGATTTACTGGGTCAAATTTCTTAGCCTATTAATGACCATATGTTGACCAAAGTAGGTTTTGTATTACGATAACCGGAAGAAGGTGAAATGAACCGCAACTATTCACTAAAGTAACCAGTTCTTAAGAGAAAGTAATGATTCAAATGTCAATTCTAACAATATAACACCATAAAGGCTTTTGGATGCTTTCAACAAACTATGAATTGTTTAAATATATATAAAAAATAATTACAAGATGCATTGATCCTATTTATTAATAGAAAACATATTTAAATTACAATTGTTATTGAATGACGAAGTATTCGAAATCAAATCTCTTATAGAATTAGAGTTAATTAGCGTATGAGTTATTTCAATAGAAATTAAAGAAAAAAATGTTGAGGAAATTATTTAAAATGAATTAGAAACAAATATCTAGATACGTAAATAACGTTACTTGACACAGAAAAAACAAGTTGTTATATTTAATAATAACTTCCTGGCTTTCTTGTAAAATAAATTGCGATGTATCAAGTACCGTTGTTGTTAAGCAACTAACATAACTTGTATGTGTTGCTTAAAATGTTAATTAGTTGCGATATTATTTGAATGAGATATTTGAAAATTTGTTGTGGTTACGCATGTCGTAATTTTTTTTTTTTTTAATATGCAGTAGCTTCAGATCAGTCAAATGAGGTCTCCTATTATAAGCTCAGTTCATTATGTAGGGCTAGACAATAAGCTCGCAATAAGCTCGAACATACGCAATTATAGGAAAAGCTTGAGTATAAGTTGCAGTTAGATAGTTCAGGGAAGGTTAATATAATAATTCTAAGTTCAATTTTAAGCCTAGCTTAATATTAAAGCTGTTCTTAATATATTTGTTTATTTGTGCGTAGTATAGAAAATAATAGTTTTTACTATTGTTATTAATTTTTATTTTAGCATTTTACTATAGCTTAGCAATATTTATATATTTTTCAAAATTATTTTTATGTAGTTATAGTATTTTTTTACACTGTAGATAAATAAATTTTATTAATAATATTTTTAATATTATTTATTATATCTTCATAAAATCTTATGTTAAAAAGTATTTATTTATTAAATTTCTATATAGGTCAATATTTATTGATAGGCCATAGAATCAGTTTAGAACAGATCAGTTCAGTTCATTAGAATAGCACACATTCTTTTAAAACTCATATCACTTTATAGTGATATGTATAGAGTGAGGTCACCATCAGTTCAATGCCCTATTTATTGTCTAGCTATATTCAGAGCCGTTCTTTCTAACTAGGCATAGCTCAGTTTAATATGAGAGTAGTTTACCCCGAAATAGAGTTCTTTTTAAATGCGAGTAACCTCCCCTAGAACTAAAGTTCACAATATTCCAAATATAGACCAATGCAAAACTAAAATAACAATGCTGACGTCAACGTCAGTCCGAAAGAATACGAATATTCCCGTGTGTTGCCGAACAGGAAAACGGTGCGCGCGCATATCGATCACACGTAGTATGAGCTTTGAAGCTCCTCCCACCCGGTCCGTCATTGATTCTAACCAGCGCCGTAAGCACAACTTGAAAAAGCCACCCAGAAACTCGGCATAGGCTACGCTTTTCGTACATGGGGTCTGACCCATATTCAAAAGCTCATTACCGTAGTATAGCTTAGTAATTAGATAGTTAACACTTAAAAGCAGAGCTTAAAGTTTGTTAAGTGTGCGTGTGCTGTGTTGTCCAAGTGCAAAGTTGAAAAAGCTCCCGAGTCTGATGGATTTGGATTTGCAGCTTCGACAGGCTGAATCACGTAAATTGGAGCTTGAGAAAGCACACCAGGAAGCTTTAGGGGCTTTGAGGGGCTGTTCTGGGGACGCGCTAGAATCTCGACAGAGTCGTGTTCGTGAGTTGGAGAAGAAAGTTGCGCTTGAGACCGTACGCTGTGAAGAGTTACAGCTTGAGCTTTCGACCAGTCAAAGATCTAGGACCCCGAATCACCATCACCATACGTCGTCGTCGTCGGGGTCGTCAAGTCACCATCAGCAACATTTGCACCATCAGCAGCAACAACAGCAGCAACAATGGGGCACCAAAGGGACGGAGATCGAGAGGATTATGGCAAAAATTGAGCAAGACAACAGAATTCTTGCCGAATTGGAACATAGCCGGTCGACTACATTAGGTGAGTGTTCGTTTATATATAATATACTATCTCAAATATTTTATATACGTGCGTATATTATTTAAAACAAAACAATGTCACGACATTTTAGGATTTAAATCAATTGTAAATAAATATGAATTTGTATTAAGATTGTGGAATACTTATCAATAATTTATATGATAGAATTGTTCGAGTATAGCAAAAGAAATACGTCAAATAAATCTATAAATATTAACAACGAAAGCGTGGTTACTTTAATAGAATATTTAATATTTCCGGGCACCGTGCACATAAATCAAACCAATTAAAATTACCTATGCACACATGATTACGTGTCCCATAATATTATATTCACCCTTATTACAAAGGGGCGGCATATTTACCCGCCCAGAAAAAATAGATTTTCTAATATAACAAAATTAATTTCTATCACAAAAAAAATCAAATATCTATAAAAAAAAATTAATAATATTTCTCTCTTTCATCTCCAATATTCCAAACTCCAAAAGCTTCCATAAGTTCCATATATATCACGTAAAAAAATTACATTTTAATATTCTAATAATTATTCCGATAAACAATGCCTAAATGTCGATTTTTAGATAACGCAATCATTAAATAAATATATGAATATTTACCATGCAACTGATAAATATACTAAATTATTATAATTACTTGTTTTTTATACCAAGTAACCCTTTTTAAAATAAAAATACGATAGCGTATCTATATATTTTTTTAAATATTTAGTTAAAAATGTGTTGGAACACAAAAGGCAGGGTTAAAATCTAACGATAAATCATTGAACCTGTAACGGTAAAATGACCAATAAACGTAAAATGGTAAAATACTTCGGCGTCATAAATGATTCATGGCATCATCACAGACGTACGTCTTTCTTAGTTAATAATGCAACAGACAAACACACTTGTGTACAACCATGTCGAGCACAACTATAATAACATGTGATTTACTACGCGATTTAAACTAGCTGATTACTTATTTACTTGCCTATATTGAACGATTTTACACGTCTAGATCTCTAGAACTATTTTGTGGGTACGCAGAGCTTAAATTGTGTGTAACAATATTTAAGGCGCACATAGTTAAAGATTAATTCTCGACCTGCGCAGCAATTAGAGGATCATTCAACCACTTTGTAGCATATCCCGGTTGCCCAATACGTATCTGTAATGTGTGCGGGGGACATTACACCATTTACTCATTGTTTTCAAAGCTCATAACGGCAATTTGACCTATATTAGCGTAAAAAGGCCAATAAAAAAAATAAAAATTCGTCTCGTTTATTGGCTCAAGTTACGTTTGAAGTTTGAATACACTAAAACGATAATCAATATTTTTATATTAAGGTCATTCATTCATTCGGTGGACATGGTATAGGCTATAGAGCTTATACAGAATGATATATGTGTGAAAGCTTCACTTGGTCGACTATTAATATCACATATATATATATAGCTATATACTTTGCATTAGGATCTCATTAAAAATATTGTCGGAATTTCTTTAGATTCTTTTTCATACACATTGTATACTACTATTATATATAAATTAATTTATTTTGATATATCACGTGGTTTATTTACGAAATAATATGTTATAAATACATTCATGGGTCGAAATTGACCCAATGAAGGGCATATTTTTGCGCATTTAGTGTGTATTTAGTCACGAAGGTGATAACTACGTTTTTGTAATTGATATTTTATAAAAATACTCTAATAGATTTGGGAGTCCGTAATAATTCTGCGCCCTTGGTATAACGACAATATGATTGGTTCATCTGTGTAACAAGGCGTTAATATTGATCTTCTTTTTCTTTTTTAGTTTACCCGAATAAAAACATAACTCCGTTTGTCATTAAAACCTATATATATTGAACACGATGTTCAAAGTTCTGAAACAATATTATTACTTATGAAAACTTATCGTGGGGGAGCGTTATCGCGTTAGGGCACCCGTTACCCCACCGCTGTTTGCACTTGTGGTTATTTAAAAGAATAACGACTAATTAAAACCATTGTTAATTAACGTTTTGCAACGTTGCAACTAATCGGACTAATTATCCAAAACATTTTTATGCCATATTTAGTGAATTACGATAAAATGATACACTGTCTAATAAAACATCAAACTATTACTCATGCCAGCGTCATTATTAATGACTTACGAGTATCGTCATTGTCTACCAGACTAGACGACAAATAAAAAAAATATTTGGCAAGTCTACGCTATGGTTTACAATAAGAACAATCTAAATATCATAAAATCAATTTTTGGAGAGTGTAGTATATACACTTAGATAGTACCAAATAAAGTTGGAACGATTCCAGACTATAAAACAAATAATTTATAACACCAAAATCACTGGCCCAAAACCAAATATATCAAGGATACAAAGTCAGTGACCGCAATATATTTCAGTTTGACCTAAAATTTCATAAAGTATATATCACCCTTTAAGACTTATAAGACACAATCTGTACATATATAAGTAGACATTGAGAGTATTTAAAAGTAATGGTTCTAATTATTGTTTCAGGTACAGGACTAGCAACAAGTGCTAGTAGCCACGCCCTTGGCGAATCAAGCCCGCCTATATCGCCGATAACGATGTCGCATACAACGCCCGCTATTTGTAACCCCGCCTACAATCTCTGTGCAGCCCCGCCCTCCTGTCAACCCTCTTCCCTCCAATATATGCCGTCGAACAACTCGGGCTACTCAACCATGTCCTCGCAATACAACACCTATCCACAAAGCTACACGAAAAATGCCACGCTGCTTACGGGGCTGTCGAATCAAATGACCTCATTGGGTCAATCTGCTCTGGGTGGCACGGCCTTGGGTCAAACCAGCCTCCAGAGTAGCTTGGGCCAAAGCGGTCTGACCGGCATGGGTCAAATGAGTCAAATGGTTCAAAGTTATAGTAGCACATGTCCGATGTCAAACACAACGTTTTCCCATCCGATGGTTTCAAACAATCCCACTTCCTTGCCGAACTATAATAGTCAGCCTTACTCTAATCAAGTTTCAAACGCGTTAAATCCTTCCTACTCTCTTCCTTACAATCCCAGTTCGACTTATAGTAACAATGTTACGTTCTCGAATCCCCTCAGTCAGTTTAATAATCCTATGCCTCTAAGTGGTCCTGTAGGAATGAGTATCAAGTTGAAACCGTTAGAAGAAACTGATATGGGGGCTTCTAGAAGGGTGGCAACGCCATGCACTCCACATCCACCCACTTGGGGACTTGGTGGAGCTATGGGGTTAACAGATACGCGGCCATTGTCTAGAATGTTACCGGATGGATTAGAAACTGATTGGGGTCTGCATTGTACTGACCGAGTCCAGTATTTGAATGGGCATAGTTCTGAAGGACAAGTCGATATGTTGGATATTCCTGGAAAAGGAAGATGTTCTGTATATATTGCTAGGTGAGTTTTCAATGACTTTTCGAAACTAGAGAAATATATAGAATGTTTTTGTAAAGGTTTTCTTACGAACCCGAACCGGAGACGTCGGAAGAGGAGCTCGCGGTAGCCGCTGGTGATTACCTGTTGGTGTGGGGCGAACCAGCCGGTCCTGGATCGTACTTGGATGCCGAATTGTTGGACGGACGTCGAGGTCTTGTTCCGTCCCACTTCTGCACCCGGCTCATCGGCGAAGACCTGTTGGAGTTCCATCAGGCAGTGCTAAGTACCCTACGCGATGAAGAAATCACTACTGATACTTATGCCGCTGATCTCCAACGTCTTTCAGAAATGGCCGAACTTAGTGAGGGACACGAAGATGAGTCCACTGAGGCTGATACAGGTGATTATAAGAGCATGCGCGTTTTTGGAGTTCCTTAGGAGTTTCTTTTGAGTTCTTTAAATGCCTAACGTAAATGTATTAGTCAGCTCAGTGTATGTCAAGTACTGTTTTTTTTTATTATTTTCGATTTATTTTTAACCCTCTAGTGGTGATTTCAAATATCCAATAAACTAAACGTTACCACTAGCTGGGTTATATAAATAATGTAACAAAGTACAGTTGATCAAATTTTTTATTTTCTAGATTATACGCTTTTTGTAAGAGGCATTTACCATGTTTTAAACACATCGTTGTGCATTGTTACAAATTGTTTATGCAAAATTTAGTTAATAGTACTGACCATCGTAACCAAATAAACAAAATGCTGTATACATTTGTTTGGAATTGATGCGGTAGTGGTTCCGATTGTTTCTATTATGTTTGTTGGTTATTTATTAATATGTTAAGTTCGTTTTGATTCAATGCAATGAATGACGTCGCTTAGTGATCGAATTCTAGCGGTGCCACTGTGTTACAGGACCCGCTTGTCTATTTGGGAATACAAGAAACAAAACGAGCCTAGCCAATTTTGTTCTAGACACGCTTCACATAAACGCTTATTGCACAAAATCATAATACAACTATCATCAAAATGTCATAATAGAGTATGTCATTTTTAGAGCATTTTTGGAATGTTTAGATATATATTTTTCGCAAAAATATGTTTACAAATTCAACAAAATATGTATATATATATATTTGAAATTTACTGTTTGGATTTGTACATATTTTCGAATTGAAATTAGCAACATTTAATAGTTTATAGTTACCAGTTTTCGTTATAAAAACACAACGCTCTTAAATAAAATTCAACACCGGTGACACTTGTACATGGCGGCCGCCATTTTATGAATACAACCTATATCACAACAAAATTTAACTGAAACATTTTATTTCGAGTATAAGACACAACTTGGACGATTAAATAAATTACTAAATTTACTTGTTTATTCTCTACACGATTTTATCCACAGTCTCTTCGAAATTGGAGGTGTTTTATAAGTTAAATGTAATAATGCAATAACCCTAATTGATCCTACAATGTACTTTTTATATGACCCTTTAACATTTTTCAACCTGATAAATGTCCTTAAATTGTTAACCGTAACATTTCTAAATAAATTTTGAAATTTGACTAGTTAAATAAAACACCTCTGAAGCTCAAAAATCAATCGGAACAATCGGAGATAGAGCTGACTGGAACGTTACGTTAGCCGTCTTTGAGTTGATTATTTTCTGTTATTAATTGTATTTTGAGCGTGCGAGCATTCGTAGTATGATTAGTCTTTAGACTGACAAAAATTGGTGGTGGGCATGCCCTTGGCAGCTGACCTATTCTTCTCCGTGCTAGTTCCCGCCCCGCGTCAGCTAACCTTAGAGCGGCAATTGAACAAAAGTGTCTTGATTGGTTGGACTGCACCTGAGACTGGCCCTGGCAACCAAATTGAGAGCTACCACGTGTACGTGGATGGTGTGTTGAAGACAACTGTAAAAGCAACCGAAAGAACTCGAGCGCTGGTTGAAGGAGTTGATAGCAACCGGGTAAGCCTAGACTTTGGCTATTGTTAACTTATGGTTGTTGTTTGGTCGACCTGGTAAGAAGTGGTTAGCAACTATATTCAAGAAATTGCAGCAAATTCTATTCAGACCTCTAACTAACTCTGTTAACCACTTCTTACAGATGGGGTCAAAGTATCTATAAGTGTTCAGGGTTTGGGTATTTTTGGAAGAACATTTCCATACTTAGTCCTACTTCTGCAAAGATCTTCTAATATAGAAAATGTTCTTCTTTGAATATTAAGATTCCTAAGAGTTGAATGTTGAAGCACATATTAAGCCAAATTGTAAATGGTGCGAGATTTCGTTCGTTTACTTTTTGATTTTCTGTGCAATGCATGTACCTGTAACTCATGGACATCTAAGCTATGAGTGTAATTACTTAAAGCTTAGATATTCGCATAAATGTTTAATGTTAGACTGATAATACACTCAATTTCAGTATCTATCCCCAAAAACAATCTAAGTAGGTATACGTTTTACTTCTTCAACACAAATCACTTAATCTTTTAGCACAGTTTCTAGTCCAATACTTTCGACATTATCTAAAACACTTTCTTTCCACAGATTGACACAAAGTCTCGATGTTTGAAAATTGCAAATTGTCATTTGCAATTGCTGTAAACCCATTTTGCTTATATATTCGAGTTGTTTTCCTCCCTACAGCCTCACCGAATCAGTGTACGCTCCGTAACAGCAAACCGTCGTACGTCACGCGATGCCGCTTGCACAATGGTTATCGGTAAAGACACCCACATGCTGGGACCCACCGCAGTTCGTGCCAGTCACGTGACGTCCAGTCAAGCGGTCATCAGTTGGTTGCCAGCAAACTCAAACCACCAGCACGTCGTTTGTGTAAACAATGTCGAAGTGCGAACCGTTAAACCCGGTGTATACCGCCACACCATAACCGGTCTAGCGCCAAACACGCAATACCGAGTGACGGTGCGAGCGAAACACTTACGCGCCCAACCGAATATACCTGGTGAGGAACAGCCCAGTCCAGCATCAGCGCATACCGATTTTCGTACGTTACCGAAAGGATTGCCAGACCCGCCGAGTGATATTCTGGTGGAGCCTGGTCCTCAGGACGGTACGCTGTTAGTGACGTGGCATCCGGTGCAGGTGTTACACCTAGCCGGCAGTATAGTGACCGGTTATGCGGTGTACGCAGACGGGAAAAAAGTTACTGATGTTGACTCGCCAACGGGTGACCATGCGTTGATAGATATCAGTAAACTACTAGGCTTGAATCCAAAATGCGTGACGGTTCGAACGAAATCTAGGGATAACCAATCGGCTGATTCGTTACCAACAATGATCCCGAATTCGGTATTGCGCGGTGGTGGTGTACGAATGCGCCAACAGCCGCATTCGGCACTGCCGATGCATGTGCGTGGTGGGCAACCAACAAGGCAAGGACAACAAGTTATTGAACACGATGAGAATTTAAGTGATAAGGAGATATTCCCCACATCTAGCAGTCACCGACAAGGCGGCATCACCGGGGCTGGAGGGATCCCTGCGATTGGTACGTACCAGGATGCACAATCGACACAGCAACCACGTTCAACACTCCGTACGGTTCCAGAGATTACGAAAGACACGGCGTCCGAGGCGAACATGTCCGAGGACGACTACATAGACGGCCGAAGGCGAGGGCAACAACAGCAGCACTATCAATCATCACCCAGATCGCACCAGCAGACTCGTCAACAGCAGCAACAACAACAACAGCAGCAGCAGCAACAACACTATCAACAGCAACAACAGCAACCTCACGGATCGACAGTGCAAGGCAGGCAAGGTCAAATGAACACCCGAGGAGCAATGCAAGCCGGCGGGGCTCGAGGTGGTCAACCCCCAGCCGCACAGAAACGAGCTCGATGGTTCGCCGCGTTATTTGATTATGACCCAGCGACTATGTCCCCAAACCCAGATGCTTGCGAAGAAGAGTTACCATTTTCTGAGGGTGACACGATTAAAGTTTTGGGTGATAAAGATGCCGATGGTTTTTATTGGGGGGAATGTCGAGGACAATGGGGGTTTGTACCGCACAATATGGTGATGGAGGTGCAAGGGAGAGAGGGGAATCGAGATCGCTGGGGAGATATCTATGCCAATATGCCAGTGAAACGAATGATTGCACTGTATGATTATGATCCACAGGAACTGAGCCCAAATGTCGATGCCGAGGTGAGTTTTTATTACAAGCATAGTGTGTTTGGGATCATCAGTTTATTATTTTGCCATTTAAAGATTTCACAATGTTGCTTCATCAATAGAGTTGACTATAAAATTCTAATAACTCCCTAGGCGAGTGTAACATTTTAGATACCTTCTTTTGACTGAATACAATTTTGGGACTAGTGATCCTTAACACACTTCGTCTATTATGTATAAAGTTAGAATAATGTGGCTCTACCCAAATGTTTCTGCCTTTTCCACCCCAACTGCAGGTGGAGTTAAGTTTCACCACCGGCTCGATCATCCATGTCTACGGGGACATGGATGACGATGGCTTCTACATGGGTGAACTCGACAGTGTGCGAGGACTAGTTCCCTCGAATTTCCTAACCGAAGCACCTGACCAATACGGTGCTGCCGGGCAGGCTGGCCAGGGGAGCTCAGGGCGGGGCGGCGCTCGAGGCGGGCGGGGACATGGTCCAGGTGCGCGGGGGCCACCGCCACCACCGCGTGATGGAAGAGCCACCCGTGGCAAGTCAGGTAACTAAAAGCGCGTGCCACAGTTGCAGTGCGAAAGCAAGGAGCTTTTCGTGTTAAGTGTTGACGTCAATTTATTTTATTTTTTATGGAAATTTATATGATTAACGACGTGATCTTTTGGTGACTTATTAAACTTTGAGTAATTAATGGTATCTTGAATGTTGGATTTGTGTCTTGGCGATATAACTCCAAACTTTGAGTCAGTTGAATTGTCAAAAGAGCACGTCCAATATTGATGATGATGATGGTGAAATTGAGTATGTGCACTTTCGGCTAGCTAGAGCTCTTTATTCTTTCTTATTATTATATCTTGTCGTCTAAGCCGCTCGTTGTTGGACAATAGATTGCGGAAGAAAGCGAGCTGTTTGGATGTGTATTCGTTATTTAAATCGTAACAAAGAACTTCAGATTACAGCATCGTTTGATTGAAACAAAGCTGGGCGAATCCACTATGGTACCCCGATATACATTTTGAGTGTGTTTCATGAAACTGCACTCATTCTCATTAGGATCAAAAGCTACTTGTGTGGATAAAAGTTCCAGGAAATTCCCAGTAGTAGTATATGCTTACAGGTTTTAAAACAAAATTCTAGTTTTGCTTTCCAAATCGGCTATTATTAATTATTGAAAAGAATTATGCTTCTTAATTTGCTGTATAGTCAAAGGAATGTTGCTTCAAAAGAATTAAATCAATCAAACGCAGAAGTAATCTGAAGTAACCAAATATTTAACGTGATAATTCCGATCGCTTTCAAACTGTTGGTTGTAATGCTTTTTGTAAACTTTTTATTGTATTTTGCTTTTGAGTTCGAGTAAATAACAACAAATTTTTATTTATCGATAAGAATTTTCTCGTGTTGTAATTCTATTGTTTTGCTAATTCTAATTCTCAACAAATTTTCAATGTTTATTCTTTTATGTGAATTTCTCGATAACAGAACACATACAACACACTTAAACATATAATTCAGTGGAATATTCACCATTATCCTCCATTTCCTTTCCGCTTTATATTTATTTCTTCTATACATTTTGGTTCTTCATAACTTTTCTTATTCTTAAGTCCATTCAAGTCCAGTTATTCTATTCGTTTATGATTCCTCTCATCATTCTTTTAACAGACAACTGAAATAGTTATTCGTTTAGCAATATTAGTAGTTTCGAAACATTGTTTTGTTTTTGATTTCGTAAAATCAATTGATCACATATCTAGATGTTCAATCAGATATTATGATTTATTAAGTAGATCCAATCGACTCATACTTTTCTTAGAAAAGTCTAGATTATTTAGCAGCATCCGTAAATTTTAATCATTTATTTTTGATTACTCAATTTTGTAGTTGACTTATATAAAGTATTTATTGTAGCACAATCCTCCAAAATGTATTTCAGTTTAATCCATTTTTTTAAAATTAAGCTTTATTATCAAATGATTGGTTTGATCCGAAATTGTTCTATGGTAGGACGCAATGAATAATAATCCGAAATTATCCCGAAAATTTAGGCACAACCCTGTTTAGGAGATATATCAAAATTTTCAACGACCGACAGTTTGAACATGGCGCGCCCTTTCTCGCGGAAGCGCTATCAGCGCCAAACGAATAAACATCTAACTTTGTCCACGCGGCTCAAAGCAATTGAAATGAATTTTCTCATATGATCAATGATGAAAACGTTTTATTTCTCGCACCTATAAATCTGTCTTGCCAATAAATTGGGCTTGGAGTGACAAGTTTTGTGTCGCTCGCCGCCTTGTTCTCTGTATATCTGTGTTGTCTGTTGCTAGATGCCTGCCCTGTTGTTCCCTGTTCTCAATTAGACACTATCAACAGTCACAGTACCACAGTGCCAATGCAACCGAATACACAACCATTCACGACTGAGCACCACCAGGTAAAATTGCCTCAACTCTGAAATCAAAAAAAAAAAAAAATAATAAGAAATTATTACTAAATGAAATGCTGATTGATGAAATGATGTGTCTAGAAGCTAACTCTATCTCTTTATCTTACTCTATCTGGTCAATGTATCACTATCTTTGTCTCGTACTGATGTGTCTTCCGGTGTTTGTAAGCTCGCGCGTTTTATTTTTAATCGTCACTGTACTAACGCCAGTTATATGTCCCCCTCACCTAAAGCTTTCACTAGTTGGAAGGGGGTGCTATTCAGCTAATCGAGGCAAATTTTTCTTGTAAACAAGATTACATACTTAACAGGCGTTGGTAAAATTGGCGTTGTTTTTGAGTTTTTTTGTTTTTGAAATTGCGCAAAATAATTGTCTATCTATCTTTTTCTTGACTACT
Organism: Nebria brevicollis; assembly: GCA_944738965.1. NCBI lineage: Eukaryota > Metazoa > Arthropoda > Insecta > Coleoptera > Carabidae > Nebria > Nebria brevicollis. The sequence continues at coordinate 7,958,823 of OX122909.1, forward strand.
ATAAATGTATGTTCGGTGTTTTACTGAGAGAATCAAAAATCGGTCAGATGAGCATGCTTTTGGACGATGCCGATCATTTTTTTGGGGTTGTTTTTGGGTTCATTTTTTTTTTGGTCATCTACACTCATTTAGCTATATGGTATGGCTTGTAGAGTTCAAATTTTGCACTGAACGTATGGAAAGTGTATTTTTTTAAAATGCTGCTTATTGATAGACCCTTTGGAACATTGGGCATCCTGTGCCGGTATTCCATAATGCTTTGCTATCGTAGAAGTATAATAAATACGCGCAAAATATCATTGACATAGGAAAAGACGACCAAGATGATCTTTGGAACTTTGTCTTGTATATTACGATTGTGTACTATTATTAGTGGAACAGGAACAGGCCACCCCAAAATTAAAGTGCCTTGAAGAACTCATAACAAACAGCTGGAGAAATTATGATGTGTAGATTCTTTAAGCCATACCATAAGCACACTTTAATGTCTGGAGTAAGTTGTCTATTTTCCATGCAAATATCTATTAAATATACTATGAAATAGACAACTTGGTCTAAGTGTACTCATGAGAAATTAAAAATCGTTTAAGATGGTAGGGATCAGAACCTTGTTAGTTAAGTTAGAAGACATTCCAGCTTTTCCCATATCCTGGCAAACTCTTCCATTACTGTATGGCCATGATTCCAGGGAATGTCGCAGGGGAGGGGGAGAGGCGGCCTGCTGCAGGGCCAACAGAACGTCCAGAGAGGGAACGTTGGTAATCAACAACAACAACAACAACCGCAATCAATGGGCAGTCAAGCAACGAGTATGATGTCTAACATGATGTCAAACATCTTAGGCAATCCAAATCAACAACAGCAACAACAGCAACAGCAGCAACAGCAACAAATGCAGCAAAATCAACAGATGCAACAAAATCAACAGATGCAACAGAATCAACAACTGCAACAGAATCAACAACTGCAACAGAACCAGCAACTGCAACAGAACCAGCAACTGCAACAAAATCAACAGCGTCCACAAATGCGGGGTATACCAGCTGTTATACCAACCACTAACCTACCACCGAACCAAATGCAACAACACCTGCAGCAACAACAGCAGCAGCAACAACAGCCGCAACAACAACCAGGGATGGCGGGTGCAGCAGGTCCAAACCTAATGCAAAAGTTCACTGATATGACGGCACCGGGTGGGGACATTTTGTCAAAAGGCAAAGAACTTATTTTTATGAAATTTGGTTTAGGTGGTGGCAAATGAATATACGTATTAATTATTATTATAAAAAAAAAATGCACAAATTTGGCAAACTTGGTTACACGTCCATTGCGCATCTGAACTGCGCATTTTTTCAACTGACGATTTTCAAAAAAACGGCGGATAACGCACATATGTACACACTGCTCCTATATATTATATTTGTTTTTTTCTACAAGACTTTTAAATCAATATTAAATATTTAAAACAAATGTAACATATAAAAAAAAAATTGATTGATTGATTGACTATATATATAAACTATAAATATAATTATTATTGATTATTGAATATATATAAAAAAATGTTGTATGTGGTTGTTAAAATGAAAAATCCTATTGTAAAATTATATCTTTATGCCAATGCTTTTAAACTTAAACAAGAAAAAAAAAACAAATAATGTACATTATAAATTATTGCGAATGGAATGAAGGAAAGGATCACATGTCACCCTCACCAGAAATATCACTAGTCACGGATCACACACATCAAAAAAAAAAACAAATCAGAGATAAAAATAAACGAACGATAAAAGACGTACACTGTTTTGCACATTGAGGTCATGTTTCACATATCATTAACGAAGAAAATTTAGAAAATTGCTGATCAGATCTTGTAGGAACGCTTGCATGTTAAAACTATCTTATTAATAAAAACTTATCATGTATAAATTGAAAATACACAAAAAATACTTGTACCAAAAAATGAAAAAAAAAAACATATGGTGAATAATAAATAACAACAAATATTAAATCAACAAAAAATGATAATAATTAAAATACATTCTTATAAATAAAAACAAACCAAAACATAATTCATCTGTATTGTGTTGCTATATGATGTTTTCAAAACTATAAACTCTTACCAAAAAAATACAAAAAGTGCTACTGTGGCATTACAAAAAAAAAACTAATAAAAAAATTCGCTACGGAACGTACATTTGACATTTTTGAAATGCTTATTTTGTTTATGAATATTCAAATAAATGCCAAATGAACACATAAAAAAACACAGTATTATTTCATTTACGTTTATTATTAACACTAATAGTGGGTTTATACAGAAAAAATTAACGCTACATTTAACATTAGCGCTACATTTAACGCTGCATTTTACTAACAAGAAAAACTGGCGTTTATACAGCTAAGCTAACAAAATTAACGCATGCGCATACTGGTTTCCGTCTTTGACATTTGCAAGTGTCAACTTGTTTTTTGAGGCTATATTTTTATGATATGCGAAAACATTTTTCCTTTTGCGATACATATAGTGGTTTTCATTTCTTTTAAATAAAAATGGATTCGGAACATGATTACAGAGAACATTTGGCTAATTATTTTGGTTGAGTACCATGGCAAAAATCTCTTATCGAAAAAGGTTCTATGCCGAAAGACTATTAAATTGAAATGATTTTGTATTTTAGTTATATTATTTCGGTTCAATACACTATTATAGTTGATTTACAAGTTATTTCAACTTATGTTAACCTCGGTACCTACCAAAATCGTATATAACAAATGTGAATTGTGTTTGCGGAAAATAGGAAAAGAAACTGGAAGTATTTTTAAATAAAACAATATAATAAAAATTATTTAACTAATATATTTATATAATTTACTCGCTGTCCAACCCAAAAACTATATCCATATTCTTCTTTTGTCTACGTTTCTTCGCGGTTGGCGACACATTTTTCATTAATACGCCAACGCTTTTCCCAAATATATCGGGGTCCTCTTCGGTCCTTTTGGCACTATAGTATTCTGCCAACGATAGACATGCACCTTCGATGCTTGCATCTGCAGATGACTCGGACAGTTTATTCCTCTCAGTCGCATAGTGAGACCGCAAAGTCACCCACCGGGATTCACACTCTGGAACTAGAATATATTTAAAATTACAACATCGTCCAATTTTAAAATATAGTTGCATATCACATACCTTTTAGCCCCATGACTTCGGAAACACTTCTCCATGTATTTTCTTTACTAGTTTTATTGCGGAAGCCTACACTTCGTTTATCATACAATATAGCGTATTTTTCGACACTATCAATCAATTCACCGTCCTTTATGTTAAAATAACAATAATATACAACAATATAGCAGGTAAACAAAAGTCAATGCAAAAAGAGCACGAAACTGTTCTGACATGTTGTGCTTGTCAACACATGTGCACCCGGTCACGCTTGCGCAGATGCCTTTTTCAAACTGAACTGATCTTAGGCAAAGAAAGAACGAGGTTTTGTTCATCTCTCTTAGTAAGAAAGATAAAAGTTGGCCAACTTGTTAGCTTAGCGTTAAAAAGAAATGTAGTCTTAAATTCTGTATAAACGACAACATTGGTTAACATGGTGTTTATCTTTTTCTTAGCCTTAAATGTAGCGCTAATGTTAAATGTAGCGTTAATTTTTTCTGTATAAACCCACTATTATTTTCACACCTCAACGTTTTCTCATTTCGGTTTTTACAATTTAGAAAATCGCAACAATGGACTTTCTTAAACAAATGGGTAGGTATTTACATAGATAAAGGAGACAAATACAAATTAAACAAACAAGAGCAACATATTTTCCACCAAAATGATTTATATTAAAATAAACAAAAATTTAAATCGCCTTCTACTACTAATTATAATATTTCTTTATTACTTCGTATAAGAAAGGGAACATATTTAACGCAACGGTACAGCTATATTTTCAAAATTGTAACTTAGGCAACCCATTTGCCATGCTTGAATTTTTCACAATTTATAAAACCGAATTTATTTTAAACACGATTAAACATCTTTAAACAACGATTACTGATCATTGGTGAATTTAGACAATTTTAAATATTAGTTTTTGTTAATCATCAAAATTAATTTGCTTCAAAATACTTTTATAAAAATTTACTAAATTTTTACTTCAAAATATTAAAAGTTTAAACTAGAATATAAATAATTTAATGAGCTTCTAAAATAATCGCAGTGTTATTTGTTCCTGAATTAGGTATGTATTCTAAATCCCATAAAGAAGTTAAAATTAGGGCTTCGCCCCCCTTTAGTTCCACCTCTAAAACAGGACATTCACTCCCACAATTTAACCGTGGAGTTAACCTAATAAAATTACTCCCGAAAATTTGTCCAAACACTGCATATTTTTCGTTTAAATTAATCATTTTAAATTTTGGAGCATCATACTTGGAGCTCATCAACAACCAATTATACTGTACAGGTGATATTTCCGGCCGAAGAAAATAGGGCCTAGGCGCCAAGAGCCTAAACTGTTTCATAGCGTCAATTTCACAATTTTGAAAATGGACAAACCACTTCTTAAACTTAATCATTTTTTTGAAAACCTCATCGACATAATTTAAATTTGAAAACATATTCGTCGACAAATCGCACGGTAAACTAGTTGCTATGACGTCATCGTCTAGAATCGTCTGCGGTAAATCGAAACTCGAATTCATAATCGATGGCCAATTTTTTAAACCGTCACTTATAATTACTGGCATATTTACATCTAAATATATTTCACTTAAATCGTAAGGATCGATATTCGTTTCGATTGGAATCGCATCGATTCCTTCGCAAAGTGTACAATCGAATTCTGGATGAGTAATAGTTTTCGTGAAATAATTCGTAACCAAGCAATTTTCATTTGACAATTTTTCCCAATTCCAAACAGGCAATAATTTAATCATTGCTAAGCGACCAATCGCTGACAAATGCCATTGAATCAAATCAATTTGAATCAATAAATATATAACCAATATACTAATTGTTAGAATCGCCAATATTTTTATCCATTTCATTAGAATTGCACGTCTAATTTTAATAACAAGTGGTTTAAATAATAAACGCATTTCTTCTGGCGTTACTCCAATCTCTTTGCAATAATCAAACAAAGTACAAAGTTCCTTTTTAATACCCTCCACATTTGTAGATTCATTCAATTTCTTCGACATATTTTTCTATTTAAAAAATTATCCGAGTCAAAATTTACATATCTAATATGATATTTATATACAAACAGTCGAAATACTTACAATTTTTAAGTCTGAAATGATTAATTTTGCGTAAAACTGACTAGTTTTTTAAATTTAGTTGCTAAAACAACAGGTTGTTTCACTGATTCAGTAGGAACAACGCGCAAGTTTAAGATTATTGATTTTAAATTTTGTAATAGCGCGCCACGTGGTATTCAGAAGTTAAAGAAGACATTTACAGCTAAATGATCTATACCCTGAAGTTAACAACAAGGATCAGTGATCTATTTTGTATATTTATACTCTAATTATTTAAATGAAATTTACGAGATTAAACTACTACAAAGCGGCACAATTAATATTAGGTGTTTTAGGATTTAAATAATTGATTTGGGATTGAGTTTATTTGGTCCTTGTAGCTATGGTAACAGTGTCAGTTAATATATTTAGAGCTTTATTTATATTTTGTGTTTGTAATTTAAGATGATTTTATGGAGGTTTATGTAGGTTTAGAGGAGTTATTCGATTGTTTTGATTGGGTTGTTATAAAAAATTTTAAGGATGGAGTATTTTGAGATGAATTTAGAGGTTTTATGTAATGGTTGTTTGATGTGTTTGTTTTGTAGCTAGGTTCTGATTATTGCAAATATATGGACTTTGTGGTAGCTGTCATGAATTGTGTAGTTTTGCGCGTCTGCGCACGATAATTCCACACAATAATTTTGTGTTTCAGATAAGTTTATCATACGAAAAACGAATAATTTCTTATTTAATTAGTAGTAAATCATAATAACAAACGTAGTAAACTTGAACAGTATTTTACTTAGCGCATTCCGGCTAAAGAAACGTGCTAAGAAAATGGTTAAAAATCGGTAAAATATTTAATTATTGATTACGTCACAACACGGCCATCTTGTATTGAATCGAGGCCGATCTTGACAAATTTCTGTCTACTCGACTTCGCGTGCGAGCGAGGGGGAGAAATTAAAAAGTGACACAACAAAATACTAGCAAATATTTAGGAATAAATAAGTATATTATAGTCATAATTATATAGTTTATAATTTGACCGGATAGTTTATAAAACGAGGTAGTAGGTTGAACGTCCGAAACCTGTTTTTATTTTTGAACCAAGTGAGCGAGAATTGTTATCAAAATTCCGGTCCCTACGCAAAAATTTGAAGGCTCCGACCCGAGCGGCTCCGACAACATGAATAATAAGCGGAAAAACCGCGGTGCCTCCGTCAGGTAAACCACCCCAGTGTTCTCAACAAATCCACAACAAAAACATTCCTATTCTCAACTACTTTCTCCTTGAACCAGCCTCCATTTTACTTCTTAACTATTCCAATTTCAAGTCACATTATTAAACTTTATAAACAATATACTCGCATACTGTACACCATTTATAATTATCGTCACCGTCAAAATTAATTAAACAAAATAAAACGTACTATAAGTTACTATAGAAATTCAATAACACTTCTCCAATAATGATTCGCTTAGATTCCGCCTACTTGAAATCGTTATCTCAATTTTTGATGATTTTCCTTTATGATCACGTATAATATCAACATGTTTCCAATCCTTTGGTCTTAGTCGATTAATATTGGTGTCGTAATTGCTTGTTTTGTTAGGCCACCAAGAGTTCGAACGGTGACAGCTGATGGCGTTTATAATAACGCTCATTTTATGCACGCGGCGACATCGCACGTCGGTAACGTCGTGCAGATTCACACGCAAAGCGGCACGGTGTGGGAAGGTGTGTTCCGCACGTTTTCCAGTCAATTCGAAGTGGTGCTTGAAGTCGCAACACGTATTGAGAAAGGTGGACACAGTATGAGCAACAATAGTAATGGCACGACAAGTGTTAACGCCAATACCACACTGGATATCGACTCTTACGTGGATAAGTTAATTTTTAAACCCTGTGATATTATAAGCATAGTGGCTAGGAACGTAGATCTGGATTACGCCACGCGCGATACTTTTCAAACGGACACTGCCATTTCTAGATTTAATGGTGAGCACATTATTAACAATCATTGAGCGTGTGTATTTAAATTTGTTTTAAGATTGCAATGCCGTTGTTGGTATACAATTTCTTTAGTAATTTTATGTTGTGTTAGGTCAACCTAGAGTTGAAGAAAGGGAGTTAGAGCCATGGGATGCAAGTGGTGGTGTGAATGGTGAAGAAACCGGTCTAGAATTGGAACCGGGTGCAAATGGTTGGGACGCGAACGATATGTTCAAGAAGAATGAACAAGTGTACGGGGTGCAAAGTACGTACGATCAGTCATTGTCTGGGTATACGTTGCAGTTGCAACGCAAAGACACCCAGGATTACAAAGAAGCTGAACAAAAGGCGGCTGAGATCGCATCGGAAATTGAAAGTCAACCCAGCTACAAAGCCAGGCTAGACTTAGAAAATGGTGATGAAGAAGAAAGGTACTGCCACTTATATACTGAACCTTACGTTTGGTACAACTATAAGTTATTCACATCATTTTATAAAATGTCTTAATTTGAGGCCACCATTTTGAATTAATTCAAGCGTTCACATTGAAAATATAGGTTAACCAGGAAAAATAAAATACTACCTTGAGTTTTAAGTGCGACGTTCTTTATTCTTGGTGCTCTGCTCAAGGAATTTGAAAATTACTGCTTCGGAATTCATTTTCGGAACGGAACTAAATATTAGAAAACGTATTAGTACATCTAAACATAGTTTCCTGAATTATTACTAACATCAAATAATTTTTAAAATGAAATATAACCTAACGCATATTTATTTACCAGATTTGCAGCTGTATTACGTCCTAACGACCAATCAAACTCTACTAACACTCCAAACAACAGCACAACAACAACAGGCGGGCAAGCAAAATATTTACCACCAGCGAAGCGCAAGAACCCGTCCAGTGGTAAAGTAATGCGAAGTACGCCACCACCATCGACTGGTGGTAACGCAGGACCTATTCCTCAACAACACCACCAAGCTCCACATCAACAAGTCCCACAACATCAACCTCCACAACATCAAGCCCCACAACACCAAGTACCACAACCTTTACATCAACAACCTCCCCCACAACAACAACAACAGCAACAAATAATTCCACAACAGATGCCTCCAGTGCAATCACAAGGAGGTGTGGTCAATAAGGTTACCTCCCCTACAGGGTACGCCCCTCAACATTATGCTACGCCGCTTTCTAGGCCACCGCCCGCCCCTCAACAACAACAACAACAACCACATAATATTCAACAACATTCGCAACAACAGGCAAGAACTAAGATGATTTACGTAAAAAGTTACACGAAAAATGTAAATAAAAAACTAAGTCTACACGCTCATAATTTTTCCGAATTTTATTTTGGGGTCTTTAGTTATGGTTTTTGGTTGAGCATGTTTGGTAATTTAGTGTTGTTTCGTTCTTGCAGACTTTTCTTTTGCTAGATTATGGGAATTTTTATTTTAAAGAGGGTTGCGAAATTTGAACAAAATTACATCTGATATTTTACTCCTAAACATAAATGAAATAATAGTTAATGTTATTTAGAAAAATCTAAATGCAATTTTGTTCATTTTAAGTTTTTATGTTAAAAATATAATTTCTTCACGTTTTGTAGGACTTGAATTTTATTGTAGTTGTTTTGGAATATTTGGTAAAATTATTTTCAAATTTATGGTGAACAGGCAAAATAATTATAACCTATAATATATTTATATAGTATGTATATTTGGCTTTGGAAATGGTCTCTTAATATATTTGATCTTCTAGAAAAACTATAATAAATAACCAAATATTTCAGCCGTAGCCTAACACTATTTATTTCTATATCGAAATTTTTTTTTTAATTGCGTGTAGATTCTAACATGCACAATTTTCAACAGTTTATTTATATATCAAATGTGAACTGCCAATTTCTAAACCAAAAAGTTTTTGTCCTTGTTTATTGTCGTAGGTAACACCTCCAATGTCAAAACCGCAATTAAATGGAGAAGCAAAACCTTTGCCGCAACGTAACACTGGCGGGCGGCAGGCCCCGAATTACCCCCCACCTGCTATGGCTAATTTTCAAGAGCCACCGCCCCCGAAACCCCAACCAGCCCCTCAGGAACAACGGGTACCACGGCACAGAGATGACACAGTTCAGGTACAATATAATAAGGGTTCAATTTGTGTAGAAAATGTATGCTGATTTTTTGCGTTCTGGGTGTAGGAACTTCGTAAATTTAGCCAAGATTTTAAATTAGTTCCACAACAAGTTGTGGAGCCACCACCCCAGGAACCAGTGATTCCAATACCTGTAGCTAAGCCACCGCCTGTCCATGAGAACCCTCCAAATCCACCGGGTGTGGGCCCCGGTGTAGTTGATCAAATGGGCAAAGCAACCGACACATTAAAAAAATCTACGCTGAATCCGAACGCTAAGGAATTCGTATACAATCCAACTGCTAAGCCATTCACGCCTAGGTTAGTAAGGTAAATATGATCGTATTTTAATAGTGAAATGTGCGAAATTTAATTTGGTTCTATTTGGAATTTTAGATCGCCAAGTACACCGAGTGCATCTCGGCCCCATACACCACAAACACCAAGTCCATATGTGCCGCAACAAGGGGGGCAGCAACAGCCTCTGCCGATGGTGATGCCAACGTACATACAACAAACATACCAACCTCAACAACACACGCCATCCAATCGAATCAGAAAAGGTACGAAGATATACAACTTAGGTTAGGATACATTTTATTTATTATCAAATTTATCCTATTGCTTCAAATGGTTCAAACGAACCACATATATCTTCCTACGACACACAATAAGTATCGAACAACAACGTATGGTAATCATTTAAGGGGTATAGAAACTTCTAACGATTTTAAAGATTTATTTCTATACCCGTTAATCATGTAAACCTTCTAAAATTTAGCTGAAACTCCAATATTTTTTTAAATCCAATTTCACAATAATCATCATTTCTATTTTAGTTCCAATGAGTGGAATGCGAGCTGATATGGCCTCGCAAATGCAAGTAGCAGCAGCTACAGGCCAGCCTCTGCTCGCCCCCGCTCCCTTACAACAATTCGTCTACCCCCCAGGAGGCTTAACCCCCCAGGCATACCAACAAATGCACACAATGCGTATGTACCATCACGAATCCCCACCACACGCTCAAATCCAATACATCCCGCAACCCCCATCGAACACACCAAGTCCAGCGCAACCACCACCCTATTCCCAAGGTCAACAACAGCCTCCGCCTCAACAATACCAGGCCCCACCTCCCCAAGCACAACACCACCAGTTTCCGATTATATGCCCGCTTATGCCTGCCCCGCCTCCTCATATGATGCAAGGAGGCATGCAGTATATTCACCAACAACCCCCGCCCCCTCACACATCGCACATACAGGTGATATTACCTTCACAGCCACAACAGCAACATGGACCAAATCAATAGGTAACGGCTGGGACTAGGGCTCTGTTTTTCCGACGATACCCCCAAAGACAAATCTAACATCACCTTTGTCTCTATTTCTACAAATAGTTTGTCTCTAAATAATTTTACGGCACGGTTTTTTACGTTTACTCCCAACATTTACATTACATTTATATCAAATATTTCATATCATTTTTCGATATTAAAGTCACAAATGTAACTAAGTAAAAACAGCAAAAATATATCAACAAATTTAACAATTTATTATGTTTATTTATGAAATTTCAGTGAACGTAAAATACCGAACCGTTGAAAAATTATAATAACACTTAAAGATCCTTGGTCAAGGATGTTTGCTAAACAAAATTTTATTGAAACCGAAATAAATTATAAAGTAAGAATGTTACCACGATTACATTAACAGCGTTGTTGAGCAAAATAAATCATTGCTTTTGTTTAGTGAATTTTATTTTTAGACGATTTTACAAAAAATTGTTATACTAAGATGTCTAAAAATATCTAATATTTTCGACAAAAGCATCGATTATTTTTTTTTAGTGTTTTGGGACACACTCGTAAGGAAATCTAATCAAATAGAAAAAGCAATCTTAACTTCATGGCGCAGAAAATGAGTAAAATTAAAAAAAAAAAAGAAAAAAATGCTAGGTGCCTTAATTATTACATGATTTAAATTTTCTGTTTAATTCTTTGTCGTTTTGTTGTAAATATTTTTAAGAAATACAGACAAAGGCACCCATATATAATTTAAGGTGGACTCACCTTATTGAAAAATGATTACAAGGATTACAAAAATCAACTGCATTTATAAATAAAATCGCTAACTTTTATTTCAGCATCAAAACAATTGTTTTTATTATATACTTCTTCGAAATTTTGTCATCAAAAATTAAACAACCGTTCTATGATTGTATAACGTTATTCAGCGATTAAAACAATGATTAGACAAATATATTTTACCATTGAATTATGTTCAATGGTTTAATTGTTTTAAACATGTTTTTTTATTTAAACATTCCCAAATTCCTTCAAAGCAAAAAATAAAAATGGGGTAGCAAAAACCTTCCAGTTAAAATACATCGATGCATAACAATAATACAGTTCTCAAAATGTCCATAAATCCAAAATATAAACTAAATTTTGAGGTTAAATTTATTAAAATAAATAGTTTGCGCACCACTGTTTGAAATTCTAACCTATTTTATGCTTATCAAACCGATTTTAAATAATAAATTACTACCGAATTTAAAAATGGGGAATATAGCTTTAATATCAAGTATGACCCCCGCATTTATTTCCGGCTTAACTCTAGGAGCAAGTGCAGCTTATTTATACTTTAAAAGACGGAAAATTAACCCGAAATTAACAGCAAATGATGTGTTGAGTGATTATCACGAGGAAAATTATGAGGTTGGCTTTCGCTCAATTTGAAAACGACCTCAATTGAAATTATTTTGATTTTAGTTCCCTGATCCTGGAGACGAGTGTCGTTTGGTTATGTGTATTAGGAACGATTTAAAAATGCAAAAGGGCAAAGTGGCAGCGCAATGTGGCCATGCTGCTGTCGCAGCATATGTGAAAGGGATTAAAATGGCGCCCAAAATGGTTAAAAGGTGGATGAAATATGGCGGCACGAAAATAACATTAAAAGTTGAAACGGAAACTGATTTATTAGCGCTGGAAAAAGCAGCGAAGGAATTGAATTTACTAACTAGTGTTGTAAGGGATGCGGGACAAACTCAAGTAGCCCCCGGGTCACGAACGGTCATTGCTATCGGACCCGCCCCACAAACTTTATTAAATAAAGTCACGGGGCATCTCAAATTATATTAAATAAATAAATTGTAAATAATTTTTAATACTTAAATAAATTATTTAATATTTAAATACGTCTTTTATTACCAATTATAGGGGAATTATTTTTTAATAACCTTATAAAAAATAAATAATATTTGCTAAACCCCCTCGGTTACCTAACCTCAACATGTCAAGCAACTTATCTCAGCAAATACTAAACGAAATTAAAGAATCGTACAAAACAGACCAAAAATGTATGTGAATTACAACAATCATACAAAAATAATAATAAAATTACAGTTACAGACGAAGTACTACAGTTATTACACTCACTTTATGGAGAAGTACTCGTGCGAGCTGTCGATTTAATGGAAAGTGGTAAATTCGCTTTGTATCAAAGCGAAAACGGTTACAGAAAAGTGTTAAAAGTCAAAGGGAAATCAGAATACACCCTATTTTGCGACGTAAACTACTGCACGTGTGCTGCGTTCAAATATTACGTTTTAAACACGCGCAAACACCTAACATGCAAACATGTATTAGCTGCTAAACTAATGCAGATTTCAAATCGAATTAAAACCGAAATTTACTCCCCGGCTGTAATAAGTGAAATAATCAAAAATCAAATTCCCGAAACATAAAAATGGATGTGTTGTTTTGTGCCGAGTTAACAGAACTCAAAACTGTTCATAATGTCTTAAAAGCTATCAATTTCAAAGAAGTACGTTTAGAAAACTATTATGTTCTTTAAATAAACAAATTTGTTTTATTTTAGTATGCGACCATTCGAGTTATGGAAGAAGGGCTTAAAATAACAGTTGAAGAAATGAAATCTGTTCAAACTTCCGCCTATATACCAAATAACGTTTTTAATCGATATCAAGTCAATAATGATAATGATCCACCGATATTTAAAATCAGTTTGAAAGTCCTCACCGAGTGTTTGAATATATTTGGAGATGATGGTGCACCTAGTTTGAAGCTAGTCTATAAACATTTAGGCGCCCCATTGTCTTTAGTGTAAGTTATTATTAAAAATTAAATAACTTAATAACAATGTTTGTGATTTATTTATTATAGATTAACGCATAGTGAAGAAAATATAACAGCAGATTGTGAAATCCGAACAATGGAAGCTGAAGACTTAGCCGAGCTTAGTTTAGCGGATGAATGTTCATTAAATAATATTGTCGTAAATGCGAATCAATTCGTATCGTTAATATCAGAATTGGACTCATCGTCTGATATATTCGAAATTTTAACCAGTCCAGAAGCGCCATATTTTAAAATAACGACAAGTGGATTAATGGTGAGTAATTTCAGGGTTTTTTTTTGGGGACAGTATATGATTTTGGGTGATTTAGGGGGAGAGTCAGGTGGAAGTTTCAAAAACATGTGATATGATTGTGATTTTTCGTTGTAAAGAAACATGTATAGCGCAATATGTATTCACATATATCCGCCAATTGATTAAAGTTATGGGACTTGCGAATAAAGTCTCCATATCTAGTGGGGATAATGGATTGTTAGGGCTTCAATTAATAATAAATACAGAATCTGATAAACAAATGTATGTCGAATACTATGTAACGGCTTTATTAAAAGATGATTAAATTTTATTGTAATACAACACATATTTCACTAATATACCCATATTTTATAAGCAGTCGTCTCAAAAAACTGAAAAACGTTTTCGAGTTTTTAAGAAAACAAATATGCAAAAAAAAAACCTTCCTATACTATAGCATAGGTTACACATATATGAGGATTACACATATTTAGCGGCTAATCCACAGGTGGTACATACATATACATATGAATCAAACGTTTATAAACCAATAAATCATAAAACAAAGCAATAACACTCACCAATTCGATGATTTCTATCGATTTTCCGGCATACAATGACAGACCACGCTGCATCAACCACCATTTTGGATCACATCTAACGCATAGCACTCTACATGTTCGGTAATTCAATATACTAAAACGTACATAAAACACAATTGAATTTCTAATTTTACGACAATATAGCTTAAAAAAAACATATTAGTAATTAAAAACAGCACTATTTATTAAATTTCTAGACATTTATGTAGGAAAATGCATATAAAATCTCCCTTATAGTGTATGGTAGTCAACATATATATGGTAAATGTGCAAAATTGGCGGATATTCCGCAAGTGGTACATACATAAAAACATCAAACAATTGCTTGAAATCAATAATCAATCAAATAAACGAATGAAACTCACCAAGTTGAGGATTTTTATCGATTTTTCTGTGCACATTAACGCATGACGCCTCGGCATCCACCATGCTGGATGCTCATTAGAGGTACTACGTAAATCAATTGAACAACAATTAAACGTTTTCCCACTAAAACAAACTTGTTTTATAAACAATTCTATAGATGTATTTATTCATGTAAATAACAATTAGGATTTTTAAACATAAATAATAATAAAATAAATGCTTTTTTTGTATAATAAAGCGAAGTTTGAAACTCATGAAATCAATATTTGGCGTTTTTTAAATTTATATTTCAATTAATATTAAATACATAATACTGTATGGCATATAATTGTTCTTACAACATTTACAAATGTATATATCACCACTATTTAGTGGTGAAAATCATTCATGTACCAATAAATGCGTTCAATTTAAAATATTAGATGTGACTAATATTTTAAATAAAACCATTTTCTTATAATATGGACATAAAAATATATATATTCAACAAGCAGGGTACATAAATAAAATTAAAAACAATCTTATTTAGAATATTCGTAACTTTTACTGGATTTTGGTTTTGTTTAAATATTTCAAAATAAGCTAACCTGAATGTGTCTGTTTTGAATACATATGTACACTGTTACAAAAATAGACATGATTAATACAATATAGCATGCATTGTTTAGCGCTAAGTAGCACTTGAATTTTCGGTTAAATTTACACAAAACTATATTGATTCTCAACTGCTCGAATTGCTGGTTCATTCAATTGTTCTAAAGAGGCGGTTCTCGTCCGTATACTGCCATTATGTGTAGCAATCTGAAAAGTTCACATTTTTTTCAGGGCTACTGAAGTCGGAAGCTTCAAAAAAAGCGTGTTGAATTGTTATGAGAAATGTGTTTAAAAAAAAAAAAAATTAATCAACACACTGTTAAATCACTTGATGTGAGTTTAATGTACCAGAGATATAACATAGATATGTTTGTTATTTCATACTGTATTAGTAGTGAAACAAATCAAAAATAACTATATTATTTAAGGTTTTAAACTAAAATATTAACCACAAATTTTGTTAAAATTATTTCTTATTTATTTTGTTTTTATGTCTGACAATTTAAATAAAACTTAAATTATATTTTAATTTAAGTACGTATAAATGTATCGAAATGTAATTATTTAATTAAAATTATTCTTTATTTAAAGTAAACACTAAAATGTATCAATTGAAATTATTTATTAAATAATTACATTTTTAAATGTTTGTATATATAATTGACATAAATAGAAAATTTAGAATACATATATTAGTGAGGTTAAATATTAAAATAGGAAGCTGAAACACAAGCTTTTAGGGCACAAGAGAAGCATTGAAAAGCACAAACAACAAAAATTTAAATCAGTCATAAAAATGTATTCTAAATTTTCTTTAGCGTATAAAAAAATAAAGAAAAACAATCATAAAACATAAATTATATATATATTTTACATAATATACAACAATCAATCATACCAAAATTAAATCAATTGGAAAATAAACACAACAATCAGTGTTAAATATTTACAAAAATGCGGCATTTTAGGACCAAAAAACATAAAGAAAAAACATTGCAGAAAGAGAAAGAGAGAAATTGTAGACAAAAAAGGGTGGAATTGGGATGGGGAACAGGGTATATGTACACTCATCTCACTTGTCTGGCCTCAGGCAGCGGAGGGACACGCCTCTCCGCCGTGGAATGCCCACCGCTAGTAGGCGTGGCCGCAGTAGGTGTGGTCACTGTAGTGTGCGGAGGACGGACGGCAGGAGGCGGAGCTTGCTCCACGTGAATTACATAATCAGTCAGTGTTACATCCGAATTGCCGCCAGATTCCAACGGAATTGGATGCTGCCGAAAGTGATCCAACATATCGAAAATTGTTGGGAACCAAAGATGCTGTACGCGACATTGACCCTGATCATTCAAAGTCATGCGAAGATGTTTTGCACGACCCTAATACAAAATGAAGCATAGAATAGTTTGCCAAGAAAATATAATCACAATAAAAACGGACCTGGAAGTTAAAAGTAAGAACAAATTCACCGGTTCTAGTCTCGCTTTGTCGGACAAGAAACTGGCCATGGCCATGCGACCCTTCATGAAGTACTAAATGGGCCGCTTCGGCCCTAGCTAGAGTACCATGGAACCACGGAAATTCCCGAAGAGTTACAGCTAAATCGGCTTCGCTATCCGCTAAATTGCATAAATCATCATAAAAATCCACTCAATAATTACAAGTGTGCCCGCTCAACTCACATCCATTCAATTCCTGTTGAGATGTAAACAACTCAAAGTTACTACTGCTAGAGAGACGCTCGCCCGGTTTATTTCCCGCGGTGAGCCTAGGTGGCAGCTCAGGCGCATTGTCACCTTGACAATCCTGCTTACCCCCGGCGTCAGCACCACCTGGCATCCCTGCGCCCATACCACCACCGGGAGACGCCCTCATGCAATACCGAATCGTCGCAAGCCAACTGCGCATATCATCAGTATCATGAGCCTCAATCACGTATTCCATATGATTATCAGCCTTAAGAACGAAAGTATTCTCATGATCAGGCATCTCCAAGGCCGTGGTTTCACGAGCCTCAGACACTAGGAAACAAAATACGCCGCTTCGAGGCTAACGCAAGAAAAAATACATCAAAATCAAAGTCACTAAAAGTAACCCTAGACATGTGTATAACCTATTAAAAAGTAAAAAAAAACACTTACCTTAGCTGCCTTAGGAGGTGAGTAAAATTCTAACATGTACCCCCCAACCGTTTTAACAAGAGCAAGTCGACACCGTTCCCATTTTTGGGGTCCACTCGGTTGATCCAAACTCTCCGGCGTTAAATAATTAACTAAACCTTCCTTCCGGCACTCAACCACGATTTTAGCTAGTTTAGTTTTCGATTGACGCCCCGATAGCTCAACTTCATCCGAATGTTGTTTATGAAACAACCCCTTACCCTTGCGCAGCCCCTTGAAACTTAAGCGGCGAAAGAACGGTTTATGATGCGCTTTCGGCGATTCAGCCTCCTCCGAGTAATCACTCAATTCCTCCGAGTTACGCGACGTACCGTTCACTAGTTTCGTACTGTTCAGACGGCGTTTACAAAAATCCACTTCAAACTGTTCGGTAAAACTGTCGGTGAATTTGCGCAAAAGGTCTTTATGGGTGAGGGTTGCACGTGAGTTCTCTGGCAGCGTCACAGACACGTATTGGACGCAAGCTTTTGCGAAATCTTGGGCTGCAGCACGGGCATGACGATCACAAAACTCAGGCCAACCATCAGGTGTACCTTCTGTGATTGACGCCATTTAACGCTGTTTCAACTAACGCACGAACGCGATGAACGCCATTTTATCGAAATAACATCAAGATTAACACATAAACAATAATATAACACACATTTTAATCGTTAAAGACACACATTTATCTATGTTTGTAGTTGCGTTATTTTGAATGCCAATCTGCAACTGACAGCGGACGCCATTAATGTTTTTTTTGAAGAGTAGTCCTCAAACTTCAAAGAATTTATTGTGTTGGGGACACTGTTTGCGCTTAACTTTGAAGATAAAACGGTAGTCAATAAACTTGATTAGGAGTTTTATTAGTATATTATAAAGTTTAGATACAAAATATAATTATAAAAGTAACATTAATTAGTTGTTAATCGTAAATATATATATAATTATAAAAAGGAACATGAGTTAGTCGTTAATATATAATAATTTGAAACTTTTTGAACTTATAATAGAATATTAAAACAATTATTGTTTTAAAATTCATTTAAATGTTCAAATAGTTAATAGTTTCGTCTATTATATGAGTTATACGGTTGATTATATGAGTTATACAAATGATTATATGAGTTATACGTATGATTATATGAGTTATAAGGATGATTATATTGATTATTATAATATGTATCCTGATAATGCGCATCGATGTATCTAAATGTATCAATCTGATTCGAATGTGGTCGATTTATTTGATTTTTCGGTTTACGCTTAAATATTTTCTTGCTCACACTAAGTACCTTATTTTTGATGCCTTGGAAGTTTTTCTTATTAAATGCCTGTTCAGACTTTTCAAATATTTTCTTGAAATACCCATCCTTCTTATCAACGCGCGCTTTCAACAATTTCACGCTCAACGTTGACTTCGTCGTGTTTTCCAAATAATAAATCGGGGGCGTAAATTGTCCGGGCAGTTTTCGGCCCCAAGTCAATCCTAAATGAGTCAAAAATATATTTGTTAAATACCGCACGGCTAATGGAGCCCAATGGATCCCATCTTTAACTCGTAAATGGCCCTGAAGTCGCATGTAGTGGTGTAAGTCAATTACATCGAAATTGAAAAATGATGCGACGTTAGCTGCGTATTGGTTCGCTTGTAATATATGCCAGGGTAACATAGGTACGATTAGTTTGATGTCGTCTACGAAAATTGCGCCGTCCGCTTTTGTGGAAACGGGTAACGCCGTTTTCCAAATAACTCTCGTTTTGGGGGGTAGGGTATTTTTTAGAAACTTCAATGTTTTTAAAATGTTCATTTTATAGATTTCAGGCCCATTTGGGCCCCAGCGTGTTAAGTCCCATAGGCACGAGTTTAAAAATATTACATCCGGTGCAGTTTCAGGTGTGATTGATTTAATAAGGTCCATGAAGTGGTCTTGGTAAAGTCGTGTAATGAAATGGAAAAATAAGTGGAAATTATCTGATTTAAATTCACGAGTTTCTTGATAGTTGCGGCCGTTGTGTAAGGTATCGTGCGATAATCTTACATCGTTTAGATACGAAAGCTCGTTTTTGATCTGAAACAAATAAATGGCTCAATCCTCCAAATATCAAAATCAATTGAAATCCAATAATAATTTACCTTGAATGTATTTTCAGATGCGATATTTCCATTCGTTAGCAACCACAAGGTGTCTTTGTAAATTGCTCTCATGTTTGAGCTACCGATAAACCAAATTTGCTTTTTTCTGAGCAATTGTATTGCATTGTTCTGGTCGAAAACATCGCAAAACATCGCTTAATTTTAAGTAAAAACCCCTAGATATTCTAAACGAAAATATAAAGTTGTACTGTGTACTGTCAGGCAAATTATTTTGAAATGACAAGTTGCAACGGCTTTTTTTATTATTGCTGACCACAGCAATAAAACATCTGTTTACTATTAGGGAAAAAACCATAAACTTGCGAGCGTTCGAGTGCAAAAACGCGTAAATATTGTAAAAATTAATAAAATAATTTTTTTTCTATCGTGGCTTATTTGTTTAAAAATCGCATATGTTATTGTTTTGATCGTTTGAGCGCGAATTTGCAAAATGGTCATAGTCAAATATGTCGCTAAAAAAAATCTATTGGCTTCTAATTGGTTTTTATTTATTTATGAATAATAATCATTTCAAATTAATCTACTTTAGCTGTTTTAAATATATTATTTATATATATATATATATATATCGATATATAGTCAACCAGTTTCTCAACAAAGCGTTTTAGAATAATATATTTGTAAAATAATAGCTTCTTAATTTCAAACATAGATGGCGCCATGTAGCTCGTTTGGGAATAAATACAAACAGCCACAACAGACCAATCAAAGGTTGAACATGCTTTTCATGAACATAAGCAATATACAACTGGACGATTGCATAATTTTTTGTTGTAGTTGTTGCATGTTGTATCAGTAGATGGCGCCATGTAGCACGTTTGAGAATATTTACTCTTCAAGCTTGCGTTCGATTATTATTTTATGTAGACGATGTAGACTAATATTAATTTTTACTTTCTTATACGTATTGTAATCATGAAAAATCAAAAAACTACTTCTAATTAGAATATGATTAATTAAGAATAAGACAACTTAACTTTCCTTCACAATTTATTATAATTATATAAATTGTGAAGGAAAGTTGTCTTATTCTTAATTAAACACACCCTCACGTAAACTCAACCCTAAACTAATTTAGAATATGATTAACTTAGATTATTTGTCGTTTACCGCGAGCAACAATATCTTTGTTGCATATCAAATTAAAGCTAATTTTACGCGCTATTCATTTGTATCTGTTAAAATAGTAAAAAACCTTTCATATTAAGTAAAATTTTGGCAATAGAAAAACACATTTTTAGAATTTATTCGCAATTTATATATAGATATTCTATGCATGTTAACATTGGTTAAATTAGAAACCAGTTATTATAAAAATACGTCACGGGCTATGTCTCGCCTTGTTCCACGTATATAGGGTATGAATTTTATTCTGGTTATTACCTGATAACATGTGAAAATTTGTTGGAAAATAGTCATTACAGTGACGACCGTTGGTTGGTTTTAACGTATAGAAATGCATGTAAAATGCTCTAAATTGTTGGTACATAGCGCGGAATAATGTACGGCAGTAGGATAGCATGGAAAATGTGATTCAATTAATTGGGAAATGGAGAGTAAGTGTGTTTTTATTTTAAATTGATCAATAGATTTTTGTAAGAAACTTTATTTTCATAATTTAAATCATGTAAAATAACATAAATTTACAGAAACATTGTCGAAAAATAATAATTTTTATCATATTCTTATCTTTTTCCTTGGAACAACATATTAAGCAAAAAAATTGAAATCTTAATTAATAATTATGAGATATTCATAATTATATGCATGCACGATTTTTTTTTCTTATTTTCAAATTCAGCGATTTTTCTTAATTTTCAATCACCTTACCTATTACATAATTCAACTAACTACAGAATTTTGTTTAAACATTAATAGTAGTTTTGTGTTAAATGCTGAAACAAAAACAATTCCAAGCCATTGAAATATCCGGAAAGCACCGTTTAAAATTAAAAAAAATCTCGAACAATCATGACATACGTATAAGAAAATTGCTTGATTGAAAAGCGTGCTTAGTTAAATGAGAAATAAACATTTTTTTTAATTACATAAAAAAACAGATTAAATAATTATTATCTAAATGGTTTCATTTTCAAAAAACAAAAAATAGCATCCGGTCCAAACTTAAATAACATTTCAACAATTTTTCGAATTATTGATATTGATTAGATGAAGTTCAATTGTTTATACAAAATATCGAATATTAATTTGGTTTTATCGCTGATGAAATATTTAAATATATATAAAAAAAAATAGCCGAAATGATTGTTTATAATTTTATTTGTTTGAAATTGATTGGATTCTCTCATAATCTATTATAATAGGTAATAATTAATAATAATAATAATATGTACTTCGGTCACATTAAAAATATTGTTTATTTAGTTTTTGTCGATTTTTTTGTTTTATTTTTCATTCAATTTTTCGCTCATTTCTTTTTGTTTTTATTGGTGGCGCCACGCGGTGGCGTAACCGGTCGTCCAGTGTTAAGGCCACTGTATTGTAGTTTACGTTTGTCGGCCGGTTTTAATATTTGGAACGAACACATGAGCGTCTCGTCCACGGACATCATGGCGCCCGCGTTGTCGAATTCACCGCAATAATTCGGCGCCGAAAACAACGTAACGAGCTGTCGTTTTGCAAAGAACTCATAGCCGTCCTCAACGACTTGATGCGCACGGCATATTAAATCGAAATCGTGTTTGTGCAAAAATTTACCAACAACCTAAACATCAAATAAAAAATCAAACCTTAAATTTCAAACATTTAAAATTCTATATATTACTTCTAAACACAATTGTTTATAAATATGTGGTAGAAAATAATTAAAATAATAAACTAACCTCAACGCCGAACGTAAAGCTAACACCACGGTCGTTCTCACCCCATCCAAGAGTATCCTTATCAGGATCCGACCAAAGTAGATCGCATAAGAGTCCTTGGTCGGGAACGTCTGTAGGGCGCATAATGCGCCGTATTTGTTCCATTGATTGCAAATCGGGACTTAGTCCGCCATGACAACAAAAGATCTTTTCGTCTACGATGGCCGCAACCGGTAAACAATTGAAGCAATCCGTGAAGGTTTTCCATAATTTGATATTGTATCGCCGCTTGCACTCATCGTAGAAGCCGTAGATGCGGTTGATTGAGGCGCACTCGTGGTTGCCTCTCAACAGGAAGAAGTTTTCGGGATATTTTATTTTGTATGCAAGCAACAGGCAAATTGTTTCTAGTGATTGTTTGCCGCGGTCTACGTAATCACCTAGGAATAGGTAGTTGGACTCTGGCGGGAAGCCACCGTACTCGAATAATCGTAACAAATCATAGTACTGGCCATGGATGTCCCCTAAAATATACAATATTAAAAAAAATAATTAAATAGAACCTATACGTATAACAAAGAATATTCATAATATGCAGAATTATAACAATTTATTTTAAAAAATACCAAACATAAAACAATTCTGATAACCAAGTCATTGTTTAGAAACAATGTTATGATAAGATTGTTTATGAGAATTCAAACAAAAAATTCCTAAGTAAAGATATCACAAACAATAAAAATAATTAAACATTTATAAAACTGTTAAATATCGCATAGAAATCCTTATATAATATACGATTTTTTTTGTTGTTGATAGTTTTTGCCTTGAACTAGCAACTTAAACACAAAAATTGAAGATTTGAAGTATTTTTAGACGCAGATGCATAAAAAGCGAAACAGTAACAATGATTTCGACGTGAAGGTTAATTTTATAATTAAATTGAAAGGTCATACCAATCAAAGTGCAAAAATATGTCAAAATAATTGGGGACTATTAAAAAGATATATGAAATTCAAATGTGATTGATTGGGATCAATTCGTTTTAAATTGAGTTTAAAAGTAGTTTTACATAGGATATTTTAGTCACCCCAAATTAACTGCGGCATTGAATTTAAAAATGATATGAAACACTTTTAAAATAAACAAAAGCATGATGTAATATATTTATATAAGTTGAAAAGAAAGTTTAATAATATGAATCATTTTCAAATCGCGCGATTTTTGGAGTTGTAAATAGGGGCGTCAACATAAACAATTTTGGCAATTTGTATATATATAAAAATTAGATTAGGAATAAAAAGAAATAGGATGTTTTGCGATAGAAATAAAGATTGTGCTTACCGCAAATTTTTAATGGCGCTTCAAGTTCCAATAAAATAGGTTGCGATAGGAATATCTCTCTGGATTTTAGGCATAGGCCGCGTATTTCGTTTTCTGTAAGCTGTACATTTTTCCCAGGTCGGGATCCTCGCACTAGACACACCGTAGAAGACACGCAATTAGACACAAATGGTGGTTGGATATAAATATAAAATTGACATATCTTGCAAAAGGCGCGGCCATTGACAGCTCCCTGACCTTAACAATAACAAAAACCCATCTTACCTTCCAATAGACGAGCGATAATACTGTCGATATTTAGTTTATCGGTTTCAGCCATCGGGCCGAAATATCACCAATCACTTAAAATTAATAAAACAGTTAAGATGTCACAGATATTTTACGTTTTCGCTTGCCAAATAAACACAAACACAATCAACGTTATAACGCCATACGCAACCTATGAGTGATTCTTCTTATTATTACCCTATTTATAAAACTTAAACGCGAGCAAAATTAATTCCAACGCCGTTATTTTATTGAATTTCAATTGTTTTTACATTTACCTACCTGTCACAAGAATTTTGATTAATAATTTATTAATATTGACACTTATTTATGAAATTTTAATCATAATTATTACATTTTCGAATCTTAGCGCCATTTTTCTATTGCTGGCAACCATGCTAAGCCGCAATCACAACCCAAAGCTCATCCACAAAAATTTGCACAGATATTTTCAAATGTTTCTATTCAATCAGACTTGAAACTTCTAATAATCGACATTACAAACTTGTAAATATTTGCTCAAACTCGCTTATTTCGCACACCACCTTGCATTAAGTTGGGTTTGCGTTAAATTAAAGTTGCGTTAAACTTTACAGGTGTAACTCAAACTTTGCGTGCATCTTGTCCTGTCAACTTGCATTTTGTAATTGTTGTAAACATTTTTTTTTGTATACGTTCGATTTGAATGTTTGTTTTCAATTCTAATGTGTTCCTTTATTCATTTATGGTGAAATGGATGATGTCCATATAAACTTGGATGAGTTGAAGTTAGAGGAAAGTGTTTTTAAAGATGTGAAATATTATGTTAGTGGACATGTTCAGGAAAAGGTATAAACTTCTATTTTCTACATATTTCCCTCAATTTAAAACGCTTTAATCACTATATATCGCCTTATTATTATATATATGTTAAGTCTGTATAATTTATAAACACTGATTCAGTTATTCAAGTAAAATGTTTAGTTTTAATAAAAATATTTTTTATGTTTGGTTAAACTTTACTTAAGATTCTTATTAGGTGTCAATATGCGGAATATATTTACACTTTTTCCAACATTGAATAATATATTCACTCATTAAAATGTACGCGCGCAAATAAATAATTGCGTTTCAAAAATTTTCCTTGAATTGTCACTTCATTTTTTTTTTTTGTGTGAATTTTTTTTCGTTTGGCAATCGTAGATTTTGGAAATTTTCCGCATCGGAGGTGCGGAGCGCATGAACTACTTCTCCGACTATGTCACACATCTCGTTTGTGGCTTAGATCCGGACGAGAACGACCTCACCGATGCAACGGACGTGTACGAGATTCCGATCGTCACCTCCAGGTGGGTGATCACTTGCGCCAAACTCCGTAAATGCATATCCCCGAAAGGGTTCAAATACGATACGAATCAATTATTTTCGGGCTTAACATTTACGTTCTCTCACATTCGAGACGATAAATATAATCTATGGGCATTGATAACTTATCATGGGGGATCAGTTCAGCATAATTTAGATTCAAAATGTACGCATTTACTTACATTTGATGTAAAAACACAAAAATATTTAAAAGCGTTCAGTTTGAATGATCGCATTAAAATTGTAACACCCGATTTTGTGATTGA
Source organism: Nebria brevicollis (assembly GCA_944738965.1). Lineage (NCBI taxonomy): Eukaryota > Metazoa > Arthropoda > Insecta > Coleoptera > Carabidae > Nebria > Nebria brevicollis. Next base: position 7,984,525 of record OX122909.1, read on the forward strand.
ATCAGTTAAAGCAAAGCAACTAGTGCAATGCGATTTGTTTCATCCCAAATTGCTAACGTGGCCCAAACCGCGTGAGAGCACCGCTCTTATCACTGGCTTTGAGCAAGATGATAATGAAAAATGTTCAGATATTCCTGAAACGGAATCAACGCAAGCGTTGCTTGATCAATTAAAACAACGGATGCCTTGGAATCAACCAAATACTCCAAAAACAATCACTCCACCTTCAACAACATACCAAAGTTTTTTAAATCCCACCCCTGTTGAAACTACCACCCCAAAACGTGTTCCTTGGACTCCTCCCACTCCCACCCCAAGCACTACTTCCTCTCAATTTAATTTCAACTCTCAACCTGATCCGCCAACAACTCCTAAACGTGTTCAATGGAATAACCACACACCAACAACATTTCAAAACACTCCAAATTCATCTCAATCTGAAGTTTTACCAGCGAAAACATATCCACCAGCAATACCCGAACCGGTTGTAGAACAACCTCAATCCCAACCCCAACAAACTATACCACCGCCTCAACAGTTACAAACAACTCAACAACAACCTCAACAGTTGCAAACAACACAACAACAATTTTTGCAACGTGTTCAACGACAACAGTTGCTAAATCAAGCTGCTAATAATCAGTTTAATAACAATCAAATACAACAACCTCAGCAGCAGCAGCAACCACAAACAACTCAGATCGGTAACCGTACTTTCATTGCGGCAACTCAACAATCGCATTTGTCTCAAAATTTACAACAACCCCAACAATATAAACTACAAATATCCCAGTCTCATTTACCATCCCAACAACCGACAACTCAACAGCAACCGCAACAAATTGGGTTGATCAGGCAACAGCAACCACAACAAATGCACCAAACCGGCCAACCTATGATTCAAACACAAAATCGGTTACAAACTGAACAACAGTTGCCATTCAATTCAACTCAACAAGTTGGACAACAATTTCCATTACAACAACAACAGCAACAACAACAACAACAACAACAGCAACAACAACAAACTGTAGTGAACCAGCAGTTTGGTCCACGGCCACCATTACAACAAGAGCAAATTCCGTTTTCTAATCAGAATCAACAGATTCAAATGAATCAGCAACCGCAACAACAAAATCAGATTTATAATCAACAACCAACTCAACAATTTTTACAGCAAAAAGTACAACAACGTCCAATGCATCCTAATTGGCAAGCACAACAAATTGTACAACAGCAGCAACAGTTGAACCAACAACAATTACAGCAGCAGCAACTTAACCCACAATTAAATCAGCAGTTACAACAACAGCTTACACAACAACAATTAAACCCCGGCCAAATTAACCAACAGTTACAACAAAGACAGTTAAATCAACAATTAAACCAAGAGCAACAATTGTCTCAGCAACTAAACCCACAACTAAATCAACAACAATTGCAACAACAACAGCAATTGAACCCTCAACAAATCAGTCAACAGTTGCAACAACGACAATTAAATCAACAACAACTAAACCAAGATCCACAAATAACTCAACAACAAATAAATCCTGGTCAAATAAACCAACAACAATTAAATCCAGGGCAAATAAATCAACAACAGTTACAACAACAATTAATTCCTCAACAAATCGGTCAGCAGTTGAACCAACAGTTAAATCAACAGCAATTACAACAACAGCAATTGCAATTAAACCAACAACAAATCGCTCAACAACAACAGCAACTGAATCAAGTACAACTTAACCAGCAACAATTACAGCAACCACAAATAAATCAACCACAGCAAATAACAACACAACTTCAATTGCAACAACAACAACTTAACCAACAACAAATACAATTGACACCTCAACAGATACAACAACGTCAAGCACTTGCTCAACAACAGTTAGCTGGTCAACAAATAAATCAAACTCACTTAGTACAACAACAATTACTGCAACAGCAACAACAAATTCAAAGACCTATTGGGGCTCCACGATTAAATTGGAGCCCTAATCAACCACAAGGAGCGATGCCTCAAAGGCAGTTGATACATTTGGATGCTCAAACACATCAGCAATTGCAACAAATGGATCCGCAACAACGTGCAATTTTTGTAGCAAAAATCCAGAAACAACGTCAAATCTTGTTGCAACAACGTCAACAACATTTGTTGCAACAACAACAGAGAGGCGGGCATATCGCAGTGATACGAGGTGGTATGCCACCTGGGCTCAATCCTCAACAACAAATGCAATGGTTGCAACAACAGCAACAGAACGCTGCTAAACAACAGACGATTGTCATGCCGCAACATAGCGCTCCAGGGCTGAGCCCAATTGCACAAGGCGGACAAATTATGAACGATCAGCAGTCACAACAAATTCAAATACAACGACAGCAATTCCAAAGACTTCAACAGTTACAAATGCAGCGGGAACAGGCACAGAAACAGGTCAGTGATTACTAAATAATTCTGCGATATATTTATTGTTTATTTTTTCAAAATTTTGTATAAGAAATTTCGTTTAAAGAATTTATTTTTCAAAATTTATTTGTGATTTGTTTTTTCTTTCACAATTTTTGACTATACAATGTTTAACAGCAACTAGTCCAACAAGTCCCTACAGGGGCTATAATACGTCCTCCGTTAACTCCCCAAGAAGCCCCTCCTACTGTGGTCGCCGTACAGGGGGCTGGGGTGGATTCTGCAGTACCTGCATCCCCCCAGCAACAACTAGTTGTAAATGCAAAAACTAAAACCGCCTTAGCAAATATGTTAAGCATTCGTTTACAAAGCGGCGGTGGCAATATAACCCCAGTCGATGGGGAACCTAGTGCTGCAGGCACGTTGCGCCTTATGACAGCCCAGCATAATGCTGCACTGAATCAAACAGCTGCTAGGCCCCAAGAGCTGATTGCAATTCAGCAACAACGGCGCACTTTAGGCAATATTACCAACGCAACTAGTGATTTACCTAGGGTACCATCCGCGACACCTGTACCCGCTGGGGTTACACCCCAAGCGGAAGTTAAACCTCAGTTTTCACCGGGGCGGGTCTTAGCCCCACCACAACATAGGCATGGGCCATTTTACGGGCATAATCCTAATTTGAAATGTACGTAGATTTGTTTTATGCTTCTAGATGTTTTGCACAATTAGTCTTCAATTGCTGTTTGCATATCTCATACGGCAATTAAATTAATATTTTCATTTTAAATACATTATTTACTCAATACACTACGTACATACATACATAAACACATTCAGTGTGTAGTTTGAGCTCTGTAAAATATAACCCTATATTTAATCAACAATTCTATAAAGATGCCGTATGAAGATATATATAAGCGTATTTCGTGATCCAATAACAGCTAACCCATCTCTTTCAGTACCACCAGAGCTATTCCTGTTAGGTTGTATATTCGTGGTGGTCGAAGTTGAACGCTATCTGGAAGAAACAAGTCCAGATTGGCGTCAAGTAATCGAGAAACACGGCGGTGAAATCGAACCCGTGTATTGTTCACGCGTCACTCATGTTCTATGCGAAACGCAACGTCACGGCGTAGTTATGCAAGCGTTTCGCGATTTTAAACGATGCGTTACTCTGTTTTGGCTTGACGATGTTGTTAAACGGAAACAAGTCGTACCCCCGTGGCAAGCGCTACATTTACCCACTGGGTACATCGATGGTGCCCCAGCTGCACGGCATTTAATTTCACTGTCTGGATTCACAGGAAATGACCGCACTAAAGTCAGGGATATGATTACGTTTACTGGCGCAAAAGTGAGTTAGGATTTCCATTTATAAAATGGAGTCTGCATGCATTATAATAGTTTGCGCACGTTACTTTTATTAATTGCGTTGGTTCGCTATATATTGACACACTACGACGATAATTGTAAATATTTTTGTATCCAGTTCACTAAATACTTCTCTCGTCACAATACTGTACTAGTATGTGCGAAAGCCGAAGGCGTAAAGTATCAACACGCTAAAAAATGGAACACGCCCATCGTAAATGTCCAATGGTTAACCGATCTAATGTTAGGCAATTTTTCCGCCCTTAACCAGATCGAGCATGTAAAATACCAACAATTCACTCAACCAGTACAGTTTGGATTCGATACAGCTTTAGTATCTAATCTTATGTGTAAGTCTATTCGCCGAGATAAATCCGCGGGTATGTAATCGTTTCTTTTGTTAGTTGCGTGGAAAATGCCGATTAACATTTCGCAAGAATCGTACGAACGCGTTAAACGTACCGCTTCCCCTGTTGCCGGCCCCCAAAAAGCAAAGAAGCCACGCCTAGAACCCCAATCAGTGATCGACGATGAGACACCACCCAAAGAAACAAGTCCCACCCATCGCATACTGTTCTCGTTCCACAAAGACAAAGAACGCATCAGTTTGGAGAAGATTGTTAAGTAAGTTACACTCTTATTGTTTGCAATTTAAAAAGTCTTTATTGTTTGAAACTTTTAGACGTTTAGGCGGCTCAATCGCTAATTCACATGAAGATGCAACGCATCTAGTCATGTGCCATTTAGGCCGTTCGATGAAACTTCTCTTAGGAATTGCGGTAGGTATTTACATATTACCAGATAAATGGTTGAAAGATTCGGACGAATCGCAACAATTCCTCCCTGAAAGCGACTTTAAATTCGATACCAAAGACTTTAACGCGACGTACACATGCGATTTCTACGCAACGTTGGCGCTAAAAAATCGCGATAAACTGTTCGCGAATAAGGTGTTCTTTTTAACGCCATCCGTTTATCCAACGTACGCCGTACTTAAAGATTTAATTGAACGATCTGGTGGCTTAGTCGAGAAGAACCGACGAAGTTTACAACAAATTGAAGCCGCCAATGCAACCGTGCCTTATAGTTACGTTATCCTTACAACTGAGAATGATTTACACTTAGTTTATGATTGTTTGCGTAACACTAAAGGGGATAAACGATGTGTAAGTAGCAGCGAAGTCGTTTTAACCGCGATTTTAAATCAGAAAATCACACCTGATAAATATTTAGTTAAAGTTTATTGAGGGGGGGTTAAACATTTATTTAAAGTACATTATTGGTTCCATCGTTTTTTTAAGTTTGAGTTTATTTTGGGGTTAATTTTGTTAAATGTGCAGCTAACTCGATTAGTTATTTTATTTATTAGGGCCGGTATTTCCAACTCGAGTTAAATTTACTTATCTCTGGTATAAAATTTACTCCCAGAGTAAAGCGCTAAAATCGTATTTCCACGCCCAGTTAAAATTTACCCAACAGTTAAACACGGTATCTATGGAATAACTTTATTTGGTCTAGCGGCCTGCGAATAAATATTTAACTTGGGATTAACCAAACTTTTGCTGTATTATACGTCAAGATAGACCGGTGTTTAGAGAATTTGTTTGACGATAATGATGAAGTGATACATTTTATTGAACGTGTATATACTGTATTTAATTATTAGAACGATACTTAATTTTATAAACGTTTTCGTTTGACAAAACCTACTGCATCTATGATAGTAGAACAGATTCGCGGAATCTTTCAAACTCTCAGAATCTGTCTGCTTGTTTTCAACAATTTCTTTGAAGTTATCAATAAACTAATTTCTGATTTTATAAAATTAGAACTACATTCCCGGTTAGGCTAAAGAGCGTACTGTAATTAGGTGAAAACTAGTCTACACCAGATACGTTGGCGTTGAAGGAATTATCTAATTTCTTTATCTAACGCATAGAATTTTGCATATAACTCTCTTCCTCGCTCAAGTACCAACCGTTGAAAATAAATTTATCCCTTTGATAACTATCTACGAGTTAAATGCAGCTGGAAATACAGCGTAACATATATTCCATAACTTTATACTGCGGATAAATTTACGCCCAGGATAGCTAACTAAAGAGTTATTTACAGTTGGAAATACCGGCCCTTAATGTACTTAAATACATACATTATTTTTATATAGAAAAACAATGGGTACATTTTGCAAATTATTTTTTAAACCATTGCGTAATATTTTTATATGTGCTTTTAACGCTTGAAGCTAATGAAAGCTCCCTATTACCTGATAAGATGATTTTATTATTGTTTTTATTTTATAAAAGGTGCAATTCATGCAATATGCATTTTATTAAAACATTCGAAACATATCTATTTGAAAAATATTATTTGATATAAATATAAGTGAAAAACTCCAAAACAAAAAAAAAACACTAAACGCAGACCGGTTTTCTAAATATATATCGCATTTTCGGTTATTTTTCTAAATATTCGTGAATGTACCCCCTTAAACCGGTACTGTTATAAATAAAATTGCCATATATGTGTTTTATATATTATCGAAAATCATATATAAATGTAGAAAAATACAAATAAATGTCGATTTCGACTTTTATTAAAAACCTTAAACCACCTCTGTCTAAAATATAGTTAATACGCACCTGATTTTCTAAATAACCTATAAAATGTCGCTTTTAAAACTCCAATATTTACGACAATTATCCGTTATTAATCGAGGTTTAACTACAACGAATGATCAAATTAAACCTCGATTAACCAATCGCAATCCAAGAAACTTGGAACGCTTACGAATTGCATATAAACCAGATGGTTATCATTTAGAAAAACCAGGACGCAATTTTTGGCATAAGTAAGTTTAAAATATATAATACGAATTCAAATTTATAAATGAATGGACATTGTTTAGATTACGTTTAACTGTAACGCAAAAACATGTCACAGCTTCCATAGATCATTATTTGAACGGTGAGGTATTAACGGCAAGTACTAAAGAATGGGCTATTAAAAAACAGCTTTATAGAACTACAGACACTTCAGCGTTTATTAATTTAGGTCGGGTATGTTGAAAATGTACACAAAAACGTATTATTACTTAAAAATTTAAAAGGTTTTAGCCCATAGGTGCTTACAAAGTGGGTTAACTGAGTTGCGATGCGATATAGCGTCTAAGCCAGATGGGAAAGTTGCTGAGTTTTTGAAATCAGTACAAAATGGGGGTGTATCCCTTACAGAACCACCCCAATATAAACCTAGCCGCCCTTGGGATCAACATAGACCTGAAAAGCCATGGGACATTGAGTAAATTGTAATTTTTTTTTAATAGAACAAATAAAGCTATTTATTGAAACTAAACATTATTACAAATTATTCGTAATTTTGTTTGATTTGATGCCACAATTTCTGTAATAAAAACCCAGGATTAGAGGTCTTTTTAAAAGAGACATTACGCAACCTTACCCCTTCATTGATCGTGTTAAACATCGTATCAGAGATTATATCGAAAGTTCGTTCGAAGAAAAACGTGCTCCCAACTACTGTTAGGGCAAACGTAGAGGTTCTTTTGAAAAGAGCGTTATATATTAAGTTAGTAATTGCCATTTTTATGCTTTAAAACAATTGACACTACGAGCAAGATGTAATAGCAAACAAGTGTTACCAACTACACATAAAACTATTCGCAAAAAGGATCTAATTTTTTTTTAGTTTTTTTATAACAAATAATATTTTTAAATATATATATAATGTATGTATGATAACTATATACGAGAATATATGTTTTATGTTGATGTTTAAATGGGATAAACGATTATATTATGAATTGATTATAATTGTTTAATGCACGTATGTCTGAGAGTATAGCGTGCGCATTTTGATGATGGCGGAATGGAATGCAAGTTGTGTATGTCAATATGATTAAAAATGCGTTTAGTTTTCGTATTTATTTATAGTTTTACAACGTTTTTTACACTAATATGTAAGTAATAATAAATTGTGCATCGCTTAGAATTAACGTGTTTTTCCATGCATGCTTTTAATGCATTTGCAACAGTTCGATTATTTTATCAGTAATTCATCTCACCTGTGTTTCTTTTGAAATAAACACCTGTATTTTATTAAATGTGTTGTGTGTGTGTGTGTGAACATTGTTGATTATAGGTACGACAGAGTCGGACTTGAAATTAATGGTAAGCCCTGTCGGGCATATGTACGAGGCTGGACCGCCGATTTTGGTCCGAAAAGTTGATGACTCTTTGAATTTAACGTGTCGTTTAGTTCGCATTCATGATACGCCGCATAATTATAATATTAGCTGGAACTGGCAATACAGCACTGGCAGCAAGTAAGTGTTTTACAACCATTCAAATTCATATATTAAATATTTGTGGTAATAATTGAATTTTACACTACATTAAATCAAAACCTTGAAACTAATATATTCTTGACATTTACCCAATGACATTTTACGAATTTTTATTAGTTATTGTTTACTATTTACTGTATACTGTGACCTTAACAAACAATAGCATACATTTTCAACCATGGTATTTAGGGCTTATTTGTATAGAGCGGCACACAATGCAATTATTACACAATTTAATAAATTTTAACAATTTAATATTTAATATGAATTTATTTTCCGTAACTGTAAACAAATTAAAATAAACGCAGTTCAAAAAGCTATCATGCTATCGCTTGATTAGTCATTTTTTTTTATGTCCCATACAAGTCAATAGGTTAACAATATTTACATCGTTTTTTTTTGTGTGTGTCTTGTTTACCAATTGTCTCTTAGTGCGAATCGTGTTATGGTGGTGTCATTGTCCCACAATGAAGCGAATTTATTTTTCGAATATTTAAAAGAGACAGATAGCGGCGAATACACATGCAAATGTACCGAATTGGACTTGGAACAACATGTACGGGTTAAAGTCAAAGCCTACAGTAAGTTACCATAACCTATAAACTTTTGACAAAAAAAATTTTCGCAACTATTTTCTGCAAAACATATTTTATTCTAATAGGTCTCTAAATACATTTGTAAATTACAGAAAAATTTTGTAGTAGCAAAATGTTTGAGTGCTCTACCGGTCATTGCATACCTAGCAGGTATGTTTGTGATGGTAAACCGGATTGCAAGCATGGTGTTGATGAGGCTGAAGAATATTGCGGTCCCGATCCATGCAAAGGTAGAATTCGCGTTAGTTCTTTATATAGTTTCGTATATAGACATCTTTTTAACAATTAGATAAAATACCATGCGAAGATCGATGCATACCGTTTAGTTGGTGTTGCGATGAGCATCGCGACCCGAATTGTACCACGAAAGAGATGCCCAAATGTTGCCAATACAATAAACGTAAACTACTTCACTTGTGACGTCATATATGTTATTTATTTGTTTGTTTAGATTTTACAGGTGGTACTATTCAAATGAACGACATGGGATTCTTACAAACGACAATATACACAGTTATCGGTAACTTAAATCCCTTATTTATTGCTTGCTTATATTGTGATCCATATTTTGATATTCGCTGGTTATTATTGTAAGCTTTAGTTTGATTGAAACACATGTAACATGTTTGATTATTTAGTGCTTGACCCCACTCGTCATTAATTTCACCCTAATCCTGTACTGATCTATTATTTAACCCGCTACTGACATATACAACGTATTAAGCTACAATTTGCGCAAATCGCATTAAAACTAATTGCTTATGTTGCTCTTAATATATCATAACAACCCCAAACACTCCTAAGATATATATTTAATAAGATTTTCCGCTTTTATATTGCTTTTGTTTATATGTATTGCTATATTTTATTATTAATAATACTTTAATACTTCTTTATACATATGTATAAGTTGCACATTACTCTCCTAATTTATCCTGCAAGCTTAATAATACCTTACACCTAAAACGCTTGAAACTAACCTAGAATTAGCTACCTAACCTAAATAGAGCTTAAAGGTGGCTTGATGCACATTTTAAATTGAATTAACCGCAAAACGCTCAAAGAAAACAAATTTCTCAGGTTGCGCAATGGCGTTCATGTTTATCGTCACAATTCTAGTCATCGCAATTTGTCGCGTTCATTTAAAACGCACTGTGATCTCTCGTTGCCCATTAAACCACCAACACCACCGTCCAGGCAGTCCATATCGCCACGCATTACCCTTGTATGACTTAGATATGTTTGTTGATCGCCCTGAAGCGTCTGGGGGACTCTTGGTCACTTATAATATCAATAATGGAGTGCAATTTGTGGGGCGACCAATTGACCCACCTCCGTATTGTGAAATCGTTGATACGCCGCCTAGAGAAGGGCCGCCGCCCCCGTATATGAGTCGCGAGAATCTAACCAGTCGTACACCTGATGTTGAGCAGGCTGATGTTGAGACGGTGGCTCAGAATGAGCCACAACAAGAGATTGATGCACCTGCAATTACTACAACGATTGAGAGAATTGAACCGAATTTGGAGGTTAGGATACCGGAAAATGTTAGTAATCTTAAAGTTTTAAGCATTGGTTTACCCGCTGGTTTGGGTACTGGTTTGAGTAAAACTTTAGGAAACGGATTACCGACTGGTTTGAGTCTTGGTTTGAACAAAAAACCGTTAAATCCTTTATTGCGCAATTTAGAGAATTTCGGCGATGAATTAATTCGAAACCAAGCCACTAGTTCACTGGGTGACGTCTCAAAATTCCAAACCAGCTCAAACATTCCGAGCTACGATATTTGCTCTTCAGTACCTTCAGTATCTGGTTTGAGCAAGCTCAAGAACATCAAACGCAATATAATATCTGACTTGTCTGACAGTGAATCTGACTCAAGTTGTCTAGAAAACGATGCGTTATTACAGGAATCCCATCCAAAACAATCTGATCCAGAGCTTAAAGCGCGTAGCGCAAGCTTAAACGTAGAGACTCAATCGAATTCGTCCAGTTTTATTAATAACATAGCTGCTGTGTCCAAATCGTTTATTGGTAGTTTAAAAAAGTCTAGTTTAGAGCCGGATAAACCGAAGAATGATAGAATTGTTCGGATATCTCCGAATGTGGGACGGAAACAAAATCGTCCGTTGCTTACTCAAAAATCGTTTGACAGCTCGGATAAGTGTCGGAATTTAGCGACGAATGGGAGTAATAGTAATTTTGATAAAATAGTAACGAATATCACGCATAGTATGGGTGATTTAAGTCCGGTTACTTCAGATTTGAACTATGGGGATTTTGATCGCAGGGATGTTTTGACGCTTCCGTTGCGCGAGAGTTTTATTGGGGTCCGAAAAGAGATGTAAATGTTGACTGATTTTTACAATGGTGTTCAGAGGAAATTCGTCATTTGATTCAATCTTAAAACATATTGGTTTGAAAAATAATAAATATTTGCTTTGAATTCCATTGTTCGTAATATATATATATTCATTGTTTTATGAGTATTATTTTATATATATATATATATAAGGTGCACGAAAGAATGAATAATGGCAATAATAGAGAGGTTATATTACGGAATAATAATTGTTATTGCAAATAGAAATCATATCTAAATATTGTTGAACATTTACAAACATATCCCAGTTAAAATATAGAATGTTAAAATCGTACTATTTTAAATCTAGCAATTTTAGGTTAATGATTTTTCTTTAAAGAAACTTTAAACACATAACAATTGGTTATTCACCTAAGCGTGCCATTTAGTCGTGTTATTGATTTAAAAACACTTTTAATCATTTGACTAGCTTAACTTTTGAGTCATTTTATATAAAAAAAAATTTGTAGATATGTCTTCCATAAATTTGGATGTTTTCGTAACTATTTTTGCTTACTATATATAAAAAAAAATAAAAATCGCCTTTTTAGGAGCTGTTTAAATGGTATTTGTAAATAGACAATTATACAATTTTAAATAAAGTTATCATTTTGTTTGTTAAAATCATTTTTTATATAAAAAAACGCACACAACACTTGCCTAATACTCAAAATGCAATTTTTAAAGTAGTGCTTATATTAGAACTGTTTTGCGCCCGTTTGGTGGTGACGAACACTTCTAGTGTTGCAGTGAAGATTTTTCCAATACTCAACTTGTTAAATATTGTAACTTATACTTTGTTAATTCTATGTAAGTACTTTAATTATAGTTAATTATTAATAAAAATAGTAAATATTGAAACAAAAGCAATATAATTCAAGTAGTTTATTATTAATAAATATGTTCCCCATCCCATTTTATTACATTTATGCCCAACGTTATTTTAAAATACGTTAAAATTATCAAGTGAACTTCTTAGTGCGTTTAATGCATATAATGCATTCGTCGTCTATTTCCATTAGAGTAATGCATAAATAGTTAATTAACGTTGCTATACGAACTGTTACAAAATGGAGTAAACATTGGTACACAAGCCAAAACAAATATTTATATATGCTCTTAGATAAATAGACAAATGTCCTTTCTATGTTTCGCATTTTGAACATTCGCCCGTTTTCAAACTGTCCATAAATTACCGAATCAAACTGATTTGTTTTTGTGAAATTACCACAAATACTAAAAATTCCCGCACATAGATATCAAAGGATAATGTTTCTGTATTGATTATTTAAATTACGTTGTCCACAAAATAAAAAAAAACAGTTTTATTATCCCTTTAACATTACAATTCGGCGAATATTTTGTTCTCGTAAACGAAAATGAAATGTTTTTTAAGTATGTTTGAAGATTGTTAGATTTTATTTTTTGGTGCTTATGCACAGAACACTAAAGATATATATGTTACATGCATGTTATATAGTCCCAGGTCATTGAACACACGGTACGGGATGGTATTAAGTTTGTTTCTTTCATTTTTATCGGTGTTTTTTTTTCCCGTACGCTTTCGTTCGTTTTACTGTTTTTACGCTTGAAGTATTATCGCGTAGATGTTCAATAACATATGGTTATCGTGTATCGATATTGAAGTCTAACACGGTTATACGTTTTTATGACCTGTTATCACCGAATATTAACCACAGTAGAAGCTTATAAAATAGTGGTTATGGTGTCTTAGCTACTGGATATAAACGGGGTTTAAAATTGTTATAAGTTGTGTCTTACTATCGTATAGAATCATAATTTAAAGTTTCATCGCGGTGAAACAAAAAACCTGGGAGTAATAAATGAAAAAAAATTTGAAGTGGTGTTTCTAATCCATCATGGCTGACAGTTACTACGTAACTGGAGCTGTATGTTGATCTGTTGATGGAGTATAAATAAATCGATCATTGTGGTTTGTTTAACAACAAAAAAGAGCATAAAGTTGACTGAGGTTATTATCGCAAATACAGTCAAATAAAAAGTTTCGTATTTATAGTACGTAAACAAGTTCGCATTTCTATGTTTACTGTTTACTTTTGATTGAACTGTCCTATGGTTACTCCCATTTACTGCAAAGATGTATCTGGATTGTCTACACTTGTTTTAAGATGCAGGCGTCGTAGAGGAGTTAAAACTTGACGACGCCAGGCGTCTATTACAAATGCAACGTGCGTAGCTTCTTATACAACGACGAAAGAGACTACGGAAAGCGTACACAATAATCAAATTAAGGGTAAAAAAAAAATTTACACATTGGACATGTGTTCCAATATTTGATTCCATCTGTCTGGATGATCCAATAAATGGCTCACCGAAAATCAATCATCAGTTTTGACGTGGATTAACTGCGACGTTAAATTTAAACCCTGCTGGGTTTAAGTTATTGCGTAATACGTCACGGACGTCACATGCTCGCAAATCGCTATAACTCATATTGCAAACCAACTATAGTTTTAAGTTTTGTGAATTTACGAAATGTTTAACATAAAAATATATTATTTTGTTCCCCTTTTCTGGTAATTGGGACATTATGTCCGTTGAGTTTAAAATCACATGCCTGGCAACCCAACTCACATGTCACTCCTACGGACGCTTTGAGTTTTCGTCTGATTACATTCGTACGTGGTGCGGTTAATTTTTTTTGCTTCTATTTCGATAGAATACAACGATAACGAGTGTTTCTTGAACACAGCTACGAAAATTGAAAAAAACATCGTAGATTTCTTTGTTAAACAAGTCTGCTACAAATCTAAAACAATTACCTATGTTTCTAATACGATATAAACATTTCTAAAAACGAAATAATTTAAATAATTTGCGTTTATGAAATATGATCGATTGTCTGTATTGGTTTCTAACTTCTATTATGTGTTGAATTTAGTATTCTATTGTATCCATAGTAAGTTTATTACAAATTGGCTATTATTAGGAGGTACCATTACTCATTTCAATATAGAGCATATTTCCAATTCTCTTTTGAGAGCAACTCGCGAACGTGGTACGAATCTATTCGAGTGGAACAGCGCAAGAATGTCAAATTATTACGAGTAAATTTCCAACCGAAACTAAATCCGCATGGTTTCTATTTGCAATTAGCGAAATTAATTAATAAATTTAAACGTTTTCCCCGTAACATATCAGCCGTGAATTACTATATATTTCAGTTGTATTATGAGATATTACATTTAGGCAATTAATTTCAAACTTATTTAGACTTTACAAATCATAATCATCGCTTAGAATAACAAACAAACTAGCATTGGCTGCACTAATGCATCCATTTCACTACCAAAGATTTGTTTACATATTTTAAACATATTGCCAAATTCCAAAAATAATCAGGCTTAATTCAGGGAAGGTCAAAACGTATATTTCTGTTAAAATCTCGCGATCGACATTTTTCATGATTATAATATTTATACTACGTATAAGAATGTAAAAAGGATAATATTTGTCAGGTGTCACGGTTCATTCGGGTTTACAGTCACTAAGCTTTATTTAAAACGTATTTTAGTTGAAATATACATGCGAGAACTGGTATTTGAAAGTTTCTCAAACAGTCCTAGGATTTCTGGTTCTTTATGCCTGAAACGCCGCACGACTGATGCTGACACAACGGTTTTTTTCAGCGGCCAGCGTCGTACGTGAACTAAATAACGAAATGGGCACGGAATTGGAGCTCGGTCTGTGATTCGGGGCCGTAAAAAATTACTTCTAGAAATTGATACGGCAAATGTAATAATATGTTTAGTGAAGGGGTGGCTGGTCCCACAAGGGGAATCATCTAATTTTATTCGAAAATCTAATTAGGATTAGTAATATGGGTTTATTAATTAATTTTCTCAGAACTTGAAAGTCAGAATAGTTCGAAGCTTTTAATTTATTTTAAGGATATAGGAAGTTGAATATTTTTTTTTGTAATGCGCTTATCTTGAGTTTTTGTTGATTTTTGTAAATAGTATGAAAAATTTTCCTAAAAAACCATTCGTTTTCGTCACCTAGAGTCGAGATACCGATGGTACTGTCTTCCGATCGACAAATACGCCGCGTTATTTTCACGCGCAAAATCTACGCCAGGTTTATGGTTGCGACGGTACCCCCACTATGCAGCCGCCCCCACCCCCGACGAACTTTGGCCCCGCCCACGCGTCCACGGTGAAAATTGGACGGCAGTTGTGCGTACGTTTTCCCAGTGATCACATATCCCCACGTGGGTCATTGCCTGAAAATCGAAAAATTTTCCCGAATTTTCAATAAATTCCCTACATATTAAAAAAACCTTTTATTTATTTTTTCTAATTTTCCAACTATATTTTCATCTGTTTCTGTTTACATTTCTTATCAATTCCCCTTTTACGTTAAGCTTCTATTTACGATTTCAAAGTATATTTAGTGAGTGTTTTCCAAGTGGATTAGATTTTATTTTTCTTCAACTAGCTTGAACTGATGCGATATTTTGGTTAGTAAATCTTCAAATATCATTCTAGATCACCTTACACATTTTCTCCAGCTTTTTTAAACTAAGCTTAAACGTTAATTTAAGTTACTCAACCATTAACAAGCTTATTTTTACTTCTTAATAATAGTTTTTGTTTTAATAATAAAAATTATGAATACAAATATTATGTAAAGGAGCGACCTTATCTAGATTCAAACCATATGTTAATTTGCGACGCCGTGCGTCGGTGTACGTGTTTAAACCCTTTCTATACCGCTAATAATATTTGCCTCCAAATACTCAAAAATAGATGCGCACTTCAGGGTTTCACCCGCGACCAAATTGCTTTTATCAACCTTTTTATCTGAAACAAATTGATTACTCAGAAGCTAATAAACAGTTACAGCTACAGACAATACAATTTCTT
Source organism: Nebria brevicollis (assembly GCA_944738965.1). Classification (NCBI taxonomy): domain Eukaryota; kingdom Metazoa; phylum Arthropoda; class Insecta; order Coleoptera; family Carabidae; genus Nebria; species Nebria brevicollis. Next base: position 8,000,546 of record OX122909.1, read on the forward strand.
TTATCGATTGTAATTGGAGTGTTTGCTGTAGCATATATTGAGTGTATTAAAAATAACTATGTAAGATGAGCTATGATTGCAAGAATGTTTTATTTTCTATTAAAAATATATGGAATAGGATTAAGCAAATTGTATTTTTCTCTGAGTTTAAATTACTAGAGGATTATCTGTAAATAACAGGAAACGTACAAACTCTTTGCATTCGTAAATTAAAATTTATAATCTTTCGGCAATTTACAAAAAAATATTCATGAATATCAATATTTAAAATTATTTTGGCATATTAATCGCAATATGGTTATTAATTTCGCTTAAATTTAAATAATTATTTATTATTTTCTAAATTACGGTGATATTTAGAAAATAAATCTATTCTTGTATAAATTATTTGTTTAACGAAGAAATATTTAAAATCATTTTTGCAAAGTGGTTTACTTCAAACAAAATAATACTCGAGCTAAAATTTGAAAAATACAATAGATAAATAAAATTATGACTATATAAAGCGGTTTATATGTGTTCCACATACTTGAAATAAAATCGTGTACTAAACAAAATAATAAAAAAAAACATTCTATATTTTATGACAATATACATACATTGAAAGCTTCGCTTTGAAGATACTATCGAGCTTTTGCGAGTATTTTTAACTTTTTTTACTTCCCATCAATTCCTGGAATTCTTCTATATATCAGACTTTTCTTTCTATATATATATAAATATAAGTTGCGGAATTTACTTTTGTTTGATTGGAAATATTGTACAACGTCTCAAAAACTTTTTATAACGAAGTATTTCGAACTTTATTACAGTGTACTACACAATAGAATACGAAAAGATAGATTTGATAAAACTTCATAAATTATTTCTCATATTGAAAGAGTGTTAAAACTCATATTTATCAATTTTTAGTTTCCCAATCTTATAGTATATATTTACGATAAAGTTATTGTACGGTAATGGGGAACTGTACTGTGTGCACGTATAAAATGAACCGGATATTTAATTTTCAAATCGAATTGCACGGAAGGCGATTGATAGATTATCTATCGATCTGTAGCGTTATCATATAATTCGTCGTAAAGTTCAGACACCTACAACAACCTTATCAACATGCATAGAAAATCGATTTTTCCACCAAACGTGTCCTTGTTCACTTTATACACACATATTCCTGGTTTAATAATTATTCCTTCAGGAATAATAACCAGCTTAAGATATATGGGGGTTGCGATTACGGATATGGGTGTTTGATAAAATTACGCGAATTTCGTTAATGAGTAACTTAAAATAACGGTACTCTAGTAAGAAAATTGTGTGGCTTTTTTTATCGGATTCTATATAATTTATCGTCAATGCAGTGATTATGCGGTTGGAAGTTGGCCTATACAGGGTAGCATTAGTTGGATTTGTGTTGTAAGTCGCGAAGCGATAATCGCGTATATATTTAGTCGTTTGGTCTAGTATTATTATTCTGAAATGTCTATTACGGAAAAGATAATAAATTTTAACTAAAGGTTGTTTACGTATTTAATGTTAAAGCTCTAATTTAACATTTACGTATCTATCAAAAATTAAATAAATTATTTAGTTTTTTGAGAAAATTGAATTAAATATATTTGTTTTTCTTGAATTGATAAATGATTTATTACGAATTAAATATAGATATTTGTATTAAATTCGTCATTTAGATAAGAGGTGTGAATATGATTCGCTGATAAATAGTTGCTACATATTCATTAGCGAATCGAAATGTATAGTACATCAATTGTAACAATGTTTGAACATGAATAGACGTCATGTCTCTTGAATTAAAACAAAGCCACCCCTGTACACGTGTTTGAATAAACAGGCATCAATTATTTAGTGTGTTTTGTGTCTAGGAAGACAATAGAATAAAAAAAAAAAACTTGTTCATTTCATCAAAACATAATATGAATCTTTAATCAGACGATTTTAATTAAATTATTTAATTCGTTTTAATTATGTGTAGGATTTGAATCTAGAACATTTCCTGTCATTGTGCTTTTCTAACTGAGCTACGATATCTGCGTTAATTATTTTGTGTATAATATTAATAAAATAAATATATGTTAATTAAATTTTAAACAATGCATCCAAAAGTTGAATTAATTAACGTTAAAGTAATTATTTTTTGATTTAATATTAACTAAATACATATATATTATATTTTATACAATGCTCGAAAAAGTTGAGTTATTTAATGTGAAAGTAATTGTTTAAGTCCTGAATAGAGCTTAATTTGGGTTTGAAAAACATGAATTCACTAGAGATTATCAGTGGTTGAATAAATTATCTAAGCTTCATTCATACATCAAAAATGTTTACTCGAAAGCGGTTGCATTGTGCCGCTCTATTGAAACCAGTAATAATGCAAATGTATGAAAAATGCTTTGCAAGCATTTCTCATCTGTTAACCCCACACAATTCATTTTCAAGCATCACCTTAAATGGCACAGATGCAGGAGTCATATTTCAGCAGTTTTCAGTATGATCTATGAGTATCTGCATTGCTGAAAAGCCAATAATCATTTTTTGAATGACAGAACGCTCCCATGAAGCATGGCTCACTTGATATGATGGCTGCATCTTAACTGTAAGCTCGCTGAAAGTCTGTAGGCAGCAAGAAGCTCGTTTGTCTTTCAGATGAGTGCCATTTGTCTTGAATTTCCAGCTGAAGTGCATGAAAAAATGACACGATAACCATCAAGCTCCTTCACTTTCAAGATATTAAATATTTTTTAAAACATGTTTCCAAATATTTCATTAATTTCAAGTAGACATATTTATTCATTTTCTCATTATTTTATTAACAATTGATACTTCAAACAAAATTTATAATCATAAAAACAAATATATATGTCTTGCGGGTTTCCTTTGGCGGGCCGCAGGCAACAAATAATCGACTCACCTAGTTATTTTGTTATTTCTCGACACAAAATACGATATGCCCACCCTTTATCCATCTCGTTCTAATACATAGTTTGTGACTGGGTGCCCTACCTCCTCCTTGTCGCACCGGAGCTTTAAGCACACGGCAAGTTTCGGCGGGAACCAGATCAATAACAATGAGCACTGCATGTTTTGTTCCTGTTGTGGAAACTCGAGCTTTCGCCGAAATTCTAGTCGCGGTTTTGCGTAAACTATAATACGATAAGACGCTAAAAAAAAGCTCTATTTAACAAACAAGTTTATATGAAGAGCTTATTTCGCGTATTTAGTTTCCATAATTACATTTTGCATTGCGTTTTTAAGCTTTAAATAGCCTATATGTCCTACAGTCCTGTGAAGCGAGTCAATTACATTACAGTTGTGGTATGTGACCACTTTGGCATTACACCTGTGCTTTTGCTGTACAAGGGAAGCTTTTACCTTTGAAGCCTCTAAATATATAAATACATACATATAATTGTGTAGTGGAAATTGCCTTTAGCTATAATTGCACAGGTATTCAATAAATACTGCAACGCCTCCACTATGTACTACCACAATTTCCAAAGCTCGCAAGAGCATTTTGATTTAGAGTGGCTTTGGTGAATCTAATAATAAATCAATACCAAAAACATATTCCAATTTTATTTCACTTCGACAATCAACCTTTTTGTATTATTTGCACAATTTATTAATACACAATAACGTATATATATTTTGAGCTTTTTGATGTTGAACAATGTCGTTGATATTTCATATCACAGGGAATGAATAGACATATAAAATGTGTCATCACCAGTAATTGATTTATGCGTAAATTGCATTTGTTTTAATTTTATTGAAATACCTAATAAATTACAGTTACTCTTACAGCAACCAAGCAATATTTAGCTGATTTACGAGTTGCGTTTGTGCCAAGCGATGCTACTTGAGTTGCTTATATATAAGGCGCGAGCTTTTCTCATATTTTATATTATATCAAATGTAAAGACACGAAATGTGTTAACAGATGTATTTTATTGCTAGTAATCGATTTGTTTCAATTTTATATCAAAATTAGTGAATACGGGGCTGTAAATAATTAAGAAAGTAAAAAACTGTTGCTTTTGGCCCTATGCCTAATAGATTCTCGTCTCAGTTGAAAGTTGATCAAGAAATCAAACCCGCCTACAAGACTAGACAAATATTAAACATTTGCAGACGTTTTGGCAATTTTTCAAAAACTCAACAGGCTATTATTTTTTTTTTCGATCCTCGTCACCCCTAGTTTAATCTTTCATTTTGTTTTGATATGTCAGATATATATTTTATTTATGAGGCACTTACTCAAACTATAAACCTGTTGATATGTTTTTTTAATCATAATAAATATTTGTTGCAAGAATTCATTAAAAATATTAGTTTATAGTTTTGCGTCTAACAAAAATGTTTTCAAAAATAAACTATAAGTGCTTGTTGGAACAAAATTTAATTTCAGCTTACAATGTTAGCAAATGTGTTAATGGTGTTATTCTCATAATTACAACTAGAGTACGGTACACTTTCCGAAATGATATATGCATGTTATGGCTTAATAACTTATAAATTTGTTGTCCATTACCGCGAATGGATATGGATAGGACATTATTAGTATATTTTTAATGTGGTGGCCAACACGTGACCGCTCTTATACGTTAAGTTAACTATGGTAATTATTTTTGTTGCAGATCTAGCAGAATACGGCCGAATACGACTAAAAGTGTTTATGTGAATTAAATCAATTATTTCGCGAATTTCAAATAAAAACGTGTTTTATGTTTTAAAAATTGTGTTAATTCTCGCGTTTGGTTGGAGAGTGTAAAGGACGAATGCTATCTATGAATATAGAAATGTAAATCAACGGACTAAGGTAAGGGATTTTTTTTTATTTGGTTTATTTATTATATATGTTCAGTTAGCTTGTGATGTGTGTGCTGTGAATAATTTATGAAGTAGTTGAACGGTTGAAGGAAGTCATTGTATTACGAGGAAAGTTGAAGAAAAATGGTAAATTCGGTCGATGAATTATTACCAACGGTGGCCGGTTCACCGCGGTAAATAACATATGAGGGAAAGCGATTAATTTTTCATATAACTCCGTTATTTTCCGACTAAATTTAATTTGGGGACCTAACTTAATTATTTAGATTGAAAAAATCGTTATGGCGCCAGTAGGCGATGTGTCTTTTTTTTTGTCATTTGGTAATTATTTGTTTTACGAAGTTGTCATTTGTTCTAGTTACACAACGCTGTGTGGGGAACAATATTACCAACATCAAACACAGAAAATAACTGACTTGACAGATGCTTTTGTCAATAGAGAATAGACACAAAAGTTTTTATTTTTTTATTTTGCACATTGCCTAGACCCATGTCAAATTAATTTATATATCATCATTCCAGTTCCATTTTATAATTTAACCTTTACTCAAAAAACAATTGACCAAATATATATTATTTAAATTACTTCAATTATTATTTATATATTAAAAATTCCTCGATAAACATAATAAAATTTTGTACCAAAATAAAATTCAACACAAATTTGTTTATAATATTGCATTTATTATTTATAATTTAAACAAATCTAAAATTGATAACTCGCATTTTTCATATATGTGAGAAACGTCGCGATATCTATATCATTTTTAAATTTGTAAAATTACCAATATCCGTCGGAAATTTCAATTACCCGTACACAAATTGAATAGTACATATATTGGTAAATCCCTACGTCACTACTAAATAGAACCCCCCAGTCGCTGGCGAGTATCAATTATTATCAAATGCATTATCAATGATAGCCTGATTGGACTTCCTAAGCGAACGTTGATCTGTTCCCCAAGTCTTCCGAACGACCAATTTATCGATTGATTTAAATTACCCTATATACCTCTAAGTCTAATCAAAGATACCGAGCTAGTTGATAACATTTTTTTTACCCACTATTTATTATGATATATGTAGTCATAAAATTTTATGAGTGGTAACACAACACTATAAAACTTTATTACGGCTATTTTTACACCGTTATTTATTGTTTATACATGTTTCAAATATAAATTGTTTAAAATTTACCTTGCATGGAATGCTTAATAATATATTTAAATATGTTTACAGAATTTTACAAAAATCTCGTATATAATATATAATTCATAAGTCAAATATGTAGATTATATATTTTTAGATCTTTTAATATATATAGTCGACATTTGTTTATATGAAAATAACTTCAGAGATAATTATTTACTTTATAAATTGATTGATAGTTTATTTTCAAATTTAAATCAGTATTTATATATGTTGAAACACTTTCCGAAAATAGACTCCGAAACGTCTAAAAGTTTGAAATTTGTGTTAAAATATTCGTAAACCATTCATTCCAATGAAAATCAATTCTATAACCATTTAAAGATTGCCGACTGTGACATATAACACTAAGACTAACACCAAATGTCTTTAGATCGATTTCTGAACCGCGCCGATACACATTTTAGCTTATACGTAATTCATGATGCCCTAAAATATCGGTCTGATAACTAAGATGGTTCAATACAAAGAAAAGGTCAATAGACAGTGGCACAAGTGGGCCAAAAGGGCATTATACCCTCATAGAAAATTCGGTTGATACCTTAAAACGTTCTTATTGATCTAAATTTAATTCGCGCTCGAGAAAACTGTAAAATTTTAATTGTTAATAATAAATAAATAATACGATCTAAAAGTGTAACAAATGTTATAAATATGAATGAAATGATAATTGTTATATATAGGTTTATAAAATGCAGTGACTATATTTGAAATGGTTGCTGAAAAACATTTACATGCACCGATATGAAATTACAAACATAAATATGCAATTTTCAGTTTTGTTTTGTATGGAGGTTTTTGTTATAGCGTGGGTTTTATTTTACAAACGGTAAAAGCAAATGTATGTCATCGGTAAAATAGCATGATAAGCTTTTGCTGTGATAGTTTGCTAGCAGAGTACCGGATATCCGGCTGTCCCAGCAGATAGAACAGGCGGAAAGGTCAGAAATATGACACAAGTACCGTTATAGGTAATAATCTCAAGTATTAGTTGGTCGTGAAGCTATAAATATATATGTTTTATTTATTTGTGGAGTTGGGGGAAATAAAAAAAAACTGAACAGCCTGGTTGGGAAAAAACTGTAATATTTATCGACCAGAACCGCGTGCCAATTTAACCGGATCCTTCCGGTTGCGAGTCAGGGTGTTCCGGTTCTTCAAACCCAACCCGCCGACGATTTCGATCCGGCGATTTTTTTTTAATGCGCAAAATGATCAATATACTAGCAAACATACGTTTGCTTTTCGTCAATATTTATTTTTAACTCTTTTGAGCCCGTAAAGGTCATGCAGTTATTATTGAATATAAATCACCGTTTCGTAACTAAATATTTTTTCCAACATTACTAGCAATTTATTTCAAGCATAACTACTTCTGATTACAGCAAAAAATATTGCGAAACTACATTGCATACTATATAAGTAATAAAGTATCCATTGCGATAAGTATTCTTGGCGACCAAGAGTGAATATTCACTAGCGCGTTATTCAATAAATCTCGCGTTCAGGTATGAAAAAAACGTCATAACTACCGAAATAAAAACGGCGAACGCGGTGAAATTTCACATTTGAGCTTGCTCATTCTCATAGAATAACCGGTACGAATTTCGTATCGGTTCACCGGGAAACGGTTGAGTAAATCGGGTTCGCAAACTCGATGTGCCCATGATATTTCATACGCTGTGGATTTATTTATTTTTCGTTTCGAAGCGTATAAATTTTTGTTCCAATCAATTGATTTTCAATAATTCACCAGTTTATTGCATTTGTTCATATGTCCCATATGTATAACCGTTACACAAATTGCGATTTATGCATTTACGGTTCACAACTTCAGAATACTTTACAGTTACTTTGCTATTCGTAACTCTAAACACTTTATTAGAATCCACTACGTATATAGCACAAAGACATGATTATGTTTGTTTACATATATATTTAATAGCATAGTTGGTATTACTGTGTAGATTACACTGAAAAAGCTCATCATAGAGTAATGAACATATTAAAGTTCGCCTGGAAAAGTTTAACTTTGAAAGGAAGTTATAAACATGCCAATGCTTCATCACTCGAGCTAAAAATTGTTAAAGCTCGTACTTTCGTACTCGTTATTTAACAGTTTCAACTTTTGAAAATCAAGACAAAAGTATTAATTATAAAATAACGAGTGGCTGAACAATTGTTTTAAAGTACTTGAAACAATTTATTAGTTGAATGAAACTTGAGGTTTTTTGGTAATAAATGCATTTATTATACGACATAAAATTCTATGTATTTTGGGCGAGTCGTAAAAGCTCTAACAGAAAATTGGGTCAAATAGTTGAAGAAAATAAGGCGTAAAATACTGAAAAATAGCTATATATCTAGTGGGCGTTGCAGGATTAAGTTATCAATTTTTTCACTGAAACCTGAAAAGCTCGCGCTAAAATGAGAAAGTTTGGGGATGATAAAGAAAGTATGTTAATTTCACGTCAGATTTCACGGTGTAATTTCTTGATTTTTATCGAAAATCTTCTAAAGTTTAGACTT